>CM066991.1:50570849-51787849 GCA_033977485.1 Hydrangea macrophylla | reverse complement strand
AGGGTGTAAGAACTTGATTAATTATTGAAGCTTGGAGTGGATTAGGTTTAGCTTGGAGGTGCTCTGTTCATTGTCAGATGTATTGAATTATGCTAGTATTTATAGAACAGTTGTGAGGGATCATGGTCTTGCTAGATGAGCTACCAATGTGATGTGTTGGCGCTATGGAAGAGGTCCCTCTGTTTAAGGTAGGTGAGGGTCTTAAATGTGGTAGTTGTGGTATTAGATAGGATTTGGCCAGGCAAAGGTCAAGCAATGACAGGTCATGTAGAAAAGCAAAGCTAGCATTGGTGAGTAGCAGGTGAGGCAGCAGGTGCTATAGGTGTGTCAACGAAAGGGTGGTTTACTATTGGTTGTGAAGGCTTAAACGAGGGAGTATATCAAGATCATGCTATTGGTCTGCAAAGTGTGCAACAAGGTTGAAGTGATAAGGTAATGGGAAGGGTAATGGCCCAGCTGGTCTTACAACTACTAGGTCTACCTAATTGGTTTGTGAGATTGGGTTGCTGGGCATATGTCTCTCTCTCTCCCTTTGAAACCAACCCTAGCTTCACCTGGGAGGCATGAGCTAGGGAGATGCCCTAGACTCTAGCCACCTAGTTATGAGCTCTTGAGATCTCAATGGGCCAGGCCATTCTTCAACAATGCTCCTGATTAAAGGTGGTTGACCCAAGTGTGAGTATATGTGTTTGTGTATTCATTATGGGCTCTTGTGATTGCCACGGGTCTGGCCCTCTATAGTAACATGGCCCCTGGGGCTGGGGCTCCCGTCATAGGCTTGGCCTTTTGAAGTGGAGGGCCTTAAGTATTGGAATTGTACTTAGTAGTGGGCCTTCTTGGAGATTCATGGAGAGAGCCTCCCATCATGGACTTAGCCCTTTAAGGCATTGTAAGTGTTGGGCTGCACCCCTCCTATAGAGGGCCTTTTATTACCTTGGGCTTGGCCCTTTGGGTTCCCTAGGTATTAGGGTTGTAGTCTTCTTAAGGATATTAGAGTTGCAGCTTCCTAGGGAAGGCCTCCCATCATCATGTGCTTGGCCCTTAGAGATGCTGCAAGTAGTAGAATTACGAGCCCTCTTAGAGATTTGAGTGAGTAGGTAAGTAGTCTATGTGGACATATAAGTAATGACGATGTTGGAGATACATTTCCCTTTTGGTAATGTATGCAACCACCACGTGGCGGATTAATGCACATTACTTTCATTAGCCCCCTGTCCGTATGACGGGTGCGTAGCACGTGATAGGCAGGCATAACTTTAAAAATCATTTGTTTGCAACAGACGATTGTGTCTCCATGTGGTAAATAGATGGTTGATGGATGATGGTTGATCGTGCTTTGCAGGCTTTGAGTGATTATTTGATGGATAAATGACTTCTATTTTGCAAACATTGAACTTCAGGTGGCTACAATACCACTTTACATTGGTACTATGACCCTTCGTCTATAGTACCATGTCACATGGTCACATTGTCCCCCATCTTTCCTATAAAAAGGGTAATCCCTTGCTCTGGTTTTCCAATCACTTGTTGAGCTTGTACCAAAATAGGTAGCTGGTTGAGGTGTGATTCAAGCTTATGCTCCCAAAGCTTCTTGCTTGGACTATCTTTCTTTTCAAAGAAATTTTGAAAAGTTTGGAAGCAGCGATGTGACCAACTTATTTGTTGTGCCATTGAATGGCTGAATCTTAAGTTTGCGTATCAATTCATTATTTGCTTTCTTTTTTGGTGGTGGTGTTGTAACGCATATTATTTATTCTTACACTCTTAGTTACCCTTTCTTCTTCTTTAGTAGTGGATATAGCTGGGGCCAGTGCTTCCAATTTTTCCTTGGATGGGCCGCCTCTGCCAACTATGTTTGGGGATGTGGAAGATGGCTGGAGGGGTGTGAAAGTGCATTCTCATTTTTTGAGGATTTGGCATGCATGTATAATTCTTATCTAGAGACTTTTAGTGGCTTTTATCAATAAGGCACTGAGCAATAGTCAACTTTGTTTGGCCATCTTGGCTATATGTTGGAGTATCTGAGGTGGGCAACCATGGAAAACTCTCATTATGACATATATTTCATCTATTCTAGAAAGGTCGCAGAAATGATGAAGGATACCTACAAGTGCAATGGTTGGATCATCACTTACAGGATATGGAGCTCAAGTATCAAGCTTACAAGTTTGTGACCTTGAGGGAGAGTATTGTTGCTCATCATTTAAACATTTTGCACGATGTTCAGGAGTATAAGAATGACTTGCTACAAAGGACGCCTGAGATAGGTCATCAGATTTTGCCCTTTCTAACCTTCCAATAACCTGTTTACTCTTGACTTTCTCATAGGATTTCCTTTTCCTTGCTTATTTCCTTTGTTTACTTCTTGTACATGATCCCTAGGAAGAATTACATGTATGTATTAGTATTTTATGGACTCGAATGGTGAGTTTGGTGGTCATACTGGTAGAAGGGGAGAGCGTGATGCTTGTGCCACCTTAAAGGGGGAGAGCACGTTGTTCGTGCTGCCCTGAGGCTCAAATGGGGGATATGGTTGCCTATGCCACCTAAGTAAGGTGACAAGCGGGGGTATTTGTAAAATACAACCGCGATAAAAGAAGAAATTACACTGAATTAGTTTACAACTCCCTTGTTTATCTGCAATTCGAATTACAATGCCAGTTTTTATATAATATGATTAATCTATGATAAGTGGTATTGTTTTAGTGGTTATTTGTGCAGATTACTATTGCTGTGTGAAGAATTGAATAAGCAAGATAAAAGGAAGTGCTTGGTTTCAATGAAGACAATTCAAACATGAAAAGAGAGTTTCGAGCGATCGAAGAGGTTTCGAGCGATCGAGGCTTCAATCGATCAAAAGCAGTTCAAGTGCTCGACGATCCCAGAAGTTCAATCGATCGAGATATGTTCGATCGATCGAACATGGCTTTTATCAAAACTCACGGCGCACGCAACGGGGACATGTTTTGTAACCCTAACCTTAGGTTTTTCTATATATATCAATTATATTCACGTCTTGGACGACGCCCACTTTTATTTTTTATCAGTTTATAGAGAGAGTTAGAGAGTTTACATTGTTTTTTGTAGGATTAAAAGTACAATATTGCTTGTTCTTGGATTTTCAAGGAGTTTGATCTTAATACATCATCTCATGTTTTGTTAATTTGGTTTGTTTACAATCTGTTTATCGTTTCTGGTAGTAATAGTAAGGTTAATCATAATCTTGCATGTTAGATAGTGGTACACTCATAGTTTTCATGGTTTTCATGTTAAAATCACAACCAAACGCATCCCTAATGGACTTTTACGTTAAAAATGAATCTGTGACACTCCAGACCATGTCTGAGTAGTCCCCAGGTTGGGAAATCGCGATGAAACTGTGATTTCAAGCCTCTGCCATGCATCAGAATAATTCTTGTGTTCGATCGATCAAAGTTAGTTCGATCGATCGCGACAGAGATACAGTCGATCAATCGAAGACATTTCGATCGATCGAGAGATGAAGATGTTCGATCGATCGAAAGCGCGTCGATCGATCGAAACCTCTGATTCTTGAGAACATTGAATACAGTATTTCTAGACTTTCTATTTCACAGATTTGTTATCAAATTGTCCCCAAATGCTCAGTTTGTCAAAACAGTCTTTAAACTTAAAGCCTTAAAGCATTTTTCTTCAATATCTTTTGCAAACCACCCTCAATGCTAACACCATTGTAGGTGCAAGTCTTAACTATTGTTTTAAATCACTTTCATGTATTTCGAACTTAATTTGGATGATATAGTCCCGGTCATGAAAGGGCTATGGATTCTCTACCTTTAGATAAATACGGAATATTGTAGAAGATGTACTCCAATGAGCTTTAATCTAATTGCATGGTAGATGGCTAGGTCACTGTGGATTCGCATGATCCCAACACTTCCCTTTTACTAAGAAAACCAGTTTTAAAATATTGCTCTAGTTAACTAGTTAGTTGTCAGTTTAAACTAATTTAGTTGCTTTTAATTTTAATAGTTGTTAATCGTAGAACTCCGTGTTCTACAGTTTCCTTAAGCATTAAATTTTTCTTTTTCTTTTTAGATTTTAATCTAGGTAATTAATTTTCAACCTTCCCTGTGGGATCGACCTAGACTTCCAGTACTATACTACTTGCACGATTACCTACACTTGGGTATAGCACACAAGCGCACACAGAAAAATTCTTGTGTCATAAGGCAGGGGAAAAGTGTGATACTCGTGCCACCCTGAGGTGGAAAGCACGATACTCATGCCACCTGAGGCTCCAAAAGAGGGAGGGTATTACTCGTGCCTCCCTAGCGAGGCTTGCAGGGGGCGAGCGTTATGCTCGTGCTGACCTTGTGAGGGAGAGCATGGTGCTCCTGTAACCCTTCTTAAAAGGGGGAGAGCATGTTTCTTGTGATCCACCCTAATTAAGCTCCTCAAATGAATGGAGGGTATTGCCCGTGCCACCCGAGTGAGGGAGGGGGAGAGCGTGATGCTCATGCAGCCTTGAGATAGAGAGCGTGATGCTCATGCCACTCTTTTCAAAAGGGTGAGATTGTTTTGCTCGTGCCGCCCTGGTGAGGCTAGTAGGGGGAGAGCGCTATTTTTGTGCCATCCGGGGTGGAGAGTGTGATGCAGGTGCCACCTTGATGAGGTGTGAGCTTGGAGCTCTTTTTTGTGAAACGAATGGAGTGCTCGTGTGTTTGGAGATGTGTAGTTGGATTCTTAGATGGAAAAAAATAATATTTGAAGGCATAAAGCTGTATTTTGCATCAAGTTTTTGCTCCATTTTTATAATGATAAGAAGAATATAATGTTGAAGTTGAAAATTGTGGCATGGGAAAGTTAAAGAAAATGATCTGAAGAACCTACTTGTTCCTCCCCATTTTAAAAAAAATATATATTTTTTTAAAAAATGGAGGAGGGTAAAAGTGGAAAACTTTGTTCTTCTCCCATTTTTGAAACAAAATGGACGAGAGTAAGAGAGTGGAAAAAGGAGAACTTCATTCCTCCCTTTTTTTTAAAGGAAACAAAATGGAGGGTAAAAGAGTAGACAAATGGAGAACTTCATTCCTCATCCCCCCTTTTTTTGAAAGAAAAATGGAGGGTAAAAATGGATAATTTTGTGAGGCCTTGATGGAGTGTGGTGGTTGGTGATGCCTCTTTGGGAGTATAAGTACGATTTCTGATGAGAATAAGTCCTTCCATGGAGGCATGTGATGCAATGTTTGCAAAAGGGAATATATTCCCCTGCAGAAGGTTGAGTATGGTGGTTAGTGATGGGTTAAGCCATGGCGACTAATAGTTGAAGGATGGGAGTAGCAAGAGGGGATAGGTTGTAGAGGGTTCAAGCTATGTATTATTAGTAGTTTTCCTACACCTAGGAGAGAGGACATGCTAATAGAGATGTGCCCCATGGTTGAAAGGTGTAGCAAGAGACTAGAGCTATGGCTCTACATGAGGGCTGCAAGCGCCAAAAAAAGATTCTTCAACTTGCAATTTTTTTAAAAAATTTTTGAATTTTGAAAAGTTTTGGGGCCATTTTGTAATTTTAAAAATATTTTGGAGCTTATTTGTAAATTCCACAAAAATATTGGGGCCTTTTGTAATTTTTGAAAAATGTGGGGTATTTTTTTATTTAAGAAGATTCTAGGGATGTCCCCATAATTTCTTAAAGTGTTGGGGTTGTATTTCAAAATATAAAAAAATTGTGGCATCTAACTTGAGGAGAATGTGACACACTTGGTGTGATGACACACCATTGAGTAAGAGATGACACACTAGGGGAGAAAGTGACCCCTTGGTGTGGTGACATCCTTCAGGAGGAGAGTAAGGGGGATGTTACCAAAGTGGGGGGATTAGGAGGAGAGAAAAAGTGAGGAGGACGTTTTCCAAATGTGCTAGATTTAACAAGGACGGCGGAACACAAAAAACTGTGTTTTTTTTAAGAAATTGGGGAGGTTGAATAGAGGTGTGATAAGTATATTTTGAAGAGGTACGGCGGAGAGACGGCGGTGTGATATGTGTAGAGGGAAAACGATGTTATAAGTGTATTTCAAGAGGTACGGCAGAGAAAGAGACACGGTTGTGTAGTTTGTGTATTTCAAGAGGTACAACGGAGGAAGAGGTACGCTATGGAATATGTGTATTTCAAGAGGTATGATGGAGGAAGAGGCACGGCTGTGGAATATGTGTATTTCAAGAGGTACGGCGGAAGAAGAGGCACGACTGTGGAATAGGTGTATTTCAAAAAGGGGCACGGTTGTGTGTTAAGTTTGTTTCATGAGGTATGACCGGCGGTGAAATATGTAAAAGAAAAAAAAAAAAAAAAAAAAGAGGCACAGCTGTGTGTTAAAGAGGCACAATTGTGTGTTAAGTGTCATGTGGCACGACGGAGGACCGACGGTGAAATATGTATAATAAAAAAAAGAAAAAAAAAAGAAAGAAAGAAAAGAGAGGCACGGTTGTGTGTTAAAGAGGCACGACTATGTGTTAAGTGTATTTTATGAGGCACGGCGGAGGATCGATTGTGAAATATTTTTTTTAAAAAAAAGGGGGCGGTGGGGGGGAGGGGGGCATGGCTGTTTGTTAAGTATGTTTCATGAGGCATGGCCGGAGGACCTGCTGTGAAATATTTTTTTAAAAAAATTAAAGAAAGGGGCATGACTGTGTGTTAAGGGAGTTTCATGAGGCACAAGTAGAGGACCGACCGTGAAATATTTTTTAAAAAAAGGGGCACGGCTGTGTTAAGTGTGTTCATGAGGCACAGGCAAAGGATCGACTGTGAAATATGGTTCAACATATATGTATATCTATATATATATATATATTTTTTTTAAATAAATAAATAATAATATTAGTAATAATAATAATTTTTTTGAAAGAAAATATTATAAAAAAAATCTTTCTTTTTTTTTTTTTGAAGTTGGGGAACTTTGGAGAAGAAAAAAAAATGTTGAAAGAGCTTAGAGAACTTCTCTAGAACTGGTAATAAAGAATTGGAGAACTTCTTCCTCCCTTTTTTTTGACAAAAAAAAAAAAAAAGAAAAGAAAAGAAGTTTTGAGAAGTTGGGGAATTTTGGAGGAATTTTTTTTAAAAAAAAGCATTGTTGAAAGGACGACCCTAACAGGAGAGAGACGACCCTAGAATTATGAGGGACGACCCTAGAGGAACGACCCTAGCAGCAGGTTGGACGGTAGCAGGGACAGCCCCAACAGGATGGACAACCCAGCAGAGGGACTAGGAGAGACGACCCTAGCATGAGGGATGATCTCAAGAGGGACGACCCCAGTAGTACAGTGACCCCACCAGGAGGGATGACCCTGGCAGTAGAAGTTTTTTTTTTTTCTCTCTTCTCTGCCTTTGGGTCCTCTTCTTTTGGTATTGCTTCTGTCGTCCTTTAATTTTTGGAGCGCTACGAGCTTCATAGGTGCAGATATATGTTTTGGGAGCTTCTCATCTATGAGGGTGACATGACTTGGAGATCTCTGTTTCTCCCCTTTCGTGGTCAAGGGAGTGGTACCATTGGTGGGTATTGCCTTCATGATTTGCATAGGGGGTTGGGGACCAGCAGAGGTCCATAGCAAATTGTACATCCTAGAAGCGACATTGGGTATGGGTGCGATGCGACTCCTCGTGCCATGGCGGCTTGAGTCTCCATAATGTTGTATTGTTGTTTCTCAAGTTTCTAGAACTATTTTTGTTGCACCTCCATTTGTTCAAGCCATTTTGGGATACTGAGTTATACATCGACAAATGACAAATGACTCCTAATAGTTGTGAGTGCAAGAGTGTGCAAGTTCATCCCTACTAGGGTCCGTGCTATGGTGAGTAGTGGACCCAGTAGGTAAAACATTGGACTTCTTTATTTAGGGAGTTGTTGTTGCTAGTGTTGCGGTGTTGCATACTAACCATGTCTACGAGTGTACCTCCCACTGTGGTTGCGAAATTTTTGTGAGTTCTTTTTAGTGTGAATGATGTGTACAGACAGGTATAACACATAGGCAAGCTAGTGTATGTAAGATATAGTAAAATAATAGAAAATTAAAGTATAGTCAGATGGGTACTAAGAGGACGTGGCTCGATTGAGGGAGAAGGTAGTTCCAAATAAGAGAGAGAGAGAGAGAGAGGGAGAGAGAGAGAGAGAAAGAGAGAGAGAGAGAGAGAGAGAGAGAGAGAGAGAGAGAGAGAAGCAGTAGGTGCCCTAAGGTGAGGATAAAAGGTATGCAATGAGTGAAGGAGGATGAAGAGTGGTACTAAGGTATGAGTGAAGGTGGAGGGGGAATGGTAGGTATGGAAGTAATGTATAAAAAGTCTACGAGAAGTTACTTGTATGATGGTAAGAAGGGTGTGAGAACTTGATTAATTACTGAAGCATGGAGTGGATTGGGGTTAGCTTGGAGATGCTCCATTCGTTGTCAGATGTATTGAATTAGGCTGGTATTTATAGAACAATTGTAAGGGATCATGGTCTTGCTAGAGGAGCTGCTAATGTGATGTGTTGGCACTATGGGAGAGGTCCCTCTGTTTAAGGTAGGTGAGGGTCTTAAATGTAGAGGTTGGGATATTAAAAGGGATTTGACCAGGCAAAGGTCAAGCAATGGCAGGTCATGTAGAAAAGCAAAGCTGGCATTTGTGAGTGGTAGGTGAGGTAACAGGTGATGTAGGTGTGTCAACCAAAGGGTGGCTTGCTATTGGTTGTAGAGGCTTAAATGAGTGAGTGTATCAAGATCATGCTATTGGTCTGCAGAATGTGCAACAAGGTTGAAGTGATAAGGCAATGGGAAAGCTAATGGCCTAGCTGGTCTTATAGCTACTGGGTCTACCTAATTGGTTTGTGAGGCTGGGTTGTAGGGCACGTGAAGGTCACGTGTCTCTCACTCCCTTTGGAACCAACCCTAGCTTTGCTTAGTAGGCGTGAGCCAGGGAGATGCCCTTGACTTTAGCCACCTAACCATGAGCTCTCGAGATACCAATGGGCCAAGCCGCCCTTCAGTACTACTCCCGACTAAGGGTGGTTGACCTGTTAGGAAACTGCGTTCCCAGAATCCATTGACAGAGCGTATAAGTTAATACTGCAAAAAAATTACGTGAAAACTACAATAACCTACAAGGGCGGAACTAGGGTCACCTTAAACTGCTAAAACAGATTACTGTAGTAGACGAATCGAGAACACGGGCTCGATAACAACTCACGATCTTCTACCGTATTCCTTTACTGCCAGAATATCGAACTGAGTATGGGCTCCTTTGAAATCCTTTATGTTTCTTCTCTCTCTTTTTACGCTCTCTTTTCTATTCCGAGTTATAATACTCTTGATGGAAAAACGCAAACTGAGGAGAAAGCCAAAGCAACATATATATAGGCTACGATATGGACCATAAGAAGTCAATAAGGAAGAGGCTTCCTTATGGAATTAGGAAACCCTAATTCGAATTGAATCAGATTCCTATTTCCATAAATTATAATTCATACCACTAAAGAATTATAATTGCACTCCTACCCTTATCTCAAAAAAATATTTTGAGCTCCATGTTATTAAATGCTTATTATCTCCCCATGTTAAGATTACATATATCCATTAATTAAATATAATTACTGACAATCATATTTAATTAATCTCTTAAAATTCCTTGAGATCCTCTGCTTAACTTATCTGATATATCGGATACAAAATCCACCTGCAGGGTTTGACATAATCAAAACTTATAAGCTTTCTCAAGGGGATATCATCAATCCCAAAATTGAGACATAGATTCCATCATTAATTAATATCCACCACACAATTAATATTGTCACCCAATCCAATGAGATATTGACCCATTTAAGGATCTCACCCTTTTAGGGATTAAAGTGTAAATATCAAATGTACGTGTCCATAAAATAACTTAGGATTTAGAGCATAAGCACTCATAATAGTCATGAGGTATTAACTATCTTATAAGTCAGTATAAAGATAATTACCCCAAGTCAGTCCCGTTTAATACACAAAATGTACTAGTATGGTGAGTTGAAACTATACCATTTCCCGCAGTCAAAACAAACCTACTACAACACCATGCTGCAGTCCTACCGATGGTGTGTCCAATCCATCTAAGACTGTAAACCAAAATCTTACATGCTGCGTCGGACAACTCATACTTCCTTTTATTGATGCTCTGCACCATCTTCTCAAATCGGTTTATCCTTAAACTTAGATGTTCAACAGTGGTTTGTAGTTTGTTCACTTTCCCTTCGAGAGCTTAGTAGGCCATTAGTGGGTTTATGATAGCCTGTGCTAGCTCGCGATCACGATAATGAATTTGGGGAGGTACAATAGTGTCCTTACCCAGGGCTACATTTTCTGTAAATAGAAGTAAAAGCCCAAATTAGCAGAGGCGCAAAAAAACTTCTTATGGACTCCTAATGGGAGGAGATGATTAGAATTTTTAAGGATTTAACGATGCGAACCGAGGACGATTGCAGTAAGTATACGACTTTTGTACAATAATTGAGATGGGTGAGGATGATGATACGTATGCATTTGATGTGTAGGGACTGACATGTGTGAGACTAACAAGATGTGCGTGCATGTAGACTGACATAAATTGTGAGACAAGCATGTGGATGCAAGCCAAAATCGATATGATGCCCCTACTTTTAACAGATAGCAGTTAAACAAATAAGGTCCTAGCCATACAGAGTGTGCTAACCTTACTTTCCAGTACGATCACCAAGGGATAATAGGGATTTTTGGGATACTTCAGGAATTTTGGACAGAGTTTCTGGGAGAAATAGGGATTTGGAAGATTTGGAGGAATTTCCAGAAGTTATTTGAGTTTCTAGGAGAAATTGGGGTTTCTGGTTGATTTGGACTGAGCTTATGGGAGAAACTGGCATTTTGGGTATTTCTGGTTGTTTTGGACTGAGCTTATGGGAGAAACTGGAATTTTGGGTATTTCTGGTTGTTTTGGACAGAGTTTCTAAGAGAAACTGGCATATCTGGGCATTTCTGGTTGGTTTGGACAGAGTTTCTGAGAGAAACTGGCGTATCTGGGCATTTGGTTAGTCTAGACAGATTTTCTGGGAAAAATTGATTGATATGGTTATATCTAGGATATCTGGACAGATTTTTTGGGAGAAACTGGTTGATATGGTTATATCTGGGATATCTGGACAGATTTTCTGGGAGAAAACTAGTTGATATGGTTATATCTGGGATATCTGGACAGATTTTTTGGGAGAAACTGGTTGATATGGTTATATTTGGGATATCTGGACAGAGTTTCTGGGAGAAACTGGTTAATGCGATTATATTTGGGATATCTGGACAGAGTTTCTGGGAGAAACTGGTTGATATGGTTATATCTGGGATATCTAGATAGAGTTTCTAGGAGAAATTGGTTGATATGACAGGATCATGTGATGATGGCGATCATACTGTCTAGCAGGATTTCATACTCCTATGTCTTAGGACCAACAAACAAGATTTGCGGTGTATATCTTTGTGAGCATGGAGCAGACATCTTTGTCATGGTGCCTAGGCAGGTCAACTCAATGTGATCACATGTGAGTGATTGCCTTGGGAATCATAAGAAAAAGGTTCTGCCTCATGCCACATAAGCGTCTACACAGCGCAGGTAATCCCGTCAGGGCATACAACAGTTATATCACATTGTCCTATCTGAAAAGATAAATGAACAGTCCTATGAAAGGTTCTACAGGAATCTATATGCAAAGGCTGGGTTTAGTCAGAGAGGGTCCATTGACGAGAGTTTCAATATACCGTCAGAGAGACAGTACAGAGGTTTTTACTCTTTTTTATATACCTTGGAAGGTACAGTATCAACGGTGACTTATGCCCTGGCACAGCAAGACCTGAACAATGTCAGCGCCGCGTTTCAGACACAGTCGGAGGGGGAAAATGCAAGAGTGCAATGCAATGAACTAGACACAGTAAAAAGATGATTTTAAGGATGCTTCTTATGAGTCAAACCTCTGTATTATTTTGTTTTTGAAAATAAACTCCCCAGCAGAGTCGCCAGATTATGGACACGCAGAATTCCACCTCTTGTTGTTTTTGGTTTGAAATTGATTTGGATCAAAGAAAGAAAAGAGAGTCGCCACTTGGTCTTTAAGGAACCAAGAAACCTAATTTGACTCACCCAAACGGATAAAGGGTAACGGCCCTTCATAACCAAAGAACTTGGTTCGGGGTTTTGGTACGAGAGAGGAAGGAGCCTTTGTCACGACTAAAACACCCTCAACTCGCCCCGTTTCTCGACGGATCTCAATTAGCATCCAAATAATCATCTTTTACGATGCTTGGAAAATTGAAAAGAGGGGTTAGGAATGTTTTCAATGCATGATGTTTTATGGAGATGTTCCTTATTGTGTCTAGAACACAACCCAAAAAGCTAATCTTCATTAACTATTACAGATTGAGATAAATTATATGAACAATAGAGGTTACTCAGAAACAGAGTTCGTACTGTCGACTGAAATGTCAAAAAATTTTAAAAAATGAAAACAAATAATCTAGGGGCCAATTTTACACAGAAAGTTCCCTAAGACACTGAGGTTTAAGGGGAAAATAGTTTGGGACCACTCCTTTTGGAAAAGTTTTCTGTAAAACAAATTGAAAGTCAATTTAGTTGCTGTGACAGCAAAGGCAGAATGTTTGGAAGGAATGTTTGGACCAAAATGGGATCCTTCCATGTATCTCCAAGTCAAAACAAATATCATGGGTGTTCCCTAATGAGTTAGGAATACTTTCCAAGTTGTCTTGCATCCATACATTGAGTATTGAGTTCTAGAGAAATCTTTGAGCTCAGATCATTCACTGTTTTGACTCACTGTTTTAAAGATTTTTGGAAAAACTTGAGTTTTCTTTCTTGAGATCAAAATGAGAGGGTTTGAGAGGGGTTTTGAAATAGAGGTTTTGAAAGTATATTTTCAACATCAAATAGAGATTATGACCTCTATGAATATCAACATCAAACTCATCATCAAGAAATCCCAATATTATTGGAGAGATTCATTTTTATTTTGAACATAACTTCAAGGATACCTTGGAGGTATTGAAGTTATAATCATCATCTATTAAACATGTTTTTGAGGTCAAGAGCTACTATCCATAAGGATTCACTCACCTCAAACTTCATGTCATCATTTAGATGATGAAGAGCAAGTAAGTAAATAAAGAAAAAAAAAAGAAAAAAGAAAAAAAGAAATGAGATTAAGAAAAGATGAACATAATATGAACAAGCAAGTACTCCCTCTGTCCCATTTTATGTGTCCATCTTTCCTTTTTGGGATGTCCCAAAATTGTTGTCCACTTTCTTGAATTAGTATATAAATTTTACTTAGCTTCCCCAACTACCCTTCCTTGCAATCAACACCAAAACAAAATTAAAAAAGAAAGTACAATGATTATAGGCAATTGTGGAAAGTAGGTGTAGATTCTTTTTGTCCCCTTAAATAGTTGGATTCCCCAAGATGGACACATAAAATGGGACGGAGGTAGTAAATAACAATCAATAGATGATAATCAATGTGATTTTGGACTTGTAGCTTGGTGTTTCACTCATAGATATTGACATTTGGACATGGAAGTAGCTCCCTAACTCATGAATGCTTAGAGAAATGGTGGTTGGGTGTATTGATGATGAAGTATATAGAAGGTTGAAGGAAGAACTTGAGTTTAGAACTCACTTTCTATAGAAAATCAGTGGGAGAAGCTCCCTTCTCTCTTCTAAACCTATCTCTATCTCTCTTTCTCTCTAAAACTTTCTCAAGTTTTGCACATGGCCCCCCCAAAATGAAGAGCAATGGGTGGTTTATATAGGCTAATTTGGGGTGGTTTTGGGGTTTTAGAAGTACTCCCATTGGTCCCAAACAACTGTGAACATAAAACTACATTGTTTTTGATGGAAAAACCGGTTTAATTTCAAAGTTTAAACACGCAGCGGAAAAGTCAAGTTATAAAAACTTAATGGCAGCCCAGAATTTACTACTCGTTAATTCCATAGATGCGCACAAGAGGGGACAAGAGTTATACCTCAGTGTCTTGAACCCAATTCTGATTTTCTTTAACTTCCAGCAGCTTCCACTAGATGGCCTTCACTCTTATGACTCCTATGGATGCTCGCAGGAAGGACTAGGGTTGGTGGGAACCCTAATGGAGAGGAAGAAGAAGGTTTGGTGCTCTAAAACAGTTTCTGCAGCTTCTGACGTTCAAAACGACGAACTTCTTTTCCAGAACGCAGCTGCCCTATTTATAGATTCCCAGAACCGACCTAGACTTCGAGCGATCGAAGATCTTCGATCGATCGAACCATTCTCGATCGATCGAGACTGCCAAAACTTCAATCGATCGAACATACTTCAATCGATCGAACTTGTCTTGACAACTTCCTCATGTGTCTTTCCAAGTATCCTGGCGGAGCTAAGAGTGGGACCTCCTAGGCTCTTTATTGTTGGTTCAGACCAGTTTGTTAATTACCGTGACCAAACTCTTTGATCAACAAACTAACTAACTGGTCAGTTAACGTTTACTCCACTATAAAACGATAACTGAACTCCAACGCAAAAGAACATATCCGAAGCGATAACTAGACTTGTGTGTTGTACAAATGTCCCTCTACCTTCAGCATTCGTAATCATATTCAGGTAGTCGGATAACTGTTACTGTAAACCTGAATATCGATTACTTCTTGTATTCCTTGAGTCCCATTCACCTCTCATGATTACCAAACATGTTGATAACTCTTATCAACAAGACTGCAGTACTCAGTAATCGTCTTGGTGACATTCTCAAGGGAATGCTTACTCTGAAACAGAGGGTAGATTCTGTCTTGACAATATATGTTCACAACCCTATGAATATGACATACCCAAGATACCCAGGTGTTGATCTTCTATAGACCTCACTGATTGGTAAGTCAAAGCAGTCATATCCACAGTCTGTGTTCATCATCGTCTCAAGATTGAGAACACGTACCTTACACAAGTTATGAGTTCCTATCGACTGATTGACAGCCTTGAGTGTCAATAGGAAAGCTCAGGTCCGTCAATGCACTATAAGCACTAGCATATTAACTAAGAGTTACACTCTAGTGATTGAGATTGATCACTCCATCCAATGGTAGTTAATCATGCTACAGTGTAAACCTGATGAGATATCCAGTCTCATCATCCACTGTGACACATTCTAAGTATCAAAGAATAGTAATTCGTATCTCACTTGTATGTATCTCATACATACACGAATTACTTACTATGATACTTAAGGATAAACAATCATCTCATGAAAGAAACATACATAATGAAATGTAAAGCTGATATCCATATATTAAAAAGTCAATGTCTCATACATAAAGTAATGGTTTGAGGGCACAAATCCAACAGTTTTGATTTCTAATTAATCAAAATGAACCCCCAACAGAAATTACAAAAATGTACCATTCTGGAGGAGAGTGCCGCGGTGGCATTGGGCCTGTGCCGTAGCAGCAGTGGGCCAGTGCCGCAGTGGCACTGCTCCTCATTCGTCCAGATAATCCTTTTTAGGCACCCAGAGGTTCTGGTATTCGCGAAAAGGCCCTGTTTCGTCCAAAATTCACAGAGAATGCATACAAACTCCAAATTGAGGTTGTGATATACCATTGGAAAGGTAATGGAGTTTAATTTACATAAAAAATAGTTCGGAGATAGGTCACTTTGAAAAGTTTTGCGATATTTGCGATAAAAGACGATTTGATTGTCTTTTCACCTTCGAAATTTCATAATAAATTCGTTTTAAATCCAAAAATTATGTGCGATATACCGTTGGAAAGCTATTGACCTCTAGTATCTATGAAATATATTTGAAAAATGATATGGCGCTCCGGTTTCAAAGTCAACTTTTGGTCAAACTGGTCAAACTTGGGATTCCCGAGAAGTTCTGGAAACCTCTGGGAGCTCCTAGGAGTTGACGTTTTCGTTCAATTTTCTTTTAAAACTCATTTTAATACTTTGCACATGATCTAGAATGATTTTGAAACTTTTTGGTGAATTTGGATGATTTCTTATGACATAGCATGTTTCCAGAATTTTAGGTCCAAATCTTGGAGTTTTCGGGCTTTCAGGGGCATTTTGGTCATTCTGAGCATTTTGAAAAATAGAACTAACTTCCAGGAGTCCTTTTAAGTCTTTTTCAATCATTGTGAACCACTAAGCTATGGGTCTCCTAAATCTGATAGCCGACAAAATGTGGTGTCTATAGGGCTATAGAGCAAAAGAGCCGTTGGAACTGGTTCACTCTGATTTGTGTGGTCCTATGACTGTCCAAGCAAGAAGGGGATTTGAGTGCTTTGTCACTTTCATCGATGATTACTCAAGGTATGGGTACATTTATTTGATGCGGCGTAAGTCTGAATGCTTTGAGAAATTTAAAGACTTCAAGGCTGAAATGGAGAAGCGTCTGGGTAAATATATCAAGACACTACGATCTGATTATGGTGGAGAGTACCTCTTGGGAGAGTTTAGAGAATACTTATTGGAGCAAGGGATTACATCCCAGTTGTTTGCACCCCATATGCCTCAGCAGAACGATGTAGCAGAAAGGACTTTCATGGACATGGTAAGATCTATGATGAGTTATTCGGATTTACCAATTTCCTTTTGGGGACACGCATTAGAGACAGCTATATACATTCTAAACTTGGTACCATCTAAGTCAGTACCTACTACTCCTACAGAATTATGGACTGGGCAAAAGCCTAGTCTGCGGCATGTTCAGATCTGGGGTAGTCCAGCACATGTATTGAAAGGGAACGCAGAAAAGTTGGAATCAAGAACAGAAGTATGTTTCTTTGTTGGGTATCCAAGAGGAACTAAAGGTGGTCTGTTTTATAGTCCTAAGGATCAGAAGGTTATTGTTAGCACCAATGCCACATTCTTAGAAGAGGACTATGTTATGGACCACAAGCCCAGAAGCCATATTGTTCTAGAGAAAATGAGAGGAGAGACACCGACACATACTTCTTCGATACCATCGGTACAAGAAGAAACATCACAAGATAAAGTTATCGATATTCCATTACCGTGTCGTAGTGGAAGGATTATCAAAACTCGTGCAGATCCCGAACCAACCATTAACACGCAGGTTCCTGAACTAGTACAACGTGTAGATAATGGTGTATTAAGTTCAGAATCTTCACAACGAAATATCAGTGATACACAGAAACGGGTTGTGCCTCGTCGTAGTAGGAGAGTTATTATTCAACCTGACTGGTATATGTTCTTGGGGGAGTCTTATGACCAGGTCCCTGATGAACAAGGTATCAATCCCTGTAACTACAATGAAGCACTCCAAGATAAAGATACAGATCTTTGGCAAAAGGCTATGAAGTCTGAAATGGAGTCCATGTACTCCAATCAAGTCTGGGATCTTGTAGAACCACCCAATGAAATAAAACCCATTGGATGTAAGTGGATCTATAAAAAGAAGAGAGGAGCAGACGGTAAGGTGGAAACCTTTAAAGCAAGGCTTGTTGCGAAAGGGTTCACTCAAAAAGAGGGAATCGATTATGAGGAAACCTTTTCGCCGGTGGCCATGCTAAAGTCTATCCGGATTCTCTTATCCATTGCTGCACATTTCGATTATGAAATTTGGCAAATGGATGTCAAGACAACATTTCTAAATGGGAATCTTGACGAGTGCATCTATATAATGCAACCAGACGGGTTCATTACGAAGGGCTAAGAACACATATTGTGCAAGCTTAAGAAGTCCATTTATGGACTTAAGCAGGCATCTAGGTCTTGGAATATCCGCTTTGATCAAGCAATCAAGTCTTTTGGTTTTGATTAATGTGCGGATGAATCTTGTGTGTACAAGAAAGATGATGGAAGCGTGGTGGTGTTCTTAGTTCTATATACGGATGATATCTTGCTAATCGGAAATGATGTGGGGGTATTATCTTCTGTAAGGGTATGGTTGTCCAGTCAATTCGATATAAAGGACTTGGGAGAAGTCGGTCACATCCTAGGGATCAAGCTTATGCGAGATCGCAAGAATGGGATGTTGGGCTTGTCACAAGGCACTTATATCGATAATATTCTTGCAAGGTTTAGAATGCAAGATTCCAAGAAGGGATTCCTTCCCTTTAGACATGGAATTACTCTATCTAAGGATCAGTGTCCTAAGACACCTGATGAGACAGAGAAGATGAAGGCAGTTCCTTATGCCTCGGCAGTAGGAAGCCTAATGTATTCTATGCTATGTACTAGACTTGACATCTGCTTTGCTGTTGGCATGGTTAGTAGATATCAGTCTAATCCAGGGCAAGAATAATGGACTGCGGTGAAAAATATTCTCAAGTACCTGAAAAGGACTCGAGACTATATGTTAGTTTACTAAGCAAATAATCTTGTATCCATTGGGTACATGGATTCTAATTTTATGTCAGATAGGAATTCCAGAAAGTCTGCCTCAGGATGTGTATTTACCCTAGGAGGTGGAGCCATTAGTTGGAGGAGTATCAAGCAGTCGTGTATTGCTGATTCCACCATGGAAGCCGAGTATGTGGCTGCTTCGGATGCCGCTAAGGAGGCCGTTTGGCTCAGAAACTTCCTTATGGATCTAAGAGTAGTACATGCGGTACAATCGGCTATTGTCCTTTATTGCGATAATAGCAGAGCAGTTGCTAACTCAAAGGAACCTAGGACACATAAGAAGGGAAAACACATTGAGCGTAAGTATCACCTGATACGAGAGATCGTGCAAAGAGGTGATGTTGAAGTGACCAAGATAGCAACAACAAATAACCTGGCATATCCTTTCACCAAGAGCTTACCGGCCAAGACTTTTGATAGTTATGTAGAAGGGATAGGAGTGACGTGTGTCGCATCATGGCTTTGAGTCTAAGTGGGAGATTGTTAGGGATATACACTAAAATCCATGCTTTATGTAGTTGATTTATTATTCATTTAATAAAACCAGTTAATCCATTTTTATGAGAATCTATGTGGGCAATATTTGTATTATATTGTTTATTAAATATTATGCATGTGTGTCTTTCATTCTACATAGTAGGTGGTTTGGTGTGTAGAGTTCGGCTTACACACGGAAGATCAGACCATCGGATCTTGTAGAATGTAAGATTTTGGTTTACAGTCCTAGATGGATTGGACACACCATCGGTAGGACTACAACATGGTGTTGTAGTAGGTTTGTCTTGACTACGGGAAATGGTATAGTTTCAACTCACCATGCTGGTACACTTTGTGTATTAAATGGGACCGACTTGGGGTAATTATCTTTGTATTGACTTATAAGATAATTAATACCTCAAGACTATTATGAGTGCTTATGCTCTAAATCCTAAGTTAATTTATAGACACGTACATTTGATATTTACACTTTGATCCCTAAAAGGGCGAGATCCTTAAATGGGTCAATATCTCATTGGATTGGGTGACAATATTAATTGTGTGGTGGATATTAATTAATGATGGAATCCATGTCTCAATTTTGGGATTGATGATATCCCCTTGAGAAAGCTTATAAGTTTTGATTATGTCAAACCCTGTAGGTGGATTTTGTATCCGACATATCCAACAAGTTAAACAGAGGATCTCAAGGAATTTTAAGAGATTAATTAAATATGATTGTCAGTAATTATATTTAATTAATAGATATCTGTAATCTTAATATAGGGGGATAATAAGTATTTAATAACATGGAGCTCGAAATATATTTTTGAGATAAGGGTAGGAGTGCAATTGTAATTCTTTAGTGGTATGAAATATAATTTACGGAAGTAGGAATCTGATTCAGTTCGAATTAGGGTTCTCTAATTCCAGAAGGAAGCCTATTCCTTATTGACTTCTTATGGTCCCTATCGTAGCCTATATATATGCTGCTTCGGCTCTCTCCTCAGTTTGCGTTTTTCCATCAAGAGCATTATAACTCGGAATAGAAAAGAGAGCGCAAAAGAGAGAGCAGAAACATAAAGGATTTCAAAGGAGCCCACACTTAGTTCGATATTCTGGCAGTAAAGGAATACGGTAGAAGATCGTGAGCTGTTATTGAGCTCGTGTTCTCGATTCGTCTACTACAGCAATCCGTTTTAGCAGTTTAAGGTAACCCTAGTTCCGCCCTTATAGGGTTATTGTAGTTTTCACATAATTTTTGCAGTACCAACTTATACGCGCTGTCAACGGATTCTGGGAACGCAGTTTCCTAATAGCAATTTGAAAGGGGGTACAGGCAAACGATGTTTACCCCTAGTTGACGGGAATAAATGGAAGTTTGGGCAAACGCAGTTTGCCCCTAGTGTGGCAGTGAGATCTTGAGGCTCTTTGGGCAAACTTTCAAGTAAAGTTTGCCCCTAGTTTTCAAGGTTCAGGGACCGAAATCCAAGGAAGCTCGCCTACTTATCCAAGTGGGAATTAGGTCCAAAGTAGTTCTACCAAGTCTTGAAAGAAGCTATTTGAGATGTGGCTGAGTGTTTCAGGAGCAGTGACCGAACCGAGTAGGTTGCCTACGTATCCCCAAGTGGGAATCAGGTCAAGCATAGTTCTTCAAAGGTTGGAGGTTTTGAAAGAGTAAGGATTCAAGAAATGGGGGGCTTTTCAAGCCATGTCATCAGATAGATTTTCTGAAGCAGGTCACTTGTGGTAGCGTTGAAAGAAATTAAACTACCTCTCCTTTTTCTTTTCTTTTTTTCTCTCTCTCTCTCTCTTTTTTTTTTTTTTTTTTTTTACGACTGATTCTTTTCACCTTTTCACTAGCCAGCCAATTTTACATCTCTCATTATACATCATACAAGTTTTCTAAACAAGATTAGCCCTTCAAATCTTTGGGCTTACGTAAAGAATTTACAAATCAAAGTTTTGGGATAATTCATGTTTCCCGACTTCTTGATCTTCTTCATTCTCCTTCCTTTTTTCTTTCTTTTCTTTTATCTCCAAAGTTTTGACTGGCTAGGATCGGATTTTTTTGAAAACAACACGCAAAATTTTCTTTTCTTTTCATGCTCTAACTTTTGCCTAGGCGCCCGTTTGGGTTTTCATCCTAGCGAGCTTCTTCTTTTTCTTTTTTTTTTCTTCTTTTTCTTTTGTGCTCTATTTTTTGCCTAGGCGCCCTTTCGGGTTTTCATCCTAGCGAGCTTCTCTTTCTCTTTTTTCTTTTTGAGAGAAGTAGTTTATTTCAAATGTTCAGCTACTATCAAGGACAAAGTGTACATGGCTTGCAGGTTAGACAGGTTTGAATGGCTCATTTTTCTGGGCTCAAGATTTTGAAATGGGAAGATCAGGGATTTAAGCTAGTCCCAAGTCACTATCAAGTATAGCTTTTCAAGATTTAAGCAAAAGCATCTCAAGATTTTTAAAGTAATACTAATCAATTCTTAGCTTTCTTCGGCGTCAGTGCAAAATTAACTTTGATCCTTTCAGGATTCTTTTCAATGCACAAAATTATCAGTAGTGTATTTTTCACAATAATCAGAGAAATGATATTTTCAGTATAGTGTCACACCTGTCTCAGGAATTCATAATTTTATCATGCATATTTGTAATTTGGGAGCTTATCAATGTTAGTTGATAATGGTGATGAGGTTGACTGTGAGTCAACGGTAAGGTGTCAGGGAGGACACGGGAACATGGCAGTTCATATTGCATGGGCATGAGTAAATGGCATTTATATGATTTAAATGTTATTCGACTTTATCTGGTATTCCTGTGAATAGTAATTATGCCTGTGTAGTATAATTCTGGTGTTTGGATAGTTTAGTATATCATGTTGAGAACTGTGGTGAGAACGTGAGTGATACGTTAATTAAAAAGGTAGGTTATGTAGAGATTCCGCAGAATATAGTTTTCGGACGTTATTTTTGGACCCAAACAAAACCTAGTCGAAAACTTCTGAAATTTATCATTTTCACTCGTAAAGGCATAAAATGAACGTGTGCAAAGTTTAGAGAGCTAATTAGAAGTTTGAGGAACTTGTGGGGAGGTAAACGCAAATTTCAAAGAGTTTGCCTATATATAGTAGTAGATGAGATTCATTCTCATCCAAAACTCACAAAATATCTAGAGAGAGGAGAGAGAAGGGAGATTTGGTGGCCACAGGCTTTGCGACGCCGATCGATGACCGTTCGTCCGTCAGATTTTCTCCAGATTTTAGATTTGAACTCGTGGAGGTAAGATCTACGTTTTGATACTACTTAGGCCGTGTTTGGCCAATTTTTGTAAAAATCTTAATTCTAGACTTTTGGGAAAAACAGGTATAAACTTGTAGGAATTTTCTCAAATTCGAAATCCGACGATTAATTGACCTCCTAGTCGATCCTTCAAAGTTTGGGGGAAATCGCACGAGGTATGAAGTTCTAACTTGTGAAATATAGAGAAATACATGTTTTATATTTTGACGACGAAATTGAGATCCGGGCAAAATCCATGTGTTAACTGTAGGCCCGTTAATTATGCACGCGCTAAATTGTGAAAAGCATGTCTAAATTTACGCGAGCACGTTGAGTTGTCTATGTGGGTCAAAGGGGAGTCTTATACAAATTCATGCCGGAGTAAGCTTCTCGTTGTTTGAGAATTTTAGTAGCGACGGCTACTGTGCATGGTTGTAGGCTTGGACTTGCCATGGCACTTGTGGGGATGTAATGGTTGTAGGCTTGGATTTGCCATTGACATCGCGGTTTAAGGCTTCGACTTGCCGCTACCGGATGAATGCGTATTTTTCTCCCTAGAGACTATTGATATGATTTATGAGATTAAAGCATGTTTTGTCATATATTGCATATGTTAGAGTTGTACGCTCAGCATATAGCTGAGCAGTGGAGATGTACTCCATTGCAGGTAAGAAGAAAGACAAGAAGAAGCGTGATGAGTGAGGCCGTTAAAGAACGCCGGGGGAATCATTTGTTTATATTTTTTTTTCTAGTTCCTAAACTGGTATCAAGGAATTAGGTTATGTAATACGTTATAATAGATCTTTGAATTAGTTCCTTAGTATGGTAATCCTGTATTTGAACGTCTGTGGTTACGTTTTAAATGTTGTAATTCAGTTATGGTTGTGATTGTTGTTAGTGTGGAGAAGCATGAGTTGTTAATTTTCACAACAGGGCTGCCCAGCAGGGGAGCAGTCGACTAGACCCTTCGTTAGTCGACTGGATCTTGTGTGATTGAGACACTGAAAGTGAATAGTAAGAGAAGCAGTCGACTGGACCCTTGATCAGTCGACTGAGTCACTGTTGATTTTGGCTACTGCTTTTATATATGGCAAAACCAGTCGACTGTACCATCAATCAGTCGACTGGACCCCTTTTGAAAATGTTGCATTTTGGTTATGCATAACACAGTCGACTGGGGACCTTTGATCAGTCGACTGAACTACTGTAGGTTTTAGCTACTGATCCAAATAGTAACCAGTGCAGTCGACTGGGTTCCCTGATCAGTCGACTGGACCTCTGTTGAGAATTTTGGGTTTTGGTTTCTGCTAGGCACAGTCGACTAGACCCTAGGCACAGTCGACTGAACCTCTGTTTTCAAAACTGTGTTCCTTTGGACAAGTTTCAAGTGGACAAAACTTTTTTTTTATAACTCTAATCCTTATGGATTTTTCAACTCAGAGGGCAATGTTTCCTAACATTTTAAATTACTCAGGGTTGTTTTAAAGTTCTTTCCGCTGCATATTGTTATGATGTTTGGTTGAGCCTTGGTGGCGTGCCACGTGTCCTATTTCCACGTGTAGTAGGATGGGTCGTGACATTTAGTGATATCAGAGCTATAGGTAACAAAACTTTGGGGAACGTTCGACGGCGAGAGGAGTGTTGAGTGAATTGTCACATGTTCTAAATTGCATCCATACATATTAGAGATGTTTGATGCATATGTATGTTGTTTTACATACATGCTATTGTTATTGTTGTACATGCATAGTGTTTATGCATTGAGAACTACAGGATTGTAATCATGAGTGACGAAGAGCGACATCTATCACCACATACTCGACTTATGAATGACATGGCAGACATGATGGGGAATATGAGTGACATGATCCGAAATATATTCGAACGGTTACCTCCAACGCCTCCATTGGAACCAGAACCGATAGCTGTGGTGAATGTGCCTGAAAATAGGGGTTTGAGATCAATATCCGAATAGTTTGCGAGGAAGAAGCCAATGGAATTTCATGGGACACCCGATCCAACGCTCGCAGAACAATGGATCATGGACATGTAGAGGATTTTTTGATCTATTCCGATGAACGACAGGGAGAAAATGGAAAATGCAAGTGATGTGCTAAAGGGTGAAGCCCAGAACTGGTGGGTAAATGTTCTAGATCAAGGGGCACTGATAACGTGGGAAGGATTTAAAGCAGAGTTTAGTCGCCGATTCTTCCCAAGGGCTGCTCTCAATGCAAAGAAGGGAGAGTTTGATAACTTGAAACAGGGAGATATGACTGTAACCGAATATACTTCCAAGTACAACGCTTTATTGAGATTTGGAAAGGGTTCCGTACCAGAGGAGGAAGATAGGGCAAGGAAATTCGAAGAGGGTTTAAGGGAAAATATTCATCTAAGGGTTTCTACCTACGAACATTCGACTGTGGTAGCAGTACAACAAACGACGCTAGTGGCCGAGAGTGGAATGGAAACGTCGAGGCAGAATCAGCACGGTAAACGAAGCAATGAGAGTGGGGATAAGAACCAAGGCGGATTTTTCAAGAGGCCATTTCAAAGAGGCTCTGGTTCTAATTTCAGTGATTTCAGGAGAACGCCAAGTAACATACCGTTGTGTTCACTTTACAACCGACCACACTCAGGTCGATGTTTCATGACCAAACCCCAGAACAGGAATCAGGGAGGAGGTAGTGCTAATTCGACTCCTGATATGAGAGGTAAGTGTTATGACTGTGAAGTTTTTGGACATCAAGACAAGGATTGCACGAGAAAGCATTCTCAACCAGGAGCTAGTTCTATGGCTTCCAATGGGTCAAAGCCTAGACAATCCAATGACGGGGGACAAAGGACTGAACAACGTCAAGGAAGAGCATATCAGATGAACCCAGGAGATATGACTACTTCAGAGACAGTAGTCTCAGGTATGGTGCTTGTATGTTCACACTTAGCACGCATACTTGTCGACTCGGGATCTACGCATTCATTTGTATCGCATCCTTTTGTTGAACATTTGAATGTTGAATTGGCACCGTTAGGATATGAATTGTCTATTGCTGTGCCACTTAGTAAATCGATAATGACGTCTACTATATATAAGAATTGTGAGATCAAACTAGGCGAGAAGTTGATGACTATAGCCTTATACCGATTGTGGTGAACCATTTCGATATAATACTGGGAATGGATTGGTTAGCTCATAACCAAGCCACAATAGACTGCGAACGGAAAGAGGTTAATTTTCGATCACCGGTACATGGGAACTTTTGCTTTCAAGGGAGTGGGGTTACACCGCCGTCGTACTTGATTTCGGTTATTCAAGCGGGAAAGTTATTGAAAAAGGGGTGTCAGGGATTTCTATGTTTAGTGACTGATGTCTCAGCGACCAACTCAATAGTAGAGGATATTCCAGTAGTGCGAGAGTACCCGGATGTATTCCCCGATGACTTACCAGACGTCCTGATTGAGAGAGAAATTGAATTCACCATTGAGGTAAAGCCAGACTCAAGACCGGTATCCAAAGCACCGTATAGAATGGCACCCATAGAATTGAAAGAGCTGAAATTTCAACTACAAGAGCTACTTGACAAAGGTTTCATTCGACCAAGTATTTCGCCGTGGGGAGCTCCAATGTTGTTTGTAAAGAAGAAAGATGGTTCAATGCATATGTGCGTCGACTACCGAGAGTTGAACAAGTTGACAATTAAGAACAAGTATCCACTGCCGAGAATCGATGACCTATTTGATCAACTTCGTAGAGCACAAGTATTCTCCAAGATAGACCTGAGATCGGGTTATTATCAGTTGAAAGTAAAGGCCGAAGATGTTGAGAAAACAACTTTCAGAACGCGTTATGGACACTATGAGTTCTTAGTTATGCCATTTGGAGTTACCAATGCACCAGCTGCGTTCATGGATCTGATGAACCGAGTCTTTAAGGACTATTTGGATGCTTTTGTGATAGTGTCCATCGATGATATCCTTGTTTATTCGCCAAGTGAGATAACACATGAGAACCATTTGAGACTGATTCTTCAGAGATTACGGAAGAAACAATTATTTGGAAAATTCAAGAAATGTGAATTTTGGCTACCTAGCATTACTTTTCTTGGTCACATGATTGACAAGAATGGAGTATCAGTTGATCCTCACAAAGTAGAAGCTGTATCTAATTGGCAGAGGCCGACATCCGTATCTGAAATTCGAAGTTTCTTGGGATTAGCAGGATATTACTGTCGTTTTATTGAACATTTTTCAAAGATTTCATTGCCAATGACAAAGTTAATGAGAAAGGGTGTTATTTTTTAATGGAGTCAAGAATGTGAAGACAGTTTCCAAGAGTTGAAGTCACGTTTGACGAGAGCACCGATACTGACAATACCATCTGGAACCGAAGGATTTGTAATCTATAGTGATGCTTCACACAAAGGGTTGGGATGTGTGCTTATGCAATGTGGTAAAGTAATTACATATGCATCTAGATAGTTAAAGACACATGAGGTTAACTATCCGACTCATGATCTTGAACTAACCGCGGTAATTTATGCTTTGAAAATTTGGAGACACTACTTGTACGGGGAAAAGTGTGAGATATTCACAGACCACAAGAGTTTGAAATACATTTTCACCCAACGGGACTTGAACATGAGACAACGAAGATGGTTGGAGTTGATGAAGGATTACGATCTTTCAATTGAGTACCATCCGGGAAAGGCGAATGTAGTAGCCGATGCATTAAGCCAGAAAACGCCGAGGAATTTAGCCGACGAGCTAACACAACAAAAAGAGTTGATAAAAGAGATGGAATGCTTAGAATTGGATGTGATTTCAGGGACCAATGATGGTTTAATGATGGCGATCGTAGCACACCCAGATATTATTGATGAGATTAAGAAAGAATAATTTAATGATGTCTATTTTTGCAAAATGAGGGACGAGATGCCTTTAGGGAGACGACCTGGTTTTGTGTTGGAACGAGGAACGTTGAAACTGGGAAAACGATTATGTATACCGAATGTGAAAGACTTGAAAGAGAGGATTCTAGGAGAAGCTCATAGTACGAAATATTCAGTGCACCCGGGAAGTAATAAAATGTATCAAAACTTGAGAGAAATCTTCTGGTGGAAGGGGTATGAAGCGTGGAGTCGCTAAGTTTGTATCTGAATGTTCGGCATGTCAACAGGTCAAAGCAGAGAGACAAGTACCCGCAGGGTTATTACAACCATTACCTATGTCAGAATGGAAATGGGATGAGATTACAATGGACTTTGTTTCAGGATTTCCACGATCATTCAATAGGAATGATAAGATTTGGGTTATAGTTGACCGATTAACAAAGTCAGCTCATTTTCTACCAACTAAGACTACTAAGCCATCCAAATTAGCGGAATTGTATGTGAAAGAGATTGTAAGACTACATGGAGTCCCAGCTGTGATTGTATCAGATCGTGATAGTAGTTTTATGTCAAGGTTTTGGGAAAGTTTGCAAAAAGCTATGGGTACGAAATTGAGTTTCAGTACCGCATTTCATCCTCAGACCGACGGACAGTCAGAGCGTATGATTCAGACCTTGGAAGATATGTTGAGATTGTATGTATAAGACTTTGGGAATGATTGGGAGTGACACGAAAATAATTTGTGTGCGCTTGTATGCTATACCCAAGTGTAGGTAATTGTGCAAGTAGTAAACTGGATTAAGTCCAGGTCGATCCCACAAGGAAGGTTGAGAATTAAGTTACCTAGATTAGACTCTAAAAGAAAAGAAAATTCAATGTCTTAAAAGAAGTGTAGAACACAAAGTTCTACGCTTAACAACTACTAAAATTAAAAGCAACTAAATTAAATTAACTAACGATTAACTATTTAACTAAAGCGAGATTTTAAAAGCGGTTTTTCTTAATAAAAGGAAGTGTTGGGATCACGCGAATCCACTGTGACCTAGCCGTCTACCATGCAATCGCAATGAAGCCCAATGGAGTACATCTTCTACAATATTCCGTACTTTTCTAAAGATCTAGACTTAATAGCCCTTTCATGACCGGGACTATATCATCTCAATTAAGTTTGAAATACATGAAAGCGGTTTAATTCAATAGTTAAGACTCGCACCTACAATGGTGTTAGCATTGCGGGTGGTTTGCAAAATGTATTGAAAGAAAATGCCCTAAGGCCTTAAGTTCGAAGATTGTTTTGACAAACTGAGCATTTGGGGACAGTTTGATAACAAATCCTTAAAACAGAAAGTCTTGGAATACTGTATTGGATGTTCTCAAGAATCTGAAAGTTCGATCGATCGACGCGCTTTCGATCGATCGACAATCGTCATCTCTCAATCGATCGAAATGTTTTCGATCAATTGACTATATCTCTGTACCGATCGATCGAAATAACTCCGATCAATCGAACACAGGTATTATTCTGGTGCATGGCAGAGGCTTGAAATCACATTTTCATAGCGATCTCCCAACCTTGGACTACTCAGACATGGTCTGGAGTGTCCCAAATGCGTTCTTAACGTAAAGATTCATTAAGGTGTCGTTTGGTTGTGAGTTTTTCATTAAACTACGAAAACTTGAGATTTTAACGTATCTAGCATGCAGAGCACTAAGATTAAACACTAAACTACGATTAACTAAGTGCAGTATGTAAATAAAACAATAACTAAGTAACCTGGAACGAAGAACTCGTATTTAAACTATGAGAATCCAATGCTAACAATGCAAAACCTTGAGTAAACACCTACAAAACAATAAATATCTCTCATCTCTCTATGAAAACTGATAAAAAGTAAAAGTGGGCTTCCCCCTGGACGTAAACAATACGAGTTTATATAGTAGAATCCTAATGCTAGGGTTAAAACTCCGTCTTTTGCTGCGTGCGCGTATTCTGATAAAAGGCATTTTCGATTGATCGAACAACCCCCGATCGATTGAACTTCTGGAATCTTAGATCGCTTGAAACATCTTAGATCGATCGAAGTCTCGATCGCTTGAGAGGACTTCGATCGCTCGAACTTCAATTTTCAGCTTTGAGTTATCTTCATTAAAGCTAAGCACTTCCTTTTACCCTGCTCCTTCAATTATTCACACAGAGACAGTAATCTGCACAAATCACAGCTAAAACACACAACTTATCATAGATTAATCATAATGTGTAGAAACTGGCATTGTAATCCAAACTACAGATATATGAGGGAATTGTGAACTAAATTAGCATGTTTTCCTCTTTTAGCGCGGTTGTATTTTACAAATACCCCCGTTTGTCACAACCCCCAACTAGCGAGTTGCTAGTCCCTAGCAATGAAGCGAAAACAAAAACAAGCTAACTACTACTACAACGACTATAATAAACAAAAATAAAACTAAAACAAACTCATCTAAATAGAAAGAGAAATTGCCTAACTCACTTTCGTAGGAATCGCGGTTGCATTTAGCAAATGCAACAAGCCTTTAAACCCCTAGGTTTCCCCTAGTGGACGAGTGTTGTCTCGTGAGGGTTTGCAGTGAATATACCCACAAAATTCTCAATTTTTAAGCTCAAAAAAATATAGAATAACTTTTAAACAGTCCCTTTCATTCGACTATCAATTTAGCTCTACAAAACAAATCACCCTCATACCAACCATGAAAGAAATCCACATGTTCCTCATGTCACCCAGATAAATATACACGTGCATTACATCCATGTATCCTTGTGTGTGTGAAGGTAACAGCTATGCATCCAACTTAATTTAGAGTTGTTTAAACTATCATACCTTTGGAATTTGTAGTTTCAACTCAATTCTCACATGGGATCACACTCAAAAATGAACATTTCACAGAAACTGGTTTAATAATGATCGCACAAGGTACGAAAGCTTTGATGGGAGTGACATTTTTTTTTGGAGACTAATGCTTTCATACCCGACTCTATAAAAGACGAACATTTTAGAGTTTATAGTCTCGTGAAAAGAATACTACTTACTAGAGGAGCGAAATACCGTGGATAACTCAAATTACACGTTCATATTCAAACTAAGTTGTTAAAAATCATTAAGACTTTGACTCTTTTTTTTTTATTTAGCAGGATATAGATAAGAGAGGCTCGATTTGCACATCCTTAGCATGTGATGAAGACTAGTTTATTTCTTCTTTATTCCAACCATCCTCTATGTTTATTTCTCTTCACTTCTTTTTCCTTTCTTTCTTTTCTTTTCCTTTTCTCTTTTTTTTTTAACCTGCTCCTTGCATATTTTCTTTTTATAACGTCCTTCCACAACTGCTCCCTTCTCGTCACATATTTCAACAATTTTAATCACATTAGGTGTGCAATTGGGTTTATAGAGTTTAAAGTATAAGATGAAGGGTTTAGGCTTTCATATTGGCAATATTTAATCAGTGTGGGGTTAGGAGATTTTTGGATGTTGATACAGGTATATGAAAAAAAATAAGGAATGAATAACGATGGCTTAAATCATTTTCCTAACTTCTTAGTTTTAGCACTTCAGTGTTCATTGAGTTTAGTTGGTAAATCCTGAACGTTCTCCTCTAATAAACAGCCCAAATGAAGAATTAGAGACTATTCAACGAATTTAAAATGTATTCAAGGAACTAATGCGAATTTATTGTGATAAGTCCCTCAGAATTGAAGTTTGGGCTCAAAGACTCACTAAGGGTAACTAGTTTCCACTACTTATTCCTTAAAGCATAACAGTCGTATTAACTCTTATTTAGTTTTCAACATAGCTATTAATGTGCAAATGGATGTTGGATACTAGAATGGTCAACATATGCATTCATCTTAGTGACACTAGAAAAAACGCGTGAAGGTAATTCATAAAAGGATGAGATTAACATGAATGTATCATCGCTTGATAACAGCTAACAGAAAAGAGGATATTCAAAATTATTCTACCAATGAAGTTTCTAATAAAAATTTCAAAAATTCTGTGTAACATCTGTTCAATTTTAGGGAAATTTCTCCAAATTTTTGTGCCTTTATTCGCATTTGGAATTGAGATTGTAAGAACAATGAAATAAGTCATATTGCTAAATAACATGCTCAGGGTGATATTCTATCTACATCCTACCCCCAACTGAAAATTGCGATGGCCTCAGATGTTGATTTTCAAAAATAAATAGAGAGATATCACCTGGGAAAGCAAAGCAATAACTGCATGCAGCACAAGCTGTAAAGAAACATACAATCTCCAAGTAGCCAAGATCAAAAGAAAGATAGACAATGGATAATCACAAGCATATGATCTATATATAACAACAGAACATCACTGGAAAGATAGAACAAAGAAAATGACAGAGCAGCGATAATAAAGTGCATCCAAACCAAACCATCCAACAGTCCCAAATATCCACATAGAGTACCACATAACCAAAATCCAAAAGACAAAAAGAGGAGAGCAGAGAGATATAAATAAGAAAGAAAAGATACAACAAAACTCTCCAAACTCTCGTAAAGTCCAGACCTAAACATCATCTGCGACATCTGATAAAATCTCTATCGGCGCATCGGGGGTATCCTCAACTCCACCCTCAGCAACAGTACGAACCGTCGCCGGGTCACTCTCAGTCACGACTGGAGGTGGTGCAAGTGGGGCCTCCGCAGAAGGTGGTGCCGCAGAAGGGTCAGCATGTGGTGGTGGGGCCTCAGAAGTGGTAGATGGATCAATAGTAGTCGGTGCGGCAGGATCAGCAACAGATGGTGGAGCAGAGGAAGACGGAGCAGTATTAGGAGGTGGAGGTGTATGTAAAGACTGGTTAACCCTCAACTGGATCAAGATGGCCTCAAGTAATGTCATCATGCGGTCCACCCAGCCCTCGAGTCTGATCCGAGCCTCCCTCTCCTCTAATAATAACTCATGAACAGTCGGGAGAGGCACGGATGAAGAAGACTCTCCCTGGGCCTGAGTTTGAGCCTGAGATCGCTGTCTCAGCTCAAACTGTGCAATCTCAACCCGAGGATCGACCTCCTCATCAGAATCAAGCTCCTCAGCCTCTGTCGGCGTCCCTGAAGCTGCACCCTCAGTATCGGTGCCATCAGATCTCCTCCTCTTCTCCCCAACTTTTGCTTTCCCTTTTTCCTTCCTCTTCCTCTTCTGAGCATCAGATCGGCGAGAAGCTGTCTCGCCAAAACGACTGCGAGCCTGAGAGGTCGCATCATCAGGTAAGGGAATAAGGCTAGCCTGCTCGATCACCCGGTGAATGGCCCAAGCACCTTTCAGGTGCTTCTTAGCAGCAATGTAGCGAGTGGGGTGCCTCATGAAGTCAATATACAGGCGAGGCAAACAGACTGGTAACCCCGTCCCTATGGAATATAACACGTGTGCATACCAGGGTGCAATCTTCTCCCGGTAGGAGGTTACAAAAAGACAGTTGCTCAGGGCAAGGTGGAGCATATGATAATTATCGGTCAGGTAGGAATCAGCAATAAGGGATGCACCATCCCAGCTCGATAACGTACCCCCGGTGAGCTCTCTGATGATAGCGGTCGGTGAAAGCACCGGTGTATCAGCACGGTTCGGGCATACACAGTCAGGCACCTCTGGGACCCCTAGAGCAGCGAAAATGGTGGCTGGACTGAACACTATCTCCCGACCGCGGAAGAATGATCGTAAAGTGAATGCGGCATCTGGATCTCTAATCATTGTCGCACAAGCCGCGCGGATCCACGAAAGATTCACTCTCTTTGTTTGAGAGAGAAAATCGTACCAATGTGGCATGGCTCGAAGACGAGTGAGATACCAAGGAGTAGTGAGCCATGCCGTCTCAAGTGGTTGCTCAAGCATGACCTTTCTGGACTGGAAATAGCGCGTGAACCATTGGCGGTCGGGGGTGTTCCGGAAGCCGTGGTGTGGGACCGGGTCGGGAATAGCGAGGTCAAAAGGCTTCTCCCTATGATACCCCGTAATAGGGTTCATTGTGAGGATCCTGAAATGGAAAGGAAAAGAAAACAACAATTAAAAACAGGAACTAAAAAGAAAATAAAGAAACTACCACTGCCAGAGTTCGAGCGATCGAACAAAGCTAAGCTTCAATCGCTTGAGCCAAGCTCGATCGATCGAGCACAGAGATGCAGCGGCAACTGGGAAACAGAACGGCAAAGCAAACACAACAAGAAAAGGGGACTACAAACTAAATAAAAATGGTCGTATGACCAATGGGGGGCACCCCCATGAAATTAGAATGAAAATGGAAAGAGGGGATGGCTCGTGGCCTTACCTCGGGATATGTGTGCAGGGGGTGGTGATGGTGATGAAGATGATGATTTGGGGATGAGGGGCTCCTTGAATCTGCGTGTGTGGTAGGAGGAGTAAAAATTGCCCTGAGTGCCTCTGTCGCCGATCGCTCGAAAGAAGTGAGGGAGATGAAAAGAACTGATGAAGTGTACGCTAGACGCCTCGTTTAAACACAGGTTCGATCGATCGAAAAGGTTTGATCGATCAAAAATTCGATCGATTGAATCCTACTCAAGCGCTCGAGGTTTTGATACTGTCGATCGATCGAAATATGTTCGATCTTTTCGATCGATCGAAAATTTGATCGATTGAATCCTACTCAAGCGCTCGAGGTTTTGATACTGTCGATCGATCAAAATATGTTCGATCGATCGAACATAGAGATTCCACAAAATGCCTGAATTGAGAAATTACACACCCCCAACTGACCTAAGTTATTCTGGACATACAGAAAAAAATGATAAAACAGTGCGGCGACAGGACATGTAAGCCAAAAACTCATCCTCATAAAAGAAAAATTGCAATTTTTATTTAAGTAAAACTTTATAATAGCATCCATATTGCAAAATTATTGCCCCCACTGGTATTGAAGACCTTATTTAACTAAAGAAAACTAAAACTAAAACTAAAACTTAATAAAATTGTTTGTCTAGGATTACACTTCAATTGATAACAGAAAGACCAATGACAAAATACAATTGAAGTGAACACTACTCTTCGAGCAAGAAAATTTCTTCTTCCACCATTGCTTCATTCCCCGCTAAATCTTCGCATGTGGATTCCAAACTTGATGATTCATTTTCCCAGAATAGTCGGAAAGCAGCAAGGACATCATTGAGCAAGTCTGAAGTCTCTAAGGAATTGAAAGCCCATGCAAGAGGTGATCCCGTTGGAGACAAGGATAACGGAGTGCAACAATGCAACGGACTGTCCTCTTGCGGCGGAGTGCCCGGGGGCCATATATAGGGCCCAAAGCCATGAACCAGTTGATGTGGAAGATAAAGAGGCGGGAATGGTGGATTCATAGTGACAATCCTGACAAAGGGAAAAACAAAACGAAAACAAAGAAAAGAAAAGAAATTAAATAAAAACAAAAGGCAAAGATAACAGAAAGAAATAACTAAATAAAGAAAACAAGAAAAAGACAAGTGACAACAAATTAACCTCACTTTTGGCATGAGACACCCATGTGCACTAGCTGGTAACGGGCACTGGAGCCGAAACAGCAAATAACTCGTGTGCACATAAATGTAAGGGACCACTGCGATGACAAGGAAGTCATCAACAAAAGTGAGTACAGCATTGTGGCGTCCTGGCACCACATCCTGTAAGTCTTCTTCATCCCATGGTTCCCACATGGAGTCATTCTCCCACTGCTCCATCAGAGCATCATCCACTTATCCAACAGCATACCCTTCAGGTTCTCCTTCCTCACCAGAAAGGTCCATATGCTCGAAAGGGTTAATTTGGAGGAGAGCAGGATCATAAGGGATGTATCCATAGGTCAGGTCCACTACATCATCCGCCCCCGGACCTTCATAGGGAGATAAGCAGAATGCTATCTCGTCGGCAGTCCAAGGTGGGTTCTGATATTCAGAATCAGCCCATGACCCAATTGAGTGGACATCATCATCTCTCATATTGAATATCCTGCATGGGAGAGATAATATGAAACAGCAGATTAGAATCGAAATCACTTGCAGAAAAAGAAATAAAAATGGAAGACAGCAAAAAAAATGAAAAACAGCAAAAGTAAAGGTATACAACAACAACGTGGAAAAAATGCTTAATGTTTGGGATCAAGAGTAGTTGGGTTCATCCAGTTGGACGAACTCAACCTCTGTTTGGAAATTCTCCAAGAACGGTTTTAGCCTTTGGCCATTGACCTTGAAAACTGCATTTTTCTTGGGGTTTATCAGCTCGACTGCCCCATGTGGAAAGACATATTTGACTATAAATGGTCCTGTCCACCTAGATCGGAGTTTGCCTGGGAAAAGGTGGAGGCGTGAGTCGTACATCAAGACTTTCTGCCCCGACTCGAATGATTTACGACAAATAGTTCTATCGTGGCGAGCCTTCAACCTTTCCTTGTGTAATCGAACATTGTCATATGCATCTCGACGTATTTCTTCCAATTCAGCCAATTGGAGTTTTCGAAGATGCCTTCCCTCTTTAATATCAAAGTTCAATGAGCGTGTCGCCCAATAAGCTTTGTGTTCGATTTCGAGAGGGAGGTGACATGCTTTCCCGTATACTAGCCTGAATAGGGACATCCCTAGGTTCGTTTTGTATGCAGTACGGTATGCCCATAGTGCATCAGTCAGTTTATATTCCCAATCCTTTCTATTGAAACTAACCGTCTTTTTGAGAATATGCTTGATTTCTCGGTTAGCCAACTCTGCTTGCCCGTTTGTTTGTGGATGGTAGGCGAGAGCGATTTTGTGGTTGACCCCATATTTCTTGAGGAGTGATTCCAAAGGCCTATTGTAAAAGTGCTTGCCTTGGTCACTTATTAGGGCTTTCAGGGTTCCAAAACGCGATAGAATATGTTCCTTAAGAAAGGACATCACCGTTTTGTGGTCATTGCGTCTTATTGATATCGCTTCTACCCACTTTGATATATATTCCACAGCGAGGAGTATATATTCACAATTATTTGATTTAGGAAACGGGCCCATGAAGTCTATGCCCCAACAATCAAATATTTCAATCGTGATAATGGGGGTTAAGGGCATGGAGTTCCTTTTTGAAATTGTACCAAGTTGTTGACAGCGTTGGCATGTTTTGCAAAACGTGTAGGCATCTTTAAACAAGGTGGGCCAGTAGAAACCGCTATGTAGAACTTTTTGTGCGGTCTTTTGTGATGCAAAATGGCCACCGCATGCCTCAGAATGGCATGATGCTAAAATGACGGTTATATCCTCGTTTGGAACGTAACGTCTAATGACCTGATCAGCACAATACTTAAATAAGTACGGGTCATTGAAGAAGAAATGACGTGTGAAAGAGAGGAACCGCTTCTTGTCTTGATTTGACCAATGTCCAGGAGTCTCTCCCGTAACCAGATAGTTTACTATATCTGTATACCAGGGTAGAGCGGACACAGTCATCAATTGCTCATCTGGGAATTCGTCCTTCATCGGTATGGGTTCAGTATTGTCAACAAATGTTAACCGAGATAAATGGTCTGCAACCACATTCTCTACACCCTTTTTGTCTTTGATTGTGATATAGAACTCTTGGAGTAGGAGTATCCAACGAATCAGCCTTTGTTTCGCATCCTTCTTAGATAACAAATATTTGAGGGCCGAGTGGTCTGTAAAACAGACGATTGGGAACCCTATCAGATATGACTAGAATTTCTGACCATTCGAATGGCATGTCTTTCGCTAACAATTGACACAGTGGCCGGGAAATTGCACTAAAATTTTGGATAAAGCGACGATAGAATCCCGCATGTCCCAGAAAGGATCGAATATCTCTGACTGTACGAGGGATAGGTAAGTTCGAGATTATATCTACTTTTGCTTTATCGACTTGGATACCTTTATCAGAAATGATGTGTCTGAGAACAATTCCCTTGGTCACCATGAAGTGACATTTTTCCCAGTTTAGTACTAGGTGTTTGTCCTCGCATCTAGCTAGCACACGTTCCAGATTGTCTAAGCAGTTTTCGAAACTGTGGCCGAACACAGAGAAATCATCCATAAATACTTCAAGAATTTGCTCGACCATGTCACTGAAAATACTCAACATGCATCGCTGAAATGTAGCAGGTGCATTGCATAGCCCGAAAGGCATACGTCGGTAGGCGAAAGTACCGAACGGACACGTGAAGGTTGTTTTCTCCTGATCTTCAGGAGAAATTTCTATCTGATTATAACCGCTATATCCGTCCAGAAAGTAGTAGTATTTATGACCCGCCACTCGTTCTAGCATTTGATCCATGAATGGAAATGGAAAATGGTCTTTTCGGGTCACAGTATTCAGCTTTCGATAATCAATACACATCCGCCATCCGGTGGGGACGCGTGTTGGTACTAATTCGCAATCTTTATTTGGAATAACTATTACACCTGCCTTTTTAGGCACCACTTGGGTCGGACTGACCCAGGGGCTGTCAGAGATAGGATATATAATCCCAACATCGAGTAGTTTTAATACTTCCTTTTTGACTACTTCTTGCATGTTGGGATTCAGACGCCTTTGCATTTGTTGCGAAGGTTTAGCGTCTTCCTCCAAATAAATTTTATGGGTGCATACGGACGGGCTTATGCCTTTGAGATCGGCAATCGTCCATCCCAATGCTCCCTTATGTTGTTTTAGCATCAGAATTAACTTACCCTCTTGTTCAACATTCAAAGTTGATGATATTATGACAGGGTAAGTCGTTTCAGTCCCTAGGAAAGCGTATTTGAGCTCTTTTGGAAGCTCTTTCGATTCCAATTCGAGGAACTAAAAATTTGATGGCATCACTAGTTTTGTCTTTGGAGGTAGTGGTTCATATGGTGTTACCCACATGCATTCAGCTATATCCTCCTTTTTCGTTTCCATCATGAGGCACGTGTGATTTAAAGTAGAATCCAATGGAGTAGAGTCTTTAGGTTGATAGATAGCGTCAAATTGTGACACAACTACCTCCAAAGGATCTTTGTAGTCAATAACATCTGCCTCGTCCTCGATGACTGTCTCAATGTAATTAACTTCTTCCTCATCTTCGTATTCTTCAGGTCTAGGATTGGAGAAGATTTTTATGGTTGCAGTCATGTTTTCGAACACAATAGTCATTGTACCACTTCTTATTTTTATTGAGGCATTAATTGTATTTAGAAATAGACGTCCAAATATCACCGGGATTTGTGTACCTGGGTTAAACACAGGTTCGGTGTCTAAAATTACAAAATCGACCGGGAAGACAAATGAGTCTATCTGCACAAGGATGTCTTCTAACACTCCTCTCGGGTATTTGACCGACCTATCTGCCAATTGTAATGCAACTCGGGTGGGTTTGTATTCGCCTAGCCCTAGTTGTTTATAGACTGAATATGGCAGAAGGTTGACACTTGCTCCTAGGTCGAGGAGTGCGTTGTCTATTCTTTGATTCCCAATTTGACATGAGATAGTGGGAGTACCGGGGTCTTTGAGTTTCGGAGGCAATTCGTTTTGGATGATTGAGCTTGCTTGGCAAGCAACGTAAGCGTGTTTCTTCACACTTTGCCTCCTCTTGACCGTGCATAAATCTTTAAGATACTTCGCAAAGGCCGACACTTGTTTGATTGCAACTAGGAGTGGGAGGTTTATTTTTACTTGTTTAAATAATTCCATGAACTCCTGATTCTTTATCTCATTTCTGGGTTTCTTAAGCCTTTGAGGGTAAGGCGCAGGGAAGGGGCATCTCGGTAATTCGTCATTAACGGGCTCCTTTCCGGGCCTTCTCTCAACTTCTTCCACTTTTTCAGGAGCCTCAGTGTTTGTTCCTAAAGGTTCATTACTAGTAGTTGGCTCCTCTTCTTGAGTAGAAGGTTTGTTTGCATTGACCACTTCGTCCTCCTCGTACTCTTCGGGAGTAGAGAGAGGTATGTTTAGCCCTATAATCTTGCCGCTCCTTAGGGTAGTTACGGCTTTAGCTTGTTCATGATTAGGGGGACCATTGTTGTATCCCTTAGGGTTTTGAAGTGGTTGGGCAGGAAATGTTCCACCCAATCCCTCTTGTCGTGCATCCATCCTATCTAGCGTCGCAGACATTTTACTCATCATTTGAATTAATTGTTGCGTTAAGTTGACGTTAGAGAGAGGATCTTCCTCTTGTACCTTTTTGTGCGGTGGTACGTACACATTAGCCTGTTGATTATTAGAGGGTTGCACTTGGTTGTAATTATTAGGTCTATTTTGATTGTACGGCTGGAACTGCCTATTGTATTGCCTTTGATATTGGTTATTATTGTAGGGATGTTGCTGATGATGTTGATTTTGGGTCCCAACATCATTTTTCCAATCAAAACCAGGGTGATTCCATCGATTGTTATTGTTTTGTAAATTATTGTTGTTATAGGAATTCCCTGTCCCCCTATAACCTTGCATGGCATTCATTTCCATGGGGGGTTCTTGAAAATACGGCACATTAGGACAATATTGAGTGGTATGTCCCAACATATTGCATGTGTCGTATGGTTCTTCAGGCAAATTCTGCCTCGAACTTCCTCCTTTCATGCCTAACTCCTCTACTTTCTTTACTAGTGCTTCGTATTTAGTCATGAGGTGATCTTCACTGTTTAGTTGGTATAGGCTTTTCTCTTCTACACAGGATATCTGTGAGCGTGAGACATCATCAGAATTCAACCATTCATGAGCGTATTCAGCCAACCAATCGAAATGGGCTTCAGCCTCTTCGGTGTTTTTACGGAGAAAGGGGCCTGAACTCATGGTTTCCACCAACTTTTTTGTTTCACCATTCAACCCATGATAAAAGAAGCTGATAGTTCGCCATTTCTCAAACCCATGGTGTGAGCACGAGAGAAGCAAATCTTTGAAATGCTCCCATGTTTGAGTGAAGGTTTCATTGCTCTTTTGTTTATAGGAATTAATTTGGCGTTGAAGGTCAGTGGTCATGCGAGTTGGATAAAATTTCTTTAGAAATGCAGTATTCATCGCTTGCCAGGTGAAGATTGAATTGGGTTTTAAGGTGAGTAACCACGCCTTTGCTTTATCCTTCAAGGTGAAAGGGAATAGCATTAGACGTGTCACGTCCACAGGACAATTCTGTGAGAATGTTTTGCAAGCATCCTCGAAGTCCTTGACATGTAAGTACGCCTTCTCACTTTCCATCCCATGAAAGGTGGGAAGAAGTTGGATCATCCCATTGCGAAATTGAAATTCGCCAGCGTGTGGTGGGATTAGAATGCAAGAGGGCGTAGGTGCGTGTTCTGGTTGCATGAGATCGCACAAAGGTCGTAGCGCCTCATCAAGTGGTGCAACCACATTATCATCATGTTCACTTTGATTATCACCCATTGATTCAGTAGGAGTAGCTACAGGGTTAACAGAACTAGAGGAATCTGATAAGTAGAGTGGATTTTCGAAAATTCCTTCAATGGAATTGTTGGACATGAACTAAGAGAGTTCCTAAGGAGAGTGTTTTACCTAAGGAACTAAAAGAAAAAGAAATTAAAAACAGAAATAGATGAATAGAGATTGAGGTAACCTAAGTATTAACTCGTCGCCTTCCCCGGCAACGGCGCCAAAAACATGACACGGAAATAATTTGTGCGCTTGTATGCTATACCCAAGTGTAGGTAATCGTGCAAGTAGTAAACTGGATTAAGTCCAGGTCGATCCCACAAGGAAGGTTGAGAATTAAGTTACCTAGATTAGACTCTAAAAGAAAAGAAAATTCAATGTCTTAAAAGAAGTGTAGAACACAAAGTTCTACGCTTAACAACTACTAAAATTAAAAGCAACTAAATTAAATTAACTAACGATTAACTATTTAACTAAAGCAAGATTTTAAAAGCGGTTTTTCTTAATAAAAGGAAGTGTTGGGATCACGCGAATCCACTGTGACCTAGCCGTCTACCATGCAATCGCAATGAAGCCCAATGGAGTACATCTTCTACAATATTCCGTACTTTTCTAAAGATCTAGACTTAATAGCCCTTTCATGACCGGAACTATATCATCTCAATTAAGTTTGAAATACATGAAAGCGGTTTAATTCAATAGTTAAGACTCGCACCTACAATGGTGTTAGCATTGCGGGTGGTTTGCAAAATGTATTGAAAGAAAATGCCCTAAGGCCTTAAGTTCGAAGACTGTTTTGACAAACTGAGCATTTGGGGACAGTTTGATAACAAATCCTTAAAACAGAAAGTCTTAGAATACTATATTGGATGTTCTCAAGAATCTGAAAGTTCGATCGATCGACGCGCTTTCGATCGATCGACAAGCGTCATCTCTCAATCGATCGAAATGTCTTCGATCGATTGACTATATCTCTGTACCGATCGATCAAAATAACTCCGATCGATCGAACACATGTATTATTCTGGTGCATGGCAGAGGCTTGAAATCACATTTTCATCGCGATCTCCCAACCTTGGACTACTCAGACATGGACATGGTCTGGAGTGTCCCAGATGCATTCTTAACGTAAAGATTCATTAAGGTGTCGTTTGGTTGTGAGTTTTTCATTAAAACTACGAAAACTTGAGATTTTAACGTATCTAGCATACAGAGCACTAAGACTAAACACTAAACTACGATTAACTAAGTGCAGTATATAAATAAAACAATAACTAAGTAACCTGGAACAAAGAACTCGTATTTAAACTATGAGAATCCAATGCTAACAATGCAAAACCTTGAGTAAACACCTACAAAACAATAAATATCTCTCCTCTCTCTATGAAAACTGATAAAAAGTAAAAGTGGGCGTCCCCCTGGACGTAAACAATACGAGTTTATATAGTAGAATCCTAATGCTAGGGTTAAAACTCCGTCTTTTGCTACGTGCGCGTATTCTGATAAAAGGCTTGTTCGATCGATCGAACAACCCCCGATCGATTGAACTTCTGGAATCTTAGATCGCTTGAAACATCTTAGATTGATCGAAGTCTCGATCGCTTGAGAGGACTTCGATCGCTTGAGAGGACTTCGATCGCTCGAACTTCAATTTTCAGCTTTGAGTTATATTCATTAAAGCTAAGCACTTCCTTTTACCCTGCTCCTTCAATTATTCACACAGAGACAGTAATCTGCACAAATCACAGGTAAAACACGCAACTTATCATAGATTAATCATAATGTGTAGAAACTGGCATTGTAATCCAAATTGCAGATATATGAGGGAATTGTGAACTAAATTAACGTGTTTTCCTCTTTTAGCGCGATTGTATTTTACGAATACCCCCGCTTGTCAGGAGTACCACTTGCCGTTAATTGAATTTGCTTATAACAACAGATTTCAGTCAAGTAATGGTATGGCACCATGTGAAGCTTTGTATGGCCGTAAGTGTCGATCACCGGTTTGTTGGATCGAGGTTGGAGAAAGAAGGTTGTTAGGACCTGAGATAGTACAAATGACTACCGAAAAGGTGAAATTGATTCAGGAACATCTTAAGGTAGCTCAGAGTTGATATAAGAGCTATGCGGACTCTAAACGACGACCGATGAATTTTGAAGTTGGAGATTTCATATACTTGCGAGCATCGCCTTCGAAAGGCATTGTACGATTTGGAAAGAGGGGAAAGCTCAATCCGAGATTCATAGGACCTTTTGAGATCCTAGAGAGGGTAGGTCCAGTGGCTTATTGATTGGCCTTGTCATCAGAGTTGGAACATGTGCATAACGTATTTCACGTATCAATGTTGAGACGGTGTATGACTGATATGAGTAAGATCATTGTACCTGAACCGCTACAAATTCAGGGAGACTTGACTTATGAGGAACAACCGGTCGAGATTCTAGATCGAAAGGAACAAGTCTTGAGAACTCAAACGATTCCGATGGTAAAAGTATTGTGGTGTAGTCACACGGTGGAAGAAGCTACATGGGAAAGTGAGGAAGACATGAGGAATGAGTATCCGTACCTGTTTGACGTATGAGGTATAAGTTTGGGGACAAACTTCCTTTTTTAAGGGGAGAGTTGTCACACCCGTCTCAGGAATTCATAATTTTATCATGCATATTTGTAATTTGGGAGCTTATCAATGTTAGTTGATAATGGTGATGAGGTTGATTGTGAGTCAACGGTAAGGTGTCAGTGAGGACACGGGAACATGGCAGTTCATATTGCATGGGCATGAGTAAATGGCATTTATATGATTTAAATGTTATTCGACTTTATCTGGTATTCCTGTGAATAGTAATTATGCCTGTGTAGTATAATTCTGGTATTTGGATACTTTAGTATATCATGTTGAGAACTGTGGTGAGAACGTGAGTGATACGTTAATTAAAAAGGTAGGTTATGTAGAGATTCCACAGAATATAGTTTTCGGACGTTATTTTTGGACCCAAACGAAACCTAGTCGAAAACTTCTTAAATGTATCATTTTCACTCGTAAAGGCATAAAATGAACGTGTGCAAAGTTTAGAGAGCTAATTAGAAGTTTGAGGAACTTGTGGGGAGATAAACGCAAATTTCAAAGAGTTTGCCTATATATAGTAGTAGATGAGATTCATTCTCATCCAAAACTCACAAAATATCTAGAGAGAGGAGAGAGAAGGGAGATTTGGTGGCCACAGGCTTTGCGACGCCGATCGACGACCGTTCGTCCGTCAGATTTTCTCCAGATTTTAGATTTGAACTCGTGAAGGTAAGATCTACGTTTTGATACTACTTAGGCCGTGTTTGGCCAATTTTTGTAAAAATCTTAATTCTAGACTTTTGGGAAAAACAAGTATAAACTAGTACGAATTTTCTCAAATTTGAAATCCGACGATTAATTGACCTCCTAGTCAATCCTTCAAAGTTTGGGGGCAATCGCATGAGGTATGAAGTTCTAACTTATGAAATATAGAGAAATACATGTTTTATATTTCGACGACGAAATTGAGATCCGGGCAAAATCCATGTGTTAACTGTAGGCCCGTTAATTATGCACGCGCTAAATTGTGAAAAGCATGTCTAAATTTACGCGAGCACGTTGAGTTGTCTATGTGGGTCAAAGGGGAGTCTTATGCAAATTCATGCCGGAGTAAGCTTCTCGTTGTTTGAGAATTTTAGTAGCGACGGCTACTGTGCATGGTTGTAAGCTTGGACTTGCCATGGCACTTGTGGGGATGTAATGGTTGTAGGCTTGGACTTGCCATTGACATCGCGGTTTAAGGCTTCGACTTGCCGCTACCGGATGAATGCGTATTTTTCTCCCTAGAGACTATTGATATGATTTATGAGACTAAAGCATGTTTTGTCATATATTGCACATGTTAGACTTGTACGCTCAGCATATAGCTGAGCAGTGGAGATGTACTCCATTGCAGGTAAGAACAAAGACAAGAAGAAGCGTGATGAGTGAGGCCGTTAAAGAACGCCGGGGGAATCATTTTTTTATATTTTTGTTTCTAGTTCCTAAACTGGTATCAAGGAATTGGGTTATGTAACACGTTGTAATAGATCTTTGAATTAGTTCTGTAATATGGTAATCCTGTATTTGAACGTCTGTGGTTACGTTTTAAATGTTGTAATTCAGTTATGGTTGTGATTGTTGTTAGTGTGGAGAAGCATGAGTTGTTAATTTTCACAATAGGGCTGCCCAGCAGGGGAGCAGTCGACTGGACCCTTCGTCAGTCGACTGGATCCCGTGTGATTGAGACACTGAAAGTGAATAGTAAGAGAAGCAGACGACTGGACCCTTGATCAGTCGACTGAGTCACTGTTGATTTTGGCCACTGCTTTTATATATGGCAAAACCAGTCGACTGTACCATCAATCAGTCGACTGGACCCCTTTTGAAAATGTTGCATTTTGGTTCTGCATAACACAGTCGACTGAACTACTGTAGATTTTAGCTACTGATCCAAATAGTAACCAGTGCAGTCGACTGGGTTCCCTAATCAGTCGACTGGACCTCTGTTGAGAATTTTGGGTTTTGGTTTCTGCTAGGCACAGTCAATTGGACCCTAGGCACAGTCGACTGAACCTCTGTTTTCAAAACTGTGTTCCTTTGGACAAGTTTCAAGTGAACAAAACTTTTTTTTTATAACTCTAATCCTTATGGATTTTTCAACTTAGAGGGCAATGTTTCCTAACGTTTTAAATTACTCAGGGTTGTTTTAAAGTTCTTTCCACCGCGTATTGTTGATGTTTGGTTGAGCCTTGGTGGTATGCCACGTGTCCTATTTCCACGCATAGTGGGATGGGTCGTGACACTTCGAGATTCATTCATTCATAACAAGGCACATTTAATCAAGAAAATGAAGACTTTATTTCATCACTAGAAAGATAAGGATTACAGTACTCGACATAGACTCAAAATACAACTTGACGATAGACAGACCCGACAACAAAACATAAAACTTATTCGACTGGACTCGACTTGATCTTAAGTGGAATGTCACCGCGAACTACTTATTCCTTCTTAAAACATCCATTCGGCTTCAACAAGCCGCTATTCCAAACATCATCACAAAACTGCCCCTTGTAGGCTCTCCCAAATTCTTCATTCTTGAATTCTTTGGTTAATTCCTCGTGCCTTTTGAGGTGGAGGAATGATGATACCCTTTTCGATTAAGTCCTGAATTTCATGCCTGAGTCTCCAACATCTATTTGTGCTATTCCCACGACTCTGATGGAAATTACAGTAGTACTCAGTCTTGAAGCCTCCTGGAAGTGGATTCGGTTTTGGCTTGGGTTCCAGCTTCTCCAAGTACCCTTCCTCTAGTATTTTTTTCAAGTGCGCTACTCATGGACATTCCTAGCTCAGAAAATTCTCTCTTCTCTTTCTTTTGCCCTTGATTTTGGTTTCCCCTTGCAACTCTAGTATTCTTCCCCTATTGCTGTTGAATTGGTCTCTTTGGCAGTTGTGGTACCAATACATCGATATCAGGTAATGGATATTTGTTCAAATGAAGTGGCCCTTTGAACTTTTTCAAAGGCCTTGCATTGGTCATATCAAATAATCCCTCCCTATAAAGCTTGTGGTCACCAATTCTTTTGCTCTTGCGGGCCACATTCTCTAGCAAACCACTCTTGGTGAGCTTGTCAAGGATTTTCTGATCCAGAGTTTGTATTCCTAGATTAGCCAATCTTTTAAACCACTCATTATCATCACAAGATGCAAGAGGTAGAGTCGGAGGCGTTGCGTCAGCCAATTGCTTTATCACATCCATCATTTTCACAAGCAGCTCACTGATTTGGTTGACAGTAGATTCCATGGCAATTATCCTAGCATCCATATCGGCTTCATGTGTCATCTTTCCAACCCTGACTGATTCGGCTGATCTTTTCCCAAATTTTGATCAATTAACAGCTTCAAAGCTCTGACCCAGGAGGAAGTACAACTCTCTCTTTATTAGGGATTTTCAAATAATCAGGTATTTTATTGCAAAAGATTTTTCAAAGAATGGTATTTACAAAAGTGGATGGAAAATCAAGGATGGAAAATCATTTCATTTTCAAAGATATTTTCTGAAATCAAAGAAATCTTTTTCAAAATTCTGAGAAAAACATTTTTTTTCTTTTCAAAAGTATATTAGAGGTGTCGCACTCGTGAGTCGTATATGCAATGCTCGTGAAGTGTCTTCAATGCAGATGAAATGCAATCTAATCTAAATGCAATGCACCTTAATCTAGCTTAGACCTAGCATATCAGCACATAAACACATAAGATTCCTTGGGTATGCTAATCACCATAATAATCTAATCATTATCCAAGGATTTTTAGCTTTGAAATTCTTGTTGGCTCGAGTTTACAAAATTGAATTTTTCATGAAAATCTTGAAAGAGAGGGGGAGATTTGTAATTTTCAAAAGTACTTTTGAACCATCAATGCTTGTGGTGCGAAATCATGATTCTTAAAAATCGAGGTATGAAATTTTGAAATTCTAAAATCTGGAATTGAATCATCAAAGTTGGAATCATGATTTCTTTTTGAAAACCAAGGTAGGAGTTTTAGAATTCTCTAAAATCGGAGGAGAATTTTGAAATTTGAATCATCAAAGTAGGAATTTTTGAAATCCTCTCAAATCTAGGGAGGATTTTTGAAAGGATTTTGCAAAAGTGAATTTCAAAGAGAATTTTCAAAAGGGATATTCCCGGAATTTTCAAAAGACTCGAATTTTTCAAATAAGTGCTTGTATTTTCAAAATTTTCAAAATTTATCCTCAAATATTGATTGGATGTTTGGATAAAGACCATACTACTCTAGAGGAATCCACCATACAAGGTTTAATGATGCCTTCGCATACATGTCCTCATCATCCACATAATCCCTTACGCGCAAACACAAATAATTCATCAAATTATCCTAATCAAAGATGATAATCAAAATCCAAATTGAAAGGTTCTATAGAAACTATATGCAAAGGCCGGGTTTTAGTCTCATAAAGGGTCCATTAGCAAGCTCAGCGGTGTGGGTGACCGTCTCCCCGAGGGCGTGTCGGTCACACATGGGCTCTATATAGCTCTTGCGGTATAAGGCTAACGGTGACTACATGCTACCAAAGTCTCTTGACAAATAGAGGAAAGAAGGCCATCCACCCACAAGGCAATGGTCTCAAGCAATTGTGGTGAAAGAACAATGTAAGTGAAAATGCAGGCAGAAACAACACGATTATCGAATTAATAACAAGGATATTCTTTGACTCAAGTCAAACCCTCAAAGAACAAGAAACTATCAATTTCATGTTCATATCCCCAGCAGAGTCGCCAGATTGTGGACATGCATTGAGGAGGTGATCCTAGCGTCTTTCCTCGTTAGTGTCCTGGGACGGATCCCAAGGAGCATACTTCAGGGAAAACTATGACTTCCTTACGCGATTCTAGAGACAAAGAGTCGCCACCTAATTTTTATCGAGAATTAGGAATCCCAAGTTTAACTCGCCCAAAATTGAATAAGGTTACTCGCCCTTCATTACCAGAAATTAGGTTCAGGGGTCTTGGTACGAGAGGGGAAGGAGCCCAAGCAGGACTAAAGCACCCCCTCCCCGCCTTACCGAATGGTAGGCCTTGATTCAAATATCCTTGTTCTTAATTCATAATTGGTATTGTTTTCTCAAACATAATAGATTATATATACATGTCAAAAAGGGAACATCTAATGAAAAATCATTTCAAGAGATTAAATCATATAGCAATCGGATGCACATGCAATACGAGAGAGAGGTATACTCAGAGTGGCTAGTCCCGCCTGGGACCGATGCAAATAAAGAAAACATGTCATGATATGCAAAAGGGAACTAGGAGACTTACATTGGGTTGACTCAAGTGGAGTCGCAAAAGCAAAAACAATGGAAACGTGTAATGCAATCATGTAACAATCCTAGATAACATGTCTCTAACAAATAATCATATAAACGGAGACTATCCTAAAGGGATTGTGTCGTTGAAAAATAAAGTTGTAAACCTAGAAAAATTCTAAGAGAAGGGATAAAGAAGGTACATGATACATGGGCACTAAGCCACATGTATGCGAGGCAAGACAACAAATTGCAATCCGGATCCATGACATTCAATTCTCTGCACTAAGACACCAAGGAATACCCAAGCATTGCAAAAGCACAAGCAAACAAATGATATGCATGAAAAATAAAGAAGATATGTCATCAATCAAATTTCCAGATTCAGCAACCTTTAATGAACCCTATCAAAAGTGGTCTTAAACATGATCTAGGTTAAAACCCTTTTATAAAAAGTTAGATACATGTCTTAGGGAACTTCTCCAAAAAGTAAAACCTCTTTATCATTTTTGAAGCTTGAGAAATAAAGGTTTTGGGACCAGTGGACTAGGACTATCCACTGTTCTTGTAAAAATCTTAATTAATTCTACAAAACTCATGCGGAGCTCTATTTAGTGTCAAAAGAAAGCTATTTCATTGTAGTTTGTGAAACAAATAATCCCATGGACATGTCATGATCTTAAGGTTTCTGAAAAGTTGTTTTAAATAGACTCTGTTATTCTGGAAATTTGGTATCATTTGACAAATGAATGTAAAACACAATAGAAGTATAATAGAAGTTCATGAATCATGTTAATCAAGTTATTCTATGCTTTTAATCTCTCATCCCTTTATCCTAGATGATTTCTAAATCAAGTTTTATTCATCAATTGTTGTTGAGTGATCAAGGTATGACCATTTTGTATACATGATCATAATTGTAGTTAAACTTAGAAAATTCCAGAATAGTAGTATCAACTTCAAACGCTTGGAAAATGATCTTAACTCGATCGTATGCTCACAATTTTACATCGGCATATAGATACATGAGTTATGAATCATCCCCAAAAAGCGGAACATTGATAACTATTATAGATTTTCTGAAATTCAACCACAAAGAGACTATGTTCAAATCTGTCAACCGATTTCTCAACAATTTCTAAAAATAGCATTTAGATCCTAGAAGTTCTCAAAATGGATCGGATGAAAGCTAATTCATCAAAGTTTACCCAGAAAATTTGAAATCCCTCAAACTATGGGTTTTAATGGACCAAATCTCATGGAAAAAACCAATCTGTTTTACTGAATTTTATCTAATTCATTTTTAAAGTGTGAGAAAAACATCTTAGGTGATGGTTGAAGCTTATTAGAAAGATCAAATTCATGGATTAACTTAATTATCATGATTCCCAATCAATTTAACCCTCAAGTTCTATGATGAACTCTAGATCATGGATCAAAGGGACTTACAAATGTCCTATTGGTTAGTTGGGGGTGTATAATTTCTCCATTCAGTGATATTGTAGAATTTCCAGGTTCGATCGATTGAACCCATTTCGATCGATCGAAATTATAGCATCCTCAAGCGCTTCAATAGGTCTCAATCGATCGAAGTTTTGATCGGTCAAACTTTCTCGAGCGATCGAGACTTGTATTTAAACGAGGCATCCTGTGTACACTTCATCAGTCTCTCTTCATCTCCCTCACGCTCAAGCGATCGGAGACAAAGAAGGCTCACGCGATTTTGGACCCCCCCCACCCCATATACAACCACATCAATTGAGGAGTGCCTGGTTCCCCTGATCATCTTTTGCATCGCCATCATCCTCTCCTCTGTGCATATCTCAAGTTAGGCCCCGAAAAAACCCCCTCGTTTTTTTTTTTCATTCAAATTGTTATGGGGGTGCCCCCCATTGGTTCTTACAACCTTTGTTTTACTTTTTTATTGTTATTTTGTGTTTGCGAGCTATTCCCGCTCTCCGTCCTTGTCGCTGCCATTTATCTGTGCTCGATCGATTGAGTTGGGCTCAAGCGATCAAAGCTGAACCCCGTTCAAGCGATCGAGCCAAGTTTGATTGATCGCAGCTGAGCCCAATTCAATCGATCGAGACAAGCTCGAGCGATCGAACCTTATACCTTTTCAATCTATCGAACATTCGTCGATCGATTGAAAGGAAGCAGTGGCCGTTTCTTTCTTGTTTTCCGTATTTTAATGTATTTTCTATTTGTTTCTTCCATTTCAGGACTTTACAATGAACCCTATCACAGGGTACCAAAAGTCCAAGCCGCTTAACCTTACTATACCTGACCCCATACCAGATCACGGGCTCAGAAATGAGGAGGAGCGTGTTTGGTTTACTAGATACTTCCAGTCCAGAAAGGTTATGCTCGAGCAACCACTGGAGTCCGTCTAGCTTTCAGCCCCGTGGTTCCTAGGACGGATCAGAGACATGCCATTATGGTACAATATGTTGATCCAGACCAAAACGATCAACATCCACTGGGTTCGTGAAGTTTGCTCCTCTATGATTAAGGATCCCGTGGCCCCGTTCACATACAGATCATTCTTCCGTGGAAGTGAGATCCTATTCAGCCCTGCCACCATTTCAGCTGCTCTGGGGGTACCTAAGGTAATAGATTATTTCTATTCTCACCTACCAAGAGCCCCAGAGATGCCTTCAGCCACCATTATCCAAGAGCTTACAGGTGGCGCCGTTCAGTTTTGGAATGATGTATCTCTCATCGAGGATAAGCTTCTCACTAAGAACTATCACCTCCTCCATCTGACGCTGGTGAACTATAATTTCATGACATCTTATCATGAGAAGTTCACCGCATGGTATGTCCGTGCTCTGTATGCTATTGGGACAGGATAGCGAGTCTGTCTGTCTCGCCTTTATATTGACTTCTTTGTTCAGCCCACGCGGTATATTGCCGCCAAGTGCCATCTGAAGGGCGTTTGGCCTATACATTGGGTCATTGAGCAAGCTGGACTAGTTCCATTAGCCACAAATTCAATTCTTCAGGCCTCTAGTCGATTTGGCAAAACAGCGGCCCGCTGTTCTAATGCTCAGAAGAAGAGAAAAGAAAAAGGGTAAGGCGAAGATCAGGGCGAAGAGGAAGAGGGGAGGAGGCACCGATACAGAGGGTGCAGCTTCTGGGACGCCTACTGAGGCTGAGGAGATGTTCATTCTTGAGTGTAAAACCATGTGAGAATTGAGTTGAAACTACGAGTTCTGAGAGTATGATAGTCTAAACAACTCCAAATAAAGTTGATGTACAGCTGTTAACTTCGCACACACACACGGATACATGGATGTGATGCATATGTTATTTTTATCTTGGTGACATGAGGAGCATGTGTATTTCTTTCATGGTTTGAACAAGGATGATATGTTTTGTGGAGCTAAGTTTACAGTTTTATGGGAAGAAGTGTTTACAAGTTATTCTATATCTTTTTGAGCTTAAAAATTGGAGAATTTTGTGGGTACATTCACTATAAACCCTCACGAGACAACACTCGTCCACTAGGGGGAACCTAGGGTTCAACGGCTTGCTGCATTTGCTAAATGCAACCGCGATTCCTACGAAAGTGAGTTAGGTAGTCTCTTTCTTTTTATTTTAGTTTAGATTACCTGAGTTTAATTTATTTTATTTTAGTCATTGTAGTAATAGCTAGCTTGTTTTATTTTCGCTTTATTGCTAGGGACTAGCAAATCACTAGTTGGGGGTTGTGACAAGCGGGGGTATTTGTAAAATACAGCCGCGCTAAAAGAAGAAAATACACTAAATTAGTTTACAATTCCTTTGTTTATCTAGAATTTGAATTGCAATGCCTGTTTGTACACAATTTGATTAAACTATGATAAGTGATATTGTTTTAGTTGTTATTTGTGCAGATTACTATTGTTGTGTGAAGAATTGGATGATAATGATAAAAGGAAGTGCTTGGTTTTAATGAAGACAACTCAATCACAAAAAGGAGGTTTCGAGCGATCGAAGAAGACTCGAGCGATCGAAGTTTCGATCGATCGAATTCAGTTCAAGCGCTTGAAGATCCCAGAAGTTCATTAATCGATCGAGAGATGTTCGATCGATCGAACATGGCTTCTATCAGATTTTACGCGCACGCAGCGAAAACAAAATTTTAACCCTAGAATTAGGTTTTTTTGTATATATAGTCGTATTGTATACGTCCGAAAGGACACCCACTTTTACTTTTCATCAGTTTTATAGAGAGAAGAGAGTTTTTTTTCTTCTTGCCTTTGTAGGTTTATCAAGATTTCTATTGGTTTTGCTTGGATTCTTTTAAGTTTAATATAAGTTCTTCATTCCAGGTTACTTTTTATTACTTTACTTATATTCTGATCGTAGTTTACTATAGTTTAATCTGTTAAACTCGTAGTTTTTCATGCTAGATAAGTTTACACCATTAGTTTTTATAGTTTTCATGTTTAAAACACAACCAAACAAGACTTTAATGGACTTTTATATTAAAAACAACTCTGTGATACTCCAGACTACGTCTGAGTAGTCCCCATGAAACCGTGATCTTAAGTCTCTGCCATGCAGCAGAATAATTCCTGTGTTCGATCGATCGAAGTTTGTTCGATCGATCAGACCAGAGACATTGTTGAGCGATCGAAGACATTTCGATCCATCGAGAGATGAAGAAATTCGATCGATCAAGAGCGCGTTGATCGATCAAACTCTCTGATTCTTGAGAACATTCTATGCAGTATTCTTAAACTTTCTATTTTACAGATTTGTTATCAAACTGTCCCCAAACGCTCAGTTTGTCAAAGCAGTCTTTAAACTTAAAGCCGTAAGGCATTTTTCTTCAATATATTTTGCAAAACACCCTCAATGCTAATACCATTGTAGGTGCGAGTTTTAACTATTGATCCAAATAGCTTTTATGTGTTTCAAACTTAATTGTGATGACATAGTCCCGGTCATGAAAGGGCTATGGATTCTTTATTCTAAGAGAAATACGAAATACTGTAGAAGATGTACTCCATTGAGCTTCAATGTAATTGCATGGTAGATGGCTAGGTCGCGGTGGATTCGTGTAATCCCAATATTCCCTTTTATTAAGAAAAACACTTTTAAGACATCGTGTTAATTAATTAGTTAGTCATTAGTTTAATTTAGTTTAATTGCTTTAATTCTAGTAGTTACCTTGTGGAACTTTGTGTTCTACACCCTTTTTAAATACTGATTTTTATTTTCCTATTAGAGATTAATCTAGGTATTTAGTTTAACATCTTCCCTGTGGGATCGACCTGGTCTTAACCAGATTACTACTTGCATGATTACCTACACTTGGGTATAGCACACAAGCGCACACAGAAAAATTCTCATGTCAAGTTTTTGGCGCCGTTGCCGGGGAAGCTACAAGCTAACGCTTAGATTACCTCAATCTATCCTTATCTATTTCTGTTTTCCTTTTGTCTTTTATTCTTTAGATTAAAACTACATAGGATCTTTCCTTTTATGTCCGACAATTCCTTTGAAGGAACTTACAGAAACCCACTCTACTTATCTGATTAATCTAGTTCTATTAATCCTTTAGTAACACCAATAGATTCAATGGCCAATAATCAAAGTGAAAATGGTGAAAACGTGGTCATTCCAATTGACGATTCGCTGCGCCCGTTGTGTGATCTCATGACACCTGAACATGCTCTAACACCTTCTTGTATTCTCATTCCACCTCATGCTGGCGAATTTCAATTTCGCATTGGAATGATTCAACTTCTTCCAACATTCTATGGAATGGATAGCGAGAAGGCATATCTACACGTCAAGGACTTCGAAGATGTTTGCAAAACATTTTCACAAAATTGTCTTGTAGATGTGACACATCTAATGCTATTTCCTTTCACTTTGAAGGATAAAGCAAAAGGCGTGGCTGCTCACTTTAAAGCCGAATTCAATCTATACATGGCATGCGATGAATACTGCATTCCTAAAGCAATTCTTTCCACCTCGCATGACCACCGAGTTTAAACGACAAATCAACTCTTACAAACAAAAGAGCAATGAAACCTTCACCCAAACTTGGGAGCGTTTCAAGGATTTGCTTTTATCATGCCCACATCATGGGTATGAAAAATGGTGAACCATAAGCTACTTTTACGAAGGGTTAAATGGTGAAACTAAAAAGTTGGTCGAAACCATGAGCTCAGGGCCATTTCTTTGCAAAAACACGGAAGAAGCAGAAGCCCACTTCGAGTGGCTAGCTGAACATGCCCACAAATGGTCCAATTCGGAAGATGTCCCACGTTCACAGATATCCTATGTAGAGGAGAAGAGTCTATACTAATTAAAAAGTGAGGATCATCTAATGAGTAAATATGAAGAACTAGTTAAGAAGGTAGAGGAGTTGGCAATGAAAGGAGAGAATTCTAGGCAGGTTTTACCTGAAGAACCATGCAACACATGCAACATGTTGGGACACACCAATCATTACTGTCCCAATGTGCCGTACTTTCAAGAACAACCCCCCATGGAAATAAATGCCATGCAAGTGTATAGGGGCGGGGAATTCCTACAATAATAACAATCGATGGAATCACCCCGATTTTGATTGGAGAAATGATGCTGGGACCCAAAACCAATATCAACAACAACAGCCCAACAATAACAATAATCACTATCAAGGGCAATATAATAGGCAGTCCCAGCCATTCAATCAAAATAGATCAAATAACCACAACAACGCTCAACCCTCTAACAATCAACAGCCAAATGTTTACGTGCCACCTCACAAAAAGGTGCAAGAGGAAGATCCACTCTCTAACGCGAATTTAACACAACAGTTAATTCAAATGATGAGTAAAATGTCCACGACATTAGAGAGAATGGATGCACGACACGAGGGTTTGAGTGGAACATTTCTCGCTCAACCACTTCCAAACCCTAAGGGATTCAACAATGGTCCCAATAACCAAGAGCATACCAAAGCTGTGACAACTCTGAGAAGCGGCAAGGTCATAGGGCAAAACATGCCCCTCTCTACCCCTGAAGAGTACGAAGAGGATGAAGTGGTAAACAAAAGCAAACCATCCACTCAAGAAGAGGAGTCGTCCACTAAAGACAAACCAGTAAAATCAAATGATGACGCTCCTAAAGAAGCATAAGAAGTTGAGAGAAGGTCCGGAAAGGAGCCTATCATTGATGAATTACTTAAATGCCCTTTTCCTGCGCCTTACCCTCAAAGGCTTAAAAAACCCCAAAACGAGGCAAAGAATCAGGAGTTCTTGGAATTATTTAAACAAGTCAAAATAAATCTTCCACTCCTGGATGCAATCAAATAAGTGCCGGCCTATGCTAAATACCTAAAAAGACTTATGTACGGTCAAAATGAGGCAAAGTGTAAAGAGACACGCTTACGTCGCTTGCAAACAAGCGCAATCATTCAAAATGAATTGCCTCTGAAGCTCAAAGACCCCGGCACTCCAACTATCTCGTGCCGTATTGGAAATCAAAGGATAGACAACGCACTTCTTGATCTAGGAGCAAGCGTGAACCTGTTGCCATACTTGGTATATAAATAACTAGGGTTGGGGGAACTCAAACCTACCCGAGTTGCGTTACAACTGGCAGAGAGGTCAGTCAAATATCCGAGAGGAATACTGGAAGATTTCCTTTTACAAATAGACACATTTGTCTTCCCGGTCAATTTTGTGATTTTGGACACTGAACCAGTGTCTAACCCATGCTCACAAATCCCGGTAATATTTGGATGTCCATTCCTCAACACCATAGATGCCATAATCAAAATAAAAAGTGGTATAATGAGCATCGTATTCGGGAACATGACCTTAAATGTCAAGATATTTTCAAATCCCCGACCTGAAAAATACGAGGATGAAGAGGAAGTCAACTACATTGAGATGGTCATCGAAGATGAGGCCAATTTTGTTGACTGTAAAGATCCTTTGGAAGTAGTAGTGTCACAATTTGACGCAGTCTACAAACCTAATGATTCAACTCCATTGGACACTGACCTAAATCATGCCTGCCTCATGATGGAAACAAAAGAGGAAGATAGAGCTGAATGCATGTGGGTCACACCATATGAACCCTTGCCTCCAAAAATGAAGTTAGCCATGCCTTCGAACTTTTAGTTTCCCGATTTAGAATTAAAGGAGCTTCCAAAAGAGCTCAAATACGCTTTTCTGGGGACTGAAAAGACTTATCCTGTTATAATCTCAGCCACGTTGAATTCTGAACAAGAGGATAAGTTAATTCAAATGCTCAAACAGCATAAGGGAGCATTGGGATGGACTATTGCCGACCTAAAAGGCATAAGCCCATCTGTTTGCACCCATAAGATATATCTAGAGGAAGACGCTAAACCTTCGCGACAAATGCAAAGGCGTCTGAATCCCAATATGCAAGAAGTCGTCAAAAAGGAAGTCCTAAAACTTCTTAACGTTGGGATTATATATCCTATTTCTGACAGCCCTTGGGTTAGTCCAACCCAGGTGGTGCCTAAAAAGGCTGGTATAACAGTAATTTCAAACAAAGACGGTGAGTTAGTACCAACACGCGTCCCCACTGGATGGCGAATGTGTATTGATTATCGAAAATTGAATACTATGATCCGAAAAGACCACTTTCCACTGCCATTTATGGATCAGATGTTAGAACGAGTGGCGGGACACAAGTATTATTGCTTCTTAGATGGATATACTGGGTACATCCAGATAGAAATTGCTCCTGAAGATCAGGAGAAAACAACATTCACGTGTCCGTTTGGTACATTCGCCTACCGTCATATGCCCTTTGGCTTGTGCAACGCTCCTGCCACCTTTTCAGCGGTGCATATTGAGCATATTCAGTGATATGGTCGAACAAACACTCGAGGTCTTTATGGATGATTTCTCAGTGTTTGGCCATTGTTTCAAAAATTACTTAGATAATCTGGAACGTGTGTTAGCAAGATGCGAGGACAAACACCTAGTACTTAACTGGGAAAAAAGTCACTTCATGGTGACCAAGGGGATTGTCCTCGGCCACATTATTTCCGATAAAGGTATCCAAGTTGACCAAGCAAAAATCGACATTATCTCAAACCTACTTGTTCCCCGTACAGTTAAAGACATCCGATCTTTTCTGGGGCACGCAGGATTTTATCGTTGCTTTATCCAAAACTTTAGTGCAATCTCCCGACCACTGTGTCAACTCTTGGTCAAAGATGCACCATTCGAGTGGTCGAAAAACTGTCAAACATCTTTTGACGCTCTAAAGGAACACCTTACCTCAGCACCAATAATCCAGGCACCCGACTGGGGTTTGCCATTTGAACTAATGTGCGACGCTAGTGACTACGCCATTGGTGCAGTCCTAGGGCAGAGAAAGGATGATAAGCCCTATGTAATCTACTATGCCAGTCGAACACTTAACGAAGCTCAAATAAATTATACGACTACTGAAAAAGAGCTACTGGCAATAGTCTTCGCTCTAGATAAATTCAGGTCATATCTGATAGGGTCCCCAATCGTCTGTTTTACAGACCACTCAGCCCTCAAGTACCTGTTATCTAAGAAAGACGCGAAGCAAAGGCTTATCCGTTGGATACTCCTACTCCAAGAATTTGATATAATAATCAAGGATAAAAAAGGAGTAGAGAATGTGGTCGCTGACCATTTATCTCGATTGACATTTACTGACAACACTGAACCCGTACCAATCAAAGATGAATTCCCAGACGAGCAACTGATAGCTGTTTCTAGTTGCCTTGGTATGCAGATATAATAAATTACCTTGTTACGGGAGAAACCCCGAGTCATTGGTCAAATCAAGACATGAAACAGTTCCTCTCATTCGCACGTCATTTCTTTTTCGATGACCCTTACTTATTCAAGTATTGTGCTAATCAGGTCATTAGGCATTGCGTCCCTAATGAGGATATAACCATAATTTTAGCCTCATGCCACTCTGAAGCCTGCGGAGGTCACTTTGCCTCGCAAAAGATCGCATAAAAAATTTTACACAGCGGTTTCTACTGGCCCACCGTGTTTAAAGATGCTTACGCTTTTTGCAAAGCATGCCAACGCTGTTAAAAGCTTGGTACAATTTCAAAAAGGAACTCCATGCCCTTAACTCCAATTATCACTATTGAAATATTCGATTGTTGGGGCATAGACTTCATGGGCCCGTTTCCAAAATCTAACAACTGTGAATACATATTTCTAGCTATGGAATATGTATCAAAATGGGTAAAAGCGATACCGACAAGACACAATGACCACAAAACAGTAATGTCCTTTCTCAAGGACAATATTCTATCACATTTCAGAACCCCGAAAGCATTAATCAGTGACCAAGGCAAGCATTTTTGCAATAGGCCTTTGGAATCACTACTCAAGAAATACGGGGTGAACCACAAGATTGCTCTAGCCTACCACCCACAAACAAACGGGCAGGCAGAGTTGGCTAACCGTGAAATCAAACATATACTTAAAAAGACGGTTAGTTTCAATAGAAAAGACTGGGCTTATAAATTGACCGATGCTCTATGGGCATACCGTACCGCTTATAAGATAAACTTAGGGATGTCCCCATACAGGTTAGTGTACGGAAAAGCATGTCACCTTCCTGTTAAAATCGAGCACAAATCGTATTGGGCGACATGCTTATTGAACTTCGACATTAAAGAGGGAGGTCATCTCCGAAAACTCCAGTTCGCTGAACTGGAAGAAATACGTCGAGATGCATACGACAACGCTAGACTACAAAAGGAAAGGTTAAAGGCTCGCCACGATAAAACAATTTTTCGAAAATCTTTCGAGCCAGGGCAGAAAGTCTTACTGTACGACTCTCGCCTCCACCTTTTTCCAGGTAAGCTCCGGTCCCGGCGGACAGGTCCATTCCTTGTCAAATCTGTTCTTCCACATGGGGCTGTTGAGCTCGTGAATCCCAAGAACGATGATTGTTTCAAGGTTAACGGCCAAAGACTAAAACCGTTCTTGGAGAACTTCTTACCAGAAGCTGAGCACATCGAGCTAGATGAGCCCAGCTATCCCTCCACCTAAAACACCAAAGCGTGTTCACTTTTTGTTGTTGTACTCTTTCTTTTACTACATTTTGTTTTGTTTTATTCTTTTTTGTCTTTTTGAATGTGACTTCGATTCTTAATCTGCTATTCCTTGCTGTCTCTCCCTTGCAGGATATTAACAATGAGGGACGATGATGTACATTCCATAGGGTCATGAGCTGATTCAGAATATCCTAACCCTCCTTGGACTGCCGACGAGATAGCATTATGCTTTTCTCCTTATCAAGGACCAGGGGCAGATGATGTATTGGACCTGACCCATGGGTACATCCCTTTTAACCCTACTCTCCTCCATATCAATCCCTTTTAGCACATGGAATTTCCTGAAGAGGAAGGAGAACATGAAGGGTACTTTGTTGGGGAAGTCGATGATGCCCTTTTGGAACAATGGGAGAATGATTCAATGTGGGGACCATGGGAAGAAGAAGATTTATAGGATGTGGTGCCTGAACGCCATAACGTTATCTTCACTTATGTTGATGACTTCCTTGTCATCGAATTGGGTCCCTACATTTATGTGCACATGAGTTATTTGTTGTTCCGACTTTAATGCCCTCTACCTGCTAGTGCACATGGGTCTTTCATGCCAATAGTGAGGTTAATTCTTGGTCACATTCCTTTCTCTTTTTGTTTTTCTTTGTTTAATTCTTTCTGTTAGTTCTTTCTTTTGTTCTATTTAATTTATTTCTTCATTTTCTTTTTGTTTTTCCTTTGTCAGGATTTTCACTATGAATCATCCGTTACCACCATTGTTCCATGGATTTGGACCGTACATAGTGCCCCCAGATACTCCGCCGCGAGAGGAAAGTCCGTTGGGAAATTGCACTCCGTTATCTTTGTCTCCATCCGACTCACCTCTTGCGTGTGCAATCATTTCTTCAAAGATTTCAGCCTCACTCGATGATATCCTTGCTACCTTCCGACTGCTCTGGGAAAGGGAATCATCAGGTTTGGAATCCAGACTCGAAGATGTGGCGGAAAGAGAAGCAGTTGCGGAAGATGAATCAATCATGCTTGAAGAGTAGTGCTTCACTTCAATTATATTCTGTCATTTCATCTTTCTTTCATCAATTGAAGTGTATTCCTAGACAAAATTTCATTAGTTTCAGTTTCTTTTAGTTTTTCTTTATCAATAAGGTTTTAAATACCATGTTGGGGGCAATAATGTTGCAAATGGATGCTATTACAATATTTTATTTATAAAAATTTTTCCAATTTTCTATTTTGATGATGACTTTCTGGCCTACATGTCCTGTTTTTGAACTGTTTTATCACCTTCTTGTATGTCCATACCAATGTTGGTTAGTTGGGGGTGTATAATTTCTCCATTCAGTGATATTGTAGAATTTCCAGGTTCAATCGATCGAACCCATTTCGATCGATCAAAATTATAGCATCCTCAAGCGCTTCAACATGTCTCAATCGATCGAAGTTTTGATCGATTGAACTTTCTTGAGCGATCGAGACTTGTATTTAAATGAGGCATCCTGTGTATACTTCATCAGTCTCTCTTCATCTCCCTCACGCTCAAGCGATCAGAGACAGAGAAGGCTCACTCGATTTTGGACCCCCCCATATACAACCACATCAATTGAGGAGTGCCTGGTTCCCCTGATCATCTTTTGCATCGCCATCATTCTCTCCCCTGTGCATATCTCGAGGTTAGGCCCCGAGAAACCCCCCTCATTTTTTCTTTTCATTCGAATTGTTATGGGGGTGCCCCCCATTGGTTCTTACAACCTTTATTTTACTTTTTTTTCTTGTTATTTTGTGTTTGCAGGCTATTCCCGTTCTCCGTCCTTGTCGTTGCCATTTATCTGTGCTTGATCAATCGAGCTGGGCTCAAGCGATCGAAGTTGAACCCCGTTCAAGCGATCGAGCCAAGTTCGATCGATCGCAGCTGAGCCCAGTTCAATCGATGGAGACAGGCTTGAGCGATCGAACCTTACACCTTTTCAATTGATCGAACATTCATCGATCGATCGATCGAAAGGAAGCAGTGGCAGTTTCTTTTCTGTTTTCCCTATTTTAATGTATTTTCTGTTTGTTTCTTCCATTTTAAGACTTTATAATGAACCCTATCACAGGGTACCACAAGTCCAAGCCGCTTGACCTTACTATACCCGACCCCATACCAGATCACGGGCTCAGAAATGAGGAGGAGCGTGTTTGGTTTACTAGATACTTCCAGTCCAAGAAGGTTATGCTCGAGCGACCACTGGAGTCCGTCTGGCTTTCAGCCCCGTGGTTCCTAGGACGGATTAGAGACATGTCATTATGGTACAATATGTTGATCCAGACCAAAATGATCAACATCCACTGGGTTCGTGAAGCCTGCTCCTCTATGATTAAGGATCCCGCGGCCCCGTTCACATACAGATCATTCTTTCGCGGACGTGAGATCCTATTCAGCCCTGCCACCGTTTTAGCTGCTCTGGGGGTACCTGAGGTATCATATTGTTTCTATCCTCGCCTACGAGGAGCCCCAGAGATGCCTCCAGCCACCAATATCCGAGAGCTTACAAGTGGTGACGTTCAGTTTTGGAACGGCGTATCTCTCATCGAGGATAAGCTTCTCACTGAGAACTATCACCTCCTCCATCTGATGCTGGTAAACTGTATTTTCATGACATCTTATCACGAGAAGTTTGTTGCATGGTATGCTCGTGCTCTGTATGTTATTGGGACAGGACATGGAGTCTGTCTGTCTCGCCTTTGTATTGACTTCTTTGTTCAGTCCACGTAGTACATTGCCGCCAAGCGCCATCTGAAGGGCGCTTGGCCTATACATCAGGTCATTGAGCAGGCTGGACTAGTTCCATTAGCCACAGATTCGATTCTTCAGGCCTCTAGTCAATTTGGCGAGACGACGGCCCACTGTTCTGATGCTCAGAAGAAGAGAAAAGAAAAGGGTAAGGCGAAGGTCTAGGCAAAAAGGAAGAGGGGAGGAGGCACCGATACAGAGGGTGCAACTTCTGGGTTGTTTGAGATGTGGATGCTCCAGATGTGCTGATTGAGATATTATCTGATGTCACCGATGATGCTTAGTTTATGTTGGTTCAATATTTGTGGATGTCTGGATTGTTTTTGGTTGGTTGTGGCTGTTTTTCTCTCCTCTCTAGTCGTTTTTCTTGTGGGTGGTTTGGTTATTGTTGGTTGGTTTAAGTATTTTGGACTTTAGTTTTATGTATGGATTATATTATCACTGTTCTGTTATTTCACTCTATTATATTTCTGGTGATTAGTTCTGTTTTATGTATGGATCTCATGCTCTATTTTTTTCATATCTCTTTTGATCTTTACTACTTGGAGTTTGTATGCTTTCTGTACAGATTGTTACACTTGCGGTTATTGTAATGCTTTATCAGGTGATATCTCTCTATCTATTTTTGAAAATCAATTTCTGAGGACATTGCAATTTTTAGTTGGGGGTGGGATATAGATAGATAATCACCTGTGCACATTTATACTTAGCAATCTGGATCACTTTATTGCACATTTCATACAATCTCGATTAGAATTGGAGCACATCCACAGACATCCACAGTTGAAAACAAGTAAGTAAAAAATAATAATTAAAAATTTAAAAATTAAAAATTTCAAACTATTAAGGAATTGTTGAATTGAATTGGTAGAATAACTTGGAATATTCACTTTTATTTAGCTGTTATCAAGCAATGACACAACCATTTTATTCTCATCCTTTTATGAATTAAGTTCACGCGTTCTTTCAGTTTCACTAGGATAAATGCATATGTTGACCATTCTTACATCCAAAATCCATATGCACATGTTAATAGCTATGCAGAAAACTTAAAATAAGAGTTAATGCGACTTTTGTAATTTAAGGAATAAGTAGTGAAAACTAGTTACCCTTAGTGAGCTTTTGAACCCAATCTTCATTTTTGAGGGAATTATCACATTATTCGAATTGTTTTTATTAAATAAGCGTATTAAATTCGTTGAATAGTCTCTAATTCTTCATTTTGGCTGCTTAGTAGAGGAGAACGTTCAGGATTTACCAACTAAACTCAATGAACATTGAAGTGTTAAAACTAAGAAGTTGGGAAAATGATTTAAGTCATCGTTATTTGCTCCTTACCTTTCCATATACCTGTATCAACATTCCAGAAAATGCGTTGTTCTCAACCTCACACCTAGTAAATACTGCCAAGTTTATTATGAAAATCTTCATCCCTAATCTTTTACTTTGACCTCAATGAACCCCATTGCACATCTAATGTGATTAAATTATTGAAGTATGTGATGAGGAGGGAGTAGTTGTGGGAGGGACCACATAAAAGAGAAAAGGAAAGAAGAAGGAGTCCAGGTAAAAAAAAATAAGAATAGAGGATGGTTGGAATGAAGTGAAGTAAAATTACTAAACTCAATCACATGCTAAAGATGTGCAATTTCTTACCCCCCTCATTTCTGTCCTACTATATAAAATTAAACCGAAAAGTCAAAGCCCTAATGATTTTTAACAACTTAGTTTGAATATGAACATGTAATTTGGGTTATCCACGGTATTTCGCTCCTCTATTAAGTAGTATTCCTTTCTTGAGACTATACACTCTAAATGTTCGTCTTTTACAGAGTCGAATATGAAAGCATTAGTATCCAAAAAATCACTCCTATCAAAGCTTTCACACCATGTATGATCATTATTAACCAAGTCTCTGTGAGATGTTCATTCTTGAGTGTAAAACCATGTGAGAATTGAGTTAAAATTACGAGTTCTGAGAGTATGATAGTCTAAACAACTCCAAATAAAGTTGATGTACAGCTGTTAACTTCGCACACACACACGGATACATGGATGTGATGCATATGTTATTTTTATCTTGGTGACATGAGGAGCATGTGTATTTCTTTCATGGTTTGAACAAGGATGATATGTTTTGTGGAGCTAAGTTTACAGTTTTATGGGAAGAAGTGTTTACAAGTTATTCTATATCTTTTTGAGCTTAAAAATTGGAGAATTTTGTGGGTACATTCACTATAAACCCTCACGAGACAACACTCGTCCACTAGGGGGAACCTAGGGTTCAACGGCTTGTTGCATTTGCTAAATGCAACCGCGATTCCTACGAAAGTGAGTTAGGTAGTCTCTTTCTTTTTATTTTAGTTTAGATTACCTGAGTTTAATTTATTTTATTTTAGTCGTTGTAGTAATAGCTAGCTTGTTTTATTTTTGCTTTATTGCTAGGGACTAGCAAATCGCTAGTTGGGGGTTGTGACAAGCGGGGGTATTTGTAAAATACAGCCGCGCTAAAAGAAGAAAATATACTAAATTAGTTTACAATTCCTTTGTTTATCTAGAATTTGAATTGCAATGCCAGTTTGTACACAATTTGATTAAACTATGATAAGTGATATTGTTTTAGTTGTTATTTGTGCAGATTACTATTGTTGTGTGAAGAATTGGATGATAATGATAAAAGGAAGTGCTTGGTTTTAATGAAGACAACTCAATCATAAAAAGGAGGTTTCGAGCGATCGAAGAAGACTCGAGCGATCGAGGTTTCAATCGATCGAATTCAGTTCAAGCGCTCGAAGATCCCAGAAGTTCATTAATCGATCGAGAGATGTTCGATCGATCGAACATGGCTTTTATCAGATTTTACGCGCACGCAGCGGAAACAAAATTTTAACCCTAGATTTAGGTTTTTTTGTATATATAGTCGTATTGTATACGTCCGAAAGGACGCCCACTTTTACTTTTCATCATTTTTATAGAGAGAAGAGAGTTTTTTTTCTTCTTGCCTTTGTAGGTTTATCAAGATTTCTATTGGTTTTGCTTGGATTCTTTTAAGTTTAATATAAGTTCTTCATTCCAGGTTCCTTTTTATTGCTTTACTTATATTCTGATCGTAGTTTACTATAGTTTAATCTGTTAAACTCGTAGTTTTTCATGCTAGATAAGTTTACACCATTAGTTTTTATAGTTTTCATGTTTAAAACACAACCAAACAAGACTTTAATGGACTTTTATATTAAAAACAACTCTGTGATACTCCAGACTACGTCTGAGTAGTCCCCAGGTTGGGAGATCACGATGAAATCGTGATCTTAAGCCTCTGCCATGCAGCAGAATAATTCCTGTGTTTGATCGATCGAAGTTTATTCGATCGATCAGACCAGAGACATTGTCGAACGATCGAAGACATTTCGATCGATCGAGAGATGAAGATATTCGATCGATCGAGAGCGCGTCGATCGATCGAACTCTCTGATTCTTGAGAACATTCTATGCAGTATTCTTAGACTTTTTGGTTTACAGATTTGTTATCAAACTGTCCCCAAACGCTCAGTTTGTCAAAGCAGTCTTTAAACTTAAAGCCTTAAGGCATTTTTCTTCAATATATTTTGCAAAACACCCTCAATGCTAATACCATTGTAGGTGCGAGTCTTAATTATTGATCCAAACCACTTTTATGTGTTTCAAACTTAATTGTGATGACATAGTCCCTGTCATGAAAGGGCTATGGATTCTTTATCCTAAGAGAAATACGGAATACTGTAGAAGATGTACTCCATTGAGCTTCAATGTAATTGCATGGTAGATGGCAAGGTCGCAGTGGATTCATGTAATCCCAATATTCCCTTTTATTAAGAAAAACACTTTTAAAACATCCCGTTAATTAATTAGTTAGTCATTAGTTTAATTTAGTTTAATTGCTTTAATTCTAGTAGTTACCTTGTGGAACTTTGTGTTATACACCCTTTTTAAATACTGATTTTTATTTTCCTGTTAGAGATTAAAATAGGTATTTAGTTTAACACCTTCCCTGTGGGATCGACCTGGTCTTAACCAGATTACTACTTGCACGATTACCTACACTTGGGTATAGCACACAAGCGCACACAGAAAAATTCTCGTATCATGTACTGTTGAAAATCTATCGAGTTGAATTTCAGTATAAAAATATTCCAAGAAGTTTTATAATGAAAATTGAAGTCCAATTGATGTCAGGAAGTCCTCCGGAACTTTCGTCGTCTTTTTGAAATCAAATGACATCTTTTCCAAAATTACTTTTAAATGTGCGTCGATTTCGAACTTTTCTCTGAAATTGAATCTCTGGATACCTAGAATACTATGTTTAGAACACTTCGTGTTCATATAACCCTGAGTCAATATGAATTATGAGAGACGATTTTGACAAAACCGAGATTCATGTATGGAAAAGAGCTTTTCTGAGCTTGAAGTCACTTTCCGAAGTTTGATCTTTCGATTGTGTGGAATCCAGTACCTTCCACGGGGTAATTTTCATCATCGAATCCTTCAAGAAGTTGTCCACCCTAAATCCTATCAGTGTGGTCAAAAATGGGTGTCTACAAGGTCTTGCCACAGAAGGTCTTTGATCATCATCTAGATAGTATAGGTCTCAGATGTAGTCCTGAATGGTTATGAGTACAAGTGGGAGTTTGATGTATACTTTATGTATGAGACATTGACATTTTAATATATGGATATCAGCTTTACATTTTATTATGTATGTTTCTTTCATGAGATGACTATTAATCCTTAAGTATCATAGTAAGTAATTCGCGTGTGTATGAGATACATACAAGTGAGATACGAATGACTATTCTTTGATACTTAGAATTTGTCATAGTGGGTGATGAGATTAGATATCTCATTAGATTTACACTATAGCATGATTAACTACCATTGGATGGAGTGATGAATCTCAATCACTAGAGTATGACTCTTTGTTAATATGTTAGTATTTATAGTGCATTGATGGACCATAAGCTTTCCTATTGACACTTAATACTGTCAACAGTCTGTAGGAACTCCTAACTTGTATAAGGTACGTGTTCTTATTCTTGAGACGATTATGGACACAGACTGTGGATGTGGCTGCTTTGACTTACCAATCAGTGAGGTCTATAAAAGATCAACACCTAGGTATCTTGGGTATGTCATGTTCATAGGGTTGTGAACATATATTGTCAAGAAAGAATCTACCCTCTGATAAAGAGTAAACATTCCCTTGAGAATATCACTAAGTTGATTACTGAGAACTACAGTCTTGTTGATAAGAGTTATCAACATGTTTGGTAATCATGAGAGGTGAATAGGACTCAAGGAATGGATGATGTAATCATTATTCAGGTTAACAGTTACAGTTTATCCGACTACCTGAATATGATTATGAGTGCTGATGGTAGAGGGACATTAGTACACCATGCAAGTCTAGACATCGCTTCAAATATGTTCTTTTGCGTTGTAGTGCAGTTATCATTATATAGTGGAGTAAACGTTAACCGATTAGTTGGTTAATTCACTTATCAAAGAGTTTACCATGGGAATTAACAACTAGTCTAAGCCAACAATAAAGAGCCTAGGAGGTCCTACTCTTAACTCCACTAGGATGCTTGGAAAGGCACAAGAGGATATTGTCAAGACTAGTTCAATCAATCGATTGAAGTCAAGACAAGTTTGATCGATCAAAAGTTTTCAATCGATCGACGTTTCGATCGATCGAAGCTACTTCAATCGATCTAAGGTTTAAAGTAGATTTGGAAATCTATAAATAGGGACAGCTGCGTGCAAAATTATTTAATCGACGTTTCTTCACTCCGGCAGCTGCAAAAACTATCACTACAAGGAAATTGCTATTTATGTCATTTTTTTTAGTAGAAAGTGATATAAATGGCAGCGACATAAATGTTCGTAAAAGCGACATAAATATTTTATAAAAATGACATAAGTGTTTCATAAAACCAAAACATATGTTAATAAAAAAAATGACATAAATACTTAAAAACGACATAAATACCATTTTAGTTATGTCACTTTTAACTTAAAGTGACATAAAAGTATTAAAGTGACATAAATACCAACAAAAATATTACATTAAAGTCTTAAAGTGACATAAATACTTTAAAAGTGACATAAATAATTTAAAAGTGACATAAATACTTTATAAAAGTGACATAAATGTGTATTTAGCTATGTCAGTTTTCTTAAAATGACATAAATGTTTAAAATAAATTTTGTTTCTTTTAAATGGTGATTGCACCAATATATCATCACCCTGTACAAAACTATATATAATCATATCTACCAATCAATCAATTCCACTCCATATATTTATCTTAATTCCAACCAATTGGAATCAACAAAAAAAAATCTAATCAATTAATGTTCACTACACTTACTCAAGAAACCAAATACACATTGTAAATCACAAGTTCAAAAACCATTAAGAAGGCTAATCCTCCATAACATACACATTGTTTGACTATAAGTACTCACTAAACTAATTACTAAATTAGAAAATCTAAGATACATGTACTGTCAAGGGAACCAAAGGCTCAACAAAAGCAACACCAGTACTCTCTTCTACCTCTCTTCGAGTCCCAGTTCAAATTAAGCTTGTGTTGTTGCACAAGATCCTTCTCTTCTGTAAGACTCACCCATTCATGTTCCACAAGATTAAGTGATAACCAATTTTTGTTTAAGTACATTCAATCACTTTCAATAAATCTCTTCTAAGTTGAAAAGAACGCCAATGATTCTCGAGGCTCCAGCAATATTCTAGCCCCTTCAGTGACCTAATCAAGAAAATCCATCACAATTCAATTTTCATTAGCAGCATAATCAGTAAATTAAGACTCAAACTACTAACTATATTTAATAAAGAGAAACTCACAGCAAGGCCAACAGCTCCCAATCTAAAAGTTGCCACTGTCAAATCCTTCTTCGATTTTGCAACATTCAACTATCATATAAGTGATATAAGTGAATTAGCACGGGCTGTACGTTCTACGAACTTACTGTCAAATAGTATAAAGTGATTTAGCTTTCAGAATTCACCAAATTGGTTTTTGAATAAACAAGATTTTAATTCAACTAACGAAATTCACCAAAGTGGTTTTTGAAGAAACATTTCATTAAACTAACAGAATTCACCAAAGTGGATTTTGAATAAACAAGATTTCATTCAACTAACGGAATGCGCAGAATTGGATCTTACACTGAAAGCTTTCCATTTAGAGACTGACATGTGCCTTTTCACCTTGTCTGGCTGCAACTGTAATTCAGGGGGAAAAAAGCAAGTTCAAGAAAAATCTAACTTGAGCAACTACTAGTAGACAAAGATTGTTTTGAGAATGATCAAACATCACCTCCTTATCAATAGCCAAGGCTGAGAAGACAATTTGAGCATTTTCCTCTGAGTCATAATTTACTTCCAAGTCACTGTGGGCAAAATTCTTGCAATCAGGTAATGAGAAAGTAAAAGAAGAGGAAAAAGAACATAATCATCAATCTTACGGGAAAAATAGGATCCAAGTACAAAGTTTGCATTGTAACATATAAATATAAATCAAAGAAAAAAAAAACACATCAAAAGTTGGGGTGAAAAAGAATTATTTTACTGCTTAAATTCTTACATTTCGTGGCCAATATACATCTCCTCAATAGCGAAGGTTGTTAAATACAAAGGCAAGTTCAATTACAAAAATGGATACAGAATACAGAAACCAAGAAGAAAGAAAAAGAAAAGAAAATGGGGATAAATGAATTGCTAGGAAATCCTATAGGGAAAAAAAATTAAAAATGAATTACTGTTACCTAAGGCAACTTCCTTGTATTATAACAACTTCCAAACACCTCTCTTTCAATCTTGGACATCTTCAAATGCACCACGACTCCAAGCCAAAAATCCCGTAGAGATGTCGTGCTACTCGGGGTCTAGCACAGATCATTAAAATCTTCTATTGTCATGGATGATATTCTACCAGAGTCCCTTTAAAACAAGTAGAATTAACTTTGGATGCACAATAGCTTGTGATTCTCAATAACTAAGTTCCAAATAAACCAGCTCTAGACCTCATATGTTACTTCAAGTCTCACATTACAAACTTGCACACTGATACACACAAACACACAATGCACGCACACATGCATTGAATAAAAAAATGTCTGAGATATAGTAATATATCACTTTTCTTAACAAACTGATGTGAATTAAAATCTTAATCCCTCCCTCCCTCAGATGTGTCAGCATTTTTCACCCCCATGCTACTGCTACAACCATGGATACAGTCAATTGCAAACACAAAATAAATTGGAGATCACCACTTCATTCTAGAAGTTTTAGCATGAATTTCTGTTAATTTTCCTAACAAGTTGAGTGCAATTACCAGAGTTAAAAGAAGTGGATAGTCTGGGGAGGGGAGACCTCCCACAGATGAATCAATCATTTTCTCAAGAATAACTTTTGGCAAACAAGTAGCCGTTGGTCACTTCCATTCTAAAGGAGCCGCTGGTCACTTCCATTCTGAAGGTCAATTAGCCTTGCCTCCCAACGCATCTATGTAGCAAGCGAGTGAGCTTTCTCTATAGGCCCTATTTTGTCGCAAAGAACCACCCATCCCTACAACCAACCAATAATTTAAATGCTAGAATTGACTGATTAATTTTATGGCATGTTAAGAACAAAAATAAAGTTTACATCTTTTCCACATTTGGCTGGTGGTGGGGAAGGACATGCAAATCTGAACAGAAAAAGATTCACCTTATAAGTGTGATTCCATGCTCAAAGCTTTTTAAACAGTCATAAGTGTGACTGTTTGCCCCGAAAAAGCTATTCCAATGGGCTCTTAATCTACAAAGATAAGGGAATGAAAGACTTGGAAGTTCTACAGCCAATTAAAGCAAAGGAACACTATGGCATCCTAAGTAAAAAGGGTTTATACATCCAAAACATGGGGACAACCATATTCGACATTATCAGGAAAAGAGTGACACTAATAATTATTAGCCGCATTGAGATGTATAAGAGTGAGCCTCTAGAGTTTTCTGCCAGATGAAAGTTTCATCTTGCTGAGCCAAAAAACTCCAGCAGATTTTCTAGGTGAATTCTTCAATTGATGCCAAAATGCTTCCCTTTGTCATGTTCAGCAAATTTCCATTTGGTCTGCTAGCAGGTGGTGTTAAATAGAATAACCTCCAGGCTTGAGTAATCTGTCAACTTCGATAAGGAACATCTCATCTGATACAAATAAAACCACCATTAGGAGATACAAAAATGTAAGTTCACCTGATCAAAACTAGAAAAAGTGGCACTCAGTCCCTGAGTGTAACCTACTTTGTCAATTCATGCCTTCTAGGGAACAAACCCATCAAGTGAATTACCAATGGAAACAACGTAACTTACTCACCAAAATATAATGCAAATATCACACTTGGGTCTTCATATATCTCAAGATCTGCAAATTAACTAAGAAGAACCCATTGAAATAAATTAAAAATATCTTTAGCAAGCTGGGAGCAAACTATCAATCAGAAAGAGCTACTCCATATTACCAAATTATCTTATTTTATTTGCGTGTAGTTCCTTAACATACAGACAGAGCAATCAACGGCAATGTATTTTTAATTTCCCCAAAGTCTTGAATCAAACAATGCCCATAGTTTACATTTTATTTGCAAATAAATAAGTTCCAAAATTTGGAATTCGGACAAACCTTTGTCAGAAGTTTCCTCCTTTTTGAAAAAAACAAAATAGAAAGAACACTTTTTTTGTCTTCAGAAAGTAAACTGAAAAGAAGGTCCTTGCACAAACTAATGAATTAAGGAAGCATTTGAACTCAATGATAAAGTAGCATTTGAACTCACAGATACCTGAAATCATTGAGTTGACATAGAGAGAATGACTAATATTAACACGCTTAATGAAAAGAAATTAAGAGAATGCCAATCTTAGGATGAAGACAAACGATCTATGTTCAGTCACTATGAAGTGAACCAAGGAAATTGATAAACAAAGAGCCCAAAGAATAACCTGATAATCATAAGATTCCATAAATTCTCAACATGATGACAAACTATCTATGTTCTCAGCAACACACTTATCTAAGGATGCCTTAGGAGAGGACTAATTATAAGCTTCCATAAATTATCAGTATGAAGAAAAAGCTTGCTCTAATTTACCTAGACCACTACAAACTATAAGAAAATACACTAATAAAAAAACCCAAAACTTTTCAGTAAAATCAATCTCATTAATCATCAATCTAAGATCAGAGGCAAATCTACATATAGCAAGCGAAAGAGAAATTAATGGAGAGAGACATGGAATTTAAAACATTTCTTTTCTAGAAAGGACATAGCAGTAGTTACCTAATCACCTCCCCTTCAATCTCATCTTCAACGCACAAAAATTGAAGTTGAACAATAACAAAACTCAGAATGTTAAATTAACAATAGGGAAAATATATAGTCAATAGGCAATTTATGCAATGCATAGCCAACTCACAGTGATGGTGGCTGGTGTTAGGGATATATACTAAAAGTCATGCTTTATGTAGTTGATTTATTATTCATTTAATAAAATCAGTTAATCCATTTTTTATGAGAATCTGTGTGGGCAATGTTTGTATTATATTATTTATTTAATGTGTGTCTCTCATTCTATATAGTAGGTGGTTTGGTGTGTAGAGTTCGGCTTACACACGGAAGATCAGGCCATCAGATATTATAGAATGTAAGATTTTGGTTTACAGTCTTAGATGGGATTGGACACACCATCGGTAGGACTGCAGCATGGTGTTGTAGTAGGTTTGTCTTGACTGCGGAAAACGGTATAGTTTCAACTCACCATGCTGGTACATTTTGTGTATTAAACAGGACTGACTTGGGGTAATTATCTTTATACTGACTTATAAGATAATTAATACCTCATGGCTATTATGAGTGCTTATGCTCTAAATCCTAATTTAATTTATAGACACGTACATTTGATATTTATACTTTGATCCCTAAAAGGATGAGATCCTTAAATGGGTCAATATCTTATTGGATTGGGTGGCAATATTAATTGTGTGGTGGATATTAATTAATGATGGAATCCATGTCTCAATTTTGGGATTGATGATATCCCCTTGAGAAAGCTTATAAGTTTTGATTATGTCAAACACTGCAGGTGGATTTTGTATCCGACATATCAGATAAGTTAAGCAGAGGATCTCAAGGAATTTTAAGAAATTAATTAAATATGATTGTCAGTAATTATATTTAATTAATGGATATTTGTAATCTTAACATGGGGAGATAATAAGCATTTAATAACATGGAGCTCAAAATATATTTTTGAGATAAGGGTAGGAGTGCAATTATAATTCTTTAGTGGTATGAATTATAATTTATGGAAATAGGAATCTGATTCAGTTCGAATTAGGGTTTCCTAATTCCATAAGGAAGCCTATTCCTTATTGACTTCTTATGGTCCCTATCGTAGCCTATATATATGCTGCCTTGGCTCTTCTCTCCGGTTGCATGATTTCATATTCTAAGCTTCCCTTGACCTCCTAGCTTTCTTCTAGAAGGGTTTCCACCAAACCCTAGTCTCTGTGAGCATTCAAGAGACATAGGAGTGTAGATCGCTAGCGTCGGACAACGCTCACTAAAAGAGCTTCGGACTGCTCGATACTGATTGAAAGTTGCTGAATTTTTTACACAACGTTCCTGACGTCGAGACGGAGCTGCTGTTAAAAATTCAAGTAAATCGGAGATCGTTTGATCCTCTTGACGAACACATCTTTGTCGGATCAATGTGATCAGGATTGAATCATCACATCAATCAAAGAGAGTGTTATAACTGGGAATAGAAAATAGAACGTAAAGAGGGTAGAGCAGAAAACTAAAAGGATTTTGAAAGAGCCCACACTCAGTTCGATATTCTGGCAGCAAAGGAATACGGTAGAAGATCGTGAGCTGTTATCGAGCCCGTGTTCTCGATTCGTCTACTACAGCAATCCAATTTTGCAGTTCAAGGTAACCCTAGTTCCGCCCTTGTAGGGTTATTATAGATTTCATGAAATTTTTTGCAGTACCAACTTATACCCACTGTCAACAGATTCTGGGAACGCAGTTTCCTAACAGTGGTATCAGAGCAACGTTGATTCTGCGTATGGGTTGGACGCAACCATGTTGTCCAATAAAACAGATCTTATGCGTGTTTTGATGGATGGATAGAACGTAGAGCTGTGCTAACCCTTGTTTTGCAGCGTTCTTATTCCACTATTATGGTCACTGATTTTTTGTGATTGGATCCCACGATGGTTTTATCCGTGGTTAATTTTGCTGTTTTAATATAGCATGTGAACTCCTTTATGGAGGCATAGGATTTGTGTGTATTGGATCCCATACTTGATTGATGTGTGGTTAATTTACTGCAAAGAAATAACATGTGAACTCCTTTATGGAGGCATAGGGTTTGTGTAATATATCTCAAGTAAATCCGTGAAGACAGTTCGTGAAGATAGTTTACAAGCAGTTTCAGAAAGCAATCTAGAGGCAATTTCTGGAGGCTATTTCAGAAAACAGTTCTGGAAGGCAGTTGCGTAGTTGCGACATAGAGCTAATCGAGTTCCATGAAGATTTCTTCACAAGAGTTGCAGCTTGACCATAATAGTGGGATTCCTATTTTATTGTGGTTTCCTTATTTATGTGTGATTGAATGATTATTATTGTTTCATGTTTAATGAATAGGACAACATGGATAATTGTTCCTAGACCTATTTCAGATGTCTAGCTGCATGTTTAATTTATATTAATTTAAATGGATGGACAACTACATGTGTATTTAGAAATAAAACTAATTTCATAATTTGAAAACATAAGTACTTATTTTCTAAAATCATGAGAATAGAATAATTTTATTATCTACACATGTGGGTTTCACAAGTAAGGATGAATTAATCCTTGTCAAGTATTCCATTATTTTTTATTAATTAAATTAAAAGTTTTTCTAAAAAATTATAACCCTCAAATTTTTTTAAAAATTCTAAGTGGGAGAGGGAATTTATCAAGTATAAATCCCATGGTCTCCATCACTGGTTTGTAGATGATATGATTAATTTTATATGATGGCTCTAGTTTCATCCTCCCCATCGGATGTAGTTGATCATGGAATCATCAGTACAAACTTCTTTAAAAGAATGTTTTGGGTAATTGTTGGTGTGGGTCACCTCTCCATCAGAGGTGTTCCTCACAGAACTCTTGACCTAGAATTAAGTGATGGTATACACTTAGCTATAAATAATAATATCCTCTCCATCTGAGTCACTGTTATTATTTATAGGACCAAAGCAAGTCAGCAGTTTAATTTTATTAGGCAAAGTACATTGCCTGGATAGAAAATTAAAAGGCAATTGTCTATCTGAACAAATGATGGATAGTATATGGCTTCCCATCGAGTCATACTATTCGCGGTGTATCAGGTTGCTGGCGGATTCCTTTCAAATATGGTAGAGGGAGCCAATATTTTCAACTCGAATCCATAGTAAATTTTGCCCAAACGTAATTATTGATGTTATGTGATTCTCAGGCTTTCAAATGGGTACTTTCAATCCACTTGCTGTTATACTTAAAGAAAACAAACTTACTGGACCAAACTATACGGACTGGAAAAGGAATTCGGATATTGTGTTAACTGCTGAAGAGTACAAGTTTGTGCTTACTCAAGAATGTCCTGAGCAACCTGGTGAGGGGGCAACCGCTGAGGAAACCCAGGCTCACAAGAAATGGGTCAAGGCTGATGAGATGGCGCGGTGTTACATTTTGGCTTCCATTTCAAATGTTCTGCAACATCAGCATCAGTCAATGATCAGTGCCTATGACATGATGGAGAGCCTTCGAGAGATGTTCGTGGATCAAAGTCGTGCTGCTAGGCAGGTTGCTATGAAAGACTTGATGAACACAACCATGGCTGAGGGGACGCTTGTAAGGGATCATGTTCTTAAGATGATATCTCTTCTTAATGAACTAGAGATCCTTGGAGCTGAAATTGACGGGAAAATCCAGGTCGATATCGTACTCCAGTCACTGCCAGAGTCTTTTAAGCAATTCCGCCTCAATTACAACATGAATAAATTTAAATATACCTTGGCGGAGCTGCTTAAAGAACTTCAGGCAGCTGAGGAGTGCTCTTGTATTTGAGAAAGGTTCTACTTCAAAGCTGAAAGGCAAGAAGAAAATGAAAAAGGCTCAAAAGAAGGCCGCGGGTCCTCTACCAATCCAAAGGCAACGAGGACAACCGGGAAAGCCTAAAGGCAAATGTTTTGTTTGCAAGCAGCCAGGACACTGGAAGAAGCAATGTCCAGTTTATCTCGCCAGACAGAACAATCAAGGTAAATCTCATTTACTAGTTGTTGAATCATGTTTAGCGGTCCGATCTACCGGTACCTGGTGTGTAGATACGGGAGCCACTGATCATGTATGCAATTCTTTGCAGGGGTTCCAGGGAACCAGGCAGCTCAGTGATGGAGAGATTTATCTATATATGGGAAATGCTACGAGAGTAGCAGTAGTTGCAGTAGGAGATCTACATCTTAGTTTTGGTAGAGATAGAAATTTAATATTAAGAAATTGCTTTTATGTACCTTCTATTAGAAGGAATTTAGTTTCAGTTTCTAGTTTAGTAAAGAATGGATATTCAGTTCATTTTAATAAAGTAGTAGTTATTAAAGAAATTAAACGTTTTATTTGTTCTGGTCAATTGGTGGATGATCTTTATATTATAAATCCTATCTCTCCTATACTGCAACTTAATGAATTGAATAACACAAATAGTTTGCCATTTAAGAGAAAAGAACCTTCGAGGATGAACCAAACGCATCTTTGGCACTTACGCCTTGGTCATATTAATTTGAAAATGATTCAAAGACTGGTTCAAAATGGGCCATTAGGCTCATTGGAAGTGGAGGCACTTCTAGTTTGTGAATCCTACTTGGAAGGTAAAATGACCAAGAGGCCATTCTCGGCCAAGGGCTATAGAGCAAAAGAGCCGTTGGAACTGGTTCACTCTGATTTGTGTGGTCCTATGACTGTCCAAGCAAGAGGGGGATTTGAGTACTTTGTCACTTTCATCGATGATTACTCAAGGTATGGGTACATTTATTTGATGCGGCGTAAGTCTGAATGCTTTGAGAAATTCAAAGACTTCAAGGCTGAAACGGAGAAGCGTCTAGGTAAATGTATCAAGACACTACGATCTGATCGTGGTGGAGAGTACCTCTTGGGAGAGTTTAGGGAATACTTATTGGAGCAAGGGATTACATCCCAATTGTCTGCACCCCGTATGCCTCAGCAGAACGGTGTGGCAGAAAGAAGGAACAGGACTCTTATGGACATGGTAAGATCTATGATGAGTTATTCGGATTTACCAATTTCCTTTTGGGGACACGCGTTAGAGACAGCCGCATACATTCTAAACTTGGTACCTTCTAAGTCAGTACCTACTACTCCCACGGAATTGTGGACTGGGCGAAAGCCTAGTCTGCAGCATGTTCGGATCTGGGGTAGTCCTGCACATGTGCTGAAAGGGAACGCATAAAAGTTAGAATCAAGAACAGAAGTATGTTTCTTTGTTGGGTATCCAAGAGGAACTAAAGGTGGTCTGTTTTATAGTCCTAAGGATCAGAAGGTTATTGTTAGCACCAATGCCATATTCTTAGAAGAGGACTATGTTATGGACCACAAGCCCAGAAGCCGTATTGTTCTAGAGGAAATGAGAGGAAAGACACCGAGACATACTTCTTCGATACCAACGGTACGAGAAGAAACACCACAAGAAAGAGTTATCGATATTCCATTACCACGTTGTAGTGGGAGGATTATCGAAACTCGTGTAGATCCCGAACCAACCATTAACACGCAGGTTCCTGAACCAGTACAACGTGTAGATAATGGTGTATTAGGTTCAGAATCTTCACAACGAAATATCAGTGATGCACAGACACGGGTTGTGCCTCGTCGTAGTGGGAGGGTTATTATTCGACCTGACCGGTATATGTTCTTGGGAGAGTCTTATGACCGGGTCCCTGATGAACAAGGTACCGACCCCTGTAACTACAATGAAGCACTCCAAGATAAAGATGCAGATCTTTGGCAAAAGGCTATGAAGTCTGAAATGGAGTCCATGTACTCCAATAAAGTCTGGGATCTTGTAGAACCACCCAATGAAATAAAACCCATTGGATGTAAGTGGATCTATAAGAAGAAGAGAGGAGCAGATGGTAAGGTGGAAACCTTTAAAGCAAGGCTTGTTGCGAAAGGATTCACTCAAAAAGAAGGAATCGATTATGAGGAAACTTTTTTGCCGGTGGCAATGCTGAAGTCTATCCGGATTCTCTTATCCATTGCTGCACATTTCGATTATGAAATTTGGCAAATGGATGTCAAGACAGCATTTCTAAATGGAAATCTTGACGAGTGCATCTATATGATGCAACCAGACGGGTTCATTGCGAAGGGCCAAGAACACATGTTGTGCAAGCTTAAGAAGTCCATTTATGGACTTAAGCAGGCATCTAGGTCTTGGAATATCCGCTTTGATCAAGCAATCAAGTCTTTTGGTTTTGATCAATGTGCGGATGAATCTTGTGTGTACAAGAAACATGATGGAAGAGTGGTGGTGTTCTTAGTACTATATGTGGATGATATCTTGCTAATCGGAAACGATGTGGGGGTATTATCTTCTGTAAGGGTATGGTTATCCAGTCAATTCGATATGAAGGACTTGGGAGAAGCCGGTCATATCCTAGGGATCAAGCTTATGCGAGATCGCAAGAATATGATGTTGGGCTTGTCACAAGGCACTTATATTGACAATATTCTTGCAAGGTTTAGCATGCAAGATTCCAAGAAGGGATTCCTTCCCTTCAGACACGGAATTACTCTATCTAAGGATCAGTGTCCTAAGACACCTGATGAGATAGAGAAGATGAAGGCAGTTCCTTATGCCTCGGCAGTAAGAAGCCTAATGTATGCTATGCTATGTACTAGACCTGACATCTGCTTTGCTGTTGGCATGGTTAGTAGATATCAGTCTAATCCAGGGCAAGAACATTGGACTGCGGTGAAAAATATTCTCAAGTACCTAAAAAGGACTCGAGACTATATGTTAGTTTACCAAGCAGACAGTCTTGTACCCATTGGGTACACAGATTCTGATTTCATGTCAGATAGGGATTCCAGAAAGTCTACCTCAGGATATGTGTTTACCCTAGGAGGTAGAGCCATTAGTTGGAGTGAGGTATGTCACTTCATGGCTTTGAGTCTAAGTGGGAGATTGTTAGGGATATATACTAAAAGCCATGCTTTATGTAGTTGATTTATTATTCATTTAATAAAATCAGTTAATCCATTTTTTATGAGAATCTGTGTGGGGCAATGTTTGTATTATATTATTTATTTAATGTGTGTCTCTCATTCTATATAGTAGGTGGTTTGGTGTGTAGAGTTCGGCTTACACACGGAAGATCAGGCCATTAGATATTATAGAATGTAAGATTTTGGTTTACAGTCTTAGATGGGATTGGACACACCATCGGTAGGACTGCAGCATGGTGTTGTAGTAGGTTTGTCTTGACTGCGGGAAACAGTATAGTTTCAACTCACCATGCTGGTACATTTTGTGTATTAAACAGGACCGACTTGGGGTAATTATCTTTATACTGACTTATAAGATAATTAATACCTCATGGCTATTATGAGTGCTTATGCTCTAAATCCTAATTTAATTTATAGACACGTACATTTGATATTTATACTTTGATCCCTAAAAGGATGAGATCCTTAAATGGGTCAATATCTTATTGGATTGGGTGGCAATATTAATTGTGTGGTGGATATTAATTAATGATGGAATCCATGTCTCAATTTTGGGATTGATGATATCCCCTTGAGAAAGCTTATAAGTTTTGATTATGTCAAACCCTGCAGGTGGATTTTGTATCCGACATATCAGATAAGTTAAGCAGAGGATCTCAAGGAATTTTAAGAAATTAATTAAATATGATTGTCAGTAATTATATTTAATTAATGGATATCTGTAATCTTTACATGGGGAGGTAATAAGCATTTAATAACATGGAGCTCGAAATATATTTTTGAGATAAGGGTAGGAGTGCAATTATAATTCTTCAGTGGTATGAATTATAATTTATGGAAATAGGAATCTGATTCAGTTCGAATTAGGGTTTCCTAATTCCATAAGGAAGCCTATTCCTTATTGACTTCTTATGGTCCCTATCGTAGCCTATATATATGCTGCCTTGGCTCTTCTCTCAGGTTGCATGATTTCATATTCTAAGCTTCCCTTGACCTCCTAGCTTTCTTCTAGAAGGGTTTCCACCAAACCCTAGTCTCTGTGAGCATTCAAGAGACATAGGAGTGTAGATCGCTAGCGTCGGACAACGCTCACTAAAAGAGCTTCGGACTGCTCGATACTGATCGAAAGTTGCTGAATATTTTACACAACGTTCCTGACGTCGAGACGGAGCTGCTGTTAAAAATTCAAGTAAATCGGAGATCGTTTGATCCTCCTGACGAACACATCTTTGTCGGATCAATGTGATCAGGATTGAATCGTCACAGCAATCAAAGAGAGTGTTATAACTGGGAATAGAAAATAGAACGTAAAGAGGAAAGAGCAGAAAACTAAAAGGATTTTGAAAGAGCCCACACTCAGTTTGATATTCTGGCAGCAAAGGAATACGGTAGAAGATCGTGAGCTATTATCGAGCCCGTGTTCTCGATTCGTCTACTACAGCAATCCAATTTTGCAGTTCAAGGTAACCCTAGTTCCGCCCTTGTAGGGTTATTATAGATTTCATGAAATTTTTTGCAGTACCAACTTATACCCACTGTCAACGGATTCTGGGAACGCAGTTTCCTAACAGCTGGTTCTGTCAGCGGTGGCTAGCTAGGAAACCATGAATCTCCCACGTTGTAATCAGAAAATCCAAGACCCAAAACACACAAATAGACCCAAATCTGGGACATAACCAAAGCAAAGAGTTTTTGAACTCTAGCCCCCATCCCTCGCCGATGATGACCACTACCAACCACCACCCACCATATCAATTAAGGGTAATACTTGGGGCACAACCAAAGCCACAAACTTTTTTGCACAACCTCCATTTTGTGTTTATGTCTCTCCTAGTGGGCACTGTGGGGTCACTGGTACTGTGGGACCCAATAAGAGAGAGATAGACACAAAATGAAGGTTGTGCAAAAAAGGTTGTGGCTTTAGTTGTGCCCCAAGTATTACTCATCAATTAACTACAGAGATATAGACATAGTTGTAAGTTTTCCTTGGATCACACAAATTGACAACCCACTTTGGAGACAACCACAGACCCATGACAAGACCCGAAAATGGCAGAGCTTTGATGATATGTCCAAAAAACTCACTCTGTAAATACTTTATTATTTATGTCACTTTTTTTAAAAATAGACATAAATACTTAAAAAGTGGCATAAAAAGCTCACGTGAGAAATAATTATGTCACTTGAAATAAATAAAAGTGAAATAAATATAATCTTAAAAGTGACATAAATAGCGTTTTTCCTCATAGTGTGTTTTAGGTTTCCAAACCTTCTCTATCCCTTCCATTAGAGATCTCACCATCTCTAGCCTTTCCGGAAGCGTTTATATGAGACATAGGAATGAAGACCATCTAGTGGAGGCTGCTCCACCATCTAGGAAGAAGAGAATCAGAATTGGGTTCAAGACCGCTAGGTATAAACTCTTCTCCCTCTTTTTATATGCATCTATGGATTGATAAGTTGTAGATCCGGGCATACCAAAAAGTTTTTAAACTTTGTTTTCCGCTGCGTGTTAAATATGTTTTTCGAAACCTATTTTTCCTTCAGGGCCCTAAGTATTGGAATTGTACTTAGCAGTGGACCTTCCTAGAGATTCATGGAGAGAGCCTCCCATCATGGGTTTATCCTTTTAAGGCGTCGTAAGTGTTGGGTTGCACCCTTCCTATAGAGGGCCTTCTGCCATCTTGGGCTTGGCCCTTTAGGGTCCCCCAAGTATTGGGGTTGTAGCCTTCCTAAAGAGGGCCTCCTCAAGTATTGGAGTTGCAACTTCCTAAGAAGGGCCTCCCATTATCATGGGCTTGGCGCTTGGAGATACTACAAGCTGTAGAGTTGCGGGGCCCTCTTGGAGATTTGAGTGAGTAGGTAAGTAGTTTATGTAGACATATAAGTAATGACGACGTTGGAGATACATTTCCCTTTTTGTGACGTGTGCAACCACTACGTGACGGATTAATACACATTACTTACATACATCAATTGACATAAAAAAAAACTCAATTTTTTTTTAATATACCTCTAATTTTATTAACTACCAAATACAATTAACAATTTGGAAAAAAGGAAGAATTATACCTACATCCTTGGGAATAGTTGAATACATAAAACAATAATACTACGGGCACCGAAAATGTGCACACCAAAAAATCAGGGCCATTCGTTTCAGTGGGCCTTATACACTTTCGCGTGGGGGCCACCGAAATAAATGATCACGATTTTTCGGTGCACAATTTCTGTGCACATTTTCGGTCACCCAAGCATTATTCTACTTAAAATTGTTGAATGTAATTGTGGCTTTCAATTGCTTGAATTAACGAATGCTTGTAATTGTAGACCACTACAATAACACTTATCAAGAATTATAGAGAACCGAAAATAAAGTTAATAATTTGTTACTTGTAGATTTGTAGAGTATTAGAAAGAAATAATTGCTAAATTGCTTGATGCCTGTGAATTGGTGTGAGAAAAGTGGAAGTTGGCTTGAGTGGAAAGGGGCTTTGTTCGCTTTAAGAAAGGGTCTCAAGTTTGAGTCCTATGAATGTAGAAAACTATCTTGGGATAGGTCTCCACTTTGACGCCCGATCGTACCTCAAAGAATTAGTGCTAGATGAAAGACCTGGGATACTTTGAAAACCCAAAAAAAAAAGAAAGAAAAGTGGGAGACGTTTGGTGGCATTTGTAGGAAAAATATTTGAGCACAATCACAATCAACCCTGAAACGGGTTGTTGGAAGTAGTTTAGACCTTTTTAAAGCACTTTAACATGGATACCCCCTCAAACTAGTTATTATGGCGGTTGGAGGGGAGACTTAAGTCAAAAAAACTAGTAAAAATAGTAGTTATTACGGCTAAATACACTTACACCCGCTTGTGGGCCGGCCGATTAATACTTTAGCACTAATACTTCTTGTGGTTCGGATTAAAGTACAACCGTTAATATTTGTTAACGAAGTAAGCTGAAATGATCAAATTACTCCAAAGTTTTCATAACAATATTAAGAACAGAATTTGTTTACTTTAATTTGTTTAGAAAGAAACATATGGTTTTGAATTAGGTGAGAAAGAAACTTTGACATTTTTTTATGATTTTCTTTGTATAGGTCAAATAAAATGATTTATGATTTATTTTCCTTTTAATATGACTTTTAGGAGTAAGAGAGTTAATTTACCCTTTGAATTAGGCCTCCTAAATATAAAACCGTTAATTTGAATAGAAAAAGGTCGGACCTCGCTCAACGACCATATGTTTCGAAAATACAAACTGGAGGTCAAATGGTTTGATCCGTGGGTCACCATATGGGCTAGGTTGAGTCGCCGGCCGCATGTTGGGTTGGGTCATGGGCTAAGTTGGGCTCCAAGCTTTTCTGAGGGTTGTGTGTGTCAGGTTGGTGGGTTGAAAAGCTGGGACCAGACCGGCCAGCGTCATCGAGTTGGTTTAGTCTGCGTTTGAGGTATTGCGTGAATTGGGCCAACTCAACCCAGTTTACAACTAGCTTCGCACATTTGGGCCAGCTTTCGGCAATTTATGGCCTGTAAATAGATCGGATTTTTGAATCCTATTCGATCCGAATATGACAGAAAATATCCGATAATAATATCCGAATTCGAATATTTTGTTAGTAAATGGATCGGATTCAGAGTTGATATATCCGAACTAACAACCCGAAAAAAGTAGAATTTAATTTACAGTTTAGTTCCCCTTATTTTGTGAAAATTACATAATGACCTTACACTATAAAATTCTTTTGGTGTTTTAACGGATATCCGATTAGAAATAAAATAAAATAAAAATTTAGTTCTTAACGGATATCCGATTAAAAATTTCCTTTGGTGTTTAATGGATATCCAATTAATAAATAAATAAATAAATAACTTAATTTGTTTAAGGGGTTTTTTTAGTGCTTAACGGATATCCGTCGGATATCCGAATCCTAACAAATTCGGATTCGGAATTTTTAACGGATTTTTGATCGGATCAGATTCGGATTTAGTTAACGGATTTCTTATCAGATTCGGATATTTCAAATCCGATCCATTTACAAGCCTAACTCATTGCAGTGTATAGTCCAATCGAAATGCCCAAACACGCTATTTTGACCCCGTAAGGTAGCAACTTCTTAAATTTATAAGTGATTGCAGAACTCTTAAAACGAAATTGATTGGCAAACCAACTTTTACAATTTAATCGCAAAAAAAGTGAATCAATTGCAAAAATTATGTGATTAGCCAAAACCTTCCTTTACCAACTTTGTGCCAAAACAGCTTTATGTGATAGAATTGCAAATGTAGGTTGGTCAAAGCTCCTTTTGGACCTTTTTTTTTTCTAAGATCAAAAACATTTTTCTGTGGTGGAATTGGAAAGCAGAAATTGTAAAAATTATTGTCAAACGCACCATTTATCGGTAACTTATGGTGTAACTTGGGTCATATCAAGATCATCAAAAAGCTTAAGATCATCTCTAATCTCATGCCATATGTCATGCTAATTCTATATTATAGCATGAACAACAAACATGGCTGCTCCAACTTCATGTTATGCCAAATTTTAGTATGACCACTTTTCATGTTATGTTTGACACAACAAATGACACATGCCATTTATGTCACATCAGTTTATGAGTATTGAAATGATATATTTTGACCATTTTTTTTTACTATATTTTACAAATTTTGCATCCCAAATGCTTTCCCAATACATGTGGAAGTGGTACCACTTAATTTGATTGAAAGATATTAAAGTGTTCTATTACCACATGGTTGTTTTTTTTTTTGGGACTACAAAATTTTCCACTCACATGTATTTGGGAAGTATTTAAAATGTAAAATTTAGAAAGCATATATATTTATTAATTAACTATTTTGCCCTTTAATAAAAGATTACTTTGAAGACAAATGATAGGTATGTCAAAATATATAATTTGAAATGACATTTTTATTAGAGTAAAAATATCAAAATATAGCATTTGACCTGCAGTAGCAATGGAAAAAGTAGAATTGGGGTGCGGAAAAGAGCTGTTTCCACAAATATTGGTCTTAAAAAACTTAATTATTAAACAAGGGTCCGTTTTAACTTAAAGACAGAATAAGGGTAAAACGTTTTTACTAAAAACGCCATTTCAATGGCGTAATTTCAAAAAACGCTACTAATAGGAATAACGTTATTGCAAGAAACGCTATTATAATGGCGTTTTTACAAAAAACGCTATTATTAATTGATTTTTTCCATTTCCAAAAAAACAAAAACATTTTATGGAAATTCAGAAAAATTATTTTTTGAAAATACTAGTGGCGGTTTTACAAAAACCGCCATTAACCTTTTTTAATTTTTTCAATTTTTGAAAACAAAACGTATAAATAAAAAAAAGGAAAAAAAATAAATGTTAAATAGTAATAACGTTTTTACAAAGAACGCTATTTTCCTTTTTATTTTTTTTTTAAAAACCAATATAGCGTTATTACAAAAAACGTTTTTATAAATAACGGTTTTAGTAAGAACGCTATTAATAACGTTTTTGCAAAGGCCGCCATTGATTTTTTACTTAATTTTTTAAAAATAAAAATTAATGGCGTGTATAGAAATAACGCCATTATATGACGGTTTTAGTAAGAACGCTATTAAAAACGTCCACCCCAGCTTTTGCAGAATGGTTCCAGTGTTGTGCGTGCAGTCAATGGTCATATCAATCAATCACAGAGGGTACTAATGGCGTTTTTAGTAAGGACGTTATTAATAGTTGTTCAAATAAAAACAACACGTCTTGAAGTTTTACCAGATCTAAAACTACACACTTTCTTCATGAAGTTCTTTCTTCTTTCTTCTTCTACAGTTAAGGCATTTTCTTCTTTATTTTTCTTCTTTCTTTTTTCTTCATCCCTTCTCTATATTACTATACTACATATCACTTCTCTAATCCAATGTCGACATTAATTGCATTTTACTGGGGGGGGGTATTATGCTAAATGACCACAACGAAGGAGGTATTAAGTATAGCATTCCAGCGAAGTATCTTCAACGAGTGAATCAGGGAACAACATTTTCTGAGTTAGTCGGTTTGGTATATAACAAGGTAGCTTATGAAGGGGAAATCGTTGACTTGAAATTCACTTGTAGATTTCCAGCAAGTCAAACCGGTGCCGTTATCAATTTTATGGCCCTTTCCATAGTCGACAATCAAACATTGGAGACTGTAATTGATATTCCATCATTTTTTCCGGCGATAAGGTGTGTTGAGGTCTACGTTGATAAGGTACCTCCAGTTGTTGGATTCTCCCTACCTGCCCCGCAATATGTAGAGTCTGGGCCGTATACTCGACTCCTCACGCAAGGGGCTGAAAACTTTAACATTCAGTCCCCTTCCCTATCCCCGATGAATTTGTACGACGACTTTGATGGATACCGGAGCTCATATTATAATTACAGAAATGAAGAGAGTAACACACCAAACCCGATGAATTATTCGGAGTCGTACGGTATGTTAAACACTCAATCTGCAATTCATGCAAATGTAGGTCCTAGCTCAAGCACTCGAAACTTTGAGAGTGCAGGTCCTAGCTTTAGCAATCAAAACTATGGGACTGATTATGACTTCAGTAGCAGAGTGATGCATGAAACAATGCCACAATGCGGAGGAAATGACGGTATGAACCCGGTCCAACAATTGGTAAGATCTGAGCGCAATACTTGGGCAAATGAGGGTATTGTTGTAGACAGTGCAGGTCAAGATTCTGCTTCAGAAGATGCCTCAGAAGAAGATGCCGGGATGGATGGTTCAGATTCTGATGGAGAAGGCGAAGAATTTGGTCCACAAGGTGTCGAAACTTCATCTCCCTCTCGTGGACAAGAGCTTCACAGTCCGGTCCCTTTCTTCACTAACCTTGATGGGTCTGGGGGTTGCGAGGTAACTAGTCGCGACAGCTACCAAACTTGTAAAATGTGGCGACCTGATAGAGTTGAGTTAGAGCTCCGAATGGGATTCAGGGACAAGCTACAGCTCTAGCAAGCCGTAAAGTTCTATCACACGAACCATAATCGAGAATACATGGTAGTTGAAACAAATCCCAAACTGTGGGTGGTTCAGTGCAAGAATGGATGCACATGGCGGCTTCGTGCTTCAGAAAATAGGCGTGGGTTTTTTCAGATCACAAAATACAATGGCGATCACCATTGTTTGTACCCACATACAAGTCAGGACCACATTAATCTTGATATGAATCTTATAGCGAATTTAATCATTGGTTACGTGAAAGAGGACCCAGATATGAAAATCAGTTTGGTTATTGAGCGGGTGAAGGACAGCCAAAATTTTACCATATCATACAAGAAAGCATGGCGTGCAAGGAAAAGAGCTATTGAGATGGTGTTCGGAGACTGGGACGATTCTTACAGAAGATTGCCTAGATTTATGGCTGCGCTAAAAAAATATAACCCAGGTACAGTGGTGGAATGGCTAAACCATCCTACGGGCACTGAAAATACCTACAAGTTCCAATACTTGTTTTGGGCCTTCAAACCTTCAATTGACGGGTTTACTCATTGTCGTCCAGTAATCTTAATCGATGGGACACATCTTAATGGTAAATACAAAGGGAAAATCCTTCTAGCTATGGGGGTTACAGCAGCAAATACATGTTACCCACTTGCATTTGCCATTGTAGATGACGAGACCATTGCAAGTTGGTCATGGTTCCTAAGACACCTAAGTACACATGTTGTACGAGGTCGAGAGGAGATTTGCTTGATATCTGACCGACATCAAGGTATACTTGGTGCAGTTCAAAGATTACCAGAGTGGCACATGCCATCTGTATACCATCGCTTTTGTTTAAGGCACGTTATGAGCAACTTCAACAAAAAATTCAAGAATATCCAATTGAAGGACCTTGTATGGAATGCTGGCATTGCCCATCAGATTAGGAAGTTCAACAGTGTAATGGACAACATTGACGCCATAAATCACAATGCACGTCGGTGGTTAGAGAATATTCCCTTAGAAAAGTGGTCCCTTGCACACGACGGTGGTCATCGGTGGGGTATCATAACCACTAATCACTGCGAAGTGTTTAATGCGGTACTCAAAGGTGCACGTGCCCTCCCAATAACTGCGTGTGTGCAGCTAATATTTTATCGAGTTGTAGGATATTTTGATGAAGGCAGATTAGTAGCAAATAAGAGTGTATGCGATGGATTTACGTACACCAAACATGTGCTACAGCAGATTGATAAATATCAAAAGAAAGCAAATGTCCACGAGATACAAGCGTACAATAGGTTATATCCAACTCTACTTATTCATATAATAAACTTATGCCACTTAATGATTTTGTTTGACACTTTTTACTTAATAGGGCGACAGGGGAGTTCCAAGTTCGCTCAAGAAGGCGACGGACAGGTGGCGGTAATGTGCAGGTGGTGCGACTTAATGAAGTTTTGTGTTCGTGCGGGAAGACAAATATATATAAATATCCATGTTCTCATATACTAGCTGCTACAACGCGTCATGGTTCAGACGCATTCCGTTTTGTAGCGAAAGAGTATAGCATGGATTCTAATGTGCGCACGTGGGAAAGTTTTTTCCACCCGATGGCCCACGAAGACTATTGGCCACAACATAATATTGTATTACTACCAAATGATGCTACTCGTCGTGTTATAAGGCCTGGTCGTCCCAAATCTGCACGTATTCACAATGAGATGGACCAACGTAGCCATCGTGTACCCAAACAATGTAGTATATGTAGGGTGACAGGTCACGATCGACGCCGGTGCCCAGCCCGCCCTCGTGTTGTTGCAGATTTGAACCATCAAATGTAGTTTAATGTTTTTCCTTATGTAATTCATGGAAATCAATATATCAATCTACTTTAAGTTTGCTAATTAGATATTTGTTGTGTTACTTATTTTTTCTCTTGCTTTTACGCCTTCAGTTAAGGTACAAGTGAAGTCACTACTTGGCACTGGTGAAGTCACATTCGTATGACATATGACCTGTATTGATTTTAATAGTCATGCTTTCTATTATTGTGACTAGATAATAATAATAATAATAATAATAATAATAATAAGGGTAAATCTGCCCCAAACCTAAACCTTTTTTTGTAGCAGCTAGTAATAAGGGTAAATCTGCCCAAAACTTAAAAAATTGGGCATAATCTGCCCCAAACCTGAATTAATATGTGTCCCTAATGAAACAGTTAAAAGAATAAATACCTAACAATAGTGCAGAAAACGATGGACCACCAGCCCAAAAGAATAACAGTCCATAGTTTATGGCATAGTGGTCCAGTACATGCCCAACAGAAAGAAGAAGAAAAGAACGTAAACTAAATAAAAATAAAAACTGAACAACAACAAATAAACTACTCCGATCTAAGTCGGAGGACAAAAATATCCTAGAAGCAAAAATAAATAAGAAACGTACAGGACTCGATCTAAAACAAGCTCTATGTTCCACACGGTGGTGGAACTATACGTCTCCTAGGCTCGCCTCTTTGCTGTTCTACACAGTGGTGCAACTATGCGTCTCCTAGGCCTGCCTCTTTGATCTCCCTGTCCCTGTCCATCTCCAGCTCCATCTCCATGTCCATGTCCATCTCCATCTCCATCTCCATCTCCCTGTCCCTGTCCCTGTCCATCTCCATCTCCATCTCCCTGTCCCTGTCCCTGTCCCTGTCCATCTCCATGTCCCTCTCCATCTCCATCTCCATCTCCCTGTCCCTGTCCATGTCCCTGTCCCTGTCCATCTCCATCTCCATCTCCCTGTACCTGTACCTGTACCTGTACCTGTACCTGTCCCTGTCCCTGTCCCTGTCCATCTCCATCTCCATCTCCATCTCCATCTCCATCTCCATCTCCATCTCCATCACCCTGTCCATGTCCCTGTCCCTGTCCCTGCCCCTGTCCCTGTCCCTCTCCCTGTCCCTCTCCCTCTCCCTCTCCCTCTCCCTCTCCATCTCTCTCTCCCTCATCAACCTGTGTCAGTTGCGATGGACCCTCATCTCCGTGCGCGCTGGTGTCGGGGTTAGGTGCAACCGCAGAAGTAGGGGCAGTGTGGGATACGCCCTCACCTCTACGACCTCTCGGTCGACCTCTCCCACGCCTACCCCCTCGACCCCCCGACCTCTCCCACGTCCTCTACCATGAGCAATACCTCGACCTCCATCACCAATAGCATCAACCTGTGTCAATGCCTCACCCATATGTATATCGTCTGGTAGGGGTGGTGCTGCTGAGGTTGTGGGGGCTGTCTGCGTGGATGGTATGGTCGGCGGAATAGTAGGAATAGGTGCCGAGGTAGTGGGGGCTGTCTGGGTGGGAGCAGAAGGGATGGAGGAACATAATGCTAGAAGGTCATCCAACAACGAATCCTGGAGCATACCTTCTACCATAGACTGTACAGGTAAATGGGTAGAGGTAGATGCAGGATATAAAGTCGTGGGTGTGAAGGGTGTGGCTAGATAGATGGGGGAATATGGTATGGTGGTCGTAGTGCCTGTGGCTGGTATGGTGTGTGATGGGGCTGGTACAGTGTGTGATGGGTCTGGATCGGTACGTGATGGGCCTGGTACGGTGTGTGATGGGTCTGGATCGGTACGTGATGGGCCTGGTACGGTGTGTGATGGTGATGGATCGGTAGGTGATGGGTCTGGATCGGTATCGGTAGGCCTGCTGCTGGTAGTGGCTATATCAGCTGATGGATCGACTGTCAGCACATACGAGGAATGAATATGTGCAAGGGCATCAGTACATGCTGACATCATCAACCGCAAAGTATCCTGATGAAGGCAAACATGATCCGGGTCAAGCTGTAAACTGGTCTGAGCTCGATGGTAGATTTGGCTAACAAATCGCACCTGAAATTACAATAAATTATTAGACGCTAGGCATTTAATAAATGTAGTTAGACATATAACAGATTTAAGTAGAAATAAGTAATATACCAGTATCTCAGACGTCGATCCAACTCCACGAAAACCAACCCCAGGTGGTGGACGTGTCGGATCACCAACATACATCACTGTGACCCGCCTATACCATGTCATATACTGATTGCTATAGGGCATCAGTCCATCCGCAACATCAGCAACCACAACTGTATTTCTCCGGGAACCCCATGCCTGTATATGAGTAAGATGGTACTGCAGCCAGTCATAAAATGGACGTCCCTGACGTGAGAGCACATGGAGGTCTCGTGATGTATCGCATGCCTGTGGGATGCCCTGTAATAGGCCAAACTGCCGTAAGACACGGTCGGGTAAGTGCATCTCCACAACATCCATACATATCAACGGGGCACGTGTCCTCCATATATCCTGGCCGAGTAAATACATATCTGGTAGCTCAGCATGCTGATATGGCTGCCACACAAAATGACCCTCCCGAAGGATATCTAGCTGATCTCGAATCGGACATACCTCATGGGTGGTGATCGCACCCACTCGTAGCGGTACTGTCCACCTACAAAGAAGATGAGAATCTCAATATTATACACATATAACTACTAGCTTCTGATAAACGAATAGCATATGCTTATACCTGCACCCGCACGGCCCAAGTGGTAGATCTAGAAGGCCATCGATGGGTGCAAATCCTCTGGGAATAGCCCCGTGTAATAAAGTAGGCCTCAGGGCTGGTATTCTCTCCCATACCCACATCTGCAATGAATAAATAAGTCATTAGCGTTCAAATCTATATAAGATGCTCAACTATTGAATTAATAATAAGCAAGGAAGCTCTTCTGATTGTCCACTTTGGGTTTAGTGACAAATGAATAACAGTGTCAAGAGTCAAGAGGAGGGTTTATTGGGAAAAAACAATCCCTTAGGGCTCGCATGGTAACGTTTTGGTTCATGGTTTTCAGTTTTCAGTTTTTGTTTTTATTTTTTGTATTAATTAGGGGCAGACACCATTAGTTAAAACCCTTTACGTTAAACCGTAAACTACTTAAATGAATTGCACCTAAAAATAAATTTCTTGGCCAGGTAGCTTGGTTCCTGGTTTTCAGTTTTTCTTTTCATTTTTTTTTTCCTATTTGGATCTTAGTTAATTTAGTTCAAGTTTTGTTAATTGATTGTTCTCCTCTGGATTTATAATGTGTTAAGATTACTGTACGTCAATTGTAATCAATGAGTAATTCGATCTATGAGACTATTATCTAAGGATGCTTGAGAATGAGTTTGTTCTTGAATGTGTTGTCATTCACAATGTAAAACGGTACACTACACCACTGAAGTATTGTTATGAACTCAAGGTTATGGAGTGTGATTGGATTACAAGGATTTGCTAGAGCACTTTCTTTTTATCTTCTTTTTTTTTTTTTTTGCAAATTGTGGTCCGCCTTTCAGGTTATTTCTTTTCTTTCCTAAACCTCAATTTTTGGAAATGTTCTACTACATTATGTCTTTACTTTCCACTATGAGCCCATTTGGCTTCACTTAGAGAGGACCCGAACGGAATTTGTGTGTAAAGGAGGCTAGGGTAGTTTTCCTTTTGTAATCTTCTTTTTTAGGATACAAAGGTATTCTTTCCCTATTAATGTAGATTTGTTTTAATATATTTTTTAATCTTTTTCCTTTGTATTATTTATGGCAATTACTAGTTAAAAAAAAAATCATAAATTTCTTACCTGCAATAACACAACTGCCCCACACATATCATGTGTGCCCCGCTGTGCGGCTCGACACAAGGATCGATATAGCCATGCCAACACTGCAGAGCCCCAGCTAAGCCGGCCACAGGCGTCTAAATCACGAAGCAGTGGTAGGTACATCAGTTTGACCAAACTGTCGGATTTGTCTGCCAAGTAATGTCCCCCGAGAATGCATAAAATAGTAATCCTAGCATACTGTGCTAGGACGTCTGCTGCCAACTCACCATTGGGCATCGCAGCTAGCCTATCAACTAACCATGAGATCTTCAACTTACCATAATGAAAGGCGTCAGTTGGGGGGGTAGCACCCAATAACTCCTGGCATAAAGCCTGTCTATCAGCGATAGTGCGTAATGAATCCACAGCAATAACAGGATCTCCGTCAACAGGAAGTCCCAATAACACAGCCACATCCTCTAATGTGATGGTGGCCTCACCCATGGGAAGATGGAATGTGTGGGTCTCCTGACGCCACCTATCGACCATCGCAGTGACCAGACCATGGTCTACCTGTAGCCAGCCCAACCGAGCAACACCATAAAATCCGGCTCGGAGTAGAAGTGGCAGCAAGCGTGGGTCAGGTGCTATCCCCCAGAATGCCATATCGGCCCTGCGAATCTTCAACTGAACGTTACCCACCTGCACGTTAGTACAAAAAGTCATATCGACGTGCGCATATTAATAATACTATATAATTAATCACAGATATATTACATAACATGCTTACCTCCTTATCTGGATCCCATAGGTCCTGTGTCCTATGCGTGGACTGTAAATATAGGACTGTCCCATCACTGGGACCACGCCTCCTCATGTATACTGCACATCAATTGTATTTCCACAATTAATAAACATAGCATAGCATTACAATCAAACTTTGGGAACCATAGCATTTTAATCAAAACATGGGAATCAAAATTTGGGAACAATAGCATTATAATCAAAATTTGGGAACCATAGCATTTTAATCAAAACATGGGAATCAAAATTTGGGAACAATAGCATTATAATCAAAATTTGGGAACTCCTTTCCTATATTCATGATATTCTGTTACTGTTGTGTTTGATATTGTATTGTGGTTGTGTTTGCTTTTTGTATTTGTAATGTTTTCTTTTTAGTTAGTAAATTCTAGTTTTTGATTAAATAAATTAACTATACACCCATTTTGCACCCATTTTGTAATTAGGTAATTAGGTGTTACCAAATTTTCGTATGAAATGACAAGTCACTGGCGTCTGTCGTATGACATGACAAGTCACTGGCGTCTGTCATATGACACGACAAATCACTGGCGTCTGTCATATGACGCGATAAGTCACTGGCCTGTCGTATGACGCGACAATTCACTGGCATCCATAGCTAAACCAAAAACTCTATATCTTCGTAATGACTATATATAATGGCTCATCTAACTCCCAGGAATCACAATAAATTGAGATCTTTTAGTATACTACTCTACTTTATATCCATCTAACATATTCCAAACTCCCAAGACGATGGAAAGAGGGCAGTCATCCCGTGGTGGTTCATCCCCACGAGGATTATCTCGAGTTGCTATATTCCGAGAAAATTCATCCCGACCTCCTGTATGGCAAAGAGGCGAGTCATCCCAAGGTAGTATAATGTCTAGTATCAGAAGGCCGCATCCCAGTGCCTACTTAAGGTCTTTTCAACAGCCCACCGAGGATGATACATTCCGAAGAAACCCTTGGTTGAAAATCGTCAACCAAGGGTACTTAGCTTCGAAACAGTTATGTCCCATCCGAACTATAAATTGTGCGAATGGCCCTTGGCTGGCAGATATGGTTGTGGGTATTTTGAACAGCTTGACCCACATACCTTCTGATCAATTTCATAACGACATTTACCTATGTGATATTAAGGATCACACGGGAATGATCAATGCTGATATCGATCCCAAGGTCTTTCAGGATGAAAAATGGCAAGGAAAGATCGTTCCTGGCGTCGCATTGGTCCTAACGAGTGTAGTCATATGGCGGCCACCTCGTTTAAACTTTGCAACCCTGAATATATGTCTCAACAATCTTCATAATGTCATAGGATTGGATGAGGAATGAATGTTCAGTGCTCTTGTGTTTCCTTTTTAATTGTGTTTACGTGTTTGTTTAGTTGAAATTATGTCCTTGTGTTTCGTTCTTATGTTGTTTACGTGTTTGTTTAGTTGAAGTTATGTCCTTGTGTTTCGTCTTTATGTTGTTTATGTGTTTGTTTAGTTGAAATTTCATCCTTGTGTTACATCCTTATGTTTGGTCCTTATGCTGTCCACGTGTGTTTACTAATATGTCTTTGAAAATTAGTGAATTTGTCCCTTCTTCTACCTCCATTCCTTAAACATGAGAGATTCCAAACTTAATTGCTTACAATATCATTACCCGTACTTAATTCCTTACAATATCATTCCAAACTTTACGTGTGTTTACGTGTTAAAAACTGCTATTTTATATAAGAAATTGCTTACAATATCATTACCCGTAATTAATTATTAAAGATAACACAGATATAGATGCAATACATAAATAGGTATAATTGGTGTGTCATGCCATTTGACATGAAAATTCTCTCCTATATATCCAATAGTTCTACTATTTTTTTTAACTACAGATCTATTGTTTATAATGTCCTTGCGATTAGATTTGATTATTTGTTTAAGTTGAAATTTCATGCATCTAACTATTTAGGGCTCGCATATGGTAACGTAATTATTTTTAGTCAACAATGTATGTACCAAGGTAAACAGAATTGACCACATGGATGCTCAAACCAAGGTTCAAAGTCCTCGCATACAAGACCACTACACTAAATGAAAAAAGAAAAAAAATAATTTATATCTCTTTTATTTCTATGGATTGCAACTATGGATTGCAAAGAAAATGAGAAACTTCTTTTGATCTAATATCTAACAATTTGGCACTTGTTAATTGGTCTTAACGTTTATATCCCAAAGGAAGAATATCAAGAAATTTAAATTGTCGGCCACTATAATGCAAATTGTCTCATTGTGAACAAAGCTAAGCAATTCAATCCCTATAAATTGATCATCCAAGGTAAAGAAAATCATCTAAACAAGAGAAGAAAAACCTTTCTCTCCATTTAGTGACAGCTAAAGTACTAGAATACGACTAACACTACCCCTACATTGACAACTAATAAACACACTATTTGATTAATCCACATCTGCTTCAATACATCAACATAGGGGAGGCACAATCCAAAACCACCCCAAAGATGACAAATCAAAATAATTTCATTTCAACAAATAACATCATACCATTCAAACCCAACAAATAACATCATACCATTCAACTGTAATTTCCGATTACGGAATTCACATAGTCGTAATTTCAATTGAAATATACAAACTAATTTTGACGTTCATGGTTCACCAAGCGAGTCCACTTCAATTCACTGGAAAGCTGAATTTATAACACTGAATGACGACATTTTTTTATTTTTATTTTTGTTTTGATTCATCTCTTATGGAAACATTGAATTTCTATAGAGGTTGTAGTAATTTATTCCAGCTTAAGTGAAACATTTGATAAAATTTGAAGATACACTAAAATTTTTCATACTGTTTCCATCAAATGCAAAAGAATTTGATAAAAAAAAAAACTTATAAGTATGTATGTAAGTATTTATATGTATACATACCTGCGTTTGCAGGTGGCGGTGGGATGCTGATGGAGGCGGTGGCGGTGGACTGCTCACGTCGCCGGAAGAGATGGTGGAGGCAGTGGCGGTGGACTGCTCACGTCGCCGGTGGAGAGGGAGATCGCAGCGAGATCGCCGTGGCAGCGGTGGCGTCGTGTGGCGGCAGTGGCGGCGTGGCAGCGGTGGCGTTGTCTGGCAGCAGTGGGTGAGAGAGAGAGAGACAGAGATAGTGAAAAGGGAAGGTTTGATTAGGGCTGAAGAACGTTATTGGTCTTCATTATATAGCGTGGTTACAAAACACGCTATTGCTGTTTTTCCTAAATACTGTTTTTTTTAAAAAAAATTAGGAAACAAAAAAGTAAAAAAAAAAAAAAATTACACTGAATGGCGTGATTTACAATACCGCTATTAATATTTTTTAAAATTCATTTTTTGTCAATTTCATAAAACGTTTTCTATTTTGGAAATGGGAAAAAAATCAATTATTCATAGCGTTTTTTGTAAAAACGCCATTCATAACAGCGTTTTTTGCAATAACATTGTTCTATTAGTAGCGTTTTTTGAAATAACGCCATTGTAATGGCATTTTTAGTAAAAACGTTTTACCCCTATTATGTCTTTAAGTTAAAACACGCCCTAGTTTAATAATTAGGTTATTTAGGGGCAATATTTGTGGAAACAACTCTGCGGAAAATGACAGTGTAGCAATTGGAGTTGATGACGTTATTTATAGCCGCCTAAACCCTAACTCGGAACCGCCGTTGCTATAAAAGCTTTCATTCTGAAGCGAGTTGTATCTGTAGGAAAACGATAACGGCCGCATCGTTATCCAGTGCTCAGTCTCGACATCAACCATGGTAAGCACCCCCCCCCCCCCCCCCCCCCCCTCTCTCTCTCTCTCTCTCTCTCTCTTTCTCTCCTTTGATTTTGTAAAAATTGGTAAACAATGACTGTTTCACACTTTCTTGTGATTTCTGTATGTTTTTCTGCTATTTGGTTATCATACGATTTTTAGCACTAGTCTTTGATTATGTTATTTTAATCCGACCTTTGATACTATGCTGATGATGTAGTTGGAATTGCCAAAAGAGTTGGTTCATTTAGGATAATGGAATGGACTTGTCAAAAGAAAAGGATAGTGCATTTCCTTGTGTGTAAGTTTATAATCTGAAAGAAAAAAAAGGGGAGTATTGGGTTGACAACTCCATTTAGGAGCCCATTAACTTTTCATATACTGTGAAGATCCCACATCGGCTAGGCATAGGTCTAGTTGGTGGGTAATAACCCCCTGGGCACCCTCCCCTTGCAAGTCAGTTTTCAGAGGTGAGTTCTACCTAGTGGGTTCTTACATATACCCAATTTTGCATTACTTCATTTGATAAAGAAAAGCTCATTTCTTTTTTTTTTTTTTTTGCTTTTTTGACAATGGTAAGAACATTCATCTGCTTACTGTGTATTGGCCCTTTCATGATCCAAACTCATTTCATTAATATTAGTATTAAGTTTTTACTTGTGTATGGACCACACCTTGCTTAAACAAAACAATTTTCTTCATTTTTCTTTGAAGGAAGAGAACCTAGTTTTGATGTTTCTTTAAGTTATTTTTGTGGGTAATCAATGCTTTTAGACCTCGTAGATATTAGATATAATTGGATGTATCTTCTTTGGGCATATGTTAGTCCTTACACATGATTTTACCGTATGATTGATATATTTGCCATTAATTACGACTTGCGTTGATTTTAGTATATAGTGTTTTATTTATTTATTTTAGGAAATTAAGGATTCAATTTCCGTGTCTCCTATTTGACAATCGTATAGAATGATAAAGTCAGAAACCTCAAATTTAGTGGACTTGTCTTTTGTTAGTTGCATGGTTTGGGCTCATGGTTTGGGTTTTGGGTTTTGGGTTTTGGTCATGACACGTGGAGTCCTATTGTTGCATGGCTTGTGGCAAGTATTGTTACTTCACTACTTCTTGCTGAATTAGTGGGTTTATTCATGTGGGCCAATGGAAAATTTTGGGCGATTGAACTAAAAATCTAGGATCCAATAACACTTCTAGAAGGATCATGTGTTTGTGTTGACCCTTGTCAGGCACGACACGTCGTACATTCCTTGATATTTGTTGTATACACGAAAACTTAATGTCCTGCACATCTGGAAGTGGATACTTAGACATCAAATGTGATATTGCTGGTTGAAACAAATTAGAAGTTGAAAGTGGTTAGGCTACGGACTTAATTACAATTATTTGAATTCCTAATTTGGATATTTGGATATAGGTGTTTTTAAAAGTATACTAGCACTTTTACAAATGGAAAATACTCATAGAGTTTCGAAATCAAAACAGGGCATCGTAAAATAGACATAGTTAGGACCTTATGAAATGCAAGATAATTAGGCATCTTAGTTTTGAGATCATAGTTCGACCAAATTATTTTTTTTTGAGATCATAGTTATTTAAGGCGCACTTGGACGTAAATGCCTCCGGACCAGTGCGCAAGGTGATTAAAAAAGCGCATGCTTGAGCGAAGTGATGTACATATTGAATTAACAATTAACATCAAGGTTGAGCTAATATAAAGAACTCAACAATTAACATAGGCATAAAAATTGCTAAAACATCTAAGTGATGTACATATTGACTTATTGGCTCAATAGGCCACTTGGTATGTTCTCTATGATGTTTCACAAAATAGTCTAGTCTACCTTAGAAAACACAGTATAGATCTAGTCAAACATGAAATTTTCACAAAATTTGGGAACCGATTGGTGATTGAAAAGTTAGGGTTGGTCACAAAGAAGAATATTCTTCTATCTTAAAGAATGTGACCCTAGTGTTTTGGAAGTTGTAATAGCCTAACAGGTCTCTAGAGTTAATTAGAGGTGGGTCATGAGTTGGGTCTAAAGGTATTTTTATTTGGGTTTGAATACTGGCCTTAGGTTCATGCCTAATTAAGTTGTTGATACATTGTTTTATTGAGGTGCGGGATTGAGTCAGCCTGAGCTTGAGCCTTCGGCGTTGTCAACAGAGTTTGAGATTGTGATGTCTGTCTAGAAGCTGAATTAAAATGTTGATTAGAAGAAGTGCGTAAGTTGGGTCTAAAGCTATTATTAGTTTGGGTTTGAATATGGGCCTTAGTTTCATACCTAATTAAGTTGTTGATATATTGTTTTATTGAGGTGCGGGCCTGAGCCAGAGCTTGAGCCTTCGGTTTAACAACAGAGTTTGATGTTGAGATGTCTCTCTAGAAGCTGAATTAAAATGTTGATTAGAAGAAGTACGTAAGATTATGCTCTTACAGGATTAAAAATAGAATTATAATTGTCCCTTTCCGATTTGTGTGTATATATAATCCGTCCCCTGCAGGTGAACGTTCCAAAGACAAAGAAGACTTACTGCAAGTCAAAGGAATGCAAGAAGCACACCTTGCATAAGGTTACACAGTACAAGAAAGGAAAGGATAGTTTAGCTGTACAAGGCAAGCGCCGTTATGATCGCAAACAGTCCGGTTATGGTGGACAGACAAAACCCGTTTTCCACAAAAAGGTACCAATACACTTATTTTTATTTTTATTTTTTCCCCCTCCTGTTGAAAAGAACCTTATCTATGCCTTAATCTATGCCCTCTCTTTTTTTCCCCTTTAAAGATCCTAATCTAGTGTATCAGTAGTCAAAATTGTAAGAAAGTAGATGTTTAGAGGAGGAGATGTCAATCCAACACTTCATTTACTGCGCTTTCTGTGAATAGGCAAAAACGACGAAGAAGATTGTGTTAAGGCTGCAATGCCAGGGCTGCAAGCATGTTTCCCAGCACCCAATCAAGGTTAGCTTCTCAAAACTGTGATTTTTCTTTTCCGCCACAATTGCTTTGTTTGTTCTTTTGCAATGCTCTGATATGTGTGGGATTCTTACCAGTTACTACTGTTTTGTGCAGAGGTGCAAGCATTTTGAGATTGGTGGAGACAAGAAGGGGAAGGGGACTTCTCTCTTTTAATGTCTTTTTAAGCGGTGTTTCCCTCATTGCTGCTATTTTATGTTGTTCCACCTTTATTCTGAATTTTATTATTTTGATTGGAGATCAAGTCTAAGTTCAGGTTTTGGCAAGACCTTTGAGATTGTCAACTGGTTCAAGGATATCCTTTGTTTAGTTTAAATTTTGGAAATCAATCAGCAATAACCGGGCTTAGTTGAGTCAAGTTTTCTGAGTTTCTGATTTCATTCGTGTGATAGGTTTTTAATACTATTATGTATCCATCTCCCCCCTCCCCCCACCCCAACCAAAAAAAAAAAAAAAGTACTCCCCCTCGCACATGTAGGGTAAAAATATTTTTGCCCTCTCAAAGTATACATGTTTTTGCAATTCACATTCTGAGCTTTAAAAAGTTGCAATGTTCCTCCTGAACTATACTTAGGGTTGTAATGTTCTCCCTGAACTTCAAAAAAGTTAAAATGCGCCTCCTGAACTATCGTCGGTGTTACAATGTCTCCCATGAACTATCTTTCGTGTTACAATGTCAACTCTGCCATCACATTACATAAAAAATGTGATGAAAATTGCTCGTGTGGGACGCACATGCTAAATTTCAAAGACATTTATGACATTTCACTATCCTCTTCTAAATTAACAATTATAAAAGTTGTAATGTTCCCCCTGAACTATACTTAGGGTTGTAATGTTCTCCCTGAACTTTAAAAAGTTGAAATGCCCCTCCTGAACTATCGTTTGTGTTACAATGTTCTCTCTGAACTATCTTTCATGTTGCAATGTCAACCCTGCTATCATATTACATAAAAAAATGTGACGAAAATTGTTCGTGTGGTCCGCACATGCTAAATTTTAAAGACATTTATGAGATTTCACTATCTCATTCTAAATTAACAATCATAAAAATCATATGAACTCCAACTTTTTCTTGCTACACAACAAATTAACATATTAAAAGAAATCACAGTCTAGGGAAATTAATTGAGTTTTTATGATTTTATGATTATTAATTTTGAAGTGAAAGGTGAAATGTCATAAATGCCATTGAAATTTTAAATGTGCTTCCCACATGAGCAAATTCTATCACATTTCTTGACGGAATGTGATGGTAGGGTTGACATTGCAACAAGAAAGATTGTTTAGGGGGGCATTGCAACACATACGATAGTTCAGGGGGAGGATATTTCAACTTTTTGAAGTTCAGGGGGACATTGCAACCCTAAGGATAGTTTAGGGGGGGGGGGGGGGGGGGGGGGGTGCATTGCAACTTTTTAAAGTTCAGGGTGTGAATTGCAAAAGCGTGTATAGTTCGAGGGGGCAAAATGCTTTTTACCCCTCCCCCCCAAAAAAAAAAAAACAAAAAACAAAAAAAATGTATATATATGCACATACACACCCTCACACATATATATAGATATGGGTTAACGATTATAACATATGATACATAGATATAAAATACCTAATTCCCTAGTCTGGTTTATATTCCAATGGCTTTTTCTAGAGGTCTCAATAATAAGTTGTGGGATAAAAAGGTTACCCCTTTAAATATTTACTTAGTGATATGTACAAAAGTATATGTCCAATAAGAATGAGACTCGGTGGTAACATTGAGGAGCGCCCGGTCAGGGGGATAGTCATCCCGATTAGTCCAACTACCCGGCCTACAAATCGGGAGCGTCGACTGGGCCTGGGTATCTCGCAGGACAGTTCATGCCAGCTGGAGGCGTAAGCTAGAATGTTCCAGACAGTTTCCTATACAAGTTAGAAGATTAATGGAAAGTGAAAATTGTTTCTTAATCTAATTTAAAAACTCAACACAATTTATGTTAATCAATCCAAATCAGATTGCACTATCTTATCAGTTTACTTGCCTTATACAAAGAGGTTTTTTAAACTATAAAATAAACCTCTCACCTCAATAGAAAGGGGATCGTAACTTTACCTCATACACACATATACATTACCCGGCCGGTCTCCGGTAGCTCCATCCCTTTATTGGTTCACCAAAGACCTCCGGCGACTTCATATCATAGTGCAAGTGCTCCGACTCACACGTGGACGTAGGTCTCTTCATTAATAGGGCCGAATCGCGTACAAATTCTCTTATCTATTTCATCTAATCTCTTACCCAGAATTTGGCATCATCAGCTGACGTTACTGTGGAAATGACTGTTTTTCATCAACAAATCTCTTGACTGATTATCATGCCGCCCAAAAAAGAGCAAGAATACTACTCAGCCAACAGGTCAGACGGATCCACTGTGCAACTGGCGGTTCCCATGACTTCGGAGCAAATCACTACGGTATTGCACAACTTCTGGAGGGTCAGCGTCAAACCCAGCGGCAAATCGAAGCTCTACTGGCCCAATAGAGCAAGCCTCCGTAGAATAAGGTACAGTTCGGGAGTGGTGAGCGTGGTCCCGGCGACGTGCCTGAACTGCACCAAAATCCCCCCAGGCTGTGGGGCAGCCCGAGAACAATGAGCATGGCCAGGATCCCATACGAACCCGGCAATAAGCCCGGGGCCAACCCAAACCGCATGGGAGATGCCAAAAATATAATCAATTATAGGTGCGCAGCCAAAGCGGAAGGGCAAGAGTGCTTGACCTGGGAATAGGCCCAGGATCGCCCGGCCAGGAGCCGAAGCGACCTTAGGCACACGATCAATGGAGTCAAAGCCGAGCCTTATCCCTAAGGACAACGCACTTTGAGGAAGAAGCCTTTTCCTCCGACCCGACCTACCATATTGATAGCGGGCGAGATACCGGTTAGGACGATGTGGAAGCTCGCATCAAGTACTTGAAGAAACAGATCGAGAGGCTATGCCCAAAACCAAGTCGCGATTATACCAACACAGAGATTGAGTCTCCGTTCACCGATTGGGTCACAGGATTTACCATTCTACGTAAATTTAAACAGTCTCATCTTGACTCTTACGACAGTTCGGGAAGCCCGGTCGACCATGTCCGGACCTATAAGGCTCAGATGACACTAGCGACCAACGCCGATGAATTGCACTGCTTGGCCTTTCCAGGCACTCTAAAGGGCCCAGCCGCACAGTGGTTCCAATCCTTTAAGCCCTGATCGGTTGATAACTTCAAGGAACTCAATAGGCTTTTCGTTGTCAGCCAGTTCGTGGGTATACTTGGCCAATCGCAGCCAGATGTGGATATCGCATTTTTTCTTACCCACATCTTGTCTTTCAAAATCCTTTTCAATTTTCAAATTCAAATACGAATCGCCACTTAATTTTTAAAAGGAAAATTAAGAAACCATTTTAAAGCTAACTGATCTTTTTAGGAAACCAGAGATTTCTAGGTCCGGGGATTATGGAATGAGAGGGGAAGGAGCTTGGCGGACTAAAACACCCCCTCTCATCCTATCTCGCGATAGGCATCTACTCAACATCCTTTTAATCGAATTGTTAATCTAAATGTGCCCTCAACTAATACATAGATATAGATATACATCACAAAAGTGTGTCTAAAGGGTGTAAGATTGCTAATGGTGAAAATAGCATTCAAAACCACACAATTCAAATAGCAAACAAGATGATATGCAACAAGAAACAAGCTTACCCGGGAATCAGCTGCGATATTGAAACGTGCGATGCATATGAATAAGAAGAAAACCTAGAAAAAAGGGGTCTCTAACACATATATACACATAAGGCAAACCCTAATTTAAGGTGTCGCACATAGAGTCGGAAATCAATTAAAATCAAAGAATAAAATGAACTAAAGAGGGGTTAAAAAATCGTACCTCAATAGCGCTACAAAACAGAGGGTTAGTCCACATGCCTTAATCAAGATATAGTATGAAATCCTAAATAACATCCTTAAACTTCTAACTTAAATCTATCAAGTACGAAAGAATTGACATAATTATGAATTTCTTCTAATTAGTTGAAAATGCATCACTTCTATAGATATACAAGTCTCAACTAAGAGCCAGTGTAATGTCTATATAGAGATGGTGTAATCCCAACATGGTCATAAGGTACTCACAATTAGGTTCAAATAAGTGCAATTTAATCACAATGCAAAGCAGGTCCTAATTACAAATATTAACCTACATGGATGAATGCATATGAATACATGAACAAGAGTAAGTTATGAAATATTTATTGACTTGGATCATTCAACCTCTAGATTTAAGTTTAACTAGTCATTATTAAGACATGGTTTAAGCCCTAAATCATAGAAAAATAATTTGAACCATTATTTACAAAGTTTATCAAATCTGTCACAAAATTCTGAAAATTACAAAGAGTAGACTAGAACTTCAAAAATAGAAAAAACATGTTTTTCATGGTTTGATGTCAATGAATTTTGGACACAAGATGCCTCTGTGAGTCTAATTTCCAAGCCAAAAAGAAAAATCAAAGATCAACAGTTCAATCTCTGGGAATTGGACAAACACTAGACACCACTCAGAGATTTACAACTCTCTGCCCAGAGTTTTTGTACGATTTTCTAAAAATAGTAAATAAATCTGAAAGATTCTAATCTTTTTAGGAGATTTTATTAAAACATTAAACTTCGTAGGAAAAAAATATTTGAAGTCAGGAATGCTTGATTAAAGCTCTGATTCATTTATTTCAAGAAGGCGCAACTGTTCTGAAATTCTGGGCTGGTTATGGTTGCTTCACAAAACCTATGACCAATCCATGTTATCCATGAAATATCATTAAAACAAAACTGATAGTGGTAGATCTTTGTGTTATGAGTACTTTTCGATTGGTCTCATTCAATTCCAATAGATCAAGATTTAATTAAAAATCATTGATCAAGATTGGTTCATGAATTCATTGCACCATTATTGCACTTACCATTCCTTTTACTACATCTATCAACCAAGCCATGGATATTGGCTTAACCTAAACCTAACGCTCATTTCCATTGAGGGTCATTGGAGATTAAAGCATGACTAATACTTGTGGGTTTCAAAGGAATATAGAAAAGACTCCATGAAACTCTAAGCTAGAGAACCTAAGTCATGAGTATGGACTTGGATTCATCTACTTGAGTTTTCTATAGATGATAATCATGTTGGGTTTGTGCCCTCAAACCATTACTTTATATAGAAGACATTGACATTTTAATATATGGATATCAGCTTTACATTTTGTTATGTATGTTTCTTTCATGAGATGATTGTTATCCTTAAGTATCATAGTAAGTAATGCGTGTGTGTATGAGATACATACAAGTGAGATACGAATTGCTATTCCTTTTTACTTAGAACATGTCACAGTGGATGATGAGACTAGGATATCTCATCGGGTTTACACTGTAACATGATTAACTACCATTGGATGGAGTGATCAATCTCAATCACTAGAGTGTAACTCTTAGTTAATATGCTAGTGCTTATAGTGCATTGACGGACCTGAGCTTTCCTATTGACACTCAAGGCTGTCAATCAGTCGATAGGAACTCATAACTTGTATAAGGTACGTGTTCTTAATCTTGAGACGATTATGAACACAGACTGTGGATATGGCTGCTTTGACTTACTAATTAGTGAGGTCTATAGAAGATCAACACCTGGGTATCTTGGGTATGTCATATTCATAGGGTTGTGAACATAAATTGTCAAGACAGAATCTACCCTCTGTTTCAGAGTAAGCATTCCCTTGAGAATGTCACCAAGTCGATTACTGAATACTGCAGTCTTGTTGATAAGAGTTATCAACATGTTTGGTAATCATGAGAGGTGAATGAGACTCAAGGAATACAAGATGTAATCATGATTCAGGTTGACAGTAACAGTTATCCGACTACCTCAATATGATTACGAATGCTGAAGGTAGAGGGACATTAGTACAACATACAAGTCTAGTTATCTCTTCGGATATGTTCTTTTGCGTTGGAGTTCAGTTATCGTTTTATAGTGGAGTAAACGTTAACTGACCAGTTAGTTAGTTTGCTGATCAAAGAGTTTGGTCATGGTAATTAACAAACTGGTCTGAGCCAACAATAAAGAGCCTAGGAGGTCCCACTCTTAGCTCCGCCAGGATACTTGGAAAGACACTTGAGGAAGCTGTCAAGACAAGTTCGATCGATTGACGTTGTTCGATCGATTGAAGTCATGGCAGGTTTGATCGATCGAGAATGGTTCGATCGATCGAAGATCTTCAATCGCTTAAAGTCTAGGTCGGTTCTGAAAATCTATAAATAGGGCAGCTGCGTTCTGAAAAAAAAAGTTCGTCGTTTTGAACGTTAGAAGCTGCAGAAACTGTTTAGAGCACCAAAGCTTCTCCTTCCTCTCCATTAGGGTTCCCACCAACCCTAGTCCTTCCTGCGAGCATCCATAGGAGTCATAAGAGTGAAGGCCATCTAGTGGAAGCTGCTGGAAGTTAAAGAAAATCAGAATTGGGTTCAAGACACTAAGGTATAACTCTTGTCCCCTCTTGTGCGCATCTATGGAATTAACGAGTAGTAAATCCTGGGCTGCCATTAAGTTTTTATAACTTGACTTTTCCGCTGCGTGTTTAAACTTTTAAATTAAACCGGTTTTTCCATCAATTGGTATCCGAGCCACGCTCGTTTGGATCTATAGATGCGTTTTTGGAACACTATATTGATTTGCATGTTGATTTTAGAACTGTTTTCGAAACGGCATTGTCACAGATCTGTTTGTGCAGTGTTATCGCAACAGAATACAAATCTGTGATTGCATGGGATGCAAGGCGGGTTCGATCGATCGAACATGTTTCGATCGATCGAACATCCTCTGTACTCGAGCGATCGAACATACGTCGATCGATCGAAACCTTTTGGTGTTCGATCGATCGAATGAAGTTAGATCGATCGAGACAGATTCTTTGTCAGACTCTCTGTTTCACAGTTGTAAGGTGTTTTGAAATTAAAAGCTTTATTTTTAAAAGTATTCTGCAAATTTTTTAAATCATTCTATGAAACAGAAAGTTCGAGCGATTGAACAGAGTTCAATCGATCGAAGGTTCGAGCGATCAAACGGTCTTCGATCGATCGAACTGTGACAGAGAAGTAAGATGCTGTTTTAAGTTCTAATTCAGTATGTAAAGAGTTTATATACTGTGTGAATCAATTAAGTATTCCAATAGTTACATATATTTGTTATGTATGTGTGGATGCGTGTACGACTAACCCTTTTGCAGCTAGTTTAGTCACTATCTCCCATGGCACCAAGACTTTTAAATTTTGTATTTAAATTGTTTGAGATTGGTGCATGTTGTAATTTAAGTTTGGTTTGGTTTTAAGGCATATGTAAAGGGCGCTGCGACTTAATCCTACGAAAAGGAAAGTCGCACCGGTTTCCCTAGCCTTTTATTATGTTGTTGCTATTTCTATTTCTAGATAAATTGTAAGCTTCGAAAGAAGCATAGGACAAATGTAATAGAATTAGAAAATCCATGAAGATGGAGCAAGGAGCCATTATCCATGAAGATGGAGCTGGAGGCGATCAAACCAAAAAGGAGGTTCTATGGAGATAGAGCCATGGGAGATAGAGGCATTGTTTGGATATCTTTATTTTCAATTTTAGTTTTTTGTTTTATGTGCTTGGTTTGTGATTGGCATTTAATTATATTGTTACTACTTGCATGCACGTAAAACAAGTTTTCTAAAATAAAATTCAAAAACCGTTTTTAACGCATTAGTAAACATTGGATGTTTATGGGTAATGTATAAAAACAAATTTTTCTTTAAAAGTAAAATCCTTAATTTACCAAATCTAGTGGGAGAGGGTCTTATTCATGACACCCACGATCTTCCATTAACGGTTCACTGTAAGATGAGTAGTGCATTCTGTGTCACCTTGCCAGGGGTGATCATTCCATACGGAGGGTGCATTACTCATTGGTTACTAGATGTGAACTTCTTTTGATAGGATCAATCAGACGTGTTAGAGGGTGACCACCACACGGAGGCGCTACTTGAGATGGTTGTGATTGGATCTTAGTTAATGGTACACACTAGCTAAGCTATGGATAAGGGATCCCACACGGGACATTATTCAGAAACTTAGAGATCAAAAGGGATCGGGAGTCGTAACTTGTTTTGCAAGAGTTGCATAGCGGACAAGTCTTGATTAATTAAAAAATCGAAAATTGACCACCACACGGAGGCTTTATTCTTTTGTTTCGATATTCCGGTGACTTTGTTTTAAAATAAGAGTTTTTAAGGATTCTTTTATTTCAAACTGTCTAATTCTGATATCCATATTTATTTTGTTTGTTTGATTTTCAGTAATCATAATGTCTGGATCTGCTTTTAGTCTACTTGCCACCATACTCACTCAAAACAAGTTAACTGGAAATAACTACACTGAATGGAAACGTAACCTTGACATCATGTTAACTGCGGAGGATCACATATATGTCCTCACCACCCAATGCCTTGAAGAACCTGCGGTAAATGCTTCAGCAGCTGCCAGACGCGAGTTCGACAAAAGGAAGAAGTCGAATGGAATGGTTCGTTGCTATATTCTGGCCTCAATGGCTGGTGTGTTGCAACACCAATTCCAATCGAATGATTCTGCCAGTGACATTATCACATCCCTCAAAAAGATGTTCGGGGAGCATGGCAGGCCTGCTAGACAGGTAGCCATGCAAAAGATAATGAGTGCAAAGATGTCGGAAGGGACTCCAGTCAAGGAACATGTTTTAAAAATGATTGGTTATTTAAATGAGCTGGAGACCCTAGGTGCCAACATCGATGCACAGACCCAAGTTGATATGATCCTCAATTCGCTGTCGCCTTCATTTGCTCAATTTAAACTTAACTATAATATGAATCAAATGAATTTTTCAATGAGCAAATTGATGAGTTCTCTTTTGGCAGCGGAAGGGGTGATCAAACCTGGGGTCAACGTCTTGAACGTTGAGAAAAGTGCTTCCTCTTCCCGATCTACACCGAAAGGAAAGAAAGGGAAGAAGAAGGCTGGCACTGGTGGTCCAAGTGTTGGACCGGTCCCTAAGATTGCAAAATCTAAAGGAAAAGGTAAGGGCAAAGGGAAGGTGGGTGGCCAAGGCAAAGGAAAGTGTTTCCAATGCGATGAGAAGGGCCACTGGAAGATGAACTGTCCAGAATTCTTAGCTACAAGAGTTCAAGGTATGATTGAATCACATGTGATTGAAGTAAGTTTTATTACGGATACTTCAAACACTTGGTGCATTGATTCTGGTGCGACTAACCATATCTGTAATTCATTGCAGGGGTTCAGATCAACCAGGAGGTGCAGTGATGGAGAAATCATACTTACTCTAGGTTCTAGTGCAACCGTTTCTGCGGTTGCTATAGGAGTCGTAGTTTTAGAATTTCTAGACAATAAAGTTTTGATTTTATCAGATGTACTTTATGTCCCTTCAATGAGACGTAATTTAATTTCAGTTTCTAATTTATCGAATAATGGTTATTCTTTTCATTTTGGAATTGAAGTTGTTATTAAAAGAAATAGTTTTTTTATATGTTTTGGTGTTAAATCAAATGGTTTGTATGTGATCACTCCCAATATTTCTAAAGATTCTTCTTGGAACTTAATAACTCAATGGTATCTATACCATCTATAAGAAAAGAACCTTCCACTAATCCAACAAGGCTTTGGTATATGAGGCTTGGCCATATCAATCTAAATAGGATTGGCAGACTAGTCAAAGAAGGGGTCTTAGGCGATTTGGTTCTCGAACCAATGGAAATCTGTGAGTCTTATTTAGAGGGTAAGATGACCAAAAGGCCCTTTCCTGCAAAGGGCAATAGAACTAATGCATTGTTGAAATTAGTTCATACTGATGTGTGTGGACCAATAAATATTAGAGCAAGGGGTGGTTATGAGTATTTCATAATGTTGGCCCAAATGTGGAAACCTTAGAGGGGGGGTGAATAAGGTTTTAGCGGAAATTAACCTTTTATAAACTAAATTGCAAATTAAACACAATCACAAATAATAAAGTAAGGAGATAAGGGAAGAGACACTTGCAAACCGAGTTTTCAAGTGGTTCGGCAATCGCACCCCGCGGCCTACGTCCACCCCTCAAGAACACCTCTTGAGGATTCCTTTAATCCGATCTACTTCACGGGTGTAGACCAAACCGTTACAAGAGCCTTCAATCTCTCCCAAAGAAGAACACCTCTTCTTTGCACACAAGGGTTACTAACCCTCAACCTTTACAATTGATTTGGGTACAAATGATAACTCTCTTTCTAGAGTGGATAATACAATTTGAAGCTCACACAATAACTCCTTAGTGAGTAGATAATACAAATGAAAGCTCACTACAATTTACTCTCAAAGAAATACAAATCAAGAACTAGAGCAAATTGATAAACTCACACAGCTAGGGCTAAAATATGAATAATTAGAAATCAACAAGTTGTGTGATTTAAATAGATGTTTTCCTATATATTGATCAACATAAAATGGTGTGGGAAAACATGTATTTATAGCCGAAGAAAGATTATAGCCGTTGGTGGCAAGTTTGGTAATTAAAAGCCCCTTTAAAAACTAGCCGTTATTGCCTTTCAGCGCAGTCCAGTCGACTGGATCGAGGGTTCAGTCGACTGGGGAGTTTATAGCAGTGAAGAGGCAATTTCAGAGTTGTCCAGTCGACTGAAATGTTCAATCAGTAGACTGATGTTACAATCCAGTCAACTGGACCCTTAAAAAATCAGTCGACTGGTTTTAAGCAGCTTTTGGCAGACTGACACCTCTTTACTAAAACGGCCATAACTCCCTCTACAAAACTCGAATTCGCAATCCGTTTGAAGATTCGGAAACTAGATTCAAATATATTTCCAACAATATAAAACCCAAGATCTAATTCCTTACCAATTGGATCAGGTTTGCATTTAAAGTTGACCTATCTGCGCAAAGGTACTTCTTTTGACTTAGTCACTTGAAAGCTTTTGTGAAATAAATTTAAATGAGTGGTCTAAGTATGTTTAGGTCCTTGAAAGTATTTTAAAGTGTGAGTGCAAGTATCCTAAAGTCCAATTAAAGTTACTTGAGCCCCTATGAGTGATTGATCAAAATGCTTACACGTAAATCCTAATCTTCAACCAAGGATGAAAAAATCTTCAAGTCTTCAAGCTTGATCCTTGTTGAGCTCCCTCACTCTTGGACTTCACCACATGCTATCTCATGATCTCAAACAAAGTTAGAACATTTAAGTACATGAATCAAGAGATTAGCGTAACGAAAATGACATGATAATTGATTGAAATAGAACCAATGAAAGTATGCAATTATCACTAGATTTGTCATCATCAAAACAAAACAAAAATAATGCCTTAAATAAATTCAAGGCTAACAATTTCCCCCTTTTTGATGATGTCAAAACATATAATAGATATATAGCAATTTAAAGCACAATGAGTGTCATTTTCATGTTATCATTCACAGTAACAAGAGTTCCAAAGTATGAGTCCAAGAATGATAACTTTCTAAAAACATTCCCCCTTTTTAAAGGTCTATCATTTTCCCATAAAAAAACTCTATCATTTTCATATCTCTATATCATTTTCATATCTATATCATTTCCCCCTTTTTGACAACAGCAAAAAGATTAGGAGTTGGAACTAAAAGGTTCCCCCTCAAGATATGCAACCATATGATACCAAGGAAAACTCAAGTTAACATATCAAGGAAGCAATAATGATACCAAGAAATCAAGACAACTAAAATAAACATAGTAATATGTTCCCCCTCAACATATGCATATATGAATGAATACCAATTATAGGATCAACATTATGCATTATCTCCTTAGGAGGATGGGATAGCTATGAATATCAAAAGAACGTGTCATTCGAAAAGCAAGCATGATTTCATAATCAAAGCAAGTTAATGTGATAAATCAAACATGATTAGTATGCTACCAAAAACAAGAGAAATATCAAAACAATTTAATCTACCCTACTCCTACTAGGCTTAAGGTGAGATATTTAACCATTGTCCAAGCACCTCTTGGATGCAACATTTGCCGAGAAGTTAGGAGAGGATCCTTTCACAACCCAAATCATGTTAATTTTCTTACGAAATGAACATTTATAATTAACATGCCCCTTTTTCATGCAATAATGACAAGTTACATGGGGGAGGGTATCATGTGAGCTTGAAGCTTTAATAAAGAAATTCTTATGAGAATTTTGAGAATTTGAAGTAGAGGATGTGGACTTTACGAAGAGGTTTTTGTACTTCTTTTCCTTGTATGTGGGATTAAATCCCAAACCGGCTTTGTCAAACACACATTTTTGCTTTCCCAAAAGCATATTCAAATTTTGTTCACCTTGTGTGAATTTTGCCAAATAGATATCCATTACCTCAGATAGATGATCTATTCGACCAGTTACAAGGATCTAGGATCTTTTCCAAGATCGATTTACGTTCAGGATACCACCAATTGTTAGTTCGACCAGAGGATGTATCGAAGACTGCATTCAGGACAAGATACAGGCATTACGAGTTTCTAGTTATGCCTTTCGGATTGACGAATGCGCCAGCAGTATTTATGGACTTGATGAATAGAGTATTCAGACTCTATCTGGATAAATTCATTATTGTGTTCATTGATGATATATTGATCTACTCAAAGACAAAAGAGAATCACAAGGAGCATTTACAAGTTGCCTTGCAGACACTTCGAGATAACAAGTTGTATGCAAAGTTCAGCAAGTGTGAGTTTTGGCTACAGGAAGTCAAATTCTTGGGACATGTTATATCTCAGGAAGGTATTTCGGTAGACTCATCTAAGATTGATGCAGTCTTAAGCTGGAACAGACCGACGAATGCGACCGAAGTCAGAAGTTTCCTCGGTTTAGCAGGATATTACAGAAGATTCGTCGAAGGATTTTCCAAGATAGCAGGACCCTTGACAAACTTAACCAGGAAAGAGACGAAGTATGAATGGACAGACAAGCATGAGGGTGCATTTCAGGAGTTAAAAGAAAGATTGACTTCTGCACCAGTACTCGCATTACCTAAGAGTGGAGAAAAGTATGTGATCTACAGTGATGCATCGTACCAAGGACTCGGGTGTGTGCTTATGCAAGATGGAAATGTTATCGCATATGGATCAAGGCAATTGAAGGTATATGAGAAAAATTATCCTACGCATGATCTGGAATTACCAGCAATAGTGTTTGCATTGAAAATTTGGAGACACTATCTCTATGGTGAAAAGTTTGACTTGTTTTCCGATCATAAGAGCTTGAAGTATTTGTTCTCTCAAAGGGAGTTGAATATGCGACAACGAAGGTGGATGGAATTACTCAAAGACTATGACTTTTCTTTGCAATACCATCCCGGTAAAGCAAACGTAGTAGCAGACGCTTTGAGCCGTAAACCTCGGCTAGTGACTGCTGCATTTCTAATTAGAGAATGGAGAGCATTAGAAGAAATTGCTGAATTTGATCTTCAGCCAGTGGAGCCAATGAAAGGACAACATTTTGGATGTCTTATGGTACAACCGACTTTGATCAGTCGTATCATGGAGGCTCAACAGACAGCAAAGGAATTGAAGTTATGGTTCGCCAAGATGACAGCCAAGGAACCAGAAGTCTGGAATATTAGTACCGACGGAGCTTTACGATGTAAAGATAGACTCTGTGTACCTAATAAAGAAAGTCTCCGAAAAGACATATTGGATGAAGCTCATAAGTCACGGATGACGATTCATCCCGGAAGTATGAAGATGTACAAGGACTTGAAGAGAAATTTCTGGTGGGAAGGAATGAAGCGAGAAGTGGCTGAGTATGTAGCTCAGTGTCTTACTTGTAAACAAGTAAAGGCAGAACATCAGAAACCACCTGGACTTCTACAGTCGTTACCTATTCCTCAATGGAAATGGGAACATATAACCATGGATTTCGTGGTAGGATTGCCAAAGTCACAGCAGAATCACGATGCTATATGGGTAATCGTGGATCGACTTACTAAGACGGCACATTTTATTGCCTATACCATGACGTATTCAGTAGAACGTTTGAGCCGAATGTATCTACAACACGTTGTACGATTACATGGAGTGCCTGTATCTATTGTGTCAAACCGAGATTCGCGTTTTACTGCAGAATTTTGGAAGAGTCTCCAGACAGCGATGGGAACGACATTGAACTTGAGTTAAGCTTTTCATCCGCAGACCGATGGACAGACTGAAAGAATTAATCAAGTGATGGAAGATATGTTACGTGCTTGTGTCATTGATTTTGAGAGTTCTTGGGAGATACACTTACCTCTGATTGAGTTCGCCTATAATAATAGTTATCATTCAAGCATAGATATGGCGCCATTAGAAGCTTTGTACGGAAGACCTTGCCGATCGCCGCTATGTTGGACCGAAGTCAGAGATAGTCAACTTCTTGGGCCAGAGATGGTACGAGAAACCAGTGAGAAGATTCAAGTCGTACGTGAGAAGATGAAGACAGCCCAGACCAGATACAAGAGTTATGCTGACAAGCGACACAAATACTTGGAGTTTGCCGTTGGAGATCACGTGCTACTCAAGTTTCACCTGTTCGAGGAATCGTCAGATTTGGTCAGAAAAGGGGCAAATTATCGGCACGTTTCATCGGACCATTTGAGATTCTAGAGTGTGTTGGGAAGGTCGCTTATCGCCTTGCATTGCCGCCAAAGATGTCAGGAGTTCACAACGTTTTCCACATCAGTATGCTGAGGAAGTGTGTTCACAACGCAGCGCATGAGATCAGATTTGAAGACATTGAAGTCCACAGTAACACTACATTCAATGAAGGACCTATTCATATTGTGGACCGAGGGATCAAGAAACTCAGGAACAAAGAGATTCCGTTAGTCAAAATTCAGTGGAAGCATCACGATGAAGGAGAAGCTTCGTGGGAACTAGAGTCAGAGATGCGCGAGAAGTTTTCGTTTTTATTTTAGATCTTGTTGCTTTTGATTTTGAGGACGAAATCTTTTGTTGAGTGGTGGATGATGTAATACCCTGTATTTTGGAATATTAATAAGACCTGGTATTTCATTTCTATACTCGTATAAACTTTCTCTTTCCTTTAGTGAAATTTGGTTACCAATCGATTGTCAAGTTTCCCAATCGATTGCCACTTTTCGGATACGAATCGATTGACATCAATCCAATCGATTGCCATCAGACCGACCTGAATTCATGACGTGTCAAACATCCCAATCGATTGCCATTCATCCCAATCGATTGCCAATTGATTGGCATAACCTGAGACAAATTTTCTTCTTTCCCTTAGCTTTGGACGTGTGGCACTCCCATATCTCTATATATATGTCTCATTTATTGGCCTTGGGGCTGTTTTCAGACCATTGAGAGAGAGAGAGAGACATACCTCTTGAGAGATATACATATATCTATCTATATATCTATATTTATACACACCCTCACACACACTCACTGCCCTTGGCAGTTGGAAGGAAGAAGAAGAAGCAGAAAGAAGGAGGAGAAGCAAGAGAAGAGAGAGAACCCGATAAGGAGGAAGAAGAAAGAAGGAAGAGAGAGAGAACTTGGAGATTTCAAGCTTTAACACACAAGCCAAACGCACCCTAGGTGAGTTCTAACTCACTTGGTCCCTCTATATGAAGTTTATATAAGTTATTATGAAGTTTAGATGGGTTAAATGCATGTAGTATACGTTTATATAAGCTGTTTTTACAATCTGCTGGTGAGGACGAAGTGCCAATCGATTGACACAAATCTCAATCGATTGCCATCAGTCTGGATCCAATCGATTGGATAGAGATCCAATCGATTGGATAGAGATCCAATCGATTGGATAGAGATCCAATCGATTGACATCCCAATCGATTGAAAATGTTAGCAAACGATTGCCACTAGATTGCCTGTTTTCTCAATCGATTGATATGATTTTATACCAATCGATTGGACTTAGTCCCAATCGATTGGAATGATCAGAACATGATTTTCTTTGCCTATTTATTTTAGAAGAGGTTTTGTTGTTCGATTTCCAATACGGACTTCCTTTTTACGATTTGGGGGTTATCAGAGATAATGTGACAACACAGATAAGTATGATTAATAACATATGTATAAATCTGACAATGTTAGATACTATAAATTCTTGTATGAGTTCGATGTCTGTTTTCTTTCATTCAGAGTAGTCAGGCCACATTGGGAATTGTCATGTGTCGATGTTAGAATGGAACGTAAGTAGGTTTGATAAGTTCTGGGAATAGTACGGGGATGGACGTTCGGTCATGATATGCTCTTAAAAGCGGTGAGCTGTGCATATGATCTTAAAAGCGGTGGGCTGGACCAAATAAGTCCTAAGATAGACTGGATGATCTATGATATGCTCTTAAAAGCGGTGAGTTGTGAATATGCTCTTAAAAAGCGGTGAGCTGGGATCACTAGTAGATGACGTTAAGTCGTGGCAATAGAATGATATGCCTTATTGGAAACGTTGTGTCCCTAATAAGCGGTGAGCTGTGCATATGCTCTTAAAAGCTGGGGGACGGACTGACGTGGAGTTCATGACATGCTGTGAGCTGTGCATATGCTCTTAAAAGCGGTGGACGAAATGGAGGTGTATCCCTAGAGTTAAACGATTGAGTCAGTTCATGAAATCAGAGTTTGTTAAATGTCGTGATTTGAGTAACAAGACGATAAGGGTCGGTTTACAAGGATAGATAAAGGAACAAGATAATGTTATCTTTATAATAGGATGTTAACCCGCATTTTTATAAGCTCGTGTTTACTTCAGATAACTGGTACCTCGTTAGTTTATGCTCACTCAGCTCTCAGTAAGCTGACGGCCTTTTATTGCCTGGACTTTCCCCGTCCAGAATATCCTGTCCCTTATTTTGCAGGTAATGACCAGTACACTGATGACTATTATCCAGAGGAAGGCCCCACCGATGATGGTTACGCCAGGGAGGATTATCCTTATGCCAGTGGAAGACTGAAGATGTTATAGTTAGATTACATTTCGGTTGTTCTGTTTAACCTTTTGTTAGCGGGTACTTGGGCATTTGTTGTCTTCAGACCTGTTGTGATCCTGTGGACCATACTCTGATATTTTGTAATAGTTAGCACTGTGTGTTATTCTTAGTTGTTTACTGTTGCTTTTCTTTTGGATTAGTACTGCGTGGTGTGGATTATTAGTGACTTTCACCTATCATTCCTTATGGACCCATAAAGGAAATTTATTTTTCTCTATTTATGCTGCTCTGGGGCGTGACACCAAACCTTCTCTATCCTCCTGTTAGGGTTCCCACCAACCCTAGTCTCTCCGGGAGCATCCATAGGAATCATTAGAGTAAAGACCATCCAGTGGAAGCTACTGGAAGTCAGAGACTTAAGAATTGGGTTCAAGACACTAAGATATAATTCTTGTCCCCTCTTGTACGCATCTATAGACTTGACAAGTAGACGATCTGGGCCACCAATAAGTTTTGTAACTTACTTTTTCCGCTGCGCATTTAAAATAAATTTTAAACCTATTTTTCCTTCAGAAGAGTAGCATGTGCACCTTGGTAGCTTGCCTTTAAAAATTTTGCCAACATGTATTCATCGATTCCACGGGCTGATTTAGAAACTACTTGAATGTAAATCCTTTTGTCTGATGACATCATTCCTAATAAACTCATTAGCCACTATATACCATCGGCATGATGCTTCTCATTAGCCCATATGCTCACATCATTATCTGTCTGACCAAAATAAATCATCCACACAAACAATGCCCGAATATGTGCAGCAAACACATTCTTCCATAAACTAATTATGCTCCATAATGACCAGTCCCACCACTATTTCAGCATAATTCACATCACATAATTGGACCATAATCAGCAATACCAGTCGGCTTTAATTGCCAAATCAATCCATATGGAACCCACATCATGACATATTTCACACTAAAGAATTTGGACAAAAATAATAAATATGTAAAACCAACTGATGGGACCCTGGCGTGGCCACATGCTAGCCATTAAGGTCAGAATCATTGTGAATAACAATGAGTTAAACAACGAACCCAAATTTCTTCCTTTTTGTGTTCAGTATGGTATTTTAGTCCGAATAATAAATTTTGACCGAATTAATATTCTTGTTCGGCCTTTAGTACTTCTTTTGTCTTTTGATAGTACCACTATTGCAAAAATAGCCACCAAATAATAGTTATTTTTTGGTGACATAGACATAGCCATCATGGACATAGATCAACCCAAGACAAATAATTAATTGGCCTAGAATAAAAAGGGCAATTGGTCACTATAACAAGACCAAAATATTTGAACTCTTTGATGGTGAGTTTCCATAGGGAGTGCTGTTCAAAAAATTAATGGACTGATTTAGAGTTAACCAGTCTTGGAGAAGATTGCCCCCCGAGCGGTTCATCTCTAATTTCTTCATCACCAAGAGGGTATGCATAGTCATCCTAGACTGGAGGGTCTATGGCCGAAACATGATCACTCGGCCTATCACACTCTTCTCTTTTGGCCTCAACAATATTGTTAGGCTCATTTAGAGTTTGCCCCTCGTGCAGTTCACCACCTTCAACACTAGCGAGAGGCTCTTTGGCCAAAATAAATTTTTTTGGCCTTTATTAAAAATTAATTTTATGCCATCTTGTCCCTCGAGCGGGTCGAGCAGCAGGGCATCGAGATGATCTGAGACATCAGCCTCTTGATCTAGAGATATAACCTCGACCTTCTCGGGCAGTGGTGGTGATTTTAAGCCTTGTTCAAGTCAGAGAGTAATCTTTTCAAGGACTTGAATAATGTCTTCTCGAGTATCAACTGATTCCTCTTACCCCCCAACTGGAAAATCTGATAAGCCGATGAGTTTTGTCTTTTAACCACCATCTAGCAACTCATCCAATGATATGAAAGAGTTTCCATCAGGGGGTGGATAGTCATCTCCACTCGCTTCAAGGTGGCCAAACCTTGGTTAAAATACTCAATATCGGCATCAAAACTAAAGATCTTTTTGTAAAGATCACTGATGGGATAATCATATTGTGCTCCAATGGTGTGCCGATTTAGTTACTGCGGATCTAATGGAATTTTCCATGAATCCTCATAAGTAGCAGATTTATCGTTTTTAAGACGATAATTTTCTTGTTGAAGTTGGCCTAATTCTTCATTACACCAAACAATTTGGTTGTAGTAGAAGTGCAGCCATGCTTCGGTGAACATGATTCATTACTTGGCGAGGTCCCACTGGGCGTTCCAAAAATGTTTGCTGTCATTTTTGCACGGGTGTGCCAGAACCAAAAGTGGTTCGGTTGTGTAAACTAATTTCCTATATGCTTGTGTGAGTGATACACAAGGCTTAGAGAATCTAACTTCTAACAAAATGATTGTGATGGCCAAGTATGAAAGTACCCTTGGCCTAAGGTCCTATGGAAATATTGAAGCACACAAGCCATATAAGTGATGAAAGAGAAATGAAATAAAAAGATAAATTTTTTATTTAATTGAAGCAATGAAAGAAAATTTACAAGAATATAATTAGAATGCTAAGGAAGCCAAGGAAAATAAAAAGAATCCTTTTATTTGGTGAAAACTAAGAATGATGTTTAGAATGCATTTTGGAAGCTATTTTTTCGAGATGATGCGGAGTGCTTTGAGATCTTGGCCTACCTGGCAACTTATAGCAGCCTAGACTGATAAAGATAAGGCTATAAAATACCAGATTTGTCTTCAAAATCTGATAAAAACCTTCTATATCTTCAAATATATACATATATATATATATATATATCTTGAATCTGGTCCGCATATTGACCTTATACGTTTTGCTTTCCCTCAAGCAAGAGATATACTTCCTTATCAAATAATATAATCCCATGTTTTGATGATATTGTCTCCCAAAATATATACCGATATTATCCCTTAGAGAATTTATAGGGATTGAGATACCTTCTAAAGTGACCAAATCTGTATCAACTTTCCAAAGTAGCAGAATGAATAAAATAATTGCCAAACATGCTGGGAAATATGAATAAAGCTCAAAGTGGTTGAATATGTGGAACCACATCAAATAAATGGGCAATTAAGTAGTGGTCCACATGTCGGCGTGATAATAGTCCTTGAGCTTTACTTATTTTAATAACTCAGTACACAAACAAGGCTCATCGGAATGGCTTTGCGTCTGTCAAATCAGATCGAATAGGGAAGTAACATCCTCTCTGAATATATAGCCAAATTAAAATCCAACCACTGATGGCCCACCATGGTTTTAATCAACTAAACCATTTTGTGGCCTACTATATAGTGTTGGCCCGATTCATCCAATTGAATGCCATGGGCCCCACGAGCTTGAATATTTGGCATATGGAGTGCAATGAAATCTTATAAAATATGTTGCCAAAATTGACTCGTGGCCCGCCACCACTGTAGTTGGAGGATATATAACAGTAAGTGACCAGTCCAAATGAAAAATGGTAGCCAACTCGATTGTAATTAGATGATTCCAAATCGATCCAGTCTAATCAACTTTGAACCAATCACTTGGCCCTTAGTTCTTATGATCGGTTTCTAAGTTCAATTAAAAAATCTCAATCGACCTCTATATTTTTTGGGTGCAAATAAAGGGGTATCAGGTCTGGGTGCTGGCGGGCAAGGAGTGGTGAGTACATATTTATATCCTTCCGTAGTCAATAAAATGCCAAGGTTTCTTTTCTAATCCACATTGTTTGTTCTAGTTAACTTATTTTGAATAAGAATTATTGCAAGTGGGCTAAAATGCGACATAGTGAAATCTAAATAATTACACATGCAATGATATTATAACTATAGATCATCATTTAAAGCGATAAGTATGTAAAGCATGAAAAATTCCTTTGAAACATTCAACATGCATATCATCAAAATATTAAATTCATGAAATCAAGCGTCTGAGGGGAGATCGAGATCCCATAAATTAATTGGCTAAACCATCGTGATTATTCCCATGCAACTCTTACAAAATAACTCATGACTCCTGATCCCTTGGTCTCTAATAATTTTCAATAAAATTTCAAGGGAAATCTCTTATTAAAAATATTAGTCTAGTGTACACCATCAACTAGAATCCAATGACAGCTGCCTCATTTAGCGCCTTCGAGGGAAGGTCACTCTGTAACACGTCTCATTGATTTTATCCTTCGGAAGTTCATATCTAGTGTCCGGTGAGTAGAATATTGTCCGAGGGGAGTGATCACAGATGAATCTGTGACGCGCAGTATTCTATTCTCCTTACAATAAACCATTGATGGAAGACCATGAGATTATGCTAAACACAAGACTCTCTCCCACTAGATTCTTTGAGTTAGGAATTTAATTGCGGAAGAATTGTTCTATTACATTAACCGCAAATATCTCATATTGATTTAATGTTTCAAAACATTCTTTTGTTTTAGAAAACTTGATAACTTTGGTAAAACTGCTTATCCTTTTATTATTTTTAAAGAAAATGTCTTTTGAGATCACCCATGTATAATTTATGTAACATATCACATCAACATGAAATATCACATAAGTAAAATGCATAAAATAATGGCCCTTCTCTCTCATGGCTCTATCTTCATAGATCCATCTCGAAAAGTGTCGATTCTCTGGGCTCCATCTCCATGGCTTCGTCTTGTGCATCTCCAAAAGTTATGTTACAAAGTCCTATGCCACCTGAAAGACGATTACAAATTGGTCTAGGAATTGAAATTAAACTTTGGCATAGGGAAACCATTGTGTTACCACAATGCCACAAATAAACTGAAATAGAAATTTAAATAAAATTTAAAATTCTTTGGCCATTGGAGATCATGTAGCTGCAAGACAAATTAGTACACGCAAATCCCACGCAGTATGTACACATGATTACAATAAATGCAATATCCACGCCACGCAATTTATAAATCAATGCATACATAATACATATCATAATCGTATAAAAAATCAACACTATGAATTAATTAGGCTCCCAAAAAATCATCAAGAAATAAAGTAGCAAAAAAAAAAGTTTTGGAAAAATAATTTTCAAATTTACATTTTACAAAAACAATTTACAATAAAATATTTTATTTAAAAATATCATGTGCAAGTTCTTCATGGAAGTTTTGCACTTGTATGGCTTGTGTTTTGCATGTGAATAGCACATGCGCATCACTTGCACAGTACATGTGTAGTATGTGCACATAGCTGCAGCCCTAGCGCATGGGCTTAGCACATTATGCAGAGGCTATAGCCTACCATGCATGGACCAACATGGGATGGCACAGGCTCCCGGTACATGGTGCACAGGCTGATCGTGCCAGCCAGCACAAGGCACGCACAGGCTGCACATTGGCCATTACAGCCCACTGCGTATATGCCTAGAGGCTATGCCCAGCTCGCGCCCATACCGCCGCCCAGCACCCTTGCCCTAGCCATGCACACATTACATGCACACGCACGAATAAATTACATATACATGCACGCCCATACTACACACACAGCACGCACATACTTCACACTACACACACGCCGTACAGTATACATTGCACACACATGCAGGCACACGTTGCACACACGGCGCACACGTTGCATATATATACTGCACACACATGGTATACATACATGCAGCCACACACTACACACATGGAGCACAGCCTGTGCATAGACAATGCACAACAGCCAGAGGCTTTGCACGCCCAGTGCACAGGCTACACACATCGCAACAGCGCGCAACCCTAGGGAACAATTGCACTTGCTTTTATTTCTGATCTATTTTCCGGCCATTAATTCACGATGTTTTGCAAAAAATCATACAAATAGGTTTTGAGTAGGCTCTAATACCAATTGTTGGTCCCGTTTTAAAATTTTAGGGTTTGTAGAAGCGATTAACATTGAAAACTCTTTTCAAAAATAGATGTGGCTCAAACTAACATGCATATGATTAACAAAAAAAGGTTCAATACCTTTTAATGATTAGTTAGATCCTTACGAGAACACTTCGGGCAATATCTAGATGCTCCTCTTCCTTTGCAGTCTAGAAATCTTCACACGTTTACGCTAGAAGCTTTCCGATCCTTATACCTTAGTGATGATATCTAGAGTCAGAGGAGGAGAGAAAAACATATGTGAGGGACACAGAGGTTCAACCAGAGTTGTGAGAACAAGCCCAAAAACTCTCTCTTAACATATATTTATACACACTCACATCCATCTACTAAACCTAGTTGGACTTGGATTTCATAAGAGCTACACGTAGGACCTCTAGGCTCTTCCTAAGGCTTGAATTAATATAAATTGTACCCATTTAATCTCATTACCCAAACAGTCTAAATTAATTAGTTAACATCAATTTCACCATATGACATTAACTACACTCCAAATTAGAAGAGACAAATCACAGAGCAATACCTAGATCTATATGAAATGACATTAATGCCCCTCTACCTCTAATATTCATAATTAAATTGAGTCTAAGTAGTACTATCTCCTAGTTGATAATTAAGACTTATAACCTTGAGTCCTCATTCACATCTCATAGTTTACCAAACATGTAGTAACATACTTGCTACAAGATTCTCAGTGACTAACACAGTGACATTCTCAAGAGAATACTTATTCTATAATAGAGGGTAGATTTTGTATTGATAATACATGTTACCAATGCTATAGACATGATCATTAAAGATACCTAGGTGTTGATCTTAAAGACCTCACTAATTGGTAAGTCAAAACAATCAGGCCTAAAGCTTGTGTCCATTATTATCTCAGGATTAAGGATATGTGTCTCATATAAGTTTGAGTGTCCATTAACTATTGACAGTTCTTATCAACGGATTAAACTCAAGGTCTGTCAATGCATCATACACACAAGCATATTAACTTTAGAGTCTTATACTCTTGTGAATGAGATTCATCACTTTATCAAATAGAAGTTGATCATGTGTGGACACCGGCATTTGGGAAGGGCCCGCCTTTTAGGTTTGAAATTGTTATTTTGAAAAGAAAAAGAAAAGGAGGTCTGTTGAAAACAGACACAGAGTCGCCACTTGGTCTTTAAGGAACCAAGAAACCTAATTTTGACTCACCCAAACGGATAAAGGGCACCGGCCCTTCATAACCAAAGAACTTGGCTCGGGGTTTTGGTACGAGAGAGGAAGGAGCCTTTGTCGTGACTAAAGCACCCTTAACTCGCCCCGTCTTTCGACGGGCCTCAATTAGCATCCAAATAATCATCTTATACTATGTATGGTTCGACAATTAATACTATGATAGTATATTACATCACAAAAGAAAATTTGAAATGGAAGATCTAAAGATGAGATATCATTCATAAGATCTAAGTCAAATATCATGCAATGTAAAGTGAAAGATCACACAAATAAACCTAAGAAAAATTGTCTAATCACATATCAAGTAATAAAGTTTTCCTAATCTAAGGGGGCATGAATTGTTCTTAAAACAAATAATTAAAGAAACCAAAATATGCTTAGCAAGCTAGTATGATGCATGTTAATCTTTGAGAAAATAAGATCTCTCAATCCCCGGGACGGATGAGAAAGGAGGATTAGAACGAGGGGAAGCATGAACGTGTGATCATGATCATTCCTTATAATCTTCTTATATTAGGAGTCACAAAAGCCCCAAATCTTGCATGGATGCAATGTATGTACCTAGAATGTGCCAAGGTTGTAGTGTGCTTTGTGTTCATGGATTCCTAGAATGACTTAGAAGTCTAGAATGTGTATGAATGAATGAAGGAAATCATCATAGGATATGTACAAATGTAGTATGAACTACTTCCTAAGACATGAGCTAATTTCGAGTGCATGTAAGCATCAAATCAAAGGGGGGAAGTAAATGTGTGCTTGCTGTGAATAGTGGACAGAACAGTAACATGATCTTTTGGAAATTGCAAAGAGGGGTTAGGAATGTTTTCAATGCATGATTTTTTATGGGGATCTTCCTTATTGTGTCTCAAATACAACCCAAAAATCCAATCTTCAATAAATATCACAGATTGAGAGAAATCATATAAACAGCAGAGGTCACTCAGAAACAGAGTCCGCACTGTCGACTGAAATGTTGAAAAATCTTAGAAAATGAAAACAAATGATCCTGAGACCCATTTTATACAGAAAGTTTCCTCAGACATTGAAGTTTAAGGGAAAAATAAGTTAGGACTACTCCTTCTAGAAAGGTTTGCTGTAAAACTAGTTGGAAGTGGACCAAGCTACTGTGATAGCAAAAACAGAATATCTGGAGAGAATGTTTGGATCCAAATGGACCATTTTCAAGTATTTCCAAGTCAAACCAAAAATCATGGGTGTTCTATAATGATTTAGGAAGACTTTCCAAGTGATCTTGCGTCCATACATTAAGTATTGAACTCAAAATAATTCCTTGAAGTTAAATGACTCACTGTTTTGAGGGTTTTGAGAGAAACAATGTTTATTTCTTGAAATCAAAATGAGGGGTTTAAGAAGGGGGTTTTGAAATGGGGGTTTTGAAAGTATACTTCCAGAACTTGTATGAATATTCTAACCACTTGGAATATCAATTCCTAACTCATTTCAAGAACTTCCCAAGTATTTGCAAAACATGGTTTTATTTGGAAACCAAACTCAAGAATCTATGAGAGTATGATACATAAGAGGATAGATGATACATGATATGATATAGCATGATAAAAGTGGTAAAGAACATGTTCATGGGATATGGGTTCATCTAGATACAAGAGAGTGTTGCATCAAAGTGTGAAAGTCAAAAAATGACATGCTGTGAATAGTGGACAGACTGTATGCATTATTTTATAACATCATAATGGGAGGTCAAACATGCTTAGGAAAATGTGGGAAAAATAGCGATCATCCTTATTGTGTCTAGAAAATAACTCAAAAAGACAAACCTCAATAGCTATCACAGATTAAAAGAAATAAATCAGAATGTACACATGACTCAGAAACAAAAGCTGCACTGTTGACTGATTTTGTATGATTTTTCATAAATCAAAGAAAGGGTTTGTGATAACCCATTATATACCAAACGTTTCCTAAGACACCCAAGTTTCATAAAAAAAATAGAAAGGATATATATACAGTGACAAAAACGTCCAGAATAAGTGCAAGAAGTCAGATAAACATTCTGTGAGAACAGAGGCAGATTATGAATATGAAATTCTTAAATCCGAAAATAATACTTTCATATATCTATAATTGATGGGAAATATTGGAGACAAACTATGATGTCTTAAGAAGATTTTCCAAGTAGTTTCATCATCATAACTCAAGTATTTAATTCAAAACAAATCTTTGAATCTGAACAGCTCACTATTTTGGATTATTCTTGAAGAAAATGGATTTGGGTTTTGAAATAGAGTTTGAGTTCTTGAATGGGGGTTTTGAAATAGATGTTCAAAGCATGAACTTAAACTCTTGAGATGACCATGTGACCACTTAGAACCTCATCCAAACTTGAATCGTCAAAGAACTCCCAATATTATTTGCACAAACATAGTTTTGTTTGAGAATATGACTTCAAGAATACATATGAATGTATTGAAGGTAGAATTCTCATCTATCAAACATGTCTTTGAGGTCAAGAGCTACTATCCATAAGGATTCACTCTCCTCAAACAACATGTCATCTAGATGATGATGAATAACTAAATAATAAAAAAAAGTCAAAAGAAATGAGGTTAAGAGAGAGATGAACATCAAAGTAAACAAGCATTCAAATAGCAATCAATAGTTAATAATCATTGAGATATTGGACGTGTAGCTTGGTGTTTCACTCATATATGGTGACATTTGGACATGGAAGTAGCTTCCTATCTCATGGATGCTCAAGAATGGTGGTTGAAAGAAATGTTTGGATGATTGAAGTTTTGATAGCAAACTCAAGTAAAAAGAAAACTCACTTTGATGGATGAAAATAGAAGAAGAATACTACTTCTTCTCTTTCTCTCTCTATATTTCTCTAGAATTTCTTCCTAAGCTCTCTCTAAGCTTCCATGTCTCTCCTCTAAATGGAAGTAAATGGCTTCTTTTATAGGCAAAGGAGGGGGTGGTAAATGGAGTTTTAAAAAGTTTAAAATGGTCTCACATTGGTCCAAAATAAGCTGGGAACCAAAACTACGTCGTTTTGATTTCTAATATATCAAATTGGACCCCCAAAATAAATTACAAAAGTGGACTGTTCTGGGGGAGAGTGCCGCGGCAGCACTGGTCCTCCTTCGTCTAGATAATTGTATTTAGGCCCCCAGAGGTTCCGGTATTCGCGAAAAGGCTCTATTTTGTCCGAAATTCACAAAAAATGCATATGAACTCCAAATTGAGGTTGTGATATACCGTTGGAAAGGTAATGGAGTCTATTTTACATAAGAAATAATTTGGGGATAGGTCACTTTGATAAGTTTTGCAGTATTTACGATAAAAGCCGATTTGATCGCCTTTTTCGCCTTCAGAAATTCACAATAAACTCGTTTCGAATCCAAAAATTATGTGCGATATACTGATGGAACGCTATTGACATCTAGTATCTATGAAAAATATTTGAAAATTGTTATGGCGCTCCTGTTCTAAAGTCAAATTTTTGTCAAACTAGTCAAACCTGGGATTCCCGGGAAGTTCTGGAAACCTCTGGGACATCCCAAGAGTCAACGTTTTTGCTCGATTTTCTTTTAAAACTCATTTTAATACTTTTCACATGATCTAGAATGATTTCGGCGAATTTGGACATTTTCGGTCAAACTTGGTCAAACCTTGGTCAAACCATGTCAAACCGGTCAATGGGGACTTTCCGAGAACTTCCGGGACTTCCGGAGGTCTCTGAGAGCTGACGATTTCATCTGATTTTACTTAAACACTCATTTTTTTACTTTTGTTACAACATAGCATGTGTCCAGAACTTTTGGACCAAATCTGGGAGTTTTCGGGCTTTCAGGGGCATTTTTGGTCATTCTGAGCATTTTGAGAAATATAGCTAACTTCCAGGAGTCCTTTTGAGTCTTTTTCGATCATTGTGAACCACCAAGCTATGGGTTTCCTAAATTTGATAGCCGACAAAATGGAGTGTCTACAGTTTGCCCCTCTTTGGCATGAACTTGCGAGGCAACGCATGTCGCAAGTGAGTGCCAAAGCTTTGAAGAGACAGGTCTTTTGGAGGCTATAGATTTAGGATAAAAAAAAGCATTGCAAAAGATGTAATGATGTTGAGGCTAGTGCTGGTCGTACTCTGCGTGAGCTGCCTACGTATCCCAAGGGGAATCAGACCAGGAAGTAGTTCGGGGCACAAAGGAATAAATCACACATGCACATACACAACAATCAGGAGGATGCTATGCTAAAAGAGTGATATGAAATGCATGGATGTGATATGAATTGTGTCATGAGTCCTATCATGTCTAGTGTTATGATCCTAGTATGAGCAGGTGCTGTAGGGTGTGCCACTCCGAGTGGACTTGTGTTATGCTAGTGCTTCTGACTATGATGCAGTGGCCGACCACGGTCTGAAAAGACTCTGGGTTTCGGGGCAAACTTCTCAAATTACGGGAAGTTTGCTTTACAAGCGAATGGGATCGAATGTAGGGTCTTTGAGGATGACAACTAAGGATAACCCATAGGTGAGGGAGTTCATGATAACCGACAGTTTTATAATAACCAAAGTGAGAAGGCTCATAATAAGTGGGGTAGCTCACGATAATTGACAGGTGAGATAACCGGAGCGCAGAAGCTCACGATAAGTGAGGAAACTCATAATGACTGACAGGTGAGAAAGCTCATGATAATCAGTGGACACGGATCCTTGAATTATGAATAGACAGTGCTTGCCCTGGGAATCAGGGTGATTTGACTGCGAGTGATGTTTTCAATCGTTGGCCGATCCTTATGATGACAAGTTCGGAGAATCGGTTCGGACTTCTGTTATCTTCTGCTGGGGATGGTAGGGGACTCTCTAAGAATCTCTCTTCAATTCTTGACCTAGAACTAGGATCTATCTCTGAATCTCTCGTGGTTGGTCATATTTTGTAATGCTCAATCCAAAAGAGCCGGTTAGGGCCTTCGGGAGCTGATGGACTCTCTGAGAATCTCTCTTCAATTCTTGACCTAGAACCAGGTTTCATCTCTGAATCTCTCGTGGTTGGTTAGATTTTGTAATGCTCAATCCAAAAGAGCCAGTTAGGGCCTTCGGGAGCTGATGGACTCTCTGAGAATCTCTCTTCAATTCTTGACCTAGAACCAGGATCCATCTCTGAATCTATCGTGGTTGGTCAGATTCTGTAATGCTCAATCCAAAAGAGCCGGTTTGGGCCTTCGGGAGCTGATGGACTCTCTGAGAATCTCTCTTCAATTCTTGACCTAGAACCAGGATCCATCTCTGAATCTCTCGTGGTTGGTCAGATTCTGTAATGCTCAATCCAAAAGAGTCGGTTAGGGTCTTCGGGAGCTGATGGACTCTCTGAGAATCTCTCTTCAATTCTTGACCTAGAACCAGGATCCATTTATGAATCTCTCGTGGTTGATCAAATCTTGCAATGCTCAATCCAAAAGAGCCGGTTAGGGCCTTCGGGAGCTAGAGGATAATGTACTCAGCTAGGAAGAAGGAAGTGAGTCCATTGAATGGGAGTCAAGGTATCATTCTATTGGTGATGAGGGGTACGGAGATGGTCTGCGGCAGTTAGAGGAGGGTGATCAACAATCACTCATGAACTTATGTTTCTTGAAAAAAGATGATCAACATCCACTTATGGACTTATGTTGCATGAATGAAGATGAGCAACAACCACTTATATGAAAGAAGATCATCAACAGCTACTCATGGACTTATGCTGCATGAAGAAAGACGAAAGATCAACAGCCACTCATGGACTTATGTTGCTAGGAGAAAGAAAGATCATCAACAGCCACTCATGGACTTATGTTGCATGAACGAAGGAAGATCATCAACAGCCACTCATGGACTTATGTTGCATGAACGAAGGAAGATCATCAACAGCCACTCATGGACTTATGTTGCATGAACGAAGGAAGATCATCAACAGCCACTCATGGACTTATGTTGCATGAAGAAAGATAAAAGATCAACAGCCCCTCATGGACTTATGTTGCTAGGAGAAATGAAGATCATCAATAGCCACTCATGGACTTATGTTGCATGAACGAAGGAAGATCATCAACAGCCACTCATGGACTTATGTTGCATGAACGAAGATGAGCAATGGCCACTTATGGACTTATGTTGCTAGGAGAAAAGAAGATCATCAACAGCCACTCATGGACTTATGTTGCATGAACGAAGATGAGCAACAGTCACTTATGGACTTATGTTGCTAGGAGAAAGGAAGATCATCAATAGCCACTCATGGACTTATGTTGCATGAACGAAGATGGTTAACCTTTAGCGGTTTGGAAAGGGATGAAATTTGCATTTTTCCCCAAGCTTGGACACTTCTCATGCTGACGCCTTGACTGGTGTAGTAATGATGTTTGGTACTCCTGCTTGTATTGTCATTGTAATGCTCTTTATAACTTGATTTGAAAAATTCATTATTCGTCACTATTGACTTACACATTTGAGACTACGACCGACTCTTTTCCTAAAAAAGACTATGACAGACTCAAAACTGACAGATACCGACACGCGAGGGTGACACATTTGACACCAAAATGAAAAAATCTCGACTTGCCAAAACTTGATGTGCTTTCATCATAAATGATGTACCATTTCTCTTCTGTGTTCACTCCGCATAATTTTAATGATAAATCTCATTTTGAAATTTTTTCTCTATTGATCTAATCAATTCTATGCTTCTCCTAAGATGTGCTTTGGATTAGTGCCTTAGCTTTTAGAATAAAAGATGCTCTATTTCAAAATTTTCAAAAAAAACTTGGTGACTAGAAAACTCACCCTTTGGTGTGAAGGGATCGTGTTAGGCAAACAGAGTTTGCCCCTAGTTTAACTTGTAGAAATTAGAATTCATAGGCAAACGAGGTGGGTGACCGAAGTTTGCCCCTTGTATGAAGGGTTGATAGTAAAATTCAGGCAAACGAGGCGGGTAGCCGAAGTTTGCCCCTAGTGTGGAAGGTGATTTTTGGCTTGAGGCAAGGACCGTGACTTTAATCTCTCAAATGCTCATAACTTTTGCCTAGGCACTAGTGAGGTGACCTAGCGAGCTTTTTTTTTTCTCTCTTTTGTTATTGCTCACCTTGGATTCAGCTCTAACTTCTGCCTTGGCGTCCTTTCAGATTTTCAACCTAGCGAGCCATCCTTCTTTTTTTTTTTAAAAGTCTGCCTACGTACCCCCGAGCGGGGATCAGGTCCAACGTAGTTCGGGCCAAAGTTTTGAAAGAAAAGGGGGGTGATTATGATGGTGTCGACCGAACTGATGGGGTTGCCTACGTATCCTGGAGTGGGAATCAGGTCAAGCGTAGTTCAAGGCAAGGTCTTGAAAGAAATTGGATTGATTATGATGGTGTCGACAGAATCGATGTGGTTGCCTACGTATCCCTGAGTGGGAATCAGGTCGAGCGTAGTTCAAGGCAAGGTCTTAAAAGAAATTTGATTGATTATGATGGTGTCGACCGAACCGATGTGGTTGCCTACGTATCCCCGAGTGGGAATCAGGTCGAGCGTAGTTCAAGGAAAGGTCTTGAAAGAAATTGGATTGATTATGATGGTGTCGACCGAACCGATGTGGTTGCCTACGTATCCCCGAGTGGGAATCAGGTCGAGCGTAGTTCAAGGCAAGGTCTTGAAAGAAATTGGATTGATTATGATGGTGTCGACCGAACCGATGTGGTTGCCTACGTATCCCTGAGTGGGAATCAGGTCGAGCGTAGTTCAAGGCAAGGTCTTGAAAGAAATTGGTTGAGGGTTTTTCAAACCAAACGTCAAAGAAATTCAAACTTGGGTTACTTATGATAGCCTTGAAGAGGAGGATCCAGTTTCCATCTCCCTTTCTTTTCTTTTCTTTTCTTTTTCTTTTTCTTTTTCTTTTTCTTTTCCTTTTCCTTTTCTTTTTCTTTTTCTTCTTCTTTTTCTTTTGAGGATTGATCCTTTTCACTTTCGCCTAGCCAGTCCATTTTCCTTTTCACATAGTTGATTCATGTGAGATCTTCCGATCATAATCTCGAAATTCCAGAATGTGCACGTCAGCTCTGGGGATTTATTTGTGGTCGTTTCGAGCCTTTTGAAATGTGATCTAGGCACGTTCTTATGATGTATCTTGAAGCATACGATTCTCTGATTTGTTTCATCAAAAATTTCTTCAACCTTTTGACTGGCTAGGGTCAGATTTTGGAAATCAATACCTTTTTAGCTCTCACTTTTGCCTAGGTGCCCTTTTCGGGTTTTCAACCTAGCGAGCTTTTTTTTTTTTTGTTTTTTTGTTTTTTTTTTTTGAAGGGGGAAGAAACTCATTGAAATGTTTGGCTATCGATAATGACTAAGTCTGCATTAGACATGTTTGCATGGCTCTTGATTGGACTGGGCTCAAGGCTTTAAAATGGTTGAAAAGGGTGTTGGGCAAGCCCCAAATCAGTTCCAAGTATGTCTTTTCGAGATTTGAGCAAAAGCATCTTTGAATTCTTAAAGTAAGACTATTCAATTCTCGGCTCTTCATCGGTGTCAGCGCAAAATTGACTTTGACCTTTCAGGATTTTTTTGGTTGAGTAAAAAAAATTACCTTTTTTTAGCACAGTAATATCCATGGTAATTTGAAAAATGACACTTCAGTTCAGCGATTCATGCATCTATGACTAGGCACATCAGATTAGGTAAAATGAGACTTCATTCCATCAGTAGAGAAGGATTACAGACTCATTAACAACTCGATTACAGACAGACTCGACCACAAGACTAAACTTAAAATAGACAAAACATACAACAGACTCGACTAGACTCGACCCGGTCTCAAATGGAATGTCATAGTGACTCACTTATTCTTTTTATTTCATTTTTTTCTAAAGAGCATCTTCATTTGGTTTTCTAGCAAGAGTCCCAAACACCATCACTTCACCGACACAAGTTCAACATTCATGGGCCTCAGCGAAGGGGATCATTCGAATAGGTAAGCTAGGGGCTTAGGTGACATGGGGTTGAATGGGTGGTGGCTCAATGATGTTTTGGTCGATGAGGTCCTGGATATCATGTTGGAGACGTATGCACTGGTCGGTGTCATGGCCTGGGCCTTGTTGGTAGGCACATCGTTTGGACAGGTCACAGTTAGGTGGTGGGGGATCGGCACGAGGCTGAAGGAGTTGGAGGTGTCCCTTTTTTAGCAGACGGCCTAAGGCTATGGAGGGGGAGATATCTAGTTTGGCAAAGGTACGGGGTTGCTTTTTCTGGTAAGGGCAACTAGTGGTTTGGCTGGAGGATTGGTATGGCCGATGAGGGTATGCCATGGGTTGGCTGCACAGGGTGTTGACATCCGGGGAGTGTCGGGAGTATTTAGGCCTCTTGGACTGGTGTTGGGGTTCATCCTTCTTGAACTTTTCTTCTATGAAGGCATCCTCCATTCTGGTCCCCATTTCAAGCAGCTCTTTGCTAATGCTCTGTGCCATTTTATCAAATCGATTAACCCTTAAACTCAACTGCTCAACAGTGGTTTGTAGCTTGTTCACTTTCTCTTCCAGAGCTTTGTAGGCCATTGGTGGATCGATGATGGTCTGTGCTAGCCCATGATCACGATAATGAATTTGGGGAGGTACAACAGTGTCCTTACCCGGGGCTACGATTTTCTGCAAATAGAAGTAAAAGTCCAAATTAGCAGAGGCGCGAAACACTTCTTATGGACTCCTATCAGGAAGAGATGATCAGAGTTTTGAAGGATTTAACGATGCAAACCGAGGACGGTTACAGTAAGTATACGACTTCTGTACAACGATTGAGATGGGTGGGGATGATGATACGTATGCATTTGATGTGTAGAGACTGACACATGTGAGACTGACAAGATGTGCGTGCATGTAGACTGACACAAATTGTGTATGCATATGAGACAAGCACGCGGATGTAAGCCCTAATCTATATGACCCCCCTACTTCTAACATATAGCAGTTAAACAAGTAAGGTCCTAGTCATACAGAGTGTGCTAACCTTTCTTTCTAGTATGATCACTAACAGGAGAGAATTAGAATTTTTTGGAAGAAAGATGGATTTTCTGGGATACTCGGGAGATGGGAGAAACAAGGATTTCTGAGAATTTAGAGTTTCTGAAAAAAAACATGTATATCCACGCGAGTTGGACAGAGTTTTTAGGGGGAAGACTGGAAAATCCGAGTTTATGGGAGAAGCTTCTGGGAAAAGCAGGGATTTCAAGGTTTCTGGGAGAAACATGGATTTCTGGGAAATCTAGGCTAATTAGACAGAGTTTATGTGAAAACAGGTATATTTGGGTGAGTTTCTGAGAAGTTGGAATTTCTGGGAAGCTTGGGTAGAGGTTCCGGAGAAATATGGGTTTTCTAGAATTTTAGGTGAAACAAAGATACCTAGGGAGTTCGAATAAGACTTCTGGGAGAAGTGGGAATATCTGGGTGATTCGGACAAGTATTTTCGGGGAAATCTGGGAGATCTTGTTAGGGTTTCTAGGAGAAAAGGGATTTTTGGGAAATCTGGTGGATTTTGGCAGAGTTTTCGGGGAGCAGAGATTTCTAGTAGAGTTTTTGGGAAACGGGAATTTCTAGGAAGTTTAGATGGATTTTGGTAGAGTTTCTGGGAAATAGGAATATCTAGTTAAATCGGATAGAGTTTATGAGCGAAACTGGCATATATGGGTGAGTTAGATAGAATTTTCAGGAGAAATAGGTATAACGAAGTTCCTAGGGGAAACTGAGATTTCTGGGTAATTTGGGGAGAAATAGGGACTTCTGGGAGATATGGGTAAATTGGACAAAGTTTCCGAGGGAAATTGGGATGTATGACAGGAGCAGGTGATGATGGTGATCATACTGTCTAATAGGTTTTCATACTCCTATGTCTTTGGACCAACAAACAAGGTTTGCGGTGTATATCTTTGTGAGCACGGAGCAGACATCCTTATCATGGTGCCTAGGCAGGTCAACTCAATGTGATCACATGTGAGTGATTGCCTTGGGAATCATAAGAAATAGGTTCTGTTCTATGACACATAAGTGCCTACACCGCGCAAATAATCCCACCAGGGCATACAACAGTTATATCATATTATCCTATTTGAAAAGATAAATCAACAGCCCTATGAAAGGTTCTACAGGAATCTATATGCAAAGGCTGGGTTTAGTCAAAGAGGGTCCGTTGACGAGAGTTCCAATATACCGTCAGAGAGACAGTACGGAAGTGTTTACTCTTTTTGGTATACCTTGGAAGGTATAGTATCAACGGTGACTTGTGCCCTGGCACAGCAAGACCTGAACAATGTCAGCGCCGCGTTTCAGACACAGTCGGAGGGGAAATGCAGAAGTGCAATGCGGTGAACCAAACACAGTAAAAAGATGATTTTTAGGATGCTTATTATGAGTCAAACCTCTGTATTATTTTGTTTTAAAATAAAAAAATTCCCAGCAGAATCGCCAGATTGTGGACACCGGCATTTGGGAAGGGCCCGCCTTTTAGGTTTGAAATTGTTATTTTGAAAAGAAAAAGAAAAGGAGGTCTGTTGAAAACAGACACAGAGTCGCCACTTGGTCTTTAAGGAACCAAGAAACCTAATTTTGACTCACCCAAACGGATAAAGGGCACCGGCCCTTCATAACCAAAGAACTTGGCTCGGGGTTTTGGTACGAGAGAGGAAGGAGCCTTTGTCGCGACTAAAGCACCCTCAACTCGCCCCGTCTTTCGACGGGCCTCAATTAGCATCCAAATAATCATCTTATACTATGTATGGTTCGACAATTAATACTATGATAGTATATTACATCACAAAAGAAAATTTGAAATGGAAGATCTAAAGATGAGATATCATTCATAAGATCTAAGTCAAATATCATGCAATGTAAAGTGAAAGATCACACAAATAAACCTAAGAAAAATTGTCTAATCACATATCAAGTAATAAAGTTTTCCTAATCTAAGGGGGCATGAATTGTTCTTAAAACAAATAATTAAAGAAACCAAAATATGCTTAGCAAGCTAGTATGATGCATGTTAATCTTTGAGAAAATAAGATCTCTCAATCCCCGGGACGGATGAGAAAGGAGGATTAGAACGAGGGGAAGCATGAACGTGTGATCATGATCATTCCTTATAATCTTCTTATATTAGGAGTCACAAAAGCCCCAAATCTTGCATGGATGCAATGTATGTACCTAGAATGTGCCAAGGTTGTAGTGTGCTTTGTGTTCATGGATTCCTAGAATGACTTAGAAGTCTAGAATGTGTATGAATGAATGAAGGAAATCATCATAGGATATGTACAAATGTAGTATGAACTACTTCCTAAGACATGAGCTAATTTCGAGTGCATGTAAGCATCAAATCAAAGGGGGGAAGTAAATGTGTGCTTGCTGTGAATAGTGGACAGAACAGTAACATGATCTTTTGGAAATTGCAAAGAGGGGTTAGGAATGTTTTCAATGCATGATTTTTTTATGGGGATCTTCCTTATTGTGTCTCAAATACAACCCAAAAATCCAATCTTCAATAAATATCACAGATTGAGAGAAATCATATAAACAGCAGAGGTCACTCAGAAACAGAGTCCGTACTGTCGACTGAAATGTTGAAAAATCTTAGAAAATGAAAACAAATGATCCTGAGACCCATTTTATACAGAAAGTTTCCTCAGACATTGAAGTTTAAGGGAAAAATAAGTTAGGACTACTCCTTCTGGAAAGGTTTGCTGTAAAACTAGTTGGAAGTGGACAAAGCTACTGTGATAGAAAAAACAGAATATCTGGAGAGAATGTTTGGATCCAAATGGACCATTTTCAAGTATTTCCAAGTCAAACCAAAAATCGTGGGTGTTCTATAATGATTTAGGAAGAATTTCCAAGTGATCTTGCATCCATACATTAAGTATTGAACTCAAAATAATTCCTTGAAGTTAAATGACTCACTGTTTTGAGGGTTTTGAGAGAAACAATGTTTATTTCTTAAAATAAAATGAGGGGTTTAAGAGGGGGGTTTTGAAATGGGGGTTTTGAAAGTATACTTCCAGAACTTGGATGAATATTCTAACCACTTGGAATATCAATTCCTATCTCATTTCAAGAACTTCCCAAGTATTTGCAAAACATGGTTTTATTTGGAAACCAAACTCAAGAATCTATGAGAGTATGATACATAAGAGGATAGATGATACATGATATGATATAGCATGATAAAAGTGGTAAAGAACATGTTCATGGGATATGGGTTCATCTAGATACAAGAGAGTGTTGCATCAAAGTGTGAAAGTCAAAAAATGACATGCTAAAAATAGTGGACAGACTGTATGCATTACTTTATAACATCATAATGGGAGGTCAAACATGCCTAGGAAAATGTGGAAAATATCAGAGATCATACTTATTGTGTCTAGAAAATAACCCAAAAAGCCAAACCTCAATAGCTATCACAGATTAAAAGAAATAAGTCAGAATGTACACATGACTCAGAAACAAAAGCTGCACTGTTGACTGATTTTGTATGATTTTTCATAAATCAATAAAAGGGTTTATGATGACCCATTATATACCAAACGTTTCCTAAGACACCCAAGTTTCATAAAAAAAAATAGAAAAGATATATGTACAGTGACGAAAACATCCAGAATAAGTGCAAGAAGTCAGGTAAACATTCTGTGAGAACAGAGGCATATTATGAATATGAACTTCTTAAATCCGAAAATAATACTTTCACATATCTATAATTGATGGGAAATATTGGAGACAAACTATGATGTCTTAAGAAGATTTTCCAAGTGGTTTCATCATCATAACTCAAGTATTTAATTCAAAACAAATCTTTGAATTTGAACAACTCACTGTTTTGGATTATTCTTGAAGAAAATGGATTTGGGTTTTGAAATTGAGTTTGAGTTCTTGAATGGGGGTTTTGAAATAGATGTTCAAAGCATGAACTTAAACTCTTAAGATGACCATGTGACCATTTAGAACCTCATCCAAACTTGAATCATCAAAGAACTCCCAATATTATTTGCACAAACATAGTTTTGTTTGAGAATATGACTTCAAGAATACATATGAATGTATTGAAGGTAGAATCATCATCCATCAAACATGTCATTGAGGTCAAGAGCTACTATCCATAAGGATTCACTCTCCTCAAACAACATGTCAACTAGATGATGATGAACAACTAAATAATCAAAGAAAAGTCAAAAGAAATGAGGTTAAGAGAGAGATGAACATCAAAGTAAACAAGCAATCAAATAGCAATCAATAGTTTATAATCATTGAGATATTGGACGTGTAGCTTGGTGTTTCACTCATATATGGTGACGTTTGGACATTGAAGTAGCTTCCTATCTCATGGATGCTCAAGCATGGTGGTTGAAAGAAATGTTTGGATGATTGAAGTTTTGATAGCAAACTCAAGTAAAAAGAAAACTCACTTTGATGGATGAAAATAGAAGAAGAATACTACTTCTTCTCTTTCTCTCTCTATATTTCTCTAGAATTTCTTCCTAAGCTCTCTCGAAGCTTCCATGTCTCTCCTCTAAATGGAAGTAAATGGCTTCTTTTATAGGCAAAGGAGGGGTGGTTGTAATACCCTGTATTTTTGTAAAGTGATTATATAAACTAGACCTTGTATGTTTTTATACTTGTATGAGCTTGGCCTTACCCTTGGTATAATTTGGATAACAATCGATTGATAAGTTTTCCAATCGATTGCCTTATTTTGGGTACCAATCGATTGGCAAGTATACCAATCGATTGCTTATGTCAATCGATTGACACTTTATCCAATCGATTGCTTATACCAATCGATTGACTTTTATACTAATCGATTGGGGGCAGCTGGGCAGATTTTTTTGCTCTGGCTGGGGTTTGTCCACGTGAACACTCTCTCCCTATATATATGAGCCCTTTTCCAGCGTTTTTCTTTTTAGAAAAATCAGAGAGAGTGAGAGGGAGTGTTTGTGTGTTATGTATATATAAACACTCATATATATATACACACATATATACATATATTCATACACTCACACAGAGATGGATTGAGAGAAGAGAAGAAGACCAGAGAAAGAAGAAGAAGAAGAAGAAAGAAAAAGACAGAGGAGAGACACAGCAGAGGAAAGAGAGGGAGACCACCATTGGAGCTTCCAAAGCTTCAAAACACATTCCCAAACACGCCCTTAACGTCTAAGGTGAGTTTTAAACTCACTTGGTAACTTTATATTGGTGTTAGAACATGCTTGAATGAAGAAATGGAGAAGAAACCATGTATTCCCGTTTATATGTTGCTGGGCAGTCTTCACTGTGAAGAAGACGAAGTATCAATCGATTGGTACTCTTACCAATCGATTGACATCTTTCATGTTCCAATCGATTGACACTTTATGCAATCGATTGACATGGATTGTGATCCAATCGATTGAATCTTTTATCAATCGATTGATGCCACTTTTATACCAATCGATTGAACCTTCTTCCAATCGATTGATGCCACTTTTATACCAATCGATTGACCTCTATGCCAATCGATTGGAAGTTTCAGAATACTGTTTTCTTATAATAACTGTTTAGTTGTTTATTTAACTATTCAGTATTTCCCAGCATGCTCTATTATTGTAATACAGACATGATAATGAGTTAATGCGGCGTAGGATCGTAGTAATAACAAGATTAATGGATAATGTTTATAACGTTAGATAATGGAATAATCGTGAATCCTTTGAAGTTGACGTTCATTTCATTCAGAGTAGTCGGGCCACATTGGGATTGTCATGTATCGGAAATAGAGTTAAACTTAAGTAGGTTTGCTAAGATTCGGGAACCTTGCGTGGGCGGGCTTTGGTCGATCATATGTTCTTAAAAGCGGTAGACAGACGAAGATGTCTATGACTTGCGATGAACTGGACCATTTTCCCTAAGATAGCCAGATGATCTAATCATATGTTCTTAAAAGCGGGGGATGGACTAACGTGGTATCCATGATATGCGGTGAACTGTGCATATGTTCTTAAAAGAGGTGGATGAGCAATGGTGTGTTATAGAGTTGAACTACTGTCGAGTCTGTTCCCCTATCTAGACATGTTATCGGTGTTAAAATGAGTAAGACATTAGTAATCGGATAATCGGTTTGATGTAAAGAAGTTACCCTCACAGAACTCTAACTTGTTTGCGGCTTATAACGTGTAATAACTTCAATAGTTGATACCCTGTTAGTATCTAACTCACTCAGCTTTCATTAAGCTGACGGCGTTTATGCCGCTAGACATTTCTACGTTCCAGTGCACCCTGGTTATGACTATACAAGTGAAGGGCCTGTAGGAGAGGACTACTATGCCGGTGACGGAGTCCCTGTGGAGGATTTCTCCGATGGAGGTCAGACCGAAGAAGACTACTACGCCGAGGACTACCTTTATGCCAACTGAAGACTAAACTAGAATTGTAGCTAATTGTCTTTACCGTTTTAGAATCTTTTTTTTTATAGTCAGGCATATGTTGCCTTGGCATTTGTACTTCTGCTGCCTTATATTTGATTCGAGACTCTGATGTGTAATAGTTAGTAACTTCTGTTGACTTTGTGATACGTTGTGATCAAAACCTAGACTTCATTATTGGTACACTATTACTTCTTGTTGCTTAGTACTGCGTGGTGTGGATAATCATGTGACTTCACCCGTCGCTGCCTTTGGACCCAAAAAGGAAATTTATTTTTCTCTATTTTTGCCGTTCCGGGGCGTGACAGGATTTTTGGTATCAGAGCCTAGGTTTTATACCTTTTCGCTCATAGATTGTCCCACACCATCTGGTCCTAGAACCTTGAGATTCTATAGATGAGTATTAAGATTAGTTCTGACTTAAGGTAGTCCCTTTTCAGGTAGCATGGCACCGCCGCTGTTCGTTCCAGACGAGTTCGGAGGACACTATGTGTATGAGAGGAGTATTGCGCCAGCAGATCAAGAGTACTATGCTTGGAAGGTTAGACAGAGAGCTATTGCAGAGACAGAGCGAGAAATGCTGATCGAGCAGCAGAGATTTGGGACCCATGACCCAGAAGTGATGCGTCAAGAGATGATCTATCGTAAGGAAACATTCAAACGCATCGAGGAGGATTCTCTACTGATGTTACGAGACCGTTCTTCGTACCAAGTTCTACTTACAGAGGTTAGAGAAGCACCTCCACCCCCACCAGAAGAAGACATGGCTGATGCACCCCCAGTAGATGAGGATCCGGAGGGTGGTGATGAGAGCGATGGCGACGATGAGCCAGAGGATGACGATGAGGAGATGGAGGATGAGGAGGACGAGGACACCGATGACGAGGAGCCAGAGTATGATCCAGAGGAGGAGGACCCCGCGGACCCAGCCGGTATGGACGTGCCAGTTGGCGTAGATATTGTAGTTGCAGAGGGTTATCCGATAGAGGAAGAGGAGGTAGCCGCAGACGATGATGCAGGTGATGATGCAGTAGCACCAGTCTTACCAGGAGGAGTTATAGCACAGTTGGCAGCTGAGTGGGCCGCAGAGATGGCTGCACATCCCTATGGATTTGAGATTGGAGCACCGGAGTTGGCACAGGCTATGATACAGGCTGAGGCACTTGCGACCGCATTTGATGCAGCCCAGGATGACATGGCCGCTGATGCAGGAGATTTGGGAGCTGTTGTGGAACATGATGGACCCGAGCTGATCGAGGATGTTGTGATAGAGGATGAGGACATGATGGATGACGATGATATGGATGAGGATGATGTTTTGTCTGAGGTTGCCCCAGAGGACGAGGCTTCCATCTATGGATCCGATGTGGACAACTTTTGAGTCCAGTACCTTTAGGACTTAGACTTTTTACGTCTGACTTTAGGACATGTTGTCCGCTTACTTTTGACGCTTACATAGACAGCTATAGACCGTAGCCTTTTTGTATAGGTAGCCACCAGTAGTGGTTTTGTGTATATCTTTCTTTTGTTTAGATCTTGTATAGGATCATGTACTACGCGGTACACAGATGATCTGTTGTGTACTCCGCTGTACATCTTTTGGGTATATATATATGGCAGATCGTTTCTCTTGGTTATTTCTGTTATCATCTCATCATTATGTTATGGTTGTGATTTTGATTCATGTTATGCTTTCTGTTATTTAAGTATGATCATTTCCCCGAGGAGATTGTCAGCTAATCGTTAGATCCTTCATAGGTACACCTCACACGGATCACTATAGTGGGACCCACAAGGAACCAAGCACGACTGGGAGCACCCATTCCCGAGGGTATGGACCCAACTGGAGTCTTCGAAGCTTTCATGCAACGGATGGAACACATCGGCGATACCTACAATCATGCCACCAACAACAATGGCAACAACCACTTTGTCCCTCCAAGGCAGATAGGCGATAAACTGTTGGAACGATTTCGTGGCCTGCGACCCAAAAAGTTCGACGGCATGGCAGAGTCCTGGAAAGCAGAGCAATGGATACGAGAGTTGGAGCTAATCTTTGAAGCCCTGGAGTGCAGTGAGCTTGACAAGAGACGTCTAACCGCATTTCAACTAACTTACTCCGCCGCGGACTGGTGGGAGGCCGAGAGAGCCACGATTGGGATTGACGCTGCAAGGAGAATGCCTTGGGAAGCATTCAAGACTCGATTTCTCGAGAAGTATTTCCCTGAGGACGAAAGAGACCAACAAGAGAGGAATTTCCTGAGTCTAACCCAAGGAAACTGGACAGTCAGGGAGTATATTACACAATTTGAGCGACTTTCCCGTTTCGCTCCGCATATGATAGACACCTCCGCCAAGAAGGTCAAGCGATTTCACCAAGGACTCAACCCACACCTCCGGCACATGATGATAGGCCATCTGGGCCAGTCGTTTGAAGGGATTGTCTGTCTTGCTTCAAGTTTGGAAAAGGATGCTTACCCTGTGCAAGGACCACAAGTGAATCGACCTCCACCCAGGACCTTCCAACCAAGGAACTTTCCCACGCAATCATCAAGGAACAATCAAGGATGGAAACCTCAGACCAAAAACTACCAGGGAACCAAGCGCACATGGGATGGGACAAGGAAGCCCCAAGGTAATTTTCCTCGACAACAGAATCAACAGCGAGGACCACCTCAGGCACAGCCCGTCGCCCAGCGACAGAACACTGATGGATGTTTCAACTGTGGAGTGCCCGGACATATTGCAAGGTATTGCACAGCCCCCAAGACCAACCGCCGTAATGACCTCGTCTGCCGCAACTGTAACAAGCCTGGTCACATAAGCAAGGATTGTCGAGCACCACATGGAGGCTACTATAGAGCGCCTGCTCAAGGACAGCAAGGATATCAAGGATAGGTTAGGGTGAATGCCATCATCCCTGACAATGCAGGGTATAATGCGGAGGAACAGCAAAACTTGGAAGGTACACTCATTATATTTCACTGTCAAGTTAGAGCTTTGTTTGATACCAGTGCCGCCCTTTCTTTCATAGCTATTAAGATGGTGCGTGATTTGGGTTTGTTACCCCTAGCACTTGAGCCGACCCTTAATGCCGTTTCGCCCTTGGGAGTATCCGTTAAGTTAGGTAAGGTGTGCAAGGATTGTCCCTTGACACTAGAGGATAGGAATCTCCCAGCAGACTTGATAGTCTTGTCAATGTCTGAGTTCGACGTGATCCTAGGAATGGATTGGCTTACTAAGTATGGCGCTACCCTGGATTGTGTTAGTCGGACCATTGTCTTTTCGACGCCTGGTTGCCCGCAGATCAGATTTCAGTGCCAACCGTTGAGCGACATGTTTATCACGAGCTGCCTAGCCACGATTAAGACTTCAAGCACGGAGCTTACTATCAACCAGATCCCCATTATTCAAGACTTTGAAGATGTGTTCCGAAGTATCTCAGGACTTCCGCCAAAGAGAGAGATAGACTTCTGCATTGAGTTAGCACCCGGAACGTTGCCGATTTCCAAGACCCCATATCGGATGGCGCCAATAGAAATGCTAGAATTGAAGAAGCAAGGTCAGGAACTTGAAGATTTAGGTTTTGTTCGCCCGAGTACATCACCTTGGGGAGCACCAGTTTTATTTGTGAAAAATAAGGACGGAGAGCTACGACTCTGTATCGACTACAGGGAGCTGAATAAGGTCACGATCAAGAATAGGTATCCACTTCCCCGGATAGACGACCTATTCGATCAACTACAAGGATCAAGGATATTCTCAAAAATTGATTTGCGTTCAGGATACCATCAATTACTAGTTCGGCCGAAAGATATATCGAAAACTGCCTTCAGGATGAGATATGGACACTACGCATTTCTAGTGATGTCTTTTGGATTGACTAATGCCCCGGCCGTATTCATGGACCTAATGAATAGAGTATTCAGACCCTATCTGGATCAATTCATTATAGTATTCATTGACGACATTCTAATTTATTCAAGGACGGAAGAAGAACATAAGAAGCATCTACAAATTGCTCAACAGACTCTCAGAGACAATAGTCTGTATGCGAAATTCAGCAAATGTGAATTCTGGCTTCAGGAAGTTAAATTCCTGGGACATGTGATATCACAGGATGGGATTTCCGTAGACTCATCTAAGATCGATGCAGTCTTGAGCTGGAACAGGCCAACCAACGCGACCGAAGTTAGGAGTTTTCTTGGATTGGCTGGGTATTACCGAAAATTTGTGGAAGGATTCTCTAGAATCGCAGGACCGTTGACAAGCCTGACTAGGAAGGAGATGAAGTACGAATGGACTGATAAACATGAGGATGCATTCCGGGAATTGAAAGAGAGACTAACCTCAACACCCGTGCTTGCGATACCTAAGAGTGGTGAACAATTCATAATCTATAGTGATGCATCACACCAAGGACTTGGTTGTGTACTAATGCAAGAGGGGAATGTCATCGCATACGGATCAAGACAATTGAAGCCGCATGAGAAGAACTATCCGACGCACGACTTAGAACTAGCTGCAATCGTGTTCGCCCTGAAGATTTGGAGACACTATTTGTATAGAGAAAAGTTCGACTTGTTCTCAGATCACAAGAGTTTAAGGTACCTGTTCTCTCAGAAGGAGTTGAACATGCGACAACGGAGATGGATGGAACTACTCAAGGACTACGACTTTTCTTTGCAATACCACCCGGGTAAAGCAAATGTTGTAGCCGACGCTCTGAGCCGGAGGCCACGCCTTTTGGTTTCTTCGATTTTGATTAGGGAATGGCGAGCATTGGAGACGTTAGTCGAATTTGACCTTCAACCAGTGGAATCAGGAAAAGGACGACATTTCGGATGTCTTGTTGTACAACCGACTCTCATCAGCCGCATCTTGGAAGCCCAACAGTCAAACGAGGATTTCAAGTTATGGTTTGCCAAGATGTCCGCAAAGGAACCCGAGATATGGAGTATTAGTACGGACGAAGCACTGAGATGCAAAGGTAGACTCTGTGTGCCAAATGACGATGGTCTCAGGAAGAACATTCTGGACGAAGCACACAAGTCAAGGATGACTATCCACCCAGGAGGAAACAAGATGTATAAGGACTTGAAGAGAAACTTCTGGTGGAAAGGAATGAAGCGAGAAGTGGCCGAGTATGTATCGCAATGTCTTATTTGCAAACAAGTGAAGGCGGAGCATCAGAAACCACCTGGACTCCTACAACTGCTATCGATTCCCCAATGGAAATGGGAGCACATCACCATGGATTTTGTGGTTGGATTGCCGAAGTCTCAACAAAACCACGACGCTATTTGGGTAATAGTGGATCGACTCACCAAGTCAGCACATTTTATCACCTATAGCATGACGCACCCTGTTGAAAGATTGAGCTGGATGTATCTACAGCAAGTTGTGCGACTGCACGGTGTACCCGTCTCAATAGTTTCAGATCGAGATTCACGCTTTACCGCAGAATTCTGGAAGAGCCTTCAGACAGCAATGGGAACTTCATTGAATTTGAGTTCAGCCTTTCATCCACAGACAGACGGTCAGACAGAACGAGTCAATCAAGTGATGGAGGATATGTTGCGAGCCTGTGTCATTGAATTTGAGAGTTCATGGGAGACGCATCTACCTTTGATCGAGTTTGCCTACAACAACAGCTACCACACGAGCATAGGGATGGCACCGTTTGAAGCTTTGTATGGAAGACCTTGCCGATCGCCGCTGTGTTGGGCCGAAGTCGGAGATACTCAACTACTTGGGCCCGAGATGATTCGAGAAATGAACGAGAAAATCTAGATTGTACGAGAGAAGATGAAGACAGCGCAATCCAGACACAAGAGCTATGCCGACAAGCGACGGAAAGATCTAGAGTTTGCAGTTGGAGATCATGTACTACTTAAAGTCTCGCCAGTTCGAGGTATCGTCAGATTCGGACAGAAGAAAGGCAAGTTGTCGCCGCGATTCATCGGACCGTTCGAGATCCTAGAATGTGTTGGGAAGGTTACTTATCGACTTGCGTTGCCGCCAAAGATGTCAGGGGTACACAACGTTTTCCACATCAGCATGTTGAGGACGTGTGCCCACAACCCAGCGCACGAGATCAGTTTTGAACATATCGAGGTGAACGAGAACGCGACATACAACGAAGGACCAGTGCGTATTCTAGACCGAGGAGTGAAGAAGCTCAGAAACAAGGATATTCCGCTAGTGAAGGTTCAGTGGAAGCACCACGATGAAGGAGAAGCTTCATGGGAATTGGAGTCGGAGATGCGAGAGAAGTTTCCATTTTTGTTTTAACCCACTTTATTTCGGATTTCGGGGACGAAATCTTTTATGAGTGGTGGATGATGTAATACCCTGTATTTTTGTAAAGTGATTATATAAACTAGACCTTGTATGTTTTTATACTTGTATGAGTTTGGCCTTACCCTTGGTATAATTTGGATACCGATCGATTGATAAGTTTTCCAATCGATTGCCTTATTTTGGGTACCAATCGATTGGCAAGTATACCAATCGATTGCTTATGTCAATCGATTGACACTTTATCCAATCGATTGCTTATACCAATCGATTGACTTTTATACCAATCGATTGGGGGCAGCTGGGCAGATTCTTTTGCTCTGGCTGGGGTTTGTCCACGTGAACACTCTCTCCCTAAATATATGAGCCCTTTTCCTGCATTTTTCTTTTTAGAAAAATCAGAGAGAGTGAGAGGGAGTGTTTGTGTGTGTTATGTATATATAAACACTCATATATATATACACACATATATATATATATTCATACACTCACACACACACAGAGATGGATTAAGAGAAGAGAAGAAGACCAGAGAAAGAAGAAGAAGAAGAAAGAAGAAGACAGAGGAGAGACACAGCAGAGGAAAGAGAGGGAGACCACCATTGGAGCTTCCAAAGCTTCAAAACACATTCCCAAACACGCCCTTAACATCTAAGGTGAGTTTTAAACTCACTTGGTAGCTTTATATTGGTGTTAGAACATGCTTGAATGAAGAAATGGAGAAGAAACCATGTATTCCCGTTTATATGTTGCTGGGCAATCTTCACTATGAAGAAGACGAAGTATCAATCGATTGGTACTCTTACCAATCGATTGACATCTTTCATGTTCCAATCGATTGACACTTTATGCAATCGATTGACATGGTTGTGATCCAATTGATTGAATCTTTTATCAATCGATTGATGCCACTTTTATACCAATCGATTGAACCTTCTTCCAATCGATTGATGCCACTTTTATACCAATCGATTGACCTCTATGCCAATCGATTGGAAGTTTCAGAATACTATTTTCTTATAATAACTGTTTAGTTGTTTATTTAACTGTTCAGTATTTCCCAGCATGCTCTATTATTGTAATACAGACATGATAATGAGTTAATGCGGTGTAGGATCGTAGTAATAACAAGATTAATGGATAATGTTTATAATGTTAGATAACGGAATAGTCGTGAATCCTTTAGAGTTGACGTTCATTTCATTCAGAGTAGTCAGGCCACATTGGGATTGTCATGTATCGGAAATAGAGTTGAACTGAAGTAGGTTTGCTAAGATTCGGGAACCTTGCGTGGGCGGGCTTTGGTCGATCATATGTTCTTAAAAGCGGTAGACAGACGAAGGTGTCTATGACTTGCGATGAACCGGACCATTTACCCTAAGATAGCCAGATGATCTAATCATATGTTCTTGAAAGCGGTAGACAGACGAAGGTGTCTATGACATGCGGTGGACCGTGATCACTGGTAGACGTCGCTAAGTCGTGGCATAGAATGATGTACTGTTATTTAAAGCGTTATATCCCTGACATGCGGTGAACTGTGCATATGTTCTTAAAAGCGGGGGATGGACTAACGTGGTATCCCTAACATGCGGTGAACTGTGCATATGTTCTTAAAAGCGGGGGATGGACTAACGTGGTATCCATGACATGCGGTGAACTGTGCATATGTTCTTAAAAGCGGTGGATGAGCAATGGTGTGTTATAGAGTTGAACTACTGTCGAGTCTGTTCCCCTATCTAGACGTGTTATCGGTCTTAAAATGAGTAAGACGTTAGTAATCGGATAATCGGTTTGATGTAAAGAAGTTACCCTCACAGAACTCTACCTTGTCTGCGGCTTATAACTTGTAATAACTTCAATAGTTGATACCCTGTTAGTATCTAACTCACTCAGCTTTCATTAAGCTGACGGCGTTTATGCTGCTGGACATTTCTACGTTCCAGCGCACCCTGGTTATGACTATACAGGTGAAGGGCCTGCAGGAGATGACTACTATGCCGGTGACGGAGTCCCTGTGGGGGATTTCCCCGACGGAGGTCAGACCGAAGAAGACTACTACGCCGAGGACTACCTTTATGCCAACTGAAGACTAGACTAGAATTGTAGCTAATTGTCTTTACCGTTTTAGAATCCTTTTTTTTGTAGTCAGGCATATGTTGCCTTGGCATTTGTACTTCCGCTGCCTTATATTTGATTCGAGACTCTGATGTGTAATAGTTAGTAACTTCTGTTGACTTTGTGATACGTTGTGATCAGAACCTAGACTTCATTATTGTTACACTATTACTTCTTGTTGCTTAGTACTGCGTGGTGTGGACAATCATGTGACTTCACCCGTCGCTGCCTTTGGACCCAAAAAGGAAATTTATTTTTCTCTATTTTTGCCGTTCCGGGGCGTGACCGTGGTAAATGGAGTTTTAAAAAGTTTAAAATGGTCTCCCATTGGTCCAAAATAAGCTGGGAACCAAAACTACGTACGCACTACAAGGAAAAAGGCTTTTTATGTCACTTAAAAAGTGACATAAATAGGTATTCATGTCACTTTTTTTTTCAGTAAAAAGTGACATAAATGGAGGCGACATAAATGTTTTCGAAAAAGTGACATAAATGTTTCATAAAACCAACACATTTGTTAATAAAAAGTGACATAAAAACTTAAAAGTGACATAAATACCATTTTATTTATGCCACTTTTAGCCTAAAGTGACATAAAAGTATAAAAGTGGCATAAATAACAAACAAAAAAATTGCATCAAAATCTTAAAAGTGACATAAATACCATTTTATTTATGTCACTTTAACCTAAAGTGACATGAAAGTAAAAAAGTGACATAAATACCAAACAAAATTATTATATCAAAGTCTTAAAAGTGACATAAATACTATTTTATTTATGTCACTTTTAACCTAAAGTGACATAAAAGTAAAAAAAGTGACATAAATACCAAACAATCAAAGTCTTAAAAGTGACATAAATACTTAAAAAAGTGACATAAATACCACCCTGTTAAAACAATATATACCACCCTGTACATATATATATATATATATACAATACCACCCTGTACAAAATTAAATCTAACTCAATTAATGATCTATTGCAACTACTAAATTTCATCGATTTATCTAAATACCAACTGTAGGGAAAAGTGGTTTAAAGTGAGAGTTTAAACGCGCAGCGGAAATAGGTTAAGTTATAAAACTTTTGGTATTCCAGGATCTACTACTTGTCAATTCCATAGATGCGTACAAGGGGTGCAAGAATTATACCTTAGTGTCTTGAACCCAATTCTGAAACTTCAACTTCCAGCAGCCTCCACTAGATGATCTTCACCCTTATGACTCCTGCGGATGCCTGCCGGAAAGACTAGGGTAGGTGGGAACCCTAATAGAGAGGATAGGAAGGTTTTGGGAAGACTATGATAGTTTCTGCAGCTTCTGCGTATAAAAACGACAATCACTTACTTCCAGAACGCAGCTGCCCTATTTATAGATTTCTAGAACCGACCTAGACTTCGATCGATCGAAGTGACTTCGATCGATCGAACCTTCGATCGATCGAACCATTCTCGATCGATCGAACCTGAAGACTTCAATCGATCGAACAGTCTTCGATCGATCGAACCTGTCTTAACAGCTTCCTCAAGTGTCTTTCCAAGCATCCTAGCGGAGCTAAGAGTGGGACCTCCTAGGCTCTTTATTGTTGGCTCAGACCAGTTTGTTAATTACCATGACCAAACTCTTTGATCAGCAAACTAACTAACTGGTCAGTTAACATTTATTCCACTATAAAACGATAACTGAACTCCAACGCAAAAGAACATATCCGAAGCGATAACTAGACTTGTATGGTGTACTAATGTCCCTCTACCGTCAGCATTCGTAATCATATTCAGGTAGTCGGATAACTGTTATTGTCATCCTGAATCATGATTACTTCTTGTATTCCTTGAGTCCCATTCACTACTCATGATTACCAAACATGTTGATAACTCTTATCAACAAGACTGCAGTACTCAGTAATCAACTTGGTGACATTCTCAAGGGAATGCTTACTCTGAATCAGAGGGTAGATTCTATCTTGACAATATATGTTCACAACCCTATGGACATGACATACCCAAGATACCCAGGTGTTGATCTTCTATAGACCTCACTGATTGGTAAGTCAAAACAGCCATATCCATAGTCTGTGTTCATAATCATCTCAAGATTGAGAACACGTACCTTATACAAGTTATGAGTTCCTATTGACTGTTGACAGCCTTAAGCGTCAATAGGAAAGCTCAGGTCCGTCAATGCACTATAAGCACTAGCATATCAACTAAGAGCTACACTCTAGTGATTGAGATTAATCACTCCATCCAATGGTAGTTAATTATGCTACAGTGTAGACCTGATGAGGTATCCAGTCTCATCATCCACTATGACATATTCTAAGTATCAAAGAATAGTAATTCGTATCTCACTTGTGTGTATCTCATACACACACGAATTGCTTACTATGATACTTAAGGATAAAACAATCATCTCATGAAAGAAACTGATCGGGAGAGAACTTATCCTATTTATACGCCTTAACGTGCATTTGTTAGTACCTTTTTATCCTGTTTTTGTATATTTTTACTTCGTTTTCTAGTTTCTGACAGGTTTTGGAAGAAATCAGCTAAACCAGGCTAAACAGGGTGAAAAGTCAGAAAGAAAGAAGCTGAAAAATGCAAGTCGCGCGCGCGACCCGCGCGCGCGACCCGCGCCCGCGAGAATCCAGAAGTCGCGCGCGCGATCCGCTCGCGCGAGACCCCCAATAACTCGCTCGCGCGATCCGCGCGCGCGAAGGACCAAAAGTCGCGCTCGCGCGACCCGCTCGCGCGATATGCCCAAAAACCAAAGTTGCGTATTTCAGTATACTGAAGACTCCTGTGCAAACGAGACTGCTAAACGACGTCCAGATTGTAAATTACATGCGTTTCAGTTCGTTTCGGGTTAGGAAGCCTTCCAAAGCTTGTACAAACTCTATATAAACTCCAAATTTACTCAATTAAGAGGTTGGCAATTATTATACACACATTCTACAACCATACTTCCAGCCATTGAAGGGAGGGAAGCAAGGAGAAGAAGAAGAAGACCAAGAGTTTCCATGGCCTCCTCCATCAACCTCTTGCTATCTACTACTTCCATGGACGGCTAGATCATAGATCTAGGGTTTCAATGAAGCCCTAGACGAGTAATAGGGTTTTATTTATGCTTTTATTTTAGTTTTATTGTGTATGGATGACAGTCACATGTTTAGAGGATTTTATAAATAAATCGTACTTACATTGATTAAATCATTGCTTTCAGAATTTATTCTTGTCTTAGATCTATTTTGACTGTGATGTGCTCAACGATCTATTCTTGCTGTGCTTGTTTAGATTGTTTACATGTGATGGTGCTTTATTGATTCGTGCTATCAAGTATCCGAATAGTCCATGCCTAGGTTAGACGGATTAGATCACAACCCTAGTTTAGTGTGAGATAATCCGTGCTATCCGAAGATGGATTATGTTGGTGCTTGAACCATGATTATCTTCTTGACGGAGGAATTGGGCTTGTAGCTACAATTCCCCATATTCATCCAACTTAATAAGCTAATTGAATGCATAAATATTCCTATTATGAATCTAGTGGTGGATTTGTAATCCTAGGTTCCCTTAAACATTCATTAAAAAACACTTTTAATTGCTTTCATAGTTTAGATTTATTTCTATTGTTACTAGTTTAATTAAATCCAAACCAAAATCCGTTTTTCCTAATTAATTAGACTTAGGTTTTAAAATTAAGTTGCTGTAGTAATCAATCTCTGTGGGTTCGACCTTTACTTCCACACTGCAAATCCTTTGAAAAGTAAAGAATACTTTTATATCTTGATTCTGACAACATCAATTTTTGGCGCCGTTGTCGGGGATTGTATTACTACTTTTAGTTTTATAATCTTAGTTTAGTTAATTTGTAAATATTAGGTTAGTTTTTATTTTTCTTATTTTCTGTTTTTGTTTTTAGTACTAACTTTTTCTTTTATTTTGTAGTCAACGTTTCCGAGTGGAACAACTAATTACATCAAAGGAGCTTACGCAAATAAAAATAAAAATAAAAATTAAATAAATTGCTTCCTTTGGAATTCGCTTTAAACCGCTGTAAGTCAGGGCGCTGTGACGCACTATTTGCATTAGTTTAGGGTTAATTGCACTGCATTAGCTAGGAAACCCGGGGCGCTGGGCTTGACGCGGTCATTGCATTACAGGATAATTTGCATGCATCATAGTAGTTGAGTGCTTGTTATCTTATTTGCGTGATTGTATTTGTTTATTTTGTTTAGTTAGTGTTTGTTTTTATTTTCTGTTCTTTTCTTTTAGTTTATGTTAGGTACACGTTCAAACAAACCGGAATTACAACCTTTAGACTTTGAACTTGAACGTACATTAAGACGTAACAAGTCTTCAAACTTAACTTCTGGAACTAGGTTTGTAATAGACGACGATTTGACACCAAAACCAACGTCGTTATTTGAATCTGAAATACGTAGTACTCTTACAAGATTGAAGAAACCACGCTTTAATAACATAGAACCAATTAAAATGGCAGACAGTGGAAATAATAACGACAACAACGGAAATAATTTGAATAATCCTAATATACCACCACCTCCTCCACTTAAAGATTACTTTATCCCGACGACTTACACGCCACAAACATGTATTGAATTACCGGAGGCGACGGCATCTCACTTTGAGATAAAGTCGTCTACCATCTCGCTGCTTCCATCTTTCCATGGCCGTTTAAATGAAGATCCATATAAACACTTAGGAGATTTTCAAGATATATGCTCTACGTTGAAAATTCAAAATCTTACTGATGATGAATTAAAAATGCGGCTCTTTCCATTCTCATTAAAGGACAAAGCTAAATATTGGCTCCAATCTTTGGAGCCAAACACTATTAGAACATGGGAAGACTTACACACCGCATTTTTACAAAAGTTTTTCCCGATTATGCGTACAAATCAGATAAGAAAATCAATAACCAATTTTGTAATGCAAGATGGGGAATCACTTTACGACACATGGGAAAAATTTAAAGAATTACTACGCTCGTGTCCACATCATCAAGTCCCTAAGTGGCAACTTGTTCAGGTCTTCTATGAGGGGCTTATTCCCTCTGTTAGGAATACCGTTGATGCCGTTTGTGCGGGAACTTTCCTACACAAAAGCGCCGACGAGGCCTGGAAAATGTTTGAAACGTTAAGCGAGAATTCAATGCACCAAACGGTGTCTGTCCGTTCGGAAGGATATCTTAATCAACCTAAGAGGGATGTAAAATTCGAGTCAAGTCAATCAATTGAAATAAAAGAACTATCTAACAAACTTGACCGACTTTTAACAATGAACCAAACGACAGCCCCACCCGCTTGTGAAATTTGTGCATTATGTTCTGATCCTTCACATTCGATACTTGCATGTCCATCGGCGAGTCAATTTCCGGAATTCGTGGAGCAACACATTAATTCTATTCAACAATACCCACGAAATAATTATAATGCAACTACTAATAATCCGGATGCGCCATGGAGAAACCATCCTAACTTCTCGTGGAAAAATACCAATAATACTCCTAACGAGGCGACTAATTTTCCTAATGCGTATCGACCTCAGTTTCAACCTAATCAATACCCACACCCGCCTCCTAATTCGAATCCTAGAGGTAACATTTTTGAGGAAAAGGTGTTGGCGTCCCTTAAGACTATTGAAACGCAAGTACAGGCACAAGCACAAATAGTGCACTCTCATACGCAATCCATTGCGAAGCTTGAATCCCAAATGGGACAACTAGCTACTGTAGTAAGTCGTAGAAACGAGGGGACGTTGCCTAGTCAAACAATCCAAAATCCTAAGGGACAATATGAGGTTAAGGGGTCGAATGAACAAGTGAACGCCGTCTCAACTAGGTTGACTACCCGAGAGGAGGAGGTAATAGAAATTCCGAATGAGAATGTGAAAGGTATGAATATTAATTCTAATAAAGAGACGGGTGAGGACATGAGCCAAAATAAGAAAGAAAAAGACTCGGTCCCAACGAATTATACTCCTAGAATGCCATATCCACCAAACGTTGAGGAACCGTCTAATCTTACAAATAAAAAGTCTAAGGTTGAGGATATACTCGAGGTGTTCAAACAAGTCAAAATAAATATTCCTTTCCTCGATGCTATAAAACAAATTCCCGCTTATGCTAAATGTCTAAAAGACCTTTGTACTCAAAAGCGCAAAATACGGAGTCATACTCCTAAAAAGGTCTTTCTCACGGAAAAAGTAAGCTCTATATTCCAACACTCACCTCCGAAATATAAGGATCCCGGTACGCCTACGATTTCATGTGTCATAGGTGACACTATCATCCATAGGGCTCTCCTTGACTTAGGTGCGAGTGTTAATCTTATACCTTATCACGTCTATCAACAACTAGGACTAGGTGAACTGAAACCTACGGCCGCTACAATACAATTAGCGGATCGTTCCGTCAAAGTACCTAGAGGAATCGTCGAGGACGTTTTGGTTAAAGTTGATAAATGCTATTATCCCGTCGACTTCATGGTCCTTGACACTGAGCCCGTGCTAGATGCTAGAAAACACACTCCTGTCATTCTAGGCCGTCCATTTTTAGCCACGGCTAACGCACGTGTCAATTGTAGAACAGGGGTGATGAAAGTGTCGTTTGGGAACATGAATTTAAAATTAAACGTTTTTAATGCTATGGATCAACCTCCTAAAAACGACGATTCCCTATGTGAGGTGGAAGGTGAGGTAACACGGAATATTGAACCTACTAATGAAATAAATGTGAGTGGGGAAAACAATATAGCGGACGATGATGAGTGGATGAATCCTAATCCCGTGGACCCTAATGCGGAATCTACTCGAAAAGTAAGAAATCGATTCGAACATAATGACAAACCGTCAATCGATTTAATTCAAAGCGATGTTATTTCTGCTTACCATCGAGCTCTACCTGACATCCTTAGGGGTACACAGTCCGATTTACGGCCTCCATGAGTCTTATGCTAGAAAGGTCTAGCTAAAGACGTAAAAGTTAGCGCTTCTTGGGAGGCAACCCAAGCTTTAGTTCATCCATTTATCTTGTTTTTGTCGTTTTTGAGTCTGTTTGAGTCTGTTTTGGACATTCTGGATAGGTTTGGGGGTTGGAATTAAGTTATTTTAATAGTAGAGACAAAATTTTAACCAAAAAATGGAGAAAACCAATCTCGCGCGCGCGAGACGTCGCTCGCGCGGCCCGCTGGCGTGAGATTGCCCCTTAGACGTTTTTCTTTGCTTTTCTTTTCATGAGGCCTCAGTAGTTCCTCGCGCCTGATCTCGCGGGCGCGAGGTACCTCGCTCGCGCGAGAAAGTTTTTTTAAAAAAAAAATAAAAAAAAAAAAAAAAATTTGGAAATTCGCGCGCGCGATGGCCGCTCGCGCGGACCGCGCGCGCGATTCCCCCATTTCTGCATATTTTCTTTTGTTTTCTTGTATCCTTCCCCCATACCTGCTTCGGTAGTTTTGCTATTTATGTTTTTGTTTCGTAGGTCCTTTTCCATCAGGTTTTTGTTTGTTTACTTAATTCTGGTTATGTTTTACAGTATGTTTTAGTTTCTTTGCTAGTTTATTTTCTTGTGGATCTTTATAGTTCTGTTTCTTCTTATAGTTTATTTAGTTTAGTTTAGTTATAATCCTTTTAGCAGTTTTTATTATGTTTAATTTTCTTTTGTTAAGAAGTAGCAGGTAACATTGAACTGTATTGACATATTCCTTTATGTTCACCTGTTCTTTGATTGCCGAGATCGAGGTATTATCGTTTCTTCTGTACTCTCCTTTCTTTCGATTTATTGTTTCATTAGGGACAATGAAAGGTTTAGGTTTGGGGGTATGCACACACATGCACATTATTTTATGCAAAACTTTAAAATTTTTCAATAAGTGTGTTTAAATAAACGATAGTACTGACGTTTTTGCAATATCAATTTGATACTTCTTGTTCAATAACTTTGAATTGTTATAGAATGGTAAACATGAGAATATGTGATTAATCATTTGCTAAAGTCATGTTGAAATATTTTAAGTTATGTATTGTTTGAATCGTAGTTTTATATCATAGATTTGCACACAAACCTATACACTGCACGTAGTCGCTTGAAAACATGTTGGTTGTGAACTATAATATGATTCGGATTTCTAGATAACACATGGTGGAGACTAGACCCGGTGAGCTTTTGAGCCTATCTTTTCTATTTAGAGGGTTATAAATACATTGTGTTTGTCGAATTTCATTGAAATAGCGCATCTACTTGTTGTTTAGTCTCAGTATTCTTGTTTTGGTTGATAATCAAGTTAAAATATTTGTTACCATGCTAAATAATCTTCCGTCGTAAACATTGAAGAACCATACGACTTCAGGACATGATTTTAGGCCCTCTTTGTTTATTACCGACCGATAAAAGATAAAATTTCCTTAGTTCGCCCTTTGAGCCGTTAAAATGCCATTTCTTTCTTTAATTACCATTATCCTTGTTTTTGCTCCGACTTGACAAACTTGGAGTTCACCACTGAGAGATTTGTCACCTTGTAGTAGTGTTAAGGTGATGTGTGATTGAGAAGAAGAAAATAAGATGCTATTGGGGTAGTTGCTTGATATTCGATAAATAATCATTTGAGAAGCAAGAAAAGAAAAAGGAAAAGAAAACAAAATAAAAAGAGGAAGGTTGAAAAAAAAAATGATGAAAAAAAAAAGAATGAAAAGAAAGAAGAGAATGGAAAGATGAAGTTGTAGAAGAAGAATGAAAGAAATTGAATATGCCTTACAATGCCATTCTAGACCTACCCAATTAATCCGTTCTATCATTTTTCATTGCCTGAGCCACATTATAACCGTTGAAAAGTCCTATCTGATCCTAGGAAACATGGTTCGGATATGAAAACGATGGGAGGGGGATTAAAACATGGTAATGATTAATTTCTCTTGATTATTGGCATCCTATCCATGAGACTACTGTTCTTTCGTGTCATGCGTCTTTTTCGAGTCATATGTGAGCATTTATCGTTTTGAAAATATATTTCTTTTGCTCCCATATATTAGAAAAATTACACATGTTTTCTGAGTGTTTCATTTTAGAGTGTAATTGACATTGTGAGATTCGTAGTCAAGACATAGTTAGATGGTCATCCGAGTTATATTCCAAAGTTTATGACAAGCGCGTGTTCACTTGACTACCTCATCACACACGTGCAATTTTATGAGAAACTCTATTGATTCATACGATTCATGTGCTTAAGATTGTTTTTCATGATATAGGTGAACGTTTGATTCTGTTTCTTTTTGTTCGTTATTCTATTTCAAATCTTTGTTGTATAATAAGGAGTATTGAATTTTATGTTTTTCGTTTTAATAAAAGTTTTTAAAATTTTAAGTGAATAAAGATGGTTGTGGGTAACTTGTTGATGAGAATCCTCACGAGACTTCACTCGTCCGACTAGGGACACCTAGGGGTTTAAAAGGCTTGTTGCATACGCTAAATGCAATCGTGATCCATACGAAAATGGAATAGATTTTTATTAGTAGTTTTTATTTTAGTTTTGCTCGAGGACTAGCAAAATGTAGGTTTGGGGTGTGATCAGGAGAGAACTTATCCTATTTATACGCCTTAACGTGCATTTGTTAGTACCTTTTTATCCTGTTTTTGTATATTTTTACTTCGTTTTCTAGTTTCTGACAGGTTTTGGAAGAAATCAGCTAAACCAGGCTAAACAGGGTGAAAAGTCAGAAAGAAAGAAGCTGAAAAATGCAAGTCGCGCGCGCGACCCGCGCCCGCGAGAATCCAGAAGTCGCGTGCGCGATCCGCTCGCGCGAGACCCCCAATAACTCGCTCGCGCGATCCGCGCGCGCGAAGGACCAAAAGTCGCGCTCGCGCGACCCGCTCGCGCGATATGCCCAAAAACCAAAGTTGCGTATTTCAGTATACTGAAGACTCCTGTGCAAACGAGACTGCTAAACGACTTCCAGACTGTAAATTACATGCGTTTCAGTTCGTTTCGGGTTAGGAAGCCTTCCAAAGCTTGTACAAACTCTATATAAACTCCAAATTTACTCAATTAAGAGGTTGGCAATTATTATACACACATTCTACAACCATACTTCCAGCCATTGAAGGGAGGGAAGCAAGGAGAAGAAGAAGAAGACCAAGAGTTTCCATGGCCTCCTCCATCAACCTCTTGCTATCTACTACTTCCATGGACGGCTAGATCATAGATCTAGGGTTTCAATGAAGCCCTAGACGAGTAATAGGGTTTTATTTATGCTTTTATTTTAGTTTTATTGTGTATGGATGACAGTCACATGTTTAGAGGATTTTATAAATAAATCGTACTTACATTGATTAAATCATTGCTTTCAGAATTTATTCTTGTCTTAGATCTATTTTGACTGTGATGTGCTCAACGATCTATTCTTGCTGTGCTTGTTTAGATTGTTTACATGTGATGGTGCTTTATTGATTCGTGCTATCAAGTATCCGAATAGTCCATGCCTAGGTTAGACGGATTAGATCACAACCCTAGTTTAGTGTGAGATAATCCGTGCTATCCGAAGATGGATTATGTTGGTGCTTGAACCATGATTATCTTCTTGACGGAGGAATTGGGCTTGTAGCTACAATTCCCCATATTCATCCAACTTAATAAGCTAATTGAATGCATAAATATTCCTATTATGAATCTAGTGGTGGATTTGTAATCCTAGGTTCCCTTAAACATTCATTAAAAAACACTTTTAATTGCTTTCATAGTTTAGATTTATTTCTATTGTTACTAGTTTAATTAAATCCAAACCAAAATCCGTTTTTCCTAATTAATTAGACTTAGGTTTTAAAATTAAGTTGCTGTAGTAATCAATCTCTGTGGGTTCGACCTTTACTTCCACACTGCAAATCCTTTGAAAAGTAAAGAATACTTTTATATCTTGATTCTGACAACATCAGAAACATACACAATAAAATGTAAAGCTGATATCCATATATTATAATGCTAATGTCTCATACATAAAGTAAAGGTTTGAGGGCACAAACCCAACAAACTCCCACTTGCACTCACAACCATTCAGAACTACATCTAAGACCTAGACTATCTAGATGACGATCAAAGACCTTCTGTGGTAAGGCCTTTGTAAACGGATCAGCAAGATTGTCAGCGGTGGCAATCTTGGTGACAGTCACATCTCCACGTTGAACAATATCTCGGATAAGATGATATTTCCGCTCTACGTGCTTTCCCTTTCCGTGGTTCCTTGGCTCCTTGGACTGAGCCACTGCCCCACTATTATCACAATAAAGCGTAATAGGCGACAGCGACGCTGGTACCACCTCGAGTTCCATGAGGAACTTCTTGAGCCAAACAGCTTCCTTTGCGGCTTCACAAGCAGCCACATACTCAGCTTCTGTAGTTGAGTCTGCAATGCATTTCTGCTTAATGCTCCTCCAACTAACAGCACCACCTCCCAAGGTAAAGGGATGTCCGGATGTCGACTTTCTCGAATCTTTATCTGACATAAAGTCCGAGTCAGTGTATCCTACTGGAATTAACTCACTTCCGCCGTACATAAGCATGTAATCTTTAGTTCTTCTCAAGTACTTAAGAATGTGCTTAACGGCTGTCCAGTGCTCTGGACCAGGATTCGATTGATACCTGCTGACCATGCCAACGGCAAAGCAGATATCTGGTCTAGTGCATAACATCGCATACATGAGACTTCCCACTGCCGAGGCATAGGGAATTCCTGCCATGCGATTCCTCTCCTCTTGTGTCTTTGGACACTGGTCCTTGGAGAACGCTAAACCATGCCTGAAAGGTAACAAACCTTTCTTCGAATTATCCATTGAAAACCTAGTTAGCACTTTCTCGATATAACCAGCTTGAGATAATCCCATTATCTTTCGCTTGCGATCCCGAAAGAGCTTTATCCCAAGACTATAGCTCGCCTCTCCTAGATCCTTCATATCGAAAGTACTAGCTAGCCAAACCTTGACCGTTGACAGCGCCGCTACATCATTCCCAATGAGTAGAATGTCGTCAACGTAAAGCACAAGAAAAGCCACTACTTTCCCTTCACATTTCTTGTATACACAAGGCTCATCCAGATTCTGTATGAAACCAAACGACTTGACCGCTTTGTCAAATCGGATGTTCCAACTTCTGGATGCCTGCTTAAGCCCATAAATGGACTTTTGCAACTTGTATACCAAGTTACCTTTCCGACCAGCTATGAACCCTTCTGGTTGTTGCATATAGATGTCCTCCTCAAGATTGCCATTCAAGAATGCAGTCTTGATGTCCATCTGCCAGATTTCATAATCTAGGCATGCAGCAATGGATAAGAGTATTCTGATGGACTTGAGCATGGCTACCGGCGAGAAGGTTTCCTCATAGTCAATGCCCTCCCTCTGAGTATAGCCTTTCGCCACAAGCCTTGCCTTAAAGGTCTCAACCTTTCCATCAGATCCTCTTTTCCTCTTATAGACCCACTTGCAGCCAATGGGTTTAATATTGGCTGGAAGTTCTACAAGATCCCAGACCTGATTGGAATCCATAGATTCCAATTCAGCCTTCATAGCTTTAATCCAATGAGCTGAATCAACATCAGCCATTGCCTCTTCGTAAGTGGTAGGATCAGATTCAGATTCTATGGAAACAGCTTCAAAAACTTCTCCTAAGAACATGTATCTATCAGGCTGGCTGATAATCCTCCCACTACGACGAGGTACCGGTGCGGAAATGGGTGAAGAAGTGGTATTTTCTTGATTTTCATCATTATCAACTGCAGGTTGGACTAAGGGCTCTCCTTCTATCTCTCTAAGATCTATCCTTCCCTTAGGTTTATGGTTCATGATATAATCATCCTCCAAGAAAATAGCATTTGTACTAACAAACACTTTCTGTTCTCTTGGATCATAAAAATACCATCCATAAGTACCCTTTGGATACCCTACAAAGTAACATACTTCCGATCTAGAATCCAACTTGCTCATCTTTCCTTTAAGCACATGTGCCGGACACCCCCATATCCGGAGATGTTGCAAAGAAGGCTTGCGCCCAATCCACATCTCTCGTGGTATCCTGGGAACATATTTGCTTGGTACTAGATTTAGTATGTATGCAGCGGTTTCCAAAGCATAACCCCAAAGGAATAACGGCAACTCTGAATAACTCATCATCGACCTAGTCATGTCTAAAAGAGTCCGATTCCTTCTCTCTGCTACACCGTTCTGCTGAGGCGTACCAGGTGCAGTCAACTGTGACAGAATCCCATTCTGTACGAGGTGATCAATAAACTCATTAGAGAGGTACTCGCCACCTCGATCAGATCGAATGGCTTTGATATGTGTGCCCGATTGCTTCTCCACTTCAGCCCTAAACTCTTTGAACTTTTCAAAGGCTTCAGACTTGTGCTGCATTAGGTACACATATCCATACCTAGAGTGGTCATCGGTAAATGTTATGAAATACTCATAACCACGCCTTGCTCTAATATTTATTGGTCCACACACATCAGTATGAACTAATTCCAACAATGCATTGGTCCTATTGCCCTTTGCAGGAAAGGGCCTTTTGGTCATCTTACCCTCCAAACAAGATTCGCAGACTTCCATTGGTTCGAGAACCAAATCGCCTAAGACCCCTTCTTTGACTAGTCTTCCAATCCTATTCAGATTGATATGGCCAAGCCTCATATGCCAAAGCCTTGTTGGATTAGTGGAAGGTTCCTTTCTTTTAGATGGTAAAGTTACCACTGAGTTATTAAGTTCCAAACAAGAATCTTTTGAAATATTGGGAGTAATCACATACAAACCATTTGATTTAACACCAGAACATATAAAAGAACTGTTTCTTTTAATGACAACTTCAGTTCCAAAATGAAAGGAATAACCATTATTCGTTAAATTAGAAACTGAAATTAAATTACGTCTCATTAAAGGGACGTAAAGTACATCTGATAAAATCAAAACTTTATTGTCCGAAAATTCTAAAACTACGACTCCTATAGCAACCGCAAATACGGTTGCGCTAGAACCTAGAGTAAGCATGATCTCCCCATCACTGCATTTCCTGGTTGATCTGAACCCCTGCAATGAATTACAGATATGGTTAGTCGCACCAGAATCAATGCACCAAGTGTTTGAAGTATCCGTAATAAAACTTACTTCAATCACATGTGATTCAATCATACCTTGAACTCTTGTAGCTAAGAATTCTGGACAGTTCCTCTTCCAGTGGCCCTTCTCACCGCATTGGAAACACTTTCCTTTGCCTTGGCCACCCACCTTCCCTTTGCCCTTACCTTTTCCCTTAGATTTTGCAATCTTAGGGACCGGTCCAACACTTGAACCACCAGTGCCAGCCTTCTTCTTTCCTTTCTTACCTTTGGGTGTAGATCGGGAAGAAGAAGCGCTTTTCTCAACGTTTAAAACGCTGCCCCCAGGTTTGATCACCTCTTCTGCTGCCAGTAAAGAACTCATTAATTCGCTCATTGAAAAATCCATTTGATTCATATTATAGTTAAGTTTGAATTGAGCGAATGATGGCGACAGCGAGTTGAGGATCATATCAACTTGGGTCTGTGCATCGATGTTGGCTCCCAAGGTCTCCAGTTCGTTTAAATAACCAATCATTTTTAAAACATGTTCTTTAACTGGAGTACCTTCCGAAATCTTTGCACTCATTATCTTCTGCATGGCTACCTGTCTGGCAGGCCTGCCATGCTCCCCAAACATCTTTTTCAGGGATGTGATAATGTCACTGGCAGAATCGTTCGATTGGAATTGGTGTTGTAACACACCAGCCATTGAGGCCAGAATGTAACAACGGGCCATTCCATTCGACTTCTTCCATTTGTCGAACTCGCGTCTGGCAGCTGCTGAAGCATTTGCCGCGGGTTCTTCAGGGCTTGGGGTGGTGAGGACATATATGTGATCCTCCGCAGTTAAAACGATGTCAAGGTTACGTTTCCATTCAGTGTAGTTATTTCCAGTTAACTTGTTTTGAGTGAGTATGGTGGCAAGTGGACTAAATGCAGATCCAGACATTATGATTACTGAAAATCAAACAAACAAAATAAATATGGATATCAGAATAGACAGTTTAAAATAAAAGAATCCTTAAAACTCTTATTTAAAAACAAAGTCGCCGGAATATCGAAACGAAAGAATAAAGCCTCCGTGTGGTGGTCAATGTTCGATCTTTCGATTTATCATGACTTATCCGCTATGCAACTCTTGCAAAATAGCCATGACTCCCGAACCTATTTGATCTCTAAGTTTTTGAATAATGCCTCGTGTGGGATCCCTTATCCACAGCTTAGCTAGTGTGTACCATTAACTAGGATCCAATCACAACCGTCTCAAGTAGCGCCTCCGTGTGGTGGTCACCCTCTAACACGTCTGATTGATCCTATCCATAGGAAGTTCACATCTAGTAACCAATGAGCAGTGTACCCTCCGTATGGAATGATCACCCCTGGCGAGGTGACACAGAATACACTACTCATCTTACAATGAACCGTTAATGGAAGATCGTGGGTGTTATTTGATAAGACCCTCTCCCACTAGATTTAGTAAATTAAGGATTTTGCTTTTGAAAAAAGTTTCCACACACTACCCATAAACATCCAATGTTTACTAATGTGTTGAAAAACGGTTTTTGAATTTTATTTTAGAAAACTTGTTTTAAGTGCATGCAACAATGTTTTATACGCCAATTACAAAACAAGCACATAAAACAAAAAACTAAAATGAAATATAGGCATTCAAACAATGCCTCTATCTCCCATGGCTCTATTTCCATAGAACACCTTCTTGGTTTGGTCGCCTCCGGCTCCATCTTGATGGACAACGGCTCCTTGCTCCATCTTCATGGAATTTCTAATTCTATTACATTGGACTTATGCTTCTTTTGAAGCTTACAATTTATCTAGAAAAAAGAAATAGCAAAAATGAAATAAAAGGCTAGGGAAACCGGTGCGACTTTCCTTTTCGTAGGATTGAAGCCGCAGCGCCCTTTACATACGCCTTAAAACCAAACCATTAATAAATTACAACATGCACCAATCTCAAACAATTTAAATATAAATATTTAAACGACTTGGTGCCATGGGAGATAGCAACTAATTTTGCTGCAAAAGGGTTAGTCGTACACACATCCACACATACATAACAAATATATGTAACTATTGGAACACTTAATTGATTCACACAGTATATAAACACTTTACATACTGAATTAGAACTTAAAAACAGCATCTTACTTCTCTGTCACAGTTCGATCGATCGAAGACCGTTCGATCGCTCGAACCTTCGATCGATTGAACACTGTTCAATCGCTTGAACAGTCTGTTTCACAGAATGATTTGAAAATTTTACAGAATATTTTAAAATTAAAGTTTTTAATTTCAAAACACTTTAAAACTGTGAAACAGAGAACCTGACAAAGTATCTATCTCGATTGATCGAACTTCGTTCGATCGATCGAATACCAGAAGGTTCGATCGATCGAAGACTGTTCGATCGATTGAGAACAGAATGTTCGATCGATCGAAACAAGTTCGATCGATCGAACCCACCTTGCATCCTATGCAATCACAGTTTTGTATTCTGCTGCGATAATACTGCAGAAACAGATCTGTGACGATGCAGTTTCGAAAACAGTTCTAAAATCAACATGCAAATCAAAACTAGGGTTCCAAAAACGCATCTATAGATCCAAACGAGCGTGGCTCTGATACCAATTGTAGGAAAAAGTGGTTTAAAGTGAGAGTTTAAACGCGCAGCGGAAATAGGTTAAGTTATAAAACTTTTGGTATTCCAGGATCTACTACTTGTCAATTCCATAGATGCGTACAAGGGGTGCAAGAATTATACCTTAGTGTCTTGAACCCAATTCTGAAACTTCAACTTCCAGCAGCCTCCACTAGATGATCTTCACCCTTATGACTCCTGCGGATGCCTGCCAGAAAGACTAGGGTAGGTGGGAACCCTAATAGAGAGGATAGGAAGGTTTTTGGAAGACTATGATAGTTTCTGCAGCTTCTGCGTATAAAAACGACGATCACTTACTTCCAGAATGCAGCTGCCCTATTTATAGATTTCCAGAACCGACCTAGACTTCGATCGATCGAAGTGACTTCGATCGATCGAACCTTTGATCGATCGAACCATTCTCGATCGATCAAACCTGAAGACTTCAATCGATCGAACAGTCTTCGATCGATCGAACCTGTCTTAACAGCTTCCTCAAGTGTCTTTCCAAGCATCCTAGGCTCTTTATTGTTGGCTCAGACCAGTTTGTTAATTACCATGACCAAACTCTTTGATCAGCAAACTAACTAACTGGCCAGTTAACATTTATTCCACTATAAAACGATAACTGAACTCCAACGCAAAAGAACATATCCGAAGCGATAACCAGACTTATATGGTGTACTAATGTCCCTCTACCGTCAGCATTCGTAATCATATTCAGGTAGTCGGATAACTGTTACTGTCATCCTGAATCATGATTACTTCTTGTATTCCTTGAGTCCCATTCACTACTCATGATTACCAAACATGTTGATAACTCTTATCAACAAGACTGCAGTACTCAGTAATCAACTTGGTGACATTCTCAAGGGAATGCTTACTCTGAATCAGAGGGTAGATTCTATCTTGACAATATATGTTCACAACCCTATGGACATGACATACCCAAGATACCCAGGTGTTGATCTTCTATAGACCTCACTGATTGGTAAGTCAAAACAGCCATATCCATAGTCTGTGTTCATAATCATCTCAAGATTGAGAACACGTACCTTATATAAGTTATGAGTTCCTATTGACTGTTGACAGCCTTAAGCATCAACAGGAAAGCTCAGGTCCGTCAATGCACTATAAGCACTAGCATATCAACTAAGAGCTACACTCTAGTGATTGAGATTAATCACTCCATCCAATGGTAGTTAATTATGCTACAGTGTAGACCTGATGAGGTATCCAGTCTCATCATCCACTGTGACATATTCTAAGTATCAAAGAATAGTAATTCGTATCTCACTTGTGTGTATCTCATACACACACGAATTGCTTACTATGATACTTAAGGATAAAACAATCATCTCATGAAAGAAACATACACAATGAAATGTAAAGCTGATATCCATATATTATAATGCTAATGTCTCATACATAAAGTAAAGGTTTGAGGGTACAAACCCAACACCAACCAATTAATATATTGGAATGAACAAAAAAAATATACAATCGATCCGAGTCAAAAGTGCTAAAATAATAACATATACATATTACATAATACATTCATCAAAAAGTACTAAGAAAACTATGAAACCAACAACAAAAAATTAGCCCAGCAAAAAAAGTGGTTCACTTGTTAGCTTTCCATCAAATTGTGAAACTTTAATTTGTAACTACAAAAAAGAAAAAGTTTTCATTAATTAGTTGTATATATGAAATAATAAAAGAGCAAAACTATGTTTGGGGTTTTGAGAGACCAAAATGTGTTCGGGGACTCGGAATGACGTAATACTCATTTTTTCGCATTATTTGTCAACCGTGAATATATCCGTTATGCATTCCGTTAGTTCTCGCAAGTTTATTAGGCATGTTTGAGGTGCGAGTAAGGTTTCGTGGCGTTTGGTTAAGCGGTTTACCGATTCACTACTCAAAACATCAAAAACTAGGCGTTTTCAAGCCTAAGTGATGAAAGATTCGCTTTTTTTGCATTTTTTGTGAACCGTGATTCCATTATCCATTCCGTTAGTTCCCAAAAGTTTGTTTAGGCATGTTTGAGGTGTGTGTACGGTTTTGTGGCATTTGATTAAGCGGTTTACCGATTCACTACTCAAAACCTCAAAAACTAGGCGTTTTCAAGCCTAAGTGATGAAAAAGTCGCTTTTTCGCATTTTTATGTGAACCGTGAATCCGTTATGTATTTCATTAGTTCCCGCTAGTTTATTTAGGCATGTTTGAGGTGCGTGTAAGGTTTTGTGACGTTTGGTTAAGCGGTTTACCGATTCACTACTCAAAACCTCAAAAACTAGGCGTTTTCAAGCCTAAGTGATGAAAGAGTCACTTTTTTTGCATTTTCTGTGAACCGTGAATCCGTTATGTATTCCGTTAGTTCCTGCAAGTTTATTTAGTTATGTTTGAGGTGCATGTAAGGTTTCGTGGCATTTGGTTAAGCGCTTTACCGATTCACTACTCAAAACCTCAAAAACTAGGCGTTTTCAAGCCTAAGTGATGAAAGAGTTGCTTTTTTTTGCATTTGTTGTGAACCGTGATTCCGTTATCTATTCTGTTAGTTCCCGCAAGTTTATTTAGGTATGTTTGAGGTGTGTGTAAGGTTTTTTGGAATTTGGTTAAGCGATTTACCGATTCACTACTCAAAACCTCAAAAACTAGGCATTTTCAAGCCTAAGTGATGAAAGAGTCGCTTTTTTCGCATTTGTTGTGAACCATGATTCCGTTATCCATTCCGTTAGTTCTTAAAAGTTTATTTAGGCATGTTTGAGGTGCGTGTAAGGTTTCGTGGCATTTGGTTAAGCGGTTTACCGATTCAATACTCAAAACCTTCATAACTAAGAATTTTCAAGTCTAAGTGATCCTAAAGTCATTTTTTTGCATTATTTGTGAACCGTGAATCCGCTATGCATTCCGTTAGTTCCCGCAAGTTTATTTAGGAAAGCAGGGTTCAAAAAAATAAATAATAGAAATTCCAAATTTGGACATAAGAAGATGCATGTTTATTGTGATACAAGCAAGTTAATTACCTATGCTTTCATTCGGGCATATATTCCGCAATTGAACTGTTAGAAAAAGAAGCTAAATAACCTAAATCTGGCTCCATGTATCAAATTTAGATAGAAAAATAGACCTTTGAAATTCCATTAGCAGATTGAATTTTACTATAGACGATCTTCTTTGCCAACAAATGTACCCCCAACAATATTGCAGCAATAGTTCTTGCCCATAACCAAAAGTGCACCAAGCTTACGAATTGCAGAGCTTGTCAAAATTTGCTTTTGAATCCCACTGTAATCATAGGTAAAAGCAATGAAAAAGTGAATTTACAAAGCATGCAAACATGAGATTCAAAACTCTAGCAAGAAGGAGATACAGATTCAAGAAATGCTCAATGAATACAAAGAAAAAAGCAAATGAATTTATAACACATGAAGAGCCAATACGGCATCAAAAATCAACAGAAGAAAAGCTTCGATTACATAGAAAGAACTTTGGAACTAACTTATTTTTCACTAAATATTAGCCAACCAAGGACAGCTTTTGCGTGTCACACACACCAAAACAATAGAAGCTTGCACACAGGCATTACGAAATAACCTCTGAAGTATCCAGCAATCACATCGCTCAAAACTTCAACATATAACTATCAAGGAAAATAGCGTAGTTTAAATATATTTTGTTTCAGTTTGCCTATCAAGAAATAATTTAGACTAATTTAACATTTTATCTTACCAGGAATTAGGAAAATACACACTATTTAAGAACTGCTTAAGGAAAAAGCCAATCATGTAGAAAACAAAGACTGGAAGAATAAACAACTATGATAAATGCAAAATGAAAATGAAAGGGAAGAAAAGGAGTAAAAGGAGTCCTCAAAATCTTGGGCTCGTCAACAAAATTCTTTAGTTTAAAAGTAGCCTCACATAGCAGCGAAAAAGTTAACAAAATAAATTCTCCCCTTTACGGCGGTTTCTAACATAAATGGGTCCAATATAGGAAGTACACAAATGATATGCCAGTGTGTTTCAAAAGTTTAAACCACTTAAGAACCTCAGAATCGGAATAAAAATTTGCAAAAAATCTACCGAAACATTATTCACAATCTTTCGGAACTCGTCAGTAAACATTGAAGTTTTTTACTCACTAGATTAAGAAGTGAAAATCTGCACAAGCTCATTCAATTTCTTAGACCCAACCTCTTGGTGATAATATGGATACCAAATTAATTGGAAAAATGGAGCTACGACCATCACACATACAAAGAAAAGATAATATACCTGTAGAGCGTTTCATATACTAAAGGAACATATATTAGGTAATGCGGTTGATAGTGTCGCAAATCTTCCTGCAATAGAAATGATAAGAAAACTGCTAAACAAAACTGCATATACCCACAAGCGTGTGTATGTATATATGTTAGAGTTAATTGATAAGATTGTGTGGTGTGAATAAGTGGAAATTGATTTTAGAGACCCATTAATCATCATGGTTTTTGATAATGAAGTGGGAAAACTTAGTTCCATCACGACAAAGACTGTTTGGATGGAAAAGGAAGTTTGGTTATGCCAACCAAACTAGCACCTTTTTTTTATATTCCCTATTCAGAAAAGTAGTGGCTAATCTTTCTATATTCTTTTCTTTTCTTGAAAAAGTTGAGAGCTAGTGGGACTTACCCTTAATTTGTATCCATCGTAAACCTTCTAATTAATTAACAGATTACTATAAAGTGGGCCTTCTTTTACATTGTGTTTGTCCCACACAGTTTGATATATTGACAGAGACAAACAAAGGGTTCTTACCCTGTTTATATGGTTTTTCAGTTTGCCTACTCCTTGGTCAGCATCAATCTGAAACCACTTAGATCTGAAATCGTAAATAAAACAAAAGTTAAACTAGGAATTTAGCACTTTATTATGTCTACATTCTATTCATTAGCTTTACAATCACAAGACATACAGTAATGTAAACATCAGTTAATTTTCAATATTATAAAGATTCAGTTTGTTGTTCAATATGAACACTCGGGCTGTGAAAAAGTTCAAAACAATCATCAGAACTTGGTTATTGTTCGGATATTGTTCGACAGAAGTAACCTTCTACATAAAATCGACGTTTAAATCATGATGTGAACCTGATATTTCACCTTCAAAGGAACTTGCATCATCGGACCACCACTCACTGATATCCGAGATTTTCGAAGGTGTTATCCATAGATCCAGATGATGTGATAATAAGAGTAGAAATGATGTGGCTTTATGGATGCAGAAGGGTTTGGTCCCAGCAATGGTTGACAGAGAATTCCATAAATTTTACTTAATTGTCTGCTTGCCCCATTAGACTTCCAGCTATAAATGACCACCTGAAAGTCCAACTGTCAATCAGCCTACAACTTTGATTACAACTGTGCAAACCTGACCAACACGAAACAACAAAACAAGATATAGTGATTCGGAAAGAAAAATAGGGAGAGGGAGAGAGAAGAAGAAGAAGAAGAAGAAGAAGAAGAAGAAGAAGAAGAAGAAGAAACACTCAAATGAGGCTTATACAGACAGAAAGAGAAGTGGACAAACCTTTCGCTATGCGAAGGGTACGGCAACAACATTGATCACTATGAATTCGAATGTAAAGCTTCTGTTATTCTTGTTTCGTCCATGCTCCCTTGTTTGGTGTCTTGTTTATAATAGCAAGGCTCCTCCTTCCTATATATAGTTAGTCATGTATATATGATTGATCTCTATTCCAAACTCAACATCGGTGCAATACAATATGTTATAAACACACAGGCAGCAATAAAGGATACTTTCTCTAGGTGACACACCTTCCTAAAACATAAAGGACTGCAACCTATAAAGCACTCGTGCGTCTTTGACTGCAACCGTTTCATTGACAGCAAGAACAATTGACACGAGAAAAATCTTGTGCGCTCTTGTGCAATACCCAAGTGTAGGTAGACGTGCAAGTAATATCTGGTAAGACCAGGTCGATCCCACAGGGAAGGTGTTGACCTATTAAATTAGACTATCCTCTAAAAGAAATCAAAATAAAATGAACAAGTTTGAACGATGGTGCAGAACACAAAGTTCCACAAACTAGGATTACTAATGAAAATAATTAAAATTAACTAAACAATCTAACTAGCTAATTAAAACAGTACTTAAAATTAGGGTGTTTAACTTTAGAAAGAAAGTGTTGGGATTACACGAATCCGCAGTAACCTAGCCATCTACCATGCATTTACCTTGAAGCACAATGGAGCATATTACCTACAGTTTTCCGTATTCCTCTAAAAATAAAGAATCCATGGCCCTTTCATGACCGGGACCATATCATCACAGTTAAATTGAAATACACAAAAGCGGTTTAATTCAATAGTTAAGACTCGCATCCTCAATGGTGTTAGCATTGAAGATGGTTTGCAAAATATATTGAAAGAAAATGCCTTAGGGCCTTAGTTTTAAAACTATTTTGACAAACTGAGCATTTATTTGGGACAGAATGATAACAAGTCCTAAAACAAAAAGTCCTAGAATACTGCAGGGAACATCCTCAAGAATCCGAGGGTTCGATCGATCGACGCGCTTTCGATCGATCGAAGACCTTCATCCCTCAATCGATCGAACTGACTTCGATCGATTGACTGTCTCTGGTTCGATCGATCGAACTGACTTCGATCGATCGAACACAGCGTTTATTCTGCTGCATGGCAGAGGCTGGAGATCACTGTTTCATCGTGTTCTCCCAACCTGGGACTACTCAGACATCGTCTGGAGTGTCACAGAATTAGTTTTAACGTAAGAAAACATTAATACCCTGTTTGGTTGCGAGTTTTTCATTAAAAATCTAAAAAACTATGGGGTTATCAATATTTAGCATGCAACACTATAAACTGAGCGATTAAACTATGCCTATGAAGTGCAGAATGTAAATGACAATATATAAATAACCTGAAGTGAATGATACTTGTATTAAACTCAAGAAATCCAGTCCACAATGTATAGATTCAAGGAAAACCTACAAAAACAAACACAACTCTCTATCTCTCTCTCTAAAACTGTTAAAACAAAAAGTGGGCGTCCTTATGGACGTGCATAATACTCCTATAAATAAGAAAACCTAAGACACTAGGGTTAAAACCCGCATTCTGCTGCGCACGCAAATGTTACTGGAAATACCCCGTTCGATCGATCGAACTGCTTTCGATCGATCGAACCCTTGATCTTCAAGCGCTTCAACACTCTTCAAGCGATCGAACGCTCGATCGATCGAACCTTCTTAGAGCGATCGAACTTCACATTTTAGCTTTGACTTCTTTTGTTTGCATTCCAGCATTCCATTTATTCTGATGTTCATCTGTTTAGTCCACACAGCAGTAATCTGCACAAACAACAGCTAAAACAATACAACTTATCATAGATTAATCATATTGTATAAAAATTAGCCTTGTAATGCAAATTGCGGATAACATGGGAAGTTGTGATAAAAATTAATACAATTCTTTCCTTTTAGCGCGGTTGTATTTTACAAAAACCCCCGCTTTGCACAACCCCCAACTAGCTTATTGCTAGTCCCTAGCGATAAAGCGAAAATAAAATAAACTAAAAACTCCTAAACTAATACTACCATGACTAAGAAACAAAGAAAAACTAAAAACAACCTAAACTAAAAAAATCCTAACTCACTTTCGCAGGAATCGCGGTTGCATTTAGCAAATGCAACAAGCCGTTAAACCCCTAGGTTCCCCCTAGTGGACGAGTGTTGTCTCGTGAGGGTTTGCAGTGAATATACCCACAAAATTCCAATTTTAAGCTCAAAAAGATTTAGAACAACTTGTAGAATTTCCCCTTCCATTAAGCTATTAATTCAACTCTACAATAATATAATATCCTCTATCAACCCATGAAAGAGATCCACATGCTCCCCCATATCACCAAGTAAAATATACAAATGTATTACCATCATGCACCCGTGTGTGTGTGAAATTAACAACCATGCGTCCAACCCTTATTAAGAGTTATCTAGACCATTGTACTTTGGAAACTTGCAGTTTTAGCTCAATTCTCACATTGGTCACACTCAAAAAGAACGTCTCTCAGAAACTTGCTTTACAATGATCGCACATCGTATGAAAGCTTTGATAAGAATGATATTCTAAGTGCTAATGCTTTCATACTGGACTCTATGAAAAACGAACATTTAAGAGTGTATAGTCTCATGAATGGAATAGTACTTACTAGAGGAGCGAAATACCGTGGACAACTCAACTCACACTTTCATGTTCAAACCAATTGTTGAGAATCTTCAAGACTTTGAATTATGGCTTTTATTTAGTAGGTGGGGGTGTTGTAGAGAAGAGTGTGCTTTTTAGTATGTGATGGAATTTCTTCTCTTTTTTATTATTTATTCTTTTCTCCACCCAATCTCCCATTCATTTCATATACTTTTTTTTATTTTTTATTTTTTTTTTTAACCTCTTCATTCATCATCATTTTTTTTTTTTTTAACCTGGAACATCCCCACAACAACTTCCTTCCATTTCACATACTTTGATGACTCATTCTCAATAAATTTATCAAACGGTTCAATGAGGTCAAGGTATAGATCAAAGATTTGGATTCTTGTGATTTTATTGGAAATATTTAATTGAGGTGGGATCAGGGGTGAAACGATTCAATGAATGAGGGTGAGCTATATTAGGTAAAGGAATGGGTAAACGATGGCTTGAATCATTTTCTCAACTTTCAATTTTTAGCACTTAAGTGTTCATCGAGTTTAATTGGTAAATCCTGAACGTTCTCCTCTAACAAGCAGTCAAAATTTTAAAGAAAACTGAGACTTAACAACGAATTTGCGAAGTATATGCAAGAAACGACCATTCGACAATGTATGAGAATCCCCTCAGAAATGACGATTGGCTCAATAGCTCACAAAGGGTTATTAGCTTCCACTACTTGTTCTTTTCGCACAATATTCATATTAACTCAACTTTCAGGTTTTCCACATGGCTGCCAATTAGTGCACAAAAGTGTTGGGTACATAATAGCTTTACAAATGCAATTTATTTCAGTGATACAGAAAAAACGCGTGGATTTAATCCATAAAAAGATAAGAATACTACAGATGTATCATTGTCTAATTAAGAAGCAGGAGAGGTTATTCAAAGTTATTCTATCAATATACTTCAAAAATTTTCAAAATTTTAACAGACTGTGTTCTCATTAAATTTAAAACATATCTAAGTGCAAAACCTGATTATTACGGGTGTATACCTATCTATTGTCTCCTACCCCCAACTGAAAACAACAAAGTCCCCAGAAGTTGATTTTCAATAAATAAAAGAGATGGGTATCACCTGTACAGAGCAAATGATGATCGCAAGCAAAGCAACCTAGCATAGAAAAGTAGAACACAATCTCCAAAACAAACAGGATCAATAAATAAGAATAACACGATAAAACCATGATCCAACAAACCAAACCACTGTAATATGAACATAATAAAATACAAACCGAGATACATAATGTCCATACAAAACCATCCAACCAAATAATACAACCAAAAACCACCAACATATATCCAACCAACCACAAAAAAAAAAAACATAAATACCACCTCCCCGACGAAAACTAATCGACCCCAGACGGCGTATCCTCGGCTATATCAGAAGGGATGTCGATGGGAGTAGGCGGCAATACAGTAGTAGTAGGAGCAGTAGTAGATGGCTCGGAAGCAGGAGTGGAAACAGGATCAGTAGCCTCAGAAGCTGGGGCAGCAAATGATGGATCAGTAAGTGGTGGATCTGTAGGAGTAGAAACATGCGATGGATCAGCAGCAGGCGGGGCAGGAGGGGTGGCTGTGGGATGGTGAGCAGAGTGAACAGCCTGATCAACCCCTATCTGAATCAATATGGACTCCAGCAAGGTCTGGATCTGATCCATCCGGCCCTCGAGTCTAATCCTGGCCTCTCTCTCCTCCAATAATAGCTCGCGAACTGTCGGGAGAGGCACAGAAGAAGAAGACTCTCCCTGGGCACGAGACTGCGACCGCTGTCGCAGCTCAAACTGCTGAACCGCAGCAACTGGATCATCCTCATCATCCGAATCAAGCTCCTCCACCTCGGTGGGTGTCCCTGAAGCTCCGGCCTCCGTGTCTGTACCGCCACGCCTCTTCTTCCTCCCCCTCACCCTCGCTGTCCCTTTCCCCTTGCGCTTCCTCTTCTGGGCGTCGGAGCGGCGAGCAGCCGCCTCGCTAAATCGGCGGGGAGAAGGGCGGATATCATCTCCAGCGAGCTCGAGGAATCCGGCATCGGCCATGACCCTCTGAATAGCCCAAGCACCCTTCAGGTGCTTCATGGACGAGATATAACGGGTGGGGTGGACCATAAAATCAATATATAGGCGTGGTATACAAACAGGCTGTCCCGTCCCCACAGCATATAAGACTCGCGCATACCAAGCCGCGATCTTCTCTCTATAGGACGTCACTAGGAGGCAATTGCTGAGGACCAAATGAAGCATGTGGTAGTCATCGGTGAGAAAGTGGTCCTCGATCAAAGCATCGCGATCCCAAGACGGGACGGCGCCTCCAGTGAGCTCCCTGATAATAGCGGATGGTGGGGTCACTGGTGCATCAGGCCGGTGGGGGCAAACATAATCAGGTACCTCTGGTACCCCCAACGCGGCGGAAACGGTCGCGGGACTGATGATGAATGAACGACTCCGAAAGTAGGCATGATAGGTGAATGGTGTAAACGGGTCGCTGATCATAGTTGCACACACACCTCTAATCCAGGATAGGTTGACCCTCTTGGCCAACGACAGGAGATCGAACCAGTGAGGTATAGCGCGGATCCGTGTGAGGAAGCATGGGCTCTCAGTCCAGATGTGCTCAATAGGGCGCTCAATCATAACCATACGTGTCTGAAAATACCGCTCGAACCAAACCCTATCCTCGTTATTCCGGAACCCGTGAACGGGTACCGGATCTGGTATAGTACGGTCGAGGGGCTTGGACTTATGATAGCCCGTCACTGGATTCATCTGGCAGTCCTGAAAATAAGACCACACAAGATACAGATAAGAACAGGAAGAAAACAGAAACAAAACAAACACTGCTGGAGTTCGATCGATTGAACTGGGTTCGATCGATCGAACTGGAGTAGACTTCGATCGCTTGAACTTTGTTCGATCGATCGAACAACTTCCCTTCGATCGCTCGAAATCAGTTCGAGCGATCGAACACAGCGGTGTTCAGCAATCGCAGAAACGAAAAGAAAACCAGAGTTATACTAACAAAATACGATCCTAAGACCAAGGGGACACCCCCTTGGGATTTTCTATCACGAACATAGAGGAAAAGAAAAAAAAACAAATGAGTGGGGCCTACCTCGGTGTAGAACTCGCAGTGGAGATGGAGAGGACGATGATGTGACTATGAGAATGACCGGAGGGTTGATCAGGGTGTCTTATGGAATGCAAGGGATCGGAAATTGCCGAGTCGCCCCCCCTCTGTCTTCGAGCGATTGAGAGTGAGAGTGAGGGAAATGAAGAAGTGTCCTGAAGACGCCTCGTTTAAATGCCTCGTTCGATCGATCGAACTATGATTGAACGTAAACTACAAGCGCTTGAACATTCAGGTTTCGATCGATCGAACTTGGTTCGATCGATCGAACACAAAAATTCCAGAATTCATTGGGATATGAACCACATCACTCCCAACTATCAAAAACAAATCTGGACATGCAGAGAGACTGAAAGAACAGTTGAAGAACAAGCATGTAGGACAGAAATTCATCCCCAGAATAGAAAATCACAATTTATATAAAAATAAAACTTTATAATTGCATCCAAATTGCAACATTATCATCCCCAACTGTGGTTAAAACCTTATTTAACTAAAGAAAACCAAAAATAAAACTAAAACTAAAACCAAAAACATTTTGTCAAGGATTACACTCCAGTTGCTAAACAAGAATTGAAATTGAACACAAACAACTGAAATGTAGCACTAGTCTTCGAGTATAAAGATTTCCTCTTCCACGATCTCTTCATAATCCGCCGAATCTTCAGACGCGAAGTCCAAACTCGATGATTCCCTTTCCCAGAACAATCGAAAAGCAGCAAGGACATCATCAAACAAGTCTGGCGTCTCCACAGAATTGAAAGCCCATGCAAGAGGTGATCCGGACGGAGACAAGGATAAAGGAGTGTGATTTCGCAACGGACTGTCCTCTCGCGGCGGAGTGTGTGGGGGCCTTATGTAGGGCCCAAGACCATGAATCAGTTGATGTGGAATGAATACCGGGATGCCATTTAGGAACATAGTGACAATCCTGGACAAAAGACAACAAACTGAAATTAAAACAACAGAACACAAGAAACACAAGTTAACACAAAAAGAAAAACAAAGAATAGAAACAATAATACAAAGAAATGTGACAAGTTCCAACCTCACTATTGGCATTGGTTCCCAAAATGCACTGGCTGGTAAGGGGCATTGGAGCCTGAATAGCAAGTAGCTCAAGTGCACGTAGCGGTATGGGACCAACTCAAGCACGAGGAAATCGTCCACGAAAACAAAGACGGCATTGTGGCGTTCTGGGACGACATCCTGAAGGACATGATCCTCCCATGGCTCCCACATGTCATCGTTTTCCCACTGCGCCATGAGTGCGTCATCCACCATTCGTCCCATGTATAGGTCTTCTTCCTCATCCACCTCTTCATAATCCTGAAATCCCATATTTTCGTATGGATTGATGTCCAGGAGGGCTGGTGGATATGGGATGTACCCTTGAGTAGCATCAATAAGAGAATGAGCTTCAGGATCTTGATGAAGCAAAGGACAGGGTATGAGTTCACCCTCAATCCAAGTGCCACAGCGACATTCTGAATCAGCCCAAGAACCGACAGAGTGAACATCATCACCTCGCATCTACGCACCTGCAACAGAGTGGTTTAAGGAATAATGGATTAGAACTGAATCACAAACACGAAATAAAGAACGAAAACCAAAAAGAAACAAAAGAGAGAGAAACTAAAATGCAAGGAAAGAAAAGGAATACAACAACAATTTGGAATTCCACTTTGGATTTTTAAGCGTGAGAATAGCTGGGCTCATCCAGCTGGATGTGCTCAACTTCAGAGTGGAAATTCTCCAAGAACGGCTTCAATCTTTGGCCATTGACCTTGAAACAATCATCGTTCTTGGGATTAACAATCTCGACCGCCCCATGTGGAAAAACAGTTTTTACGATGAACGGGCCTGTCCAACGGGAGCGGAGTTTTCCTGGGAAAAGGTGGAGGCGAGAGTCATACAACAATACTTTCTGCCCCGGCTCAAATGATTTACGAAAAATCGTACGATCGTGTCGAGCCTTCAACTTTTCCTTATGTAACTTTGCAGAGTCATACGCGTCTCGTCGTATTTCCTCTAGCTCTGCAAGTTGAAGCTTGCGTAGCTGACCTCCCTCTTGAATATCAAAGTTCAATGAGCGTGTCGCCCAATAAGCTTTATGTTCAATTTCAACAGGAAGGTGGCAAGCTTTCCCGTAAACTAGTCTATACGGGGACATACCAAGATTCGTCTTAAAGGCAGTACGGTATGCCCATAACGCGTCAGTTAATTTGTATGCCCAGTCTTTTCGATTGGAACTAACCGTCTTCTCGAGAATATGCTTGATTTCTCGGTTAGCCAATTCTGCTTGCCCATTAGACTGTGGATGATAGGCAAGAGCGATTTTATGATGAACTCCGTATTTCTTGAGAAGTGACTCCAAAGGCCTATTGCAGAAATGCTTGCCTTGGTCACTTAATAAAGCTTTCGGAGTACCAAAACGAGACAAAATATGCTCTCTTAGAAATGACATGACCATTCTGTGGTCATTTCGTCTCGTTGGTATCGCTTCTACCCATTTGGATACATACTCGACAGCAAGGAGTATGTATTCACAGTTGTTAGACTTGGGAAATGGGCCCATAAAATCTATGCCCCAACAATCAAATATCTCAATTGTGATGATAGGGGTTAAAGGCATAGAATTCCTTTTAGAAATGGTTCCAAGCTTTTGACAGCGTTGGCATGTCTTGCAAAAGGAATAAGCATCTTTGAAGACTGTAGGCCAGTAAAAACCGCTCTGTAAGACTTTTTGTGCGGTCTTTTGTGACGCGAAGTGGCCACCGCATGCCTCAGAATGGCATGACGCTAATATGACGGTTATATCCTCATTGGGGACGCAGCGCCTGATGACCTGATTAGCACAGTACTTGAAAAGGTATGGGTCATCAAAGAAGAAGTGACGCGCGAACGAGAGGAACCGTTTCCTATCTTGGTTCGACCACTGAGTTGGTGTCTCACCCGTGACGAGGTAGTTTACAACATCAGCATACCAAGGCAGACTACTTACTGCCAGTAGCTGTTCATCTGGGAACTCATCTTTAATGGATTGGGATTCAGTGTTATCGGTAAAAGTCAACCGGGATAAATGATCCGCAACCACATTCTCTACTCCTTTCTTGTCCTTGATTGTTAAATCAAACTCTTGGAGTAAGAGTATCCAGCGAATAAGCCGTTGTTTAGCGTCTTTCTTTGACAAAAGATACTTGAGGGCCGAATGATCTGTAAAACAGACGATTGGCGACCCTATCAGGTAAGACCTAAACTTGTCCAGAACGAATACTACAGCCAGCAGCTCCTTCTCGGTGGTAGTGTAATTCATTTGAGCGTCATTCAAGGTTCGGCTGGCGTAGTATATCACATGTGGCTTATTGTCCTTTCTCTGGCCTAGGACTGCGCCAATGGCGTAATCACTAGCATCGCACATTAATTCAAAAGGCAAACTCCAGTCGGGTGCCTGTATTATATGTGCGGAGGTGAGGAGATCTTTTAGATCCTCAAAGGACTTTTGGCAACTCTCTGACCACTCGAAAGGTGCATCTTTGACAAGAAGTTGACAAAGGGGTTGAGAGATTGCACTGAAATTCTGGATAAATCGACGATAAAAACCTGCGTGCCCCAAGAATGAACGAATGTCTCGCACTGTACGGGGGACAGGTAGATTCGAGATTATGTCGATCTTAGCCTTATCCACTTGGATTCCTTCATCGGATATTATGTGGCCTAGAACTATACCCTTGGTCACCATAAAGTGACACTTCTCCCAATTCAAGACTAGGTGTTTGTCCTCACACCTCATTAAAACCTGCTCGAGATTGCTAAGGCAATCTTCGAAGCTATGGCCGAATACTGAAAAATCATCCATGAAAACTTCAAGGATGTTTTCGACCATGTCACTGAATATACTCAGCATGCACCGCTGAAAGGTAGCTGGTGCATTGCATAGGCCAAACGGCATTCGTCGGTAGGCAAAAGTACCGAATGGACACGTGAATGTGGTTTTCTCCTGATCTTCAAGAGCAATCTCAATTTGATTATATCCACTGTATCCATCCAAGAAGCAGTAATACTTGTGACCCGCCACGCGTTCTAGCATTTGATCCATAAATGGCAAAGGAAAATGGTCCTTTCGGGTCATAGTATTTAACTTCCTGTAATCAATACACATCCTCCATCCAGTGGGAACACGTGTTGGTAGCAATTCACCATCTTTGTTCGGGATGACCGTTATGCCTACTTTCTTTGGAACTACTTGGGTAGGACTAACCCAAGGACTATCAGATATAGGATATATCATCCCAACATCAAGTAGTTTAAGCACTTCCTTTTTAACTACTTCTTGCATGTTGGGGTTCAGACGCCTTTGCATTTGCCTTGAGGGTTTAGCGTCTTCCTCCAGATATATCTTATGCGTGCATATGGATGGGCTTATGCCTTTGAGGTCAGCAATTGTCCATCCCATAGCATCCTTATGCTTGGTAAGCATTTTCACTAGCTTACTTTCCTGTTCATGAGTTAAAACAGATGAAATGATCACAGGATAAGTTTTTCCAGTCCCTAGGAATGCGTATTTTAGCTCTTTGGGGAGCTCCTTCAATTCTAACTCCGGAAACTGGAAACTAGAGGGCATTACCAACTTGGTTTTAGGAGGCAGTTGTTCATATGGCTGTATCCACATGCAATCAGCTCTATCCTCCTCTTTCGTATCCATCATAAGACACGTCTGGTTCAAGTCAGCATCCAATGGGGTGGACTCTGCAGGCTGATAAATATCGCCAAATTGAGTCATCACAACTTCCAAAGGATCTTTATAGTCGACCAAGTCAACTTCATCTTCAATGACCGTGTCTATATAATGGATTTCTTCCTCATCATCGTATTCTTCAGGTCGGGGATTAGAGAAGATCTTGATATTCAACGTCATGTTCCCGAATACGATAGTCATGATACCAGTTCTAATCTTGATTGTGGCATCAATGGTGTTGAGGAATGGACGTCCAAAAATAACCGGGATATGTGCACCAGGATTAGACACAGGTTCTGTGTCCAATATCACGAAATCAACCGGAAATACAAAAGTGTCTATTTGGACAAGGACGTCCTCCAATACCCCTCTAGGGTACTTTACAGATCTGTCTGCCAATTGCAAAGCAACTCGAGTGGGTTTGAGTTCACCCAACCCTAGCTGTTTATAGACTGAATATGGCAGCAGGTTCACGCTTGCTCCTAAATCGAGGAGTGCGTTGTCTATCTTTTGATTCCCAATTCTGCATGAGACAGTAGGTGTACCGGGATCTTTGAGTTTTGGAGGCAACTCATTTTGAATGATCGCGCTTGCTTGGCACGCGACATACGCATGTTTCTTCACGCTTTGCCTCCTCTTGACCGTGCATAGATCTTTGAGATACTTAGCATAGGCCGGCACTTGCTTGATAGCATCTAGGAGTGGAAGGTTAATCTTAACTTGCTTAAACAGTTCCAGAAACTCCTGATTCTTCGTCTCATTCTTTGGTTTCTTCAACCGTTGAGGATAAGGTGTAGGGAAGGGGCATTTTGGTGGTTCCTCCTTAACAGACTCCTTCCCAGGCCTTCGCTCAACTTCTTCTTCTACTCGAGGAGCTTCAATGTTTGCCTTGATTGGTTTGTCATTGGTAGACTGCTCCTCCTCTTGAGTAGATGGTAGCTCAACTTCCTTATCCACCACTTCCTCCTCATCGTACACTTCGGGAGTGGACAGAGGCATGCCTTTCTCTATGATTTTTCCACTTCTCAGTGTAGTCACAGCTTTAGCATGTTCTTGATTGTTAGGACCATTATTATGTCCCTTGGGGTTCTGAAGTGGTTGAGCAGGGAATGTTCCTCCTGAGCTCTCTTGCCGTGCATCTATCCTCTCTAGTGTAGCAGACATTCTACTCATCATTTGGATGAGTTGCTACGTTAGATTGGCATTAGCAAGTGGCTCCTCCTCTTGTACCTTCTTGTGCGGGGGCACATAGGCATTGGTTTGTGGTGCATTGGAGGGTTGAGCTTGATTGTAATTATTAGTTCTGTTTTGATTGTAATGCTGGGCTGGCCTATTGTTTTGCCCTTGATATTGATTATTGTTGTAGGGCTGCTGTTGATATTGATTTTGGGCCCCAGCATTATTTCTCCAATCAAAACCGGGGTGATTCCATCTATTGTTATTTTGAAAATTATTGTTGGAATTCCCCGCCCCTCGAAAACCTTGCATGGCATTCATCTCTATAGGGGCTTGCTCTTGAAAATGTGGCACATTAGGACAATATTGAGTTGTATGTCCCAACATGTTGCATGTGCCACATGGTTCTTCAGGCAAGACTTGCCTAGAGCTCTCTCCTTTCATACTTAACTCCTCTACCTTTTTTGCCAGCTCTGCATACTTAGTCATGAGGTGATCTTCATTGGTTAGCTGGTATAGGCTTTTCTCCTCTACACAGGATATCTGTGAGCGTGAGATATTGTCAGAATTTGACCATTCATGAGCGTATTCAGCTAACCATTCGAAATGGGCTTCGGCCTCTTCAGTGTTTTTACGCAGAAATGGTCCCGAGCTCATCGTTTCCACCAACTTCTTTGTTTCACCATTCAATCCCTGATAAAAGAAGCTGATCGTTCGCCATTTCTCAAACCCATGGTGTGGGCACGAGAGAAGAAAATCTTTGAAACGCTCCCATGCTTGTGTGAAGGTTTCATTGCTCTTTTGTTTATAGGAATTGATTTGACGCTGAAGGTCTGTGGTCATGCGAGTAGGATAGAATTTCTTCAAAAATGCGGTGCGCATCGCATGCCAGGTGAAAATTGAATTAGGTTTTAGGGAGTGGAGCCACGCCTTCGCTTTATCTTTCAAAGTGAAGGGGAATAGCATTAAATGCGTCACCTCCCTAGGACAAGTTTGCGAGAATGTTTTGCAAACATCCTCGAAATCGGTGACATGTAAATATGCCTTCTCGCTTTCCATCCCATGAAAAGTGGGAAGCAGTTGAATCATCCCATTGCGAAACTGGAATTCGCCATTATGCGGTGGGATTTGAATGCAAGAGGGCGTAGGTGCATGTTCTGGTTGCATGAGATCGCAAAGAGGACGGAGTGCCTCATCGATTGGTACCACAACATTGTCACCATTTTCACTCTGATGATCATCCATTGATGCAGTTGGAGTGGCTATGGGGTTGATGGAGCTTCTAGAGTCAGACAGATAGAAAGGATTTCCAAAAATTCCTTCAATGGAATTCTCGGACATGAACTGAGAGGGTCCCTAGGGCGAGAACTTACCCAAAAGAACTGAAAAGAAGAGAAAATAAAAATAGAAAGAGATGAAGAGAGACTGAGGTAATCTAAGGAATTGATCGTCGCCTTCCCCGGCAACGGCGCCAAAAACTTGACACGAGAAAAATCTTGTGCGCTCTTGTGCAATACCCAAGTGTAGGTAGACGTGCAAGTAATATCTGGTAAGACCAGGTCGATCCCACAGGGAAGGTGTTGACCTATTAAATTAGACTATCCTCTAAAAGAAATCAAAATAAAATGAACAAGTTTGAACGATGGTGCAGAACACAAAGTTCCACAAACTAGGATTACTAATGAAAATAATTAAAATTAACTAAACAATCTAACTAGCTAATTAAAACAGTACTTAAAATTAGGGTGTTTAACTTTAGAAAGAAAGTGTTGGGATTACACGAATCCGCAGTAACCTAGCCATCTACCATGCATTTACCTTGAAGCACAATGGAGCATATTACCTACAGTTTTCCGTATTCCTCTAAAAATAAAGAATCCATGGCCCTTTCATGACCGGGACCATATCATCACAGTTAAATTGAAATACACAAAAGCGGTTTAATTCAATAGTTAAGACTCGCATCCTCAATGGTGTTAGCATTGAAGATGGTTTGCAAAATATATTGAAAGAAAATGCCTTAGGGCCTTAGTTTTAAAACTGTTTTGACAAACTGAGCATTTATTTGGGACAGAATGATAACAAGTCCTAAAACAAAAAGTCCTGGAATACTGCAGGGAACATCCTCAAGAATCCGAGGGTTCGATCGATCGACGCGCTTTCGATCGATCGAAGACCTTCATCCCTCAATCGATCGAACTGACTTCGATCGATTGACTGTCTCTGGTTCGATCGATCGAACTGACTTCGATCGATCGAACACAGCGTTTATTCTGCTGTATGGCAGAGGCTGGAGATCACTGTTTCATCGTGTTCTCCCAACCTGGGACTACTCAGACATCGTCTGGAGTGTCACAGAATTAGTTTTAACGTAAGAAAACATTAATACCCTGTTTGGTTGCGAGTTTTTCATTAAAAATCTAAAAAACTATGGGGTTATCAATATTTAGCATGCAACACTATAAACTGAGCGATTAAACTATGCCTATGAAGTGCAGAATGTAAATGACAATATATAAATAACCTGAAGTGAATGATACTTGTATTAAACTCAAGAAATCCAGTCCACAATGTATAGATTCAAGGAAAACCTACAAAAACAAACACAACTCTCTATCTCTCTCTCTAAAACTGTTAAAACAAAAAGTGGGCGTCCTTATGGACGTGCATAATACTCCTATAAATAAGAAAACCTAAGACACTAGGGTTAAAACCCGCATTCTGCTGCGCACGCAAATGTTACTGGAAATACCCCGTTCGATCGATCGAACTGCTTTCGATCGATCGAACCCTTGATCTTCAAGCGCTTCAACACTCTTCAAGCGATCGAACGCTCGATCGATCGAACCTTCTTAGAGCGATCGAACTTCACATTTTAGCTTTGACTTCTTTTGTTTGCATTCCAGCATTCCATTTATTCTGATGTTCATCTGTTTAGTCCACACAGCAGTAATCTGCACAAACAACAGCTAAAACAATACAACTTATCATAGATTAATCATATTGTATAAAAATTAGCCTTGTAATGCAAATTGCGGATAACATGGGAAGTTGTGATAAAAATTAATACAATTCTTTCCTTTTAGCGCGGTTATATTTTACAAAAACCCCCGCTTTGCAACAATACAATACAGATCAGGCATAAATTACATGGTTAAGAACGGTTGTTAAGGAGTGGAGCAAAAACCATCTAATGTAAATTTTCTATTAAACTTGAGCTCAAGTTTAATTGAAGTGAATGTACCACTTGAACATATAGGACTATTTCATCAACGGTATCCAATGTCAAGCTAAATTTATGAAACCAGGTTACCACCATCTACCAGTATACAAGGTATTCACCACTTATTGCTTGCTATATTACCAAATAATAGCAAAGTCTTACCGTAAGAGCCCCCTCGTCTTCTCTACAGTTGTGTAAGGACTAACATAATTCAACCAAAATGATTGATGATAGCATATATAACAGTGAGGAACCCTTCAATGGGAAACATCACCAGAGAGAGTAACAACAGACTTGAGTAATCTGAAAATGGCTTCCCCATACCTACACTGGGCCTTGCACGCAAGAATCAGCTGGAAGTACAAAAACTTCCAGGTCAACACCACTGCATAGCTTAGCGTTGCAACCTCATAAACTGGGTGATGCCTTGGGCTTCGGGTATGTACCCAAGCAGTTTCAGCCATAATGAAACAAAGGGACTCGTACAATGCAAATCAACTATCGACGGTTAGTCAACTGTCGCAATAACCGTCACCAATAGTAATGGCCACGATTTTGAAGGAAATAAAATCTAAAAGATGCAACACATTATGAAATAGAGATATGATCTAAATGCATTCCAAATATCTACCGCTCAGTGGGACTAAATCAACTCAAAAAGAACAAATGCTAACCTCTGCAAATACTGCAACAATTTTTGGAAGATACTGAGTGTTGGGACCCAAAAGTTCCCTATCTGACCTGCAAATAAAAGCAAAGAATAAAACTGTAAGACCAAAGTGTACTGCACGAGAGAGAGAGACGCTAAGGCGTTTGTTTGGTTCATGAATTTAGTGAGGGAAAAAAAGAAAACATAGAGGAAAACCCTTTCCTTTGTTTGGTTAATAAGGAAACCGATGAAGAAAATAGGAAAGAAAAGAGAACAAGTTGAGAAATAAATCAAACATTTTGGATGTTGTAAGTCATTTCAACTCCTTTATTCGTCGATTACAATTACATTTTAGAAATTTTTATTTTTTAATGTTATTTAAGCATGAAGGAAAATAAAGGAAAATAGGACGGAATTGATTTTCCTTCTTGTTTTCCTTACCCTTTTCTTTTCCCTCACGAAATCCATCAACCAAACAGGGACTAAATGAATAAACTGGAGTCCTTACCTTTCAACCATTGAACATAGTTGCTCGTGAACAACTTTGGCCTCAATTAAATCACCTTTTAACGGCAAGCAACTTAACCAAGCAGGAACAACCTGCAAAACAGCTCAGCAACTTGAAAATAAGGAAAAGCACAAACCAAGAGCATCAAGTAAAAAATAGTGCATAAAATAAAGAGTTCCAAGTATGAGGAAAAACAAACCTGAAAATGTTATAGTAGAGGAAACCTTCTATGTGAGACATGAATACAAGTTCTTCATCATTATCACATGCAGGGTAATAAGTTTTTAAAATGTAGCCTTATTTGAGCATGTCCAACGCCTATATTAATGTTGAATCCAACCACCCAATCATGATAATCCTTGTGGTCCTTCAGAAACCATGTCTTTATATAAGTCTTGAATTACTATCACACACCTCGTGCACTAAGCCTAACAGTCCTTTCAACTCTAACAAATCACCACTACCACAGTCGAACAAATTAGGACACGGTTCAGGACATGAAACCATTTCATACTCTTCGGGTGTGTTTGATAAAACTGAAAATTAAGTACTGAAAATTAAGTGCTGAATTTAAGTGCTGAAAATTTGAAGTGATTTGTATTAGCAAAACTAAAAACAGTGTTTCAAGAACTAAAATAAACTGCATTCAGTGATTGTTTTCAGCAGAAAATTTTCACTTCACGTTTACAGTGGATTTTTTGCTATTTTTTCAATTAAGTGGTACATTATCAAACGCACTGGAAAAAATTAAGTGCTGAAAATTTTCATTTTCACCACTTAATTGGGTTATCAAACACACCCTTCCTTATCCAAATCAAATTCAAAGGACAGTGTTAAATTGTGATCATAATTTTTCCTTTTGTAATAAGACACTAGCCAATAGATCACTCAATTCACGCAAACGTCGTCTCCGAGGCGCACACAAGGGAGGTTTCGTGTTACAACTCTCCAAGAACCAAAACTGGCTCTTCCAGCATCAGTTATAGCAAAAAATTCACATCCCATCTCACAATCATCATCATAATTATAATGTAACTTCAAGCAACTAACCAATTTGTATTGTTTTGTAGAAGGGACACCCTAGAGCAACGTTACCAGCATTATTATCGCAATTGGACAGTTCAACTAATTCTTTTGTGCTGGGATTACAAACATAAATTCTGTTACTAAAACTAAAACAAACTAGGCCACAACAACAAGTCCGATAAAGCAAAAAAAAAAAAAAAGGACTAGAGATATCAAATTTGAATTCATTGTGAACTCTCTCAGCAACCATGTCAACTGCACATATTGGCATCAAGCAAGGTTGAAACCCCAAAGTATACCTGCAATATATCACAGCTTGTCAGATTTTGTAGTGTGAAATTAACCTGAAATGGACATACCAATGTTAAACATGAAGCCATAAGTTAAAAAATGGGAAACCATATTTTACCAGAAGACAAACTATAGCAATATCATCAACAGGCAAATCAGCATCACCAAATCTGGCATTTAATAAACCATATTAGGACAACTGTCAATGTATAAAGTTCCATTTGTTTCGAGGTAATCTCAAGCTCAAGCTGGTATTGGGGAAGAATGCAAATGGATGTGATGAGATGTTGAAAAATGAAAAAAATCAAAACAGAAAATGAACAATCAAACATATATGCATACCTGTATGCACAAGAGAGATGAAGCCCCAATTTTCTTCAAACTCGAAATCAAACCCTAACCACTTCGCAAACCCAATGTTCTTCGAACTCGGACGCAAACCCTAACCACTTCCAACTCTTTTGATACTCAACCATAGAGTGTGAACGGCGACGGCGGCAGCGAGTGAACGGCTGTGGCGACTGCATGTGAGCAGCGGCGGTGTGGATCGCGGGGAAGAGAGGGAGGCTTTAAAAACGATCTATGAAGAGAGAGAGAGGGAAGAGGAGGATGGAGAGAACGATTGAACGGCATCGGCGTCGACAGCGTGTGAGCAGTGACGGCGCTGGCGGCGTGTGGGTCGCGGGGAAGAGAGGGAGAGAGGAAAAGAGTTTGAAGATCCAAATTTTCGTTTCATTCTAATATACCGCGCGCACCTTTTAAGTTTGACGTCGAAATAAACTTTGTTTTAATTACAAAATTGCCACCGCTTATTTATTTATGTCGGTTTTTAAAAAAGTGTTATAAAAACTTTATTAATTATGTCGCTTTTTTAAAAAAATGACATAAAAAATTATTATTTATGTCACTTTTATAAAAAATAACATAAATAATACAGTTTTTATGTCACTTTTTAAAAAATCGACATAAATACTTAAAAAGTGACATAAAAAGTACACGCGGGAAAGAATTATGTCACTCGAAATCAAAGTGACATAAAAACAATTTTAAAAGTGACATAAATAGGGTTTTTCCTTGTAGTACGTCGTTTTGATTTCTAATATATCAAATTGGACCCCCAAAATAAATTACAAAAGTGGACTGTTCTGGGGGAGAGTGCCGCGGCGGCACTGGGCCTATGCCACGGCGACAGTGGGCTAGTGCCGCGGCGGCACTGCTCCTCCTTTGTCCAGATAATTGTATTTAGGCCCCCAGAGGTTCCGGTATTCGCAAAAAGGCCCTATTTCGTCCGAAATTCACAAAAAATGCATATGAACTCCAAATTGAGGTTATGATACACTGTTGGAAAGGTAATGGAGTCTATTTTACATAAAAAATAATTCGGGGATAGGTCACTTTCAAAAGTTTTGCGGTATTTGCGATAAAAGCCAATTTGATCGCCTTTTTCTCCTTTAAAAATTCACAATAAACTCGTTTTAAATCCAAATATTATGTGCGATATACTGATGGAAAGCTAATGACCTCTAGTATCCATGAAAAATATTTGAAAATTGTTATGGCTCTCCTGTTCTAAAGTCAAATTTTGGTCAAACTGGTCAAACTTGGGATTCCCGGGAAGTTCTGGAAACCTCTGGGAGCTCCCAGGAGCTGACGTTTTCGCTCGATTTTCTTTTAAAACTCATTTTAATACTTTTCACGTGATCTAGAATGATTCCAGTGAATTTGGATGTTTTCGGTCAAACTTGGTCAAACCTGGTCAAACCGGTCAACGGGGACTTTCCGGGAACTTCCGGGACTTTCGGAGGTCTCTGGGAGCTGACGAGTTCATCTGATTTTACTTAAACACTCATTTTTTTTACTTTTCTCACAATATAGCATGTTTCCAGAACTTTTGGACCAAATCTGGGAGTTTTTGGACTTTTAGGAGCATTTTTGGTCATTCTGAGCATTTTGAGAAATATAGCTAACTTCCAGGAGTCCTTTTGAGTCTTTTTCGATCATTGTGAACCACCAAGCTATGGGTTTCCTAAATCTGATAGCCGACAAAATGGAGTGTCTACAGTTTGCCCCTCTTTGGCATGAACTTGTGAGGCAACGCATGTCGCAAGCGAGTGCCAAAGCTTTGAAGAGACAGGTCTTTTGAAGGCTATAGATTTAGGATAAAAAAAGCGTTGCAAAAGATGTAAGGATGCTGAGGCTAGTGCTGGTCGTGCTCTGCGTGAGCTGCCTACGTATCCCAAGGGGAATCAGACCAAGACGTAGTTCGGGGCACAAAGGAATAAATCACACATGCACAGACACAACAATCAGGAGGATGCTATGCTAAAAGAGTGATATGCAATGCATGGATGTGATATGAATTGTGTCATGAGTCCTATCATGTCTAGTGTTATGATCCTAGTATGAGCATTTGCTGTGGGGTGTGCCACTCCAAGTGCACTTGTGTTGTGCTAGTGCTTCTGACTATGATGCAGTGGCCGACCACGGTCGGAAAAGACTCTGGGTTTTGAGGCAAACTTCTCAAATTACGGGAAGTGTGCTTTACAAGTGAATGGGATCGAATGTGGGGTCTTTGAGGATGACAACTAAGGATAACCCATAGGTGAGGGAGTTCATGATAACCGACAGTTTTATAATAACCAAAGTGAGGAGGCTCATAATAAGTGGGGTAGCTCACGATAATTGACAAGTGAGATAACCGGAGCGAAGAAGCTCACGATAAGTGAGGAAACTCATAATGACTGACAGGTGAGAAAGCTCATGATAAACAGTGGACATGGATCCTTGAATTGTGAATAGACAGTGCTTGCCATGGGAATCAGGGTGATCTGACTGCGAGTGATGTTTTCAATCGTTGGCCGATCCTTATGATGACAAGTCCGGAGAATCGGTTCGGACATCTATTATCTTCTGCTGGGGATGGTAGGGGACTCTCTGAGAATCTCTCTTCAATTCTTGACCTAGAACCAGGATCCATCTCTGAATCTCTCGTGGTTGGTCAGATTTTGTAATGCTCAATCCAAAAGAGCCGGTTAGGACCTTCGGGAGCTGATGGACTCTCTGAGAATCTCTCTTCAATTCTTAACCTAGAACTAGGATTCATCTCTGAATCTCTCGTGGTTGGTCAGATTTTGTAATGCTCAATCCAAAAGAGCCGGTTAGGGCCATCGGGAGTTGATGGACTCTCTGAGAATCTCTCTTCAATTCTTGACCTAGAACCAGGATCCATCTCTGAATCTCTCATGGTTAGTCAGATTCTGTAATGTTCAATCCAAAAGAGCCGGTTAGGGCCTTTGAGAGTTGATGGACTCTCTGAGAATCTCTCTTCAATTCTTGACCTAGAACCAAGATCCATCTCTGAATCTCTCGTGGTTGGTCAGATTCTGTAATGCTCAATCCAAAAGAGCCGGTTAGGGCCTTCAGGAGCTGATGGACTCTCTGAGAATCTCTCTTCAATTCTTGACCTAGAACCAGGATCCTTCTCTGAATCTCTCGTGGTTGGTCAGATTCTGTAATGCTCAATCCAAAAGAGCCGGTTAGGGCCTTCGGGAGCTGATGGACTCTCTGAGAATCTCTTTTCAATTCTTGACCTAGAACCAGGATCCATTTATGAATCTCTCGTGGTTGATCAAATCTTGCAATGCTCAATCTAAAAGAGCCGGTTAGGGCCTTCGGGAGCTAAAGGATAATATACTCTGCTAGGAAGAAGGAAATACGTCCAATGAACGGGAGTCAAGGTATCATTCTATTTGTGATGAGGGATACGGAGATGGTCTGCGGCAGTTAGAGGAGGGTGATCAACAATCACTCATGAACTTATGTTGCTTGAAGAAAGATGATCAACATCCACTTATGGACTTATGTTGCATGAACGAAGATGAACAACAGCCACTTATATGAAAGAAGATCATCAACAGCCACTCATGGACTTATGTTGCATGAAGAAAGACAAAAGATCAACAGCCACTCATGGACTTATGTTGCTAGGAGAAAGGAAGATCATCAACAGCCACTCATGGACTTATGTTGCATGAACGAAGGAAGATCATCAACAGCCACTCATGGACTTATGTTGCATGAACGAAGGAAGATCATCAATAGCCACTCATGGACTTATGTTGCATTAAGAAAGATGAAAGATCAACAGCCACTCATGGACTTATATTGCATGAACGAAGATGAGCAACAGCCACTTATGGACTTATGTTGCTAGGAGAAAGGAAGATCATCAACAGCCACTCATGGACTTATGTTGCATGAACGAAGATGGTTAACCTTTAGCGGTTTGGAGAGGGATGAAATTTGCATTTTTCCCCAAGCTTGGACACTTCTCAAGCTGACGCCTTGACTGGTGCAGTAATGATGTTTGGTACTCTTGCTTGTATTGTCATTGTAATGCTCTTTATAACTTGATTTGAAAATTTCATTATTCGTCACTATTGACTTACACATTTGAGACTACGACCGACTCTTTTCCTGAAAAAGACTATGACAGACTCAAAACTGACAGATACCGAAACGTGAGGGTGACACATTTGACACCAATATGAAATAAGCTCGACTTGCCAAAACTTGATGTGCTTTCATCATAAATGATGTACCATTTCTCTTCTGTGTTCACTCCGCATAATTTTGATGATAAATCTCATTTGAAAGTTCTTCCCTATTGATCTAATCAATTCTTTGCTTCTCCCGAGATGTGCTTTGGATTAGTGCCTTAGCTTTTAGAATAAAAGATGCTCTATTTCAAAATTTTCAAAAAAAACTTGGTGACTTGAAAACTCACCCTTTGGTGTGAAAGGGATCATGTTAGGCAAATAGAGTTTGCCCCTAGTTTGAGTTGTAGAAAGTAGAATTCATAGGCAAACGAGGTGGGTGACCGAAGTTTGCCCATAGTTTGGACAATGGTTTATCGGAGGTTTTGGGCAAACGAGGTAGGTGACCGAAGTTTGCCCCTTGTATGAAGGGTTGATAGTAAAATTCAGGCAAACGAGGTGGGTAGCCAAAGTTTGCCCCTAGTGTGGAAGGTGATTTTTGGCTTGAGGCAAGGACCGTGACTTTAATCTCTCAAATGCTCATTATTTTTGCCTAGGCACTAGTGAGGTGACCTAGCGAGCTTTTTTTTTCTCTCTTTTGTTATTGCTCACCTTGGATTCAGCTCTAACTTTTGCCTTGGCGTCCTTTCGAATTTTCAACCTAGCGAGCCATCCTTCTTTTTTTTTAAAAGTCAGCCTACGTACCCCCGAGCGGGGATCAGGTCCAACATAGTTCGGGCCAAAGTTTTGAAAGAAAAGGGGGGTGATTATGATAGTGTCGACCGAACCGATGCGGTTGCCTACGTATCCTCGAGTGGGAATCAGGTCAAGCGTAGTTCAAGGCAAGGTCTTGAAAGAAATTGGATTGATTATGATGGTGTCGACCGAATCGATGTGGTTGCCTACGTATCCTCGAGTGGGAATCAGGTCGAGCGTAGTTCAAGGCAAGGTCTTGAAAGAAATTGGATTGATTATAATGGTGTCGACCGAACCGATGTGGTTGCCTACGTATCCCCGAGTGGGAATCAGGTCGAGCGTAGTTCAAGGCAAGGTCTTGAAAGAAATTGGATTGATTATGATGGTGTCGACCAAACCGATGTGGTTGCCTACGTATCCCCGAGTGGGAATCAGGTCGAGCGTAGTTCAAGGCAAGGTCTTGAAAGAAATTGGATTGATTATGATTGTGTCGACCGAACCGATGTGGTTGCCTATGTATCCCCGAGTGGGAATCATGTCGAGTGTAGTTCAAGGCAAGGTCTTGAAAGAAATTGGTTGAGGGTTTTTCAAACCAAACGTCAAAGAAATTCAAACTTGGGTTACTTATGGTAGCCTTGAAGAGGAGGATTCAGTTTCCATCTCCCTTTCTTTTCTTTTCTTTTCTTTTTCTTTTTCTTTTCCTTTTCTTTTTCTTTTTCTTCTTCTTTTTCTTTTGAGGATTGATCCTTTTTACTTTCTCCTAGCCAGTCCATTTTCCTTTTCACATAGTTGATTCATGTGAGATCTTCTGATCATAATCTCAAAATTCCAGAATGTGCACGTCAGCTTTGGGGATTTATTTGTGGTCGTTTCGAGCCTTTTGAAATGTGATCTTGCCACGTTCTTATGATGTATCTTGAAGCATACGATTCTCTGATTTGTTTCATAAAAAATTTCTTCAACCTTTCGACTGGATAGGGTCAGATTTTGGAAATCAACACCTTTTTAGCTCTCACTTTTGCCTAGGTGCCCTTTTCGGGTTTTCAACCTAGCGAGCTTTTTTTTTTTTTTTTTTTGTTTTTTTTTTAAGGGGGAAGAAACTCATTGAAATGTTTGGCTACCAACAATGACTAAGTCTGCATTAGATAGGTTTGCATGGCTCTTGATTGGACTGGGCTCAAGGCTTTAAAATGGTTGAAAAGGGTGTTGGGCAAGCCCCAAATCAGTTCCAAGTATGTATTTTCGAGATTTGAGCAAAAGCATCTTTGATTTCTTAAAGTAAGACTATTCAATTCTCGGCTCTTCATCGGTGTCAGCGCAAAATTGACTTTGACCTTTCAGGATTTTTTTGTTTGAGTAAAAAAAAAATTACCTTTTTTTAGCACAGTAATATCCATGGTAATTTGAAAAGTGACACTTCAGTTCAGCGATTCATGCATCTATGACTAGCCACATCAGATTAGGCAAAATGAGACTTCATTCCATCAGTAGAGAAGGATTACAGACTCATTAACAACTCAATAACAAACAGACTCGACCACAAGACTAAAATTAAAATAGACAAAATATACAACAGACTCGACTAGACTGTAGACACCCCATTTTGTCGGCTATCAGATTTAGGAGACCCATAGCTTGGTGGTTCACAATGATCGTAAAAGACTCAAAAGGACTCTCGGAAGTCAGCTCTATCTCTCAGAATGCTCATATTGACCAAAATGCCGCTGAAAGCCCGAAGACTCCCAGATTTGGTCCCGAAGTTCTGAAAACATGCTATGTCATAAGAAAAATGATAAAATGAGTTTTTAAGTAAAACCAGAAGAAATCGTCAGCTCCCAGAGACCCCCGGAAGTCCCGGAAGTTCCCCGAAAGTCCCCGTTGACCGGTTTGACCAGGTTTGACCAGAGTTTGACCAAGTTTGAGCAAGTTTGACCAAAATTGTCTGAATTCACTGGAATCATTAGAAAAGTATTAAAATGAGTTTTAAAAGAAAATCGAGCGAAAACGTCGGCTCCTGGGAGCTCCCGGAGGTTCCCAGAACTTCCCGGGAATCCCAGGTTTGACCAGTTTGACCAAGATTTGACTTTGGAATCGGGGCACCGAAATAATTTTCAAATATTTTTCATGGATACTAGAAGTCAATAGCTTTCCAACGGTATATCGCACATAATTCCTGGATTTAAAACGAATTTATTATGAATTTCCAAAACCGAAAAAGGCGATCAAATCGGCTTTTTTCGCGAATACCGTAAAACTTTTCAAAGTGACCTATCCCCGAACTATTTTTTTATGTAAAGTAGACTCCATTACCTTTCCAACGGTATATCACAACCTCAATTTGGAGTCCGTACGCATTTTCTGTGAATTTCGGACGAAATAGGGCCTTTTCGCGAATACCGAAATCTCAGGGGGCCTAAACAGCATTATCTGGACGAAGGAGGAGCAGTGCCGCCGCGGCACTCCCCTCCAGAATGGTGTATTTTTGTAATTTTTCTTGGGAATTCATTTTGATTAATTAAAAACCAAAACGACTTAGTTTTATGATTTCAGATGTTTGGAGCCAATGGGAATACTTTCTAAACCCTAAAACCACCCCAAGTTGGCCTATTTAAACCCCCCATTGCTCTTCATTTTGGGGGAGTCAAATGCAAGTTTAGAGAAAGTTTGGGAGAGAAAGTTGTAGAGATAAGGTTAGAATAGAGAGAAAAGAAGCTTTTTTCTTTGATTTTCAAAACAAAAGTGAGTTCTAAACTTTGTTTTTACTACATTACTCCCATTTACTTCAACATTCAATACACCCAACCACCATTTTAGTGAGCATTTAAGAGAGTGGAAGCTTCTTCCATGTCCAATGTCATTACATATGAGTGAAACACCATGCTACAAGTTCAATACTTCATGAATATCATCTATTGATCATTATCTACTTGCTTGTTTATTCATTGTTTATCTCTTCTCACCTCATTTCTTTTTTATTTTCTTTATTTTACTTACTAGTTCATCATCATCTAAATGATGACATGAAGTTTGGGGTGAGTGAATCCTTATAGATAGTAGCTCTTGACCTCAAAAACATGTTTGATAGATGATGATCAAAATTTCAATACCTCCAAGGTCTCCTTGAAGTGTATTGAAGTTATGCTCAAATAAAAATAAGTTTCTCCAACAATCTTGGAGGTTCTTGATGATGAGTTGAATGTTGGCATTTTAAGTGGTTATAATCTTTATTGAGTATTGAAAATACACTTTCAAAACCCCCTTAATCCCTCTCATTTTGATTTCAAGAAAGAAAACCTTATTTTTCCCAAAATCTTCAAAACAGTGAGTCAAAACAGTGAGTGAGCTGAGTTCAAAGATTTATCTAGAACTCAATACTCAACATATAGATGCAAGGCCACTTGGAAAGTCTTCCTAACTCATTGGAGAACACCCATGATTTTTGGTTTGACTTGAAAGTACTTGAAAATGGTCCATTTGGACCCAAACATTCCTTCCAAACATTCTGCCTCTGCTGTCACAGCAGCTTGACTAACTTCCAACTTCTTTTTTCAGAAATATTTTCCAAAAGGGGTGGTCCCAAATTATTTTTCCCTTAAACGTCAATGTCTTAGGGAACCTTTTGTATAAAATGGGCCTCTAGATCATTCGTTTTCATTTTCTAAGATTTTTCAACATTTCAGTCGACAATACGGACTCTGTTTCTGAGTGACCTCTGTTGTTCATATGATTTCTCTCAATCTGTGATAGTTATTAAAGATTGGCCTTTTTGGTTATATTCTAGACACAATAAGGAACATCTCCATAACAAATCAGTCATTGAAAGCATTCCTAACCCCTCTTTTCCATTTTTACAAGATCATGTTACTGTTCTGTCCACTATTCACAGCAAGCACATTTTAACTTTCATTCTTTGATTTGATGCTTATATGCCTTCCAAATTAGTTCATGTCTTAGGAAGTAGTTCATACTACATTTGTACATATCCCATATTGATTTCATCCACCCATTCATGCACATTCTAGACTTCTTAGTCATTCTAGGAATCCATGACCACAAGGCACACTACAACTTTAGCACAATCTAGACACATATATTGCATCCATGCAAAGATTTGGGGTTTTTTTGTGACCCCTAATCTAAGAAGATTATAAGGAATGACCATGATCACACGTTCATGCTTCCCCCTCGATCTAATCTTCCTTTCTCATCCGTCCCGGGGATTGAGAGGTCTTCTTTTCTCAAAGATTAACACGCATCATACTAGTTTGCTAAGCATATTTCGTTTTCTTTATTTATTTGTTTCAAGAACAATTCATGTCCCCTTTAGATTAGGAAAACTTGACTACTTAATATATGATTAGACGATTTTTCCTAGGTTTATTTGTGTGATTTTCACTTTACATTGTATGATATTTGACTTAGATCTTATGAATGATATCTTATCTTTTGATTTTCAATTTCAAGATTCTTATGTGATGTAATATACTATCATAGTATTAATTGCCGAACCATACATAGTATAAGATGATTATTTGGATGCTAATTGAGGCCCGTCGAGAGACGGGGCGAGTTGAGGGTGTTTTAGTCGTGACAAAGGCTCCTTCCTCTCTCGTACCAACACCCCGAGCCAAGTTCTTGGGTTATGAAGGGCCGGTGCCCTTTATCCGTTTGGGTGAGTCAAAATTAGGTTTCTTGGTTCCTTAAAGACCAAGTGGCGACTCTGTATCTGTTTTCGAAAGACCTTATTTTCTTCGAAATCAACCTCTTGTTTTCTTTCAAATCAATTTCAAAATAAAGGAAAATCAATTCCGAAACCCTGGAAATAAACAGGAAAAATCGGGAGTGGACGACGGATTCCGCGTGTCCACAATCTGGCGACTCCACTGGGGACTTTAATTTTAAAACAAAATAATACAGAGGTTTGACTCATAAGAAGCATCCTTAAAATCATCTTTTTACTGTGCTTGGTTCACCGCATTGCACTCTTGCTTTTCCCCCTCCAACTGTGTCTGAAACGCGGCGCTGACATTGTTCAGGTCTTGTTGTCCCAGGGCACAAGTCACCGTTGATACTATACCTTCCAAGGTATATCAAAAAGAGTAAAAACCTCCGTACTGTCTCTCTGACGGTATATTGGAACTCTCATCAACGGACCCTCTTTGACTAAACCCAGCCTTTGCATATAGATTCCTGTAGAACCTTTCATAGGACTGTTCATTTATCTTTTCAGATAGGACAATGTGATATAACTGCTGTATTCCCTGATGGGATTACCTGAGCAGTGTAGACGCTTATGTGGCATAGAACAGAACCTCTTTCTTATGATTCCCAAGGCAATCACTCACATGTGATTACATTAAGTTGACTTGCCTAGGCACCATGACAAGGATGTCTGCTCCATGCTCACAAAGATATACACCGCAAACCTTGTTTACCGGTCCTAAGACATAGGAGTATGAAAACCTGCTAGACAGTATGATCACTATCACCACATATTAACCCGTTTCTCCTAGAAACTCTGTCCAGATATCCTAGATATAACCATATTAACCCGTTTCTCCCAGAAACTCTGTCCAGATATCCCAATTATAACCATATTAACCAGTTTCTCCTAGAAACTCTGTCCAGATATCCCAGATATAACCATATTAACCAGTTTCTCCCAGAAACTCTGTCCAGATATCCCAGATATAACCATGTTAACCAGTTTCTCCCAGAAACTCTGTCCAGATATCCCAGATATAACCATATTAACCAGTTTCTTCTAAAAACTCTGTCCAGATATCCCAGATATAACCATATTAACCAGTTTCTCCCAGAAACTCTGTCCAGATATCCCAGATATAACCATGTTAACCAGTTTCTCCCAGAAACTCTGTCCAGATATCCCAGATATAACCATGTTAACCAGTTTCTCCCGGAAACTCTGTCCAGATACCCCAGATATAACCATATTAACCAGTTTCTCCCGAAAACTCTGTCCAGAATTACCTGAAGTATCCCAGAAATCCCTGTTATCCCTTGGTGGTCATACTGGAAAGTAAGGTTAGCACACTCTGTATGGTTAGGACCTTATTTGTTTAACTGCTATCTGTTAGAAATAGAAGCATCATATAGATTAGGGCTTACATCCGCATGCTTGTCCCATTTGCATGCACCATTCCCCATCAATCTGCACGCACTGTCTTGAGTCAGTCCACATCACTGTCATTGTCTGTCTAAAGTCATCACTGTCAAAGATCTAGTCTAGTCCTCTCGAAATCTGTCAGGTCAGTATAGATTCCCAAGGTCAACAGTCAGGGTCCTCTTCGTGGGTCAGGAGTTCGGATAATCGATTGATCAGAATCAGTCCGACAGCTTACTTCAGCATGAATACGGACGAGTTGGAAAACAAGGTTACTGAATTAGGAGCGACCATAAGCCAGGAGTCCGACAGCCTGGCTCAGGTTCTGAAGTTCATGGAAGAACTGAAGCAGCAGCAGCCGCAACCTCCATCCGGGTTTCCACCACCGGGATTTGAACCTCCCCTGCATGAGAATAATAGGGAGGAAGACTGGTTTCAAGGGGTCCCACCGTTCGCGTACGAGAAAAAGCTCCAAGAGAAAATGGACAAGGTCGACAAGCTAGAAAACGTACTGAGAAAAAGCAAGGGGGTCGATGATTACATGCTAGACCTGGAAGGCCTCTTCGAGCCTGTCAAGTTGAAACTGCCAGAGAATTTCAAGATGCCTGCCATCGACCGTTTTGACAGAACTGGGAATCCGAAAAGTCATGTGAAGCTATGTATGAGTATCTTCCAATCCATAGGTTGTACCCACGAACACATTGCGATGTTGTTCCCGCAAACCCTTTCAAAGTCTGCACTATCGTGGTTCCTAACCTTGGAAGCCTCCAAAACCCGAGCCTGGGAAGGCATCGTTCGAGTCTTTGTCGATCATTACTCCTACAATCAAGAACTGGATGTCACCATCAGGGATTTGGAAACAACCCGGCAAAACAACAATGAATCCTTCGCTGCATTTCTGAGCAGATGGAGGAACAAGGTAGCCCAAATGACCCACTGGCCAATCGAAAAAGAACAGGTAAGGATGCTCATCCGAAATCTGCAGCCCCTCTACCATGAGAAATTATTCTACCAGTCCATCTCCACCTTTGAGGAGTTGTTTTAAGTCGGAACCCAGATTGAAGACGCTATCAGAGAAGGAAAGATAAAAAAGGAAGAGCCCTCGAGTCAGTCTAGAAGGCCTAACTACTCCCGGAATCCCCCAGATGTCAATGCCCTTAGCAGCCAACCCATGGCATACCTCTTAGGCCATACCAACCCTCCAGCCAGGCAAACCCCTCCAATCGCCCCTTCCAGAAAAAGCCCCCTCACAACTTCGCCAAGTTAGAAATCTCTCTCTCCTCAGCTTTAGACCGCCTCCTCAAAAAAGGCCATCTCCAACTACTCCAACCCCGAAACACCCCCCTCCCGCCAAACTACGATATGTCCAAGCGGTGTACATACCACCAAACCCCGGGCCACAACACTGATGATTGCTGTAAAGCGGGGGTATTTGTAAAATACAACCGCGCTAAAAGGAAGAATTGTATTAGTTTTTATCACAACTTTCCATTTTATCTGCGATTTGCATTGCAAGGCTAATTTTCATACAATATGATTAATCTATGACAAGTTGTATTGTTTTAGCTGTTGTTGGTGCAGATTACTGCTGCGTGGACTAAACAGATGAACATCAGAATAAATGGAATGCTGGAATGAAAACAAAAGAAGTCAAAGCTGAAATGTGGAGCTCGATCGATCTAAGATGGTTCGATCGATCGAGAGTTCGATCGCTTGAAGAGTGTTGAAGCGCTTGAGGCTTAAGGGTTCGATCGATCGAGAGCAGTTCGATCGATCGAACGGGGTATTTCCAGTAACATTCGTGTGCACAGCAGATGCGGGTTTTTAACCCTAGTTTCTTAGGTTTCTTATATATATGTGTATTGTATACGTATAGAAGGACGCACACATTACATTTTCACAGTTTTAGAGAGAGAGATAGAGAGTTTGTGTTTGGTTTTGTAGGTTTTGCATTGAAGTTTCATTTGTGCAGTGGATTTCTTAAGTTTAATACACGTATTCTTTGTTCCAGGTGATTTATATATTGTTTATTTAGATTCTGCACTTGGTAGTCGTAGTTTAATCGCTCATCTTATAGTATTGCATGCTAAATATTTGTAAAACCATAGTTTTTAGATTTTCCATGAAAAACTCGCAACCAAACAAGGTGTTAATGTTTTTTTACGTTAAATATAAATCTGTGACACTCCAGACGATGTCTGAGTAGTCCCAGGTTAGGAGAACACGATGAAACAGTGATCTCCAGCCTCTGTCATGCAGCAGAATAATCGCTGTGTTCGATCGATCGAAGTTAGTTCGATCGATCGAACCAGAGACAGTCAATCGATCGAAGTCAGTTCGATCGATTGAGGGATGAAGGTCTTCGATCGATCGAACTCCCTGATTCTTGAGGATGTTCCCTGCAGTATTCCAGGACCTTTTTGTTTTAAGATTTGTTATCATTCTGTCCCAAAAAATGCTCAGTCTGTCAAAACAGTTTTTAAAACTAAGGCCCTAAGGCATTTTCTTTCAATACATTTTGCAAACCATCTTCAATGCTAACACCATTGAGGATGCGAGTCTTAACTATTGGATTAAACCGCTTTTATGTATTTTAATTTAATCGTGATGAGATGGTCCCGGTCATGAAAGGGCCATGGATTCTCCATCTTTAGAGGAATATGGAAAACTGTGGGTAATGTACTCCTTTGTGCTTCAAGGCAACTGCATGGTAGACAGCTAGATTACTGCGGATTCGTGTAATCCCAACACTTTTTCCTTTAAGTCAAACATTCTAATTTAAAGTACTGTTTTAACTAGCTAGTTAGATCGTTAATCTAATCTTAATTATTTTCATTAGTAATCGTAGCTGTGGAACTTTGTGTTCCGCACCATTGCTTAATCTTATTCATTTTATTTTGCTTTCTTCTGAGGTTAGTCTAATTCAATAGGTCAACACCTTCCCTGTGGGATCGACCTGGTCTTACCAGATATTACTTGCACGTCTACCTACACTTGGGTATTACACAAGAGCGCACAGAAAAATTCTCGTGTCAATTGCATGCGCCTTTGCCATGACATTCAAGACCTTATTGACCAGAACATCATCGAGCCGCCACCAAAGCAGCCCTATATCACCCAAAATCCTCTACCAAACCACCAAAATGTCAACCTCATTGAGTCCAGCCCCATACCCTTCAACCCTGCCACTTATATCACCCCCCTAGGACAACCCTTGCCTTTCATTGACATCCCGGATTCTGTGGGAATTCATCTGATTGAAGGGGAGAATGACGAGTGGCAGCAACAGCTAGACGATGAGCAAGACTTGTTCTTTCTGGAAAAGCATGATCTGGGGGCGGTAGACCTCAAATGGTATGATCCCAATGATGAAAGTGATGCCTCTATCTGGGACGAGCCAGAGAAACCACTTGTGGGAACGGATTATGATTGATTAAAAAAGGATGGGACTATAGAAGGGCTTATTCCTGCTGAAATTGATCACCTGACCAGGTCAGGCCGTCACTACCAGCCTCTGCAGCCTACTACTGAAGCCATCGAGAAGGGTCCAGTTAAAGACAAGGGGAAGGGTAAGATGGATGAGATTATCGAAGAGGATAATGAATTGATAAAACAATTGAAGAAAACCCAAGCACATCTCTCGATGTGGGACATCATGGTAACATCCTATAAGCATAGGCAAGCCGTGTTGAATGCCTTGGCTGGAATTGAAGTCCCCATCGACGCCGCGCCGGAGGACATGGTAGCTTTCTTGGGCGCACTTACCACCGACCCAATCATCACATTTTCTGATGAGGACCTGCCACCAGAGGGATCCGCACATAATAAGGAATTGTACATCACCGTGGGATGTAAGGGACAACAGGTGCCGTTTTGTCTAGTCGACACGGGCTCGGCCTTCTGTGCCCTAAGGACTTCCACCGCCTTGGGGGTCAATGTCCTTGACATCACACCATCTGTGCAATCTGTGAGGGCCTATGACAACACCCGAAGAAATGTGATGGGAATCGTTTCTCTCCAAATCCGGGTAGGATCTTTGGTGAGCACCGAAGTCTTTCAGGTCATGGACATACCTGCTTCTTTCAACTTGCTGATCGGAAGGCCTTGGTTGCATGTCAACAAAGCCGTGTCGTCCACTGTGCATCAAATGATCAAGTACATCCATGAGAAGGAAGTGAAAATCATCCTCGGTAATAGTTGGGGTAATGAAGCTTTCCCGAACTACGCTCCCGTCTTTGAAATCCAAATACCTGAGTTAGAAGAAGGAGAAATTGGGGGATTCTTCATGGAAGAAGTCCACATGATCAATGATGAAGACAGGTTCCCCGAGATCCACTCTGCGGTTGTCAACATCGTCCGCAAAATGAACTACTTCCCTGGAATGGGATTGCGCCGATGCCAGCAAGGGATTCGAGAGTTCCCTCAGATCAAAGGACAGTAAGGTACTTTCGGGCTAGGATATAAGCCCACTGAAGAAGACATCGAGCTACAAAGGCCATGGAAGAAAAGGGTAAGGGGTCTCCCACCATACCGCAAGACCTTGAATGGACAATTCATCAAAGAGGGGGATGACTTCCCCTACTTCGGGTTCCCCGAACCCTGGATCCATCAAAACACTGGGAAAAGGCACCCCGAACTTGAAATCTTCGCTGACTGCGAGAGGCCTCCATACCAAGATGCGTTCTATCCTGAAGAAATTGAGAAAACCCCGGAGGAAGACTGGTTGAAATACTTTGACACTGAAGCCATCAAGAAAATGTGGGAGGATTCCGCTGAGAAGAAGGAAGAAAAGAGGGCCAAGAGCCAAGATGATCAGATCAAGCCAACTGAGGAGGGTCTGAGCAACCAGGCTGTAGAGTCATCTGTCTGTGTCTCCCTATCCCCTATTCCCCCAGAGTCTGTACTGTCGATTATCAAGTCTGTACCAGAGTCGGCTACTGTAAGCCCACCACTGTCCAATGTTGTCACTTCACCTATCATGAATGAAATGAAAGACGATTCTGCTTACTCCTCTGTATCTAATACTTGTGAATGCACAGATCCCTCCGAGGATCTCCCAATTGAACTTAAGCAACTAATTGAAAAACCACCTGCTTATGAAATAATCGAAGATACTTTATCGATTAACCTAGGTGAAACAGATAATCCCCAAATTGTGCAAATTGGCTCAACTCTTAATAAAGAAGAAAAAGAAAAATTAACCCTCTTGCTAAAAGAATTCAAAGATGTTTTCGCTTGGTCTTACGAAGACATGCCCAGGGTCGATCCCGACATTGTCCAACATCATATTCCCCTCCTCCCTAATTCTAAACCTGTCAAGCAGAAACTGAGGCGCATGAGGCCGGAGTGGGCACTCAAGGTTAAGGAAGAAGTGGAGAAGCAATTCAAGGCAGGATTCATCATTGTCACCGAATATCCGGAATGGGTTGCCAATATCGTGCCAGTCCCGAAGAAGGATGGAAAAGTTCGTGTGTGCGTCGACTTCCGTGATCTAAACAAGGCCAGTCCCAAGGATGACTTCCCGCTTCCCCACATTGACGTTTGAGTAGATAACACCGCAGGACATGAGCTACTTTCATTCATGGATGGTTTCTCGGGGTATAATCAGATTCTTATGGCGCCAGAAGATCGGGAAAAGACGACATTCACCACTCCCTGGGGGACCTACTGCTATAGAGTAATGTCTTTCGGACTCAAGAATGCTGGGGCAACCTACCAAAGAGCTGCCACCACTCTGCTGCATGACATGATTCACAAGGAGGTGGAGGTATATGTAGACGACATGATTGTGAAGTCCAAGGATAGAGAAGGACACCTAGTGGCACTGGAAAAGTTTTTTGAAAGGTTGCGTAAGTACAAGATGAGGTTGAATCCAAAGAAATGCACTTTCGGTGTGACCTCCGGTAAACTCTTGGGTTTCCTCATCACACAAAGGGGGATAGAGGTGGATCCCTCCAAGATCAAGGCAATCCTAGAAATGACACCACCACGGAATGAAAAAGAGGTAAGGGGGTTCCTCGGAAGAATCCAATTCATCAGCCGCTTCATTTCCAAGCTCACAACTACGTGCGATACTCTTTTCCGATTGTTGAGAAAAGGGGAGAAGTTCCAATGGGATGACCAATGCCAAGCCGCTTTCGACAAAATAAAAGCTTACCTTGAAAATCCGCCTGTCCTTTCACCACCAACGCCTCATAAGCCCTTATTCCTTTACCTATCCGTGTCCAAAAATGCCATGGGTTGTATGCTGGCCCAAGAAGGAGAAGAAAGCCACTCCGAAAAAGCCATATACTACCTCAGCAAGAGGATGACTGGGTATGTGCTCAACTACTCTACCCTAAAAAAAACGTGTTGGGCCTTGGTTTGGTGCACCCGCCGACTGAGGCACTACATGCTAGCCTTCCCGGTTGTGCTCATATCCCGCATGGATCCTCTAAAATACCTCCTCGAAAAACCTGCCCTGACCGGTCGTATATCCCGTTGGTTACTTCTACTATCCGAATTCGATATCAAGTATGTTACAAGCAAATCGGTAAAAGGGAGAACCGTGGCTGAGCATCTTGCGGAACACGCCATTGACTCCGAAGAAAGTGGAGACTTCCCATTCCCGGACGAAAATATCATGGAAATCAAGGAAGAACAATGGAAGTTGTACTTTGATGGAGCAGCCAACATGAAAGGCTACGGGGTAGGAATAATCCTAGTATCACCAAACGGGGACTACACCCCACTGGCAGTCAAGCTCAATTATAACTCCACCAACAACACTGTTGAATATGAAGCGTGCATTCTGGGGATGGAAGCGGCCATAGAATTGAGAATTCAAAAGCCAGATGTCTTCGGAGATTCAAATCTCATCGTGTCACAAGCCAGAGGGGAATGGAAGGTGAAGGAAGAGAGGTTGAAGCCCTACCATGACCATCTCGATGGACTTAAGAAGCACTTTAAGAGTATAACGTTCTTCTACTTGCCTAGGGAAGAGAACCAGCTAGCTGATTCGTTGGCTACCTTAGCCTCCATGATCAAAATTCCTGTGGGAGTCAGGATGATGCCTTTGGTAATTGGGCAAAGGTACGAGACTTCGTTCAACATGATCACCGCAATCGAAGTAGAAGAGAATGAAACACCGTGGTATCAAGATGTCTGGAACTTCATAGAAAAGGGGACATACCCCCAAGAATCTACTGAAAAAGACAAAAGGGCCATTCAAAGATTCGCAGCGCAATTCATCATTTGCGGTGGGAAACTGCTGAAGAAAGGATACAACGGTCACAACCTGACTTGCTTGTATGGGAAAAGCTCCAGAAAAATGATGGAGGAAGTACACGAGTGGGTATGCGGCCCGCACATGAACGGTCACATGCTGGCCAAGAAAATCGTAAGGCAAGGGTACTACTGGACAACATTGGAGAAAGATTGTTGCGAATACGTGAGAAAGTGTCACAAGTGCCAGATCCATGCAAACATGATGCATGTACCACCATCCCTTCTATACAGCATGACCTCACCTTGGCCATTCTCCACCTGGGGAATCGATATTATCGGTGAAATCATTCCGAAAGCTTCAAATGGAAATCGGTACATTCTGGTGGTCATAGACTACTTCACAAAATGGGTAGAAGCTGCATCCTACACCAAGTTAGGAGCCAAGGAAGTGGCCAAATTCATCAAGAGAAATCTCATCTGCCGTTATAGAGTTCCCCATGAGATTATTTCGGATAACGGAAGTCATTTCAAGGCAGAAGTCAGGGATCTGTTCGAGGAATACAAAATCACTTATCACAAGTCATCACCATACAGACCGCAAACTAATGGGGCAGTCGAGGCTGCAAACAAGAATGTTAAGGCCATACTGCAGAAATCAGCCGATACTTACAAAGACTGGCATGAAAAGCTACCGTTCGCACTTTGGGGATACAGAACCTCGATAAGGACGTCCACATGAGCAACTCCTTACTCACTAGTGTATGGGATGGAAGCGGTACTTCCGGTCGAGATAGAATTACCATCCCTACGCGTGATGGCAGAGTGTGAAATTTCGGAATCAAATTGGTTGAGGGAAAGGTATGAAGAATTGGCCCTCATAGATGAAAAGCGCCTAGCGGCAGTCGACCATGTTCGAATCTATCAAAAGAGGATAGCCCGTGCTTTCAACAAAAAGGTTCATCCGAGGAAGATTGTCAAGGGTGATCTTGTCCTTAAGGAGTTGCGAGCTCCAATCTTTGATCCCCGTGGGAAGTTTAAACCTAAATGGGTTGGCCCTTACATCGTCAAGACTGTTCTTTCCGGAGGAGCAACTTATCTCATGGACCTCGATGGTGTCGAATTCAAAGAACCAATCAACATGGATCGTCTCAAAAAGTACTATGCTTGACTATTCAATAACCTTTTCTTTCAAGCTTTGGCCTTGAACTACGCTCGACCTGATTCCCACTCGGGGATACGTAGGCAACCACATCGGTTCGGTCAACACCATCATAATCATACCAATTTCCTTCAAGCCTTGCCTTGAACTACGCTCGACCTGATTCCCACTCGGGGATACGTAGGCAATCACATCGGTTCGGTCGCTCCACCCACAAAAATAGCCTAATTTCTTTCAAGCTTCGGCCCGAACTACGTTGGACCTGATCCCCGTTCGGGGGTACGTAGGCAGACTTTGAAAAAAAAAAAGAAAAGAAGGATGGCTCGCTAGGTTGAAAATCCGAAAGGACGCCTAGGCAAAAGTTAGAGCTAAATCCAAGGTGAGCAATGACAAAAGAGAGAAAAGAGCTCGCTAGGTCACCTCACTGGTGCCTAGGCAAAAGTTATGAGCATTTGAGAGAATAAAGTCGCGGTCCTTACTATAACCTCGAAATAACCCTCCACACTAGGGGTAAACTCGGCAACTTGCCTCGTTCGCCTGAACCTCTTCTAAACTAGGGGCAAACATCGGTCATCTACCTCGTTTGCCTCACAACCATATATATCCCAAACTAGGGGCAAACTTTCGGCCACCCGCCTCGTTTGCCTCTAATCTTCCTAGCATGCCCAAGCAAGTACCAAAAACAACATCTAATTGAAATCTCGATTACAAAATATTTTTAAAGCTAAAATGCATAAATGAGATTCCCAAAGTAACCAAGGTTCACCGATAAACAAACTCTGAATATTACATAAGCAGGAAAAATCAAAGATAAAAGTCTTTCGAAAAGCAATCACACACTATTCAAAGACACTGGGAGGAATGAGCAGAATCAGTCAGGTCCAGTTTTATCTTTATGTCTTTTATTTCTTCAAAGGTCTTTAGAAATAGGCCCTTGCTCGGCTGGCCCAGCCCCTGATGAAAGCAGCAATGGTAGTGGCTCTGACTCTGGAAGCAAAGACCCTCTCAGTAAACCCCCGGGGGACTTCTTGAACTTGCCCATATTGTCTGGCCAACCGACGAGGATGATAGAAGGAGGTCTCTCTCAGTCCCATCAGCCACACCCTCTGAAAATCCCCAAGACTGGTGGTCACAGCATAAAGGCCCCAACGCCTCACAATCCAGCAAATGTCACCCTCAGATAAGGCGCCCATCTACCACCCAATCAGCAGAAGTAAAATGAGTATGAAGCACAGCTCTGCAAAAATAAACTGGCGGCACATTACCGGTCCATAACCGAAGACGCTCGTAGAGCCAAGCCTGTAACACCAGAGGCGCCCCAGAAAGTAGAAGCATTCCCTGACTTGAAGCGCGATCCAAACCATTCAAGGTCTCGGCCAAAACCATGGCTATGGGGTTCTTACCTACCTTCAGCCCGAGACATACATGCACTAAGTCGCTAGAAGCACTCGAAAACAAGAAGTGTGAAGTCATACATAGAATCAGAGCAGCCCCACGAGTAGCATCATACACGCTGGGATTCCCAGGACTGGCATATCGATCAATTATGGAAGCAATGTCAAGAACCTCACCTTGAAGCAGCCGGCGAAAAATAGTGATGGAACAATTCAGATACTCAGCCAAGCCTCGCGTAGGACTGAGGGTATCAACAGAAGGGAGAATTAGGTCCAAATCAGAATCATAGCCGAGGATGGCACAGAACTCCTCAAACAAGGGGCATATCTCCAAGCCATTGAAATTGAAGACATGGTTCACCGGGTCCCAGTGAGCAATAGCAGCGCGCAAAAACTCAGTGTTCAGGGTCATCTGGCAAAGAAAGAATAGCTCGGTCAAGCCGTAGCTAAAGAGGTTGATCCGCTCCACACCATCCATAATGTTCAGCCAAGCCGTGAGTTGAGCGGGATCATACAAAGCCATGCTTTCGATCGCAGCTCTAGGAAAATTCGAAATTTCGGCAGCACCTCCCCGTTTCACGGACTATCCCACCTGCAAGGCAAAAACACTCACTATTACAAAACTACCCATCGCAGTAACACCCAATAATCACAGTGCACATGTATCATCATCAACTAAAACAAGCACACAATCGCGCCTCCAAACCGGAAGCTATCCGGCCTTAAAGGCAAAACATCATAATAATTTGTCAAAGGTCACAAAATGTTCCACACATCATCCTACACTGTCCAAATAGTCGCATCACTAGTACAACCCGATCGAAAACATAAAAATAAAATAAAATAAAATTCCCGCTTGGGGGGGGGGGGGGGGCCTCAGTCCTCCTCCTCTTCTTCGTCCTCTATCGGACTGCCCGGAGTGTATGTCGGCGACGGTCTCCTCCTACCACCTCTGCACCTCGGACCGGTCCTCGATGAGCCAGCTCCGCCTCCACGGTACTGCACACACAAATAAAATGAAGGCAATCAGTAAGGGAACAACAAAAAGTACAAAACCAGAGTCGAGTCAGAGACTTACCAAAGATGCCATCTGATTGGCGGCAAATTGCCGCATGCCATCCATCTGTCAAAGGGTAAAATCCAGGGTTAGAACCTCATAACTTTAAGGAGCGCAAGATTAGAAACGTACCCGGTGGTCTCGTGTGAGGACCAAGGACCGTAGGCTAGCCACCAAGGCGTGACCCTCCTCAGCGTAACTCCAAGGAACGTTGAGGACGCCCGCTGGCTGAGTAGGGTACCCACATGTGACTTGCGGCACCTCCATCACTTGGGGACTGCCATCAGCGCCTAGGATGTTGACGGTCCAATCCTAGGGAGGGATAGGATCAGTAGTCAGGGGAACCTGTCTCCTATACATCTCGCGGAGCTGTAGGCACAAAACAAGTTAAGAAAAGAAAAATAAAAAACATAGGCAATGGATAAAAACAAAAACATAAAACTCACCTCCAGGAGTGGGAAGTTGGGCATCAGGAAACGACCACGGTAAGCCTCGTAACCGGTCTCAGAGAGAAAATGGTCCCAAACATCGGTGCCAGCCAAGGCCGCCAGCAGAGCATCACCAGAAAGGTCACTAGCATCCATCGCAGGGGGATTATGAGGGACCCGATACCTAGAACCACCAACCACCTGCCGAGACACTCGCTCACCAAGGAACCACTGCATGTACTCGGTACTCTCCATCAAAAGTCGACAAGAGGAAAGAGGTTTGACCGCTTGTATCTCCTCAGGGGCGGTATAGGCAACGCGCTCCCAAGGCATCCAATCAACATTAGCAGCCGTCAATCCGGTTAGGAAGTTTCTGAGCAAAACAATCCGGTGAGCCCCACTCTTCACCCCGACAACATCCCTCCGCCATCTCAAGCCTCGTGGGAACAAAGGCACAGGAGCCATGCCATCCTCGTCTTTGCCTGATTCATTCGCAGGGGAGGGAACCAACATCTTCAGGTACTCGAAGCTCCAAAGCTGCACAGACAAAGAAAAAAATCAGAAAAAAAATATAAATACAGAAACTGAAAAGTCAGAATATAAAGCAGGATGCAGCATATACCTCCCAAGCTCGCCAAAATCCACCTGTTGATTTAACATCACCTCGGGAAACCTCACCCATGTGCTTGTAAAGATGGGCCAAGGCAGCACCACCCCAGTCGTAAGAAGGGATCTCATCGATGGTCGCCAGGCAAGAGAGAAGTCTCAAGTTCACCCGGTCATTTCGAGTCGCAAAGATTGAGCAACCGAGGACATACAGAAGATACACCCTCAAAAGCTGGGAATTGTTCAGGTTATGATCCCCTCTGCCATAAGCCCGGTAAAGCCAGCCGTAAGGAAACCAGTGCCTCTCCAAATTGGGGGGAACAGCCCCAATCAACATCTCTACAGCCTCAGGGTCGATCTCATAGAAATAATCCAGAATCAGGCGCTTCCCGCCTACCCTCAAACCAGTAATCATGGAAAAGTCGAAGGGCGTCATGGTCATCTCGCCGAACGGCAGGTGAAAAGTATTGGTGGTGTCCCACCACCTCTCAGCCAAAGCATAAAAGTGTGCCAAATCATTGCTTCTCTTCAAGACCAGACGAACAAAACCTCTGAACCCGGCCTCATCAACCATCCTCTTGACGGTGGGCGAAAGTTGAGTATACCACAGGAAAGCATGAGCAAGGCTACCGTGGCCCTTCAGTACTACTTCCGGCACCTGCACATACCAGAGATGACAAAAGCAATGCACAAATTCACTATTCACGACCCGGGATCCAAATTCCCAAAATCAACATTTGAGCATAAATCAAACTTCTAACGATCTCTAGGTGCACACTACGACTCACGAAACTAGCACAATACATGGAAATAGTCCTCAAATGTCAAAGGTTTCACATACCAAGCTCGCTAGAGCCGCGGCCGAAAGATGATGTTGGGGGTCCCGTAAAATCAAGTCCGGGGTTTGCATCTCGGCTTTCATCCGTTCCTTGACCTTCTTAGACGGTCTCCTCGAGCTCGAAGCCATGGATCTACAAAGAAAATGGAAGTCAAAGTTAAACTTTCTTCTTGAAAAATTGATCAAACCAAAACACCAATTAAAATTCCAACTACGGGGTAGGATTGCTCACTTGAGCGCGCACAAGCTGCGTTTTGGCGATTTTTGGCTCCAAAAACACCCCAAAATGGCCAAGAATGAGCTTCAAAAGCTCAAAAACCCAAGATATACAAAGATGGAGTTCGGCCACCCAGTGCCGCCGCGGCACTGCTCCCCTCGGGCCCCGCTTCGCTCTGTTTTGCTCCGTTTCGCTCCGTATTGACCTGTTTTGGCCTTTTTCAGCCTATTTTTGGCCCTGATCAGCCCTGGTGGCCCATTCCGGTCAAGGTTTGTAAGGTTTTACCCCAAGCAAGCTAAAAGTTGTTAGAACTACCTCCAGCAGGCAGAAACTGGAAAAAATTGACTCCCGAGGACCCGAATCGGCTATTTCAGAACAACCGTCGTAAATTTTGATCAAACGCGAGAGTTCCGAGAACGAATCCCGAATTTTGGCCAAAGCACCGAAAAATAGAAAAGAGATTCCCCGAGACCCCCGCATCATCCCCCGAGGACAGAAGCGGAAGGATACCAGCTCCCGGAGGCCCCGACCGGCCCTCTTGGATTGAGCACCGCAAGATTTGATCAACCGTGAGAGATTCAGAGTTGGGTCCTGGTTTCTGATCAAGAAAAGAGATTCCCCGAGAACCCCGCATCATCCCCCGAGGACAGAAGCGGAAAGATACCAGCTCCTGGAGGCCCCGACCGACCCTCTTGGATTGAGCACCACAAGATTTGATCAACCGTGAGAGATTCAGAGTTGGGTCCTGGTTTTCGATCAAGAAAAGAGATTCCCCGAGAACCCCGTATCATCCCCCGAGGACAGAAGCGGAAAGATACCAACTCCTGGAGGCCCCGACCGGCCCTCTTGGATTGAGCACCGCAAGATTTGATCAACCGTGAGAGATTCAGAGTTGGGTCCTGGTTTCCGATCAAGAAAAGAGATTCCCCGAGAACCCCGCATCATCCCCCGAGGACAGAAGCGGAAGGATACCAGCTCCCGGAGGCCCCGACCGGCCCTCTTGGATTGAGCACCGCAAGATTTGATCAACCGTGAGAGATTCAGAGTTGGGTCCTGGTTTTCGATCAAGAAAAGAGATTCCCTGAGAACCCCGCATCATCCCCCGAGGACAGAAGGGGAAAGATACCGGCTCCCGGAGGCCCCGACCGGCCCTCTTGGATTGAGCACCGCAAGATTTGATCAACCGTGAGAGATTCAGAGTTGGGTCCTGGTTTCCGATAAAGAAAAGAGATTCCCCGAGAACCCCGCATCATCCCCCGAGGACAGAAGCAGAAAGATACCAGCTCCCGAAGGCCCCGACCGGCCCTCTTGGATTGAGCACCGCAAGATTTGATCAACCGTGAGAGATTCAGAGTTGGGTCCTGGCTTCCGATCAAGAAAAGAGATTCCCCGAGAACCCCGCATCATCCCCCGAGGACAGAAGCGGAAAGATACCGGCTCCTGAAGGCCCCGACCGGCCCGCAAGATTTGATCAAGAGAAGCGGTTGAGATCCCAGAAAGAGTCGCTTCATCCCCAGCAGATTCAGATTAATCCTCAGCGGATTCGTACACCGTCAGTTCAATCACAGTAGTCCATTGTCGACTCATCATCTCGATTCAAACATCGTCGGTTCATTAGTCATCATCGCTCTAATTCAAAATATGCTATGGGGCTTCCATGTTCATCGCGTGACATCTCAGGATTTCATGATCATCCCTTGATTTCTGTGTCCGTCTCTTAATTTCCAGGGCTCCCGTATCCGTCGGTTATTTGCCAAAAGGCGTCTTCAATTATAGTCCTCTGAGACCCCACACCCAATTATGTTCTCTTACGAAGCACACTTCCCAAAACTCAGAAGTTTGCCCCTAGACTCAGAGCTTTCTAACATCTTGGTATCCCTATTCGGGTCAATAACTGCATCATAGTCAGAAGCACCAGCATGACACCAGCCCACTCGGAGTGGCACGCCCCACAGCACCTGCTCATACTAGGATCAGAACGCTAGGCATGATAGGACTCATGTACGAATTCATATCACATCCACGCATTGCATATCATCCTCATAGCATAGCATCCGTATGTCTTATTGTGCATGTGCGATTTGTTCCTTTGTGCCCTGAACTACGTCCTGGTCTGATTCCCTTGGGATACGTATGCAGCTCACGCAGAGCACGACCAGCACTAGCCTCAGCATCATTGCATCTTTTGCAACGCATTTTATCCTAAATCTATAGCCTCCAAAAAGTCCTGTCTCTTCAAAACTTTGGCACTCGCTTGCGACATGCGTTGCCTCGCAAGTTCCTGCCAAAGAGGGGCAAACTGTAAACACCCCATTTTTTCGGCTATCAGATTTAGGAGACCCATATCTTGGTGGTTCACAATGATCGTAAAAGACTCAAAAGGACTCTCGGAAGTCAGCTCTATCTCTCAGAATGCTCATATTGACCAAAATGCTCCTGAAAGCCCGAAGACTCCCAGATTTGGTCCTGAAGTTCTGAAAACATGGTATGTCATAATAAAAATGATCAAATGAGTTTTTAAGTAAAACCGGAAGAAATCGTCAGCTCCCAGAGACCCCCGGAAGTCCCGGAAGTTCCCCGAAAGTCCCCGTTTACCGGTTTGACCAAGGTTTGACTAGGTTTGACCAGAGTTTGACCAAGTTTGACCAAGTTTGACCAAAATTGTCTGAATTTACCTTAATCATTAGAAAAGTATTAAAATGAGTTTTAAAAGAAAATCGAGCGAAAACGTCGGCTCCTGGGAGCTCCCGGAGGTTCCCAGAACTTCCCGGGAATCCCAGGTTTGACCAGTTTGACCAAGATTTTACTTTGGAATTGGGGCATCCAAACAATTTTCAAATATTTTTCATGGATACTAGAGGTCAATAGCTTTCCAACGGTATATCGCACATAATTCCTGGATTTAAACGAATTTATTATGAATTTCCAAAGCCGGAAAAGGCGATCAAATCGGCTTTTATCGCGAATACCGTAAAACTTTTCAAAGTGACCTATCCCCAAACTATTTGTTATGTAAAGTAGACTCCATTACCTTTCCAACGGTATATCACAACCTCAATTTGGAGTTCGTACGCATTTTCTGTGAATTTTGGACGAAATAGGGCCTTTTCGCGAATACCGGAACCTCAGGGGGCCTAAACAGCATTATCTGGACGAAGGAGGAGCAGTGCCGCCGCGGTACTGGCCCACTGCCGCCGCGGCACTCCCCTCCAAAATGGTGTATTTTTGTAATTTTTCTTGGGGATTCATTTTGATTAATTAAAAACCAAAACGACATAGTTTTATGATTTCAGATGTTTGGAGCCAATGGGAATACTTTCTAAATCCCAAAACCACCCCAAGTTGGCCTATTTAAACCCCCCATTGCTCTTCATTTTGTGGGAGTCAAATGCAAGTTTAGAGAAAGTTTGGGAGAGAAAGTTGTAGAGATAAGGTTAGAATAGAGAGAAAATAAGCTTTCTTCTTTGATTTTCAAAACAAAAGTGAGTTCTAAACTTTGTTTTTACTACATAACTCCCATTTGCTTCAACATTCAATACACCCAACCACCATTTTAGTGAGCATTTAAGAGAGTGGAAGCTTCTTCCATGTCCAATGTCATTACATATGAGTGAAACACCATGCTACAAGTTCAATACTTCATGAATATCATCTATTGATCATTATCTACTTGCTTGTTTATTCATTATTTATCTCTTCTCACCTCATTTCTTTTTTATTTTCTTTATTTTACTTACTAGTTCATCATCATCTAAATGATGACATGAAGTTTGGGGTGAGTGAATCCTTATGGATAGTAGCTCTTGACCTCAAAAACATGTTTGATAGATGATGATCATAACTTCAATACCTCCAAGGTCTCCTTGAAGTGTATTGAAGTTATGCTCAAATAAAAATAAGTTTCTCCAACAATCTTGGAGGTTCTTGATGATGAGTTGAATGTTGGCATTTTAAGTGGTTATAATCTTTATTGAGTATTGAAAATACACTTTCAAAACCCCCCTCAATCCCTCTCATTTTGATTTCAAGAAAGAAAACCTTATTTTTCCCAAAATCTTCAAAACAGTGAGTCAAAACAGTGAGTGAGCTGAGTTCAAAGATTTCTCTAGAACTCAATACTCAACATATAGATGCAAGGCCACTTGGAAAGTCTTCCTAACTCATTGGAGAACACCCATGATTTTTGGTTTGACTTGGAAGTACTTGAAAATGGTCCATTTGGACCCAAACATTCCTTCCAAACATTCTGTCTCTGCTGTCACAGCAGCTTGACTAACTTCCAACTTCTTTTGTCAGAATTATTTTCCAAACGGGGTGGTCCCAACTTATTTTTCCCTTAAACTTCAATGTCTTAGGGAACTTGCTGTAAAAAATGGGCCTCTAGATCATTCGTATTCACTTTCTAAGAATTTTCAACATTTCAGTCGACAATACGGACTCTGTTTTTGAGTGACCTCTGTTGTTCATATGATTTCTCTCAATCTGTGATAGTTATTAAAGATTGGCTTTTTGGGTTGTATTCTAGACACAATAAGGAACACCTCCATAAAAAAATCATGTATTGAAAGCATTCCTAACCCCTCTTTTCCATTTTTACAAGATCATGTTACTGTTCTGTCCACTATTCACACCAAGCACATTTTAACTTTCATTCTTTGATTTGATGCTTATATGCCTTCCAAATTAGTTCATGTCTTAGGAAGTAGTTCATACTACATTTGTACATATCCCATATTGATTTCATCCACCCATTCATGCACATTCTAGACTTCTTAGTCATTCTAGGAATCCATGACCACAAGGCACACTACAACTTTAGCACAATCTAGACACATATATTGCATCCATGCAAAGATTTGGGGTTTTTTTGTGACCCCTAATCTAAGAAGATTATAAGGAATGACCATGATCACACGTTCATGCTTTTCCCTCGATCTAATCTTCCTTTCTCATCCGTCCCGGGGATTGAGAGGTCTTCTTTTCTCAAAGATTAACACGCATCATACTAGTTTGCTAAGCATATTTCGTTTTCTTTATTTATTTGTTTCAAGAACAATTCATGTCCCCTTTAGATTAGGAAAACTTGACTACTTAATATATGATTAGACGATTTTTCCTAGGTTTATTTATGTGATTTTCACTTTACATTGTATGATATTTGACTTAGATCTTATGAATGATATCTTATCTTTTGATTTTCAATTTCAAGATTCTTATGTGATGTAATATACTATCATAGTATTAATTGCCGAACCATACATAGTATAAGATGATTATTTGGATGCTAATTGAGGCCCGTCGAGAGACGGGGCGAGTTGAGGGTGTTTTAGTCGTGACAAAGGCTCCTTCCTCTCTCGTACCAAAACCCCGAGCCAAGTTCTTGGGTTATGAAGGGCCGGTGCCCTTTATCCGTTTGGGTGAGTCAAAATTAGGTTTCTTAGTTCCTTAAAGACCAAGTGGCGACTCTGTATCTGTTTTCGAAAGACCTTCTTTTCTTCGAAATCAACCTCTTGTTTTCTTTCAAATCAATTTCAAAACAAAGGAAAATCAATTCCGAAACCCCGGAAACAAACAGGAAAAACCAGGAGTGGACGACGGATTCCGCGTATCCACATAGACTCGACCCGGTCTCAAATGGAATGTCACAGTGACTCACTTATTCTTTTTATTTCTTTTTTTTCTAAAGAGCATCTTCATTTGGTTTTCTAGCAAGAGTCCCAAACACCATCACTTCACCGACACAGGTTCAACATTCATGGGCCTCAGCGAAGGGGATCATTTGAATAGGTAAGCTAGGGCCTTAGGTGACATGGGGTTGAATGGGTAGTGGCTGTAGACACCCCATTTTGTCGGCTATCAGATTTAGGAGACCCATAGCTTGGTAGTTCACAATGATCGTAAAAGACCCAAAAAGGACTCCTGGAAGTCAGCTCTATCTCTCAGAATGCTCAGATTGACCAAAATGCCCCTGAACGCCCAAAAACTCCCAGATTTGGTCCCGAAGTTCTGAAAACATGCTATGTCATAAGAAAAATGATAAAATGAGTTTTTAAGTAAAACCGGATGAAATCGTCAGCTCCCAGAGACCCCCAGAAGTCTCGGAAGTTCCTCGAAAGTCCCCATTGGCCGGTTTGACCAAGGTTTGACCAGGTTTGACCAAGTTTGATCGAAATCGTCCGAATTCACCGGAATCATTAGAAAAGTATTAAAATGAGTTTTAAAAGAGAATTGAGCGAAAACGTCGGCTCTTGGTAGCTCCCGGAGGTTCCTAGAACTTCCCGAGAATCCCAGGTTTGACCAGTTTGACCAAGATTTGACTTTGGAATCGGGGCACCGAAATAATATTCAAATATTTTTCATGGATACTAGAGGTTAATAGCTTTCCAACGGTATATCGCACATAATTCCTGGATTTAAAACGAATTTATTTTGAATTTCCGAAGGCGAAAAAAACGATCAAATCAGATTTTATCGCAAATACCGCAAAACTTTTCAAAGTGACCTATCCCTGAACTATTTTTTTATGTAAAGTAGACTCCATTACCTTTCCAACGGTATATCACAACCTCAATTTGGAGTTTGTATGCATTTTCTGTGAATTTCGGACAAAATAGGGCCTTTTCGCGAATACCGGAACCTCTGGGGGCCTAAAAGTAAATTTCTGGGCGTCTGAGGAGCAGTGCCGCCGCGGTACTAGCCCACTGCCGCCGCGGCACAGGCCCAGTACCGTCGCGGCACTCAACCCTCGCAGAGTCCATTTTTGTAATTTTTTTGAGGGTCCAATTTGATTAATTGAAAACCAAAACGACGTAGTTTTATGTTCACAGATGTTTGGGACCAATGGGAACACTTCTAAAATCCCAAAACCACCCCAAATTGGCCTATATAAACCCCCCCATTGCTCTTCATTTTGGGGGGGGGGGGGGGCCAAGGGCAAAAGCTTGAAAAGTTGTAGAGAAAAAGAGAGATAGAGATAGGTTTAGAAGAGAGAAAAGGAGCTTCCTCCTACTATTTTGCTATAGAAAGTGAGTTCTAATCTTGTGTTCTTCCATTACCTCTCTTATACTTCACATCCCAAACACCCCCAATCACAATTCTTGAGCATTCTTCAGTTAAGGAAGCTACTTCCATGTCTAAATGTCAAAATCTATGAGTGAAACACCAAGCTACAAGTCCAAAATCACATTGATTATCATCTATTGATTGTTATTTACTTACTTGTTCATATTATGTTCATCTCTTCTTACCTCATTTGTTTTTTATTTTCTTTATTTACTTACTAGTTCTTCATCATCTAAATGATGACATGAAGTTTGGGGTGAGTGAATCCTTATGGATAGTAGCTCTTGACCTCAAAAACATGTTTGATAAATGATGATCATAACCTCAATACTTCCAAGGTATTCTTGAAATGTATTGAAGTTATGTTCATAATAAAAATAAATCTCTCCAACAATCTTGGAGGTTCTTGATGATGAGTTTGATGTTGGCATTTTAAGTGGCTATAATCCTTATTGAGTATTGAAAATATGCTTTCAAAACATCTACTTTAAAACCCCTCTCAATCCCTCTTCTTTTGGTTTCAAGAAACAAAACCGTGTTTTCTCCAAAATCTTCAAAATAATGAGTCAAAACAGTGAGTGAGCTGAGTTCAAAGATTTCTCTAGAACTCAATACTCAACATATGGATGCAAGGCCACTTGGAAAGTCTTCATAACTCATTGGAGAACACCCATGAGTTTTGGTTTGACTTGGAAGTACTTGGAAATGGTCCATTTGAACCCAAACATTCCTTCCAGACATTCTGTCTTTGCTGTCACAGCAGCTAGGGCCACTTCCAACTTGTTTTACAGAAAACATTTCCAAACTGGGTGGTCCTAACTTATTTTTCCCTTACACTTCAATGTCTTAGGGAACTTTATGTATAAAATGGGCCCCTAGATCATTAGTTTTCAGTTTCTAAGAGTTTTCAACATTTCAGTCGACAGTACGGACTCTATTTCTGAGTGGCCTTCATTGTTTATATGATTTCTCTCAATCTGTGATAGCTATCCAAGATTGGCCTTTTGGGTTGTGTTCTAGACACAATAAGAAAGAGTTCCATAAAATATCATGTATTGAAAACACTCCTAACCCCTCTTTTCAATTTCCAAACGATCATGCTACTGTTCTGTCCACTATTCACAGCAAGCACCTTTTAACTTTCATTATTTGATTTGATGCTTATATGCCTTCCAAATTAGTTCATATTTTAGGAAGTAGTTCATACTACATTTGTATATATCCCATGATGATTTCTTTCATTCATTCATACACATTATAGACTTCTAAGTCATTCTAGGAATCCATGAACACAAAGCACACCACAACCTTGGCACATTCTAGATACATACATTGCATCCATGCAAGATTTGGGGCCTTCATGGCTCCTAATCTAAGAAGATTATAAGGAATGAACTTGATCACACGTTCATGCTTCCCCCGATCTAATCATCCTTTCTCATCCATCCCGGGGATTGAGAGATCTTCTATTCTCAAAGATTAACATGCATCATCCTAGCTTGCTAAGCATCCTTGTTTTCTTTGACTATTTGTTTCAAGAACAATTCATGTCCCCCTTTAAATTAGGAAGTCTTGATTATTTGATACATGACTAGACGATTTTTCCTAGGTTTATTTGTGTGATCTTTCACTTTACATTGTATGATATTTGACTTAGATCTTATGAATGATATCTTATCTTTAGATCTTCCATTTCAAGTTTCTTATGTGATGTAATATACTATCATAGTATTAATTGTCGAACATTCATAGTATAAGATGATTATTTGGATGCTAATTGAGGCCCGTCGAAAGACGGGGCGAGTTGAGGGTGTTTTAGTCGCGACAAAGGCTCCTTCCTCTCTCGTACCAAAACCCCGAGCCAAGTTCTTTGGCTATGAATGGCCGGTGCCCTTTATCCATTTGGGTGAGTCAAAGTTAGGTTTCTTGGTTCCTTAAAGACCAAGTGGCGACTCTGTATCTGTTTTCAACAGACCTTTTCTCTTTCTTTGATCCAAATCAAATTTCAAACAATCTCAAACGAGAGAGGTGGATTTTCGGTATCCACAATCTGGTGACTCTGCTGGGGACTTTTATTTTAAAACAAAATAATACAGAGGTTTGACTCATAAGAAGCATCCTTAAAATCATCTTTTTACTGTGTCTAGTTCACCACATTGCACTTCTGCATTTCCCCCTCCGACTGTGTCTGAAACGCGGCGCTGACATTATTCAGGTCTTGCTGTGCCAGGGCACAAGTCACCGTTGATACTGTACCTTCCAAGGTATATCAAAAAGAGTAAAAACCTCCGTACTGTCTCCCTGACGGTATATTGGAACTCTCGTCAACGGACCCTCTTTGACTAAACCCAGCCTTTGCATATAGATTCCTGTAGAACCTTTCATAGGACTGTTCATTTATCTTTTCAGATAGGACAATGTGATATAACTGCTGTATGCCCTGGCGGGATTACCTGCGCGGTGTAGACGCTTATGTGGCATAGAACAGAACCTCTCTCTTATGATTCCCAAGGCAATCACTCACATGTGATCACATTTAGTTGACTTGCCTAGGCACCATGATAAGGATGTCTGCTCCATGCTCACAAAGATATACACCGCAAACCTTGTTTGTTGGTCCTAAGACATAGGAGTATGAAAACTCGCTAGACAGTATGATCACCATCATCACCAGTTCCCGTCATATATCCCTATTTCTTCCAGAAACTCTGCCCAACTCATCAGGATATCACTGTTTTCCTAGAAACTCTGTCCGAATCACCCAGATTTCCTAGAAATCCCTATTTCCCCCCAAATCACCCAGAAATGCCCAAATATACTTGTTTCTCCTAGAAACTCTACCCATATTTCTCAGAAATACCCAAAATACCAGTTTCTCCTAGAAGCTCAGTCCAAATCAACCAGAAATTCCTATTTCTCCTAGAAACTCAAATAACTTCTGGAAATTTCTCCGAATCTTCCAAATCCCTGTTTCTCCCAGAAACTATGTCCGACTTACCCAGGTATACCTGTTTTCCCACAAGCTCTGTCCAAATCTCCAGATTACCCAGAAATCTCAATTTCTCCCAGAAACTCCGGTATACTTGTTTCTCCCAGAAACTCTGTCCAACTTACCCAAATTTTCATGTTTTCCCATAAGCTCTATCCAAGTCTCCAAGATTTTCCAAAAATTCCAGCAACTCCATCCAAACTTCCCAAAAATGCCTAGATGTACCAATTTCTCCCAGAAATTCTGATTTCTCAATTTCTCCTAGAAGCTCAGTCCAAATCAACCAGAAATCCCTGTTTCTCCTAGAAACTCCCATAACTTCTGGAAATTTCTCCGAATCTTCCAAATCCCTATTTCTCCTAGAAACTCTGTCCAAAATTCCCGAAGTATCCCAGAAATCCCTGTTATCCCTTGGTGATCACACTGGAAAGTAAGGTTAGCACACTCTGTATGGCTAGGACCTTATTTGTTTAACTGCTATTTGTTAGAAGTAGGGGCATCATATCGATTAGGGCTTGCATCCGCATGCTTGTCTTATATGCATACACGATTTGTGTCAGTCTACATGCGCGCACTTCTTGTCAGTCTCACATATGTCAGTCTCTGCTCATCAAGCACGTACATGTCATCACCCTCACCCATCTCAATCATTGTATAGAAGCGTATACATACTGCAACCATCATCAGTTCACATCGATTAATTCTTTGAGACTCTGATCAGCTCTCCCCCACTAAGAGTCCATAAGAAGTACTTCGCGCCTCTGCTAATTTGGGCTTTTACTTCTGCTTGCAGAAAATCGTAGCCCCGAGTACGAACCCTTCTATACCTCCCCGAATTCATTATCGTGATTGCGGGCTAGCCTAGGCTATCATAATGGCCTACCAAGCTCTCGAAGGAAAAGTGAACAAACTACAAACCACTGTTGAACATCTAAGTTTAAGGATAAGCCGATTTGAGAAGATGGTGCAGAGCATCAATAAAGGGAAGTACGGGTTGTCCGACGCCATCTATCTAAGCCCGTTTCCACATCCGAATCTCTACTTGTATCCAAACCCACACTTTAGCCTTGGTAATCCAAGTCCATATCCAAATCCAAGAGCCACTCCAAGGACCCACTTGAACTCAAAGTCTAACAAAACCCGCAACCCAAGAACCTTCACCAACTTGGGTATGCCCTTGTCCGTTATCCTTGATAACCTCATCAAAAAGGGGCACCTCCGACTCCTTCAGCCTCGTGCTAACATCCCTCCGCCTAGTTGTGACCTATCCAAAATTTGTGCCTACCACCAAGGCCCAGGCCATGACACCGACAGCTGCATGCGCCTTCGCCATGATATCCAAGACCTCCTCAATCAAAAAATCATCGAGCCATCGCCCATCCAACCCTATGTCAACCAAAGTGTCAGCTTCATCGAACCCAAAGCCCCTGGCTTAACTGTTCAAATGATCCCCTTCGCTGAGGACCATGAATGTTGAACCTATGCCAGTGAAGTGATGGTGTTTGGGACTCTTGCTAGAAAACCAAATGAAGATGCTCTTTAAAAAAAAAAAATAAAAAAAAAAATAAAAAGAATAAGTGAGTCACTGTGATATTCCATTTGAGATCAAGTCGAGTCTAGTCGAGTCTGTTGTATGTTTTGTCTATTTCAAGTTTATTCTTGTGATCGAGTCTGTCTGTCATCAAGTTGTTAATGAGTCTGTAATCCTCCTCTACTAATGGAATGAAGTCTCATTTTGCCTAATCTGATGTGCCTAGTCATAGATGCATGAATCGCTGAACTGGAGTGTCACTTTTCAAATTACCATGGATATTACTGTGCTAAAAAAAAGGGTAATTTTTTTTACTCAAACAAAAAAATCCTGAAAGGTCAAAGTCAATTTTGCGCTGACACCGATGAAGAGCCGAGAATTGAATAGTCTTACTTTAAGAATTCAAAGATGCCTTTGCTCAAAACTCGAAAAGACACACTTGAAACTGATTTGGGGCTTGCCCAACACCCTTGTCCACCATTTTAAAGCCTTGAGCCCAGTCCAATCAAGAGCAACGCAATCTGTCTAATTGAAAGCAATGCAAACTTAGCCCTTGATGGTAGCCAAACATTTCAGTGAGTTTCATCTCCACTTAAAAAAAAAAAGCAAAAAAATAAAGAAAGAAAAAGAAAAGAAAAGAAAAGAAAAGAAAAAGCTCCCTAGGTTGAAAACCCGAAAGGGCACCTAGGCAAAAGTTAGAGCTAAAAAAGGTGTTGGTTTCCAAAATCTGACCCTAGCCAGTCAAAATGTTGGAGAAAATTTTGATGAAACAAATGAGAGAATCATACGCTTCAAGATACATCTTAAGAAAGTGCCAAGATCACATTTCAAACGGCACGGAACGACCACAAATAAATTCTGAGAGCTGACATGAACATTCTGGAATTCTGAGATTGCGATTGAAAGATCTCACGAGAATCGACTACATTAAAAAGCCAAATTGACTGGCTAGGCGAAAGTGAAAAAGATCAATCCTCAAAAGAAAACAAAAAGAAAAAAGAAAAATAAAAGAAAGGGAGATTGAAACTGAATCCTTTTATTCAAAGCTACCATAAGTGGCTCAAGTTTGAACTTATTTGACGATTGGTTTGAGAAACCCTCATACCCAATTTCCTTCAAGCCTTGCCTTGAACTATGCTCGACCTGATTCCCATTCAGGGATACGTAGGCAACCACATCGGTTCGGTCAACACCATCATAATCAAACCACTTTCCTTCAAGCCTGGCCTTGAACTACGCTCGACCTGATTCCCACTCGGGGATACGTAGGCAACCACATCGGTTCGGTCGCTCCACCCACAAAAATAGCCCAATTTCTTTCAAGCTTCGGCCCGAACTACGTTGGACCTGATCCCCGTTCGGGGGTACGTAGGCAGACTTTGAAAAAAGAAAAGAAGGATGGCTCGCTAGGTTGAAAATCCGAAAGGACGCCTAGGCAAAAGTTAGAGCTGAATCCAAGGTGAGCAATAACAAAAGAGAGAAAAAAGCTCGCTAGGTTACCTCACTAGTACCTAGGCAAAAGTTATGAGCATTTGAGAGATTAAAGTCACGGTCCTTGCCTCAAGCCAGAAATCACCTTCCACACTAGGGGAAAACTTTGGCTGCTCGCCTCGTTTGCCTAAATTTTACTATCTACCCTTCATACAAGGGGCAAACTTCGGTCACCTACCTCGTTTGCCCAAAACCTCCAATGAACCTTCCTCCAAACTAGGGGCAAACTTCGGTCATTTACCTCGTTTGCCTACCGATCCCACTTCATGGCCTTCAAACTAGGGGCAAACTTCGTTTGCCACCCAATCCCTATACACCAATGGTAAGCCTTCAAGTCACAAGCATTGTCTTGAATAGATGGAAATGGAGCATCTTTTATTCCATAAGCTAAGGCACTAATTCAAAGCACATCTTGGGAGAAGCAAAGAAATTGATTAGATCAGTAGGGAGAAATTTTCAAAATAAGATTCACCATCAAAGTGATGCCACGTTTAGGTGAGAAGTAAACACAAAAGAGAAATGGTACATCATTTATGACAAGAGCACATCAAGTTTTGGCAAGTCGAGCTTGTTTCATTTTGGTGTCAAATGTGTCACCCTCGCGTGTCGGTATCTGTCAGTTTTGAGTCTGTCATAGTCTTTTTCAGGAAAAGAGTCGGTCGTAGTCTCAAATGTGTAAGTCAACAGTGACGAATAATGAATTTTTCAAATCGAGTTATAAAGAGCATGCCAATACAAGCAGGAGTACCAAACACCATTATTGCACCGGTTAAGGCGTCAGCATGAGAAGCGTCCAAACTTGGGGAAAATTTCATCCCTTTCCAAACCGTCAAAAGTTGACCATCATCTTTCTTCGTTCATGCAACATAAGTCCATGAGTGGCTATTGATGATCTTCATTTCTCCTAGCAACATAAGTCCATGAGTGGCTGTTGATCATTCACCTTTCTCCATGCAACATAAGTCCATGAGTGGCTGTTGATGATCTTCTTTCATCTATGCAACATAAGTCCATGAGTGGCTGTTGATCCATCATCTTTCTTCGTTCATGCAACATAAGTCCATGAGTGGCTGTTGATGATCTTCATTTCTCCTTGCAACATAAGTCCATGAGTGGCTGTTGATCTTTCACCTTTCTTCATGCAACATAAGTTCATGAGTGGCTGTTGATGATCTTCTTTCATCTGAGCAACATAAGTCCATGAGTGGCTTTTGACCACCTTTCTTCATGCAATATAAGTCCATGGGTGGCTGTTGATGATTTTCATTTCTCCTAGCAACATAAGTCCATGAGTGGCTGTTGATCTTTCACCTTTCTTCATGCAACATAAGTCCATGAGTGGCTGTTGATGATCTTCTTTCATCTGTGCAACATAAGTCCATGAGTGGCTTTTGACCATCTGTCTTCGTTCATGCAACATAAGTCCATGAGTGGCTGTTGATGATATTCTTTCATCCTATCAACATAAGTCCATAAGTTGCTATTGATTATCACCCTCCATCAGTGTCAAACCACCGCAAATCATCTATGTCGCAAATAGAATGATACCTTTCCTACCATTTAATGGACGTATTTCCTTCTTCCTAGCAAAGTACATTATCCTCCAGCTCCCGGAGGCCCTGACCGGCCCTCTTGGATTGAGCGTCGAAAGAGATTCTCCGAGAACCCTACATCATCCCCTGAGGACAGAAACCAAAAGATACCAGCTCCCGGAGGCCCTGACCGGCCCTCTTGGATTGAGCGTCTAAAGAGATTCTCCGAGAACCCTACATCATCCCCTGAGGACAGAAACCAAAAGATACCAGCTCCCGGAGGCCCTGACCGGCCCTCTTGGATTGAGCGTCGAAAGAGATTCTCCGAGAACCCTACATCATCCCCCGAGGACAGAAACCGAAAGATATCAGCTCCCGAAGGCCCTAACCGACTCTTTTGGATAGAGCATTACAAAATCTGACCAACCACGAGAGATTCAGAGATGGATCCTGGTTCTAGGTCAAGAATTGAAGAGAGATTCTCAGAGAGTCCCCTACCATCCCCAGCAGAAGATAGCAGAAGTCCGAACCGATTCTTTGGACTTGTCATCATTGTTAGGAAACTGCGTTCCCAGAATCCGTTGACAGTGCGTATAAGTTGGTACTGCAAAAAATTTCATGAAATCTATAATAACCCTACAAGGGCGGAACTAGGGTTACCTTGAACTGCAAAATTGGATTGCTGTAGTAGACGAATCGAGAACATGGGCTCGATAACAGCTCACGATCTTCTACCGTATTCCTTTGCTGCCAGAATATCGAACTGAGTGTGGGCTCTTTCAAAATCCTTTTAGTTTTCTGCTCTTCCCTCTTTACATTCTATTTTCTATTCCCAGTTATAACACTCTCTTTGATTGCTGTGACGATTCAATCCTGATCACATTGATCCGACAAAGATGTGTTCGTCAGGAGGATCAAACGATCTCCGATTTACTTGAATTTTTAACAGCAGCTCCGTCTCGACGTCAGGAATGTTGTGTAAAAAATTCAGCAACTTTCGATCAGTATCGAGCAGTCCGAAGCTCTTTTAGTGAGCGTTGTCCGACGCTAGCGATCTACACTCCTATGTCTCTTGAATGCTCACAGAGACTAGGGTTTGGTGGAAACCCTTCTAGAAGAAAGCTAGGAGGTCAAGGGAAGCTTAGAATATGAAATCATGCAACCTGAGAGAAGAGCCAAGGCAGCATATATATAGGCTACGATAGGGACCATAAGAAGTCAATAAGGAATAGGCTTCCTTATGGAATTAGGAAACCCTAATTCGAACTGAATCAGATTCCTATTTCCATAAATTATAATTCATACCACTAAAGAATTATAATTGCACTCCTACCCTTATCTCAAAAATATATTTCGAGCTCCATGTTATTAAATGCTTATTATCTCCCCATATTAAGATTACAGATATCCATTAATTAAATATAATTACTGACAATCATATTTAATTAATTTCTTAAAATTCCTTGAGATCCTCTGCTTAACTTATCTGATATGTCGGATACAAAATCCACCTGCAGGGTTTGACATAATCAAAACTTATAAGATTTCTCAAGGGGATATCATCAATCCCAAACTTGAGACATGGATTCCATCATTAATTAATATCCACCACACAATTAATATTGCCACCCAATCCAATGAGATATTGACCCATTTAAGGATCTCACCCTTTTAGGGATCAAAGTATAAATATCAAATGTACGTGTCTATAAATTAAATTAGGATTTAGAGCATAAGCACTCATAATAGCCATGAGGTATTAATTATCTTATAAGCAGTATAAAGATAATTACCCCAAGTCGGTCCTATTTAACACACAAAATGTACCAGCATGGTGAGTTGAAACTATACCGTTTCCCGCAGTCAAGACAAGCCTACTACAACACCATGCTGCAGTCCTACCGATGGTGTGTCCAATCCCATCTAAGACTTTAAACCAAAATATTACATTCTATAATATCTGATAGCCCGATCTTCCGTGTGTAAGCCGAACTCTACACACCAAACCACCTACTATATAGAATGAGAGACACACATTAAATAAATAATTTAATACAAACATTGCCCACACAGATTCTCATAAAAAAATGGATTAACTGATTTTATTAAATGAATAATAAATCAACTACATAAAGCATGGCTTTTTAGTATATATCCCTAATAATCTGCCACTTAGACTCAAAGCCATGAAGTGACACACCTCACTCCAACTAATGGCTCTACCTCCTAGGGTAAACACATATCCTGAGGTAGACTTTCTGGAATCCCTATCTGACATGAAATCAGAATCTGTGTACCCAATGGGTACAAGACTGTCTGCTTGGTAAACTAACATATAGTCTCGAGTCCTTTTCAGGTACTTAAGAATGTTTTTCACCGCAATCCAATGTTCTTGCCCTGGATTAGACTGATATCTACTAACCATGCCAACAGCAAAGCAGATGTCAGGTCTAGTACATAGCATAGCATACATTAGGCTTCCTACTGCCGAGGCATAAGGAACTGCCTTCATCTTCTCTATCTCATCAGGTGTCTTAGGACACTGATCCTTAGATAGAGTAATTCCGTGTCTGAAGGGAAGGAATCCCTTCTTGGAATCTTGTATGCTAAACCTTTCAAGAATATTGTCAATATAAGTGCCTTGTGACAAGCCCAACATCCTATTCTTGCGATCTCGCATAAGCTTGATCCCTAGGATATGACCGGCTTCTCCCAAGTCCTTCATATCGAATTGACTGGATAACCATACCCTTACAGAAGATAATACCCCCACATCGTTTTCGATTAGCAAGATATCATCCACATATAGTACTAAGAACACCACCACTCTTCCATCATGTTTCTTGTACACACAAGATTCATCCGCACATTGATCAAAACCAAAAGACTTGATTGCTTGATCAAAGCGGATATTCCAAGACCTAGATGCCTGCTTAAGTCCATAAATGGACTTCTTAAGCTTGCACAACATGTGTTCTTGGCCCTTCGCAATGAACCCGTCTGGTTGCATCATATAGATGCACTCGTCAAGATTTCCATTTAGAAATGCTGTCTTGACATCCATTTGCCAAATTTCATAATCGAAATGTGCAGCAATGGATAAGAGAATCCGGATAGACTTCAGCATTGCCACCGGCGAAAAAGTTTCCTCATAATCGATTCCTTCTTTTTGAGTGAACCCTTTCGCAACAAGCCTTGCTTTAAAGGTTTCCACCTTACCATCTGCTCCTCTCTTATTCTTATAGATCCACTTACATCCAATGGGTTTTATTTCATTGGGTGGTTCTACAAGATCCCAGACTTGATTGGAGTACATGGACTCCATTTCAGACTTCATAACCTTTTGCCAAAGATCTGCATCTTTATCTTGGAGTGCTTCATTGTAGTTACAGGGGTCGGTACCTTGTTCATCAGGGACCCGGTCATAAGACTCTCCCAAGAACATATACCGACCAGGTCGAATAATAACCCTCCCACTACGACGAGGCACAACCCGTGTCTGTGCATCACTGATATTTTGTTGTGAAGATTCTGAACCTAATACACCATTATCTACACGTTGTACTGGTTCAAGAACCTGCGTGTTAATGGTTGGTTCGGGATCTACACGAGTTTCGATAATCCTCCCACTATGACGTGGTAATGGAATATCGATAACTCTTTCTTGTGGTGTTTCTTCTCGTACCGTTGGTATCGAAGAAGTATGTCTCGGTGTCTTTCCTCTCATTTTCTCTAGAACAATACGACTCTGGGCTTGTGGTCCATAACATAGTCCTCTTCTAAGAATATGGCATTGGTGTTAACAATAACCTTCTGATCCTTAGGACTATAAAACAGACCACCTTTAGTTCCTCTTGGATACCCAACAAAGAAACGTACTTCTGTTCTTGATTCCAACTTTTCTGCGTTCCCTTTCAGCACATGTGTTGGACTACCCCAGATCCGAACATGCCGCAGACTAGGCTTTCGCCCAGTCCTCAATTCCGTGGGAGTAGTAGGTACTGACTTAGAATCTACCAAGTTTAGAATGTATGCGACTGTCTCTAACGCGTGTCCCCAAAAGGAAATTGGTAAATCCGAATAACTCATCATAGATCTTACCATGTCCATAAGAGTCTTGTTCCTTCTTTCTGCCACACCGTTCTGCTGAGGCATACGGGGTGCAGACAATTGGGATGTAATCCCTTGCTCCAATAAGTATTCCCTAAACTCTCCCAAGAGGTACTCTCCACCACGATCAGATCGTAGTGTCTTGATACATTTACCAAGACGCTTCTCCGTTTCAGCCTTGAAGTCTTTGAATTTCTCAAAGCATTCAGACTTACGCCGCATCAAATAAATGTACCCATACCTTGAGTAATCATCGATGAAAGTGACAAAGTACTCAAATCCCCCTCTTGCTTGGACAGTCATAGGACCACACAAATCAGAGTGAACCAGTTCCAACGGCTCTTTTGCTCTATAGCCCTTGGCCGAGAATGGCCTCTTGGTCATTTTACCTTCCAAGCAGGATTCACAAACTGGAAGTGCCTCCACTTCCAATGAGCCTAATGGCCCATTTTGAACCAGTCTTTGAATCCTTTTCAAATTAATATGACCAAGGCGTAAGTGCCAAAGATGCGTTTGGTTCATCCTCGAAGGTTCTTTTCTCTTAAATGGCAAACTATTTGTGTTATTCAATTCATTAAGTTGCAGTATAGGAGAGATAGGATTTATAATATAAAGATCATCCACCAATTGACCAGAACAAATAAAACGTTTATTTTCTTTAATAACTACTACTTTATTAAAATGAACTGAATATCCATTCTTTACTAAACTAGAAACTGAACCTAAATTCCTTCTAATAGAAGGTACATAAAAGCAATTTCTTAATATTAAATTCCTATCTCTACCAAAACTAAGATGTAGATCTCCTACTGCAACTACTGCTACTCTCGTAGCATTTCCCATATATAGATAAATCTCTCCATCACTGAGCTGCCTGGTTCCCTGGAACCCCTGCAAAGAATTGCATACATGATCAGTGGCTCCCGTATCTACACACCAGGTACCGGTAGATCGGACCGCTAAATATGATTCAACAACTAGTAAATGAGATTTACCTTGATTGTTCTGTCTGGCGAGATAAACTGGACATTGCTTCTTCTAGTGTCCTGGCTGCTTGCAAACAAAACATTTGCCTTTAGGCTTTCCCGGTTGTCCTCATGGCCTTTGGATTGGCGGAGGACCCGCGGCCTTCTTTTGAGCCTTTTTCATTTTCTTCTTGCCTTTCGGCTTTGAAGTAGAACCTTTCTCAAATACAAGAGCACTCCCTGACTTTCTGTTGAGACCCTCAGCTGCCTGAAGTTCTTTAAGCAGCTCTGCCAAGGTATATTTAAATTTAATCATGTTGTAATTGAGGCGGAATTGCTTAAAAGACTCTGGCAGTGACTGGAGTACGATATCGACCTGGGTTTCCCCGTCAATTTTAGCTCCAAGGATCTCTAGTTCATTAAGAAGAGATATCATCTTAAGAACATGATCCCTTACAGGCGTCCCCTCAGCCATGGTTGTGTTCATCAAGTCTTTCATAGCAACCTGCCTAGCAGCACGACTTTGATCCCCGAACATCTCTCGGAGGCTCTCCATCATGTCATAGGCACTGATCATTGACTGATGCTGATGTTGCAGAACATTTGACATGGATGCCAAAATGTAACACCGCGCCATCTCATCAGCCTTGACCCATTTCTTGTGAGCCTGGGTTTCCTCAGCGGTTGCCCCCTCACCAGGTTGCTCAGGACATTCTTGAGTAAGCACAAACTTGTACTCTTCAGCAGTTAACACAATATCCAAATTCCTTTTCCAGTCTATATAGTTTGGTCCAGTAAGTTTGTTTTCTTTAAGTATAACAGCAAGTGGATTGAAAGTACCCATTTGAAAGCCTGAGAATCACATAACATAAATAATTACGTTTGGGCAAAATTTACTATGGATTCGAGTTGAAAATATTGGTTCCCTCTACCATATTTGAAAGGAATCCGCCAGCAACCTGATACACCGCGAATAGTATGACTCGATGGGAAGCCATATACTATCCATCATTTGTTCAGATAGACAATTGCCTTTTAATTTTACTATCCAGGCAATGTACTTTGCCTAATAAAATTAAACTGCTGACTTGCTTTGGTCCTATAAATAATAACAGTGACTCAGATGGAGAGGATATTATTATTTATAGCTAAGTGTATACCATCACTTAATTCTAGGTCAAGAGTTCTGTGAGGATCACCTCTGATGGAGAGGTGACCCACACCAACAATCACCCAAAACATTCTTTTAAAGAAGTTTGTACTGATGATTCCATGATCAACTACATCCGATGGGGAGGATGACACTAGAGCCATCACATAAAATTAATCATATCATCTACAAACCAGTGATGGAGACCATGGGATTTATACTTGATAAATTCCCTCTCCCACTTAGAATTTTTAAAAAAATTTGAGGGTTATAATTTTTTAGAAAAACTTTTAATTTAATTAATAAAAAATAATGGAATACTTGACAAGGATTAATTCATCCTTACTTGTGAAACCCACATGTGTAGATAATTAAATTATTCTATTCTCATGATTTTAGAAAATAAGTACTTATGTTTTCAAATTATGGAATTAGTTTTATTTCTAAATACACATGTAGTTGTCCATCATTTTAAATTAATATAAATTAAACATGCAGCTAGACATCTGAAATAGGTCTAGGAACAATTATCCATGTTGTCCTAATCATTAAACATTAAACAATATAATCATTCAATCACACATAAATAAGGAAACCACAATAAAATAGGAATCCCACTATTATGGTCAAGCAGCAACTCTTGTGAAGAAATCTTCATGGAACCCGATTAGCTCTATGTCGCAACTACGCAACTGCCTTCCAGAACTGTTTTCTGAAATTGCCTCTAGATTGCTTTCTGAAACTGCTTGTAAACTATCTTCACGAATTGTCTTCACGGATTTACTTGAGATATATTACACAAACCCTATGCCTCCACAAAGGAGTTCACATGCTATTTCTTTGCAGTAAATTAACCACACATCAATCAAGCGTGGGATCCAATACACACAAATCCTATGCCTCCATAAAGGAGTTCACATGCTATATTAAAACAGCAAAATTAACCATGGATAAAACCATCGTGGGATCCAATCACACAAAATCAGTGACCATAATAGTGGAATAAGAACGCTGCAAAACAAGGGTTAGCACAGCTCTACGTTCTATCCATCCATCAAAATACGCATAAGATCTGTTTTATTGGACAACATGGTTGCGTCCAACCCATACGCAGAATCAACGTTGCTTTGATACCACTGTTAGGAAACTGCGTTCCCAGAATCCGTTGACAGTGCGTATAAGTTGGTACTGCAAAAAAATTCATGAAATCTATAATAACCCTATAAGGGCGGAACTAGGGTTACCTTGAACTGCAAAATTGGATTGCTGTAGTAGACGAATCGAGAACACAGGCTCGATAACAGCTCACGATCTTCTACCGTATTCCTTTGCTGCCAGAATATCGAACTGAGTGTGGGCTCTTTCGAAATCCTTTTAGTTTTCTGCTCTTCCCTCTTTACGTTCTATTTTCTATTCCCGATTATGATATTCTCTTTGATTACTGTGACGATTCAATCCGGATCACATTGATCCGACAAAGATGTGTTCGTCAGGAGGACTAAACGATCTCCGATTCACTTGAATTTTTTACAGCGGCTCCGTCTCGACATCAGGAAAGTCGTGTAAAATATTCAGCAACTTTCGATCAGTATCGAGCAGTCCGAAGCTCTTTTAGTGAGCGTTGTCCGACGCTAGCGATCTACACTCCTATGTCTCTTGAATGTTCACAGAGACTAGGGTTTGGTGGAAACCCTTCTAGAAGAAAGCTAGGAGGTCAAGGGAAGCTTATAATATGAAATCATGTAACCTGAGAGAAGAGCAAAGGCAGCATATATATAGGCTACGATAGGGATCATAAGAAGTCAATATGGAATAGGCTTCCTTATGGAATTAGGAAACCCTAATTCGAACTGAATCAGATTCCTATTTCCATAAATTATAATTCATACCACTAAAGAATTATAATTGCACTCCTACCCTTATCTCAAAAATATATTTCGAGCTCCATGTTATTAAATGCTTATTATCTCCCCATGTTAAGATTACAGATATCCATTAATTAAATATAATTAGTGACAATCATATTTAATTAATTTCTTAAAATTCCTTGAGATCCTCTGCTTAACTTATCTGATATGTCGGATACAAAATCCACCTGCAGGGTTCGACATAATCAAAACTTATAAGCTTTCTCAAAGGGATATTATCAATCCCAAAATTGAGACATGGATTCCATCATTAATTAATATCCACCACACAATTAATATTGCCACCCAATCCAATGAGATATTGACCCATTTAAGGATCTCACCCTTTTAGGGATCAAAGTATAAATATCAAATGTACGTGTCTATAAATTAAATTAGGATTTAGAGCATAAGCACTCATAATAGCCATGAGGTATTAATTATCTTATAAGTCAGTATAAAGATAATTACCCCAAGTCAGTCCTGTTTAATACACAAAATTTACCAGCATGGTGAGTTGAAACTATACCGTTTCCCGCAGTCAAGACAAACCTACTACAACACCATGCTGCAGTCCTACCGATGGTGTGTCCAATCCCATCTAAGACTGTAAACCAAAATCTTACATTTTATAATATCTGATGGCCTGATCTTCCGTGTGTAAGCCGAACTCTACACACCAAACCACCTACTATATAGAATGAGAGACACACATTAAATAAATAATATAATACAAACATTGCCCACACAGATTCTCATAAAAAATGGATTAACTTATTTTATTAAATGAATAATAAATCAACTACATAAAGCATGGCTTTTTAGTATATATCCCTAACAATCTCCCACTTAGACTCAAAGCCATGAAGTGACACACCTCACTCCAACTAATGGCTCTACCTCCTAGGGTAAACACATATCCTGAGGTAGACTTTCTGGAATCCCTATCTGACATGAAATCAGAATCTGTGTACCCACTTATCGTGAGCCTCTTCACTCGGGTTATATCACCTGTTAATTATCGTGAGCTGCCCCACTTATCATGAGCCTCCTCACTTTGGTTATTATAAAACTGTCAGTTATCATGAACTCCCTCGCCTATGGGTTATCCTTAGTTGTCATCCTCAGGGATCCCACATGTGACTACATTCGCTCGCAAAGCACACTTCAGAAGTTTGCCCCTAAACCCAGAGTCTTCTAAATCTTGATGTCCCTATCCGAGTCATCCACCACCTCATGGTCGCAAATGCTAGCACAACACTGGTCCACTCAGGGTGGCACATACCCCACATCACCTGGTCATACTAGGATCATAACACTAGACATGATAGGACACATGACATAATTCATATCACATCCATGCATTGAATATCATCCTCATAGCATGGCATCCGCATGTCTTGTTGTGTATATGTGATTTATTCCTTTGTGCCCCGAACTACATCCTGGTCTGATTCCCCTTGGGATACGTAGGCAGCTCACGCAGAGCACGACCAGCAGTAAACCTTAGCATCATTGCATCTTTTTCAACACATTTTATCCTAAATCTATAGCCTCCAAAAAGTCATGTCTCTTCAAAACTTTGGCACTCGCTTGCGACATGCGTTGCCTCACAAGTTCCTGCCAAAGAGGGGCAAACTGTAGACACCCCATTTTGTCGGCTATCAGATTTAGGAGACCCATAGCTTGGTGGTTCACAATGATCGTAAAAGACCCAAAAAGGACTCCTGGAAGTCAGCTCTATCTCTCAGAATGCTCAGATTGACCAAAATGCCCCTAAACGCCCAAAAACTCCAAGATTTGGTCCCGAAGTTCTGAAAACATGCTATGTCGTAAGAAAAATGATAAAATGAGTTTTTAAGTAAAACCGGATGAAATCGTCAGCTCCCAGAGACCCCCGGAAGTCTCGGAAGTTCCCCGAAAGTCCCCGTTGACCGGTTTGACCAAGGTTTGACCAGGTTTGACCAGAGTTTGACCAAGTTTGATCAAAATCGTCCGAATTCACCGGAATCATTAGAAAAGTATTAAAATGAGTTTTAAAAGAGAATCGAGCGAAAACGTCGGCTCCTGGGAGCTCCCGGAGGTTCCCAGAACTTTCCGAGAATCCCAGGTTTGACCAGTTTGACCAAGATTTGACTTTGGAATCGGGGCATCGAAATAATTTTCAAATATTTTTCATGGATACTAGAGGTCAATAGCTTTCCCACAGTATATCGCACATAATTCCTGGATTTAAAACGAATTTATTTTGAATTTCCGAAGGCAAAAAAGGCGATCAAATCAGCTTTTATCGCAAATACCGCAAAACTTTTCAATGTGACCTATCCTTGAACTATTGTTTATGTAAAGTAGACTCCATTACCTTTCCAACGGTATATCACAACCTCAATTTGGAGTTCGTATGCATTTTCTGTGAATTTCGGACAAAATAGGGCCTTTTCGCAAATACCGGAACCTCTGGGGGCCTAAAAGTAAATTTCTGGGCATCTGAGGAGCAGTGCCGCCGCGGCAGGCGGCACTGGCCCACTGCCGCCGCGGTACTGGCCCAGTGCCGCCGCGGCACTCAACCCTCGCAGAGTCCATATTTGTAATTTTTTTGGGGGTCCAATTTGATTAATTGAAAACCAAAACGACGTAGTTTTATGTTCACAGATGTTTGGGACCAATGGGAACACTTCTAAAATCCCAAAACCACCCCAAATTGGCCTATATAAACCCCCCATTGCTCTTTATTTTGGGGGGGCCAAGTGCAAAAGCTTGAAAAGTTGTAGAGAAGAAGAGAGATAGAGATAGGTTTAGAAGAGAGAAAAGGAGCTTCCTCCTACTATTTTGCTATAGAAAGTGAGTTCTAATCTTGTGTTCTTCCATTACCTCTCTTATACTTCACATCCCAAACACCCCCAATCACCATTCTTGAGCATTCTTGAGTTAAGGAAGCTACTTCCATGTCTAAATGTCAAAATCTATGAGTGAAACACCAAGCTACAAGTCCAAAATCACATTGATTATCATCTATTGATTGTTATTTACTTACTTGTTCATATTATGTTCATCTCTTCTTACCTCATTTCTTTTTTATTTTCTTTATTTACTTACTAGTTCTTCATCATCTAAATGATGACATGAAGTTTGGGGTGAGTGAATCCTTATGGATAGTAGCTCTTGACCTCAAAAACATGTTTGATAGATGATGATCATAACCTCAATACTTCCAAGGTATTCTTGAAATGTATTAAAGTTATGTTCAAAATAAAAATAAATCTCTCCAACAATCTTGGAGGTTCTTGATGATGAGTTTGATGTTGGCATTTTAAGTGGCTATAATCCTTATTGAGTATTGAAAATATGCTTTCAAAACATCTACTTTAAAACCCCTCTCAATCCCTCTTCTTTTGGTTTCAAGAAACAAAACCTTGTTTTCTCCAAAATCTTCAAAATAATGAGTCAAAACAGTGAGTGAGCTGAGTTCAAAGATTTCTCTAGAACTCAATACTCAACATATGGATGCAAGGCCACTTGGAAAGTCTTCCTAACTCATTGGAGAACACCCATGATTTTTGGTTTGACTTGGAAGTACTTGGAAATGGTCCATTTGGACCCAAACATTCCTTCCAGACATTCTGTCTTTGCTGTCACAGCAGCTAGGGCCACTTCCAACTTGTTTTACAGAAAACGTTTCCAAACTGGGTGGTCCTAACTTATTTTTCTCTTAAACTTCAATGTCTTAGGGAACTTTCTGTATATCATGGGCCTCTATAGCATTAGTTTTCATTTTCTAAGATTTTTCAACATTTCAGTCGACAGTACGGACTCTGTTTCTGAGTGACCTTCATTGTTTATATGATTTCTCTCAATCGGTGATAGCTATCAAAGATTAGCCTTTTGGGTTGTGTTCTAGACACAATAAGGAAGATCTCCATAAACAATCATGCATTGAAAACACTCCTAACCCCTCTTTTCAATTTCCAAAAGATCATGCTACTGTTCTGTCCACTATTCACAGCAAGCACCTTTTAACTTTCATTCTTTGATTTGATGCTTATATGCCTTCCAAATTAGTTCATATTTTAGGAAGTAGTTCACACTACATTTTCTATATATCCCATGATGATTTCATTCATTCATTCATACACATTATAGACTTCTAAGTCATTCTAGGAATCCATGAACACAAAGCACACCACAACCTTGGCACATTCTAGATACATACATTGCATCCGTGCAAGATTTGGGGCCTTCATGGCTCCTAATCTAAGAAGATTATAAGGAATGAACTTGATCACACGTTCATGCTTCCCCCGATCTAATCATCCTTTCTCATCCGTCCCGGGGATTGAGAGATCTTCTATTCTCAAAGATTAACATGCATCATCCTAGCTTGCTAAGCATCCTTGTTTTCTTTGACTATTTGTTTCAAGAACAATTCATGTCCCCCTTTAGATTAGGAAGTCTTGATTATTTGATACATGACTAGACAATTTTTCCTAGGTTTATTTGTGTGATCTTTCACTTTACATTGTATGATATTTGACTTAGATCTTATGAATGATATCTTATCTTTAGATCTTCCATTTCAAGTTTCTTATGTGATGTAATATACTATCATAGTATTAATTGTCGAACCATTCATAGTATTAGATGATCATTTGGATGCTAATTGAGGCCCGTCGAAAGACGGGGCGAGTTGAGGGTGTTTTAGTCGCGACAAAGGCTCCTTCCTCTCTCGTACCAAAACCCCGAGCCAAGTTCTTTGGTTATGAATGGCCGGTGCCCTTTATCCATTTGGGTGAGTCAAAGTTAGGTTTCTTGGTTCCTGAAAGACCAAGTGGCGACTCTGTATCTATTTTCAACAGACCTTTTCTCTTTCTTTGATCCAAATCAAATTTCAAACAATCTTAAACGAGAGAGGTGGATTTCCGGTATCCACAGTGGCTTAATGATGTTTTGGTCGATGAGGTCCTGGATATCATGGCAGAGACGTATGCACTGGTCGGTGTCATGGTCTGGGCCTTGGTGGTAGGCACATCGTTTGGACAGGTCACAGTTAGGTGGTGGGAGATCGACACGAGGCTGAAGGAGTTGGAGGTGTCCCTTTTTTAGCAGACGACCTAAGGCTATGGAGGGGGAGATATCTAGTTTGACAAAGGTACGGGGTTGCTTTTTCTGGTAAGGGCAACTAGTGGTTTGGTTGGAGGATTGGTCTGGCCGATGAGGGTATGCCATGGGTTGGCTGCACAGGGTGTTGACATCCGGGGAGTGTTGGGAGTATTTAGGCCTCTTGGACTGGTGTTGGGGTTCATCCTTCTTGAACTTTTCTATTATGATGGCATCCTCCATTCTGGTCCTCATTTCAAGCAGCTCTTTGCTAATGCTCTGTGCCATTTTATCAAATCAACTAACCCTTAAACTCAACTGCGCAACAGTGGTTTGTAGCTTGTTCACTTTCTCTTCCAGAGCTTTGTAGGCCATTGGTAGATCGATGATGGTCTGTGCTAGCCCGTGATCACGATAATGAATTTGGGGAGGTACAATAGTGTCCTTACCTGGGGCTACGGTTTTCTGCAAATAGAAGTAAAAGTCCAAATTAGCAAAGGCGCAAAACACTTCTTATGGACTCCTATCAGGAAGAGATGATCAGAGTTTTGAAGGATTTAACGATGCAAACCGAGGACGGTTACAGTAAGTATACGACTTCTGTACAATGATTGAGATGGGTGGGGATGATGATACGTATGCATTTGATGTGTAGAGACTGACACATGTGAGACTGATAAGATGTGCGTGCATGTAGACTGGCACAAATTGTGTATGCATATGAGACAAGCACGCGGATGTAAACCCTAATCTATATGACCCCCCCCCCCCCCCCCCCCCTTACTTCTAACATATAGCAGTTAAACAAGTAAGGTCCTAGTCATACAGAGTGTGCTAACCTTTCTTTCTAGTATGATCACTAACAGGAGAGAATTAGAATTTTTTGGAAGAAAGATGGATTTTCTGGGATACTCGGGAGATGGGAGAAACAAGGATTTCTGAGAATTTAAAGTTTCTGGAAAAAACAAGTATAACCAGGCAAGTTGGACAGAGTTTTTTGGGGGAAGACTGGAAAATCTGAGTTTATGGGAGAAGCTTATGGGAAAAGCAGGGATTTCAAGATTTCTGGGAGAAACATGGATTTCTGGGAAATCTAGGCTGATTAGACAGAGTTTATGTGAAAATAGGTATATTTGGGTGAGTTTCTGAGAAGTTGGAATTTCTGGGAAGCTTGGGTAGAGGTTCCGGAGAAATATGGATTTTCTAGAATTTTAGGTGAAACAAAGATACCTAGGGAGTTCGAATAAGACTTCTGGGAGAAGCGGGAATATCTTGGTGATTCGGACAAGTACTTTCGGGGAAATCTGGGAGATCTTGTTAGGGTTTCTAGGAGAAAAGGGATTTCTGGGAAATCTGGTGGATTTTAGCAGAGTTTTCGGGGAGCAGAGATTTCTAGTAGAGTTTTTGGGAAACGGGAATTTCTAGGAAGTTTAGATGGATTTTGGTAGAGTTTCTGGGAAATAGGAATATCTGGTTAAATCGGATAGAGTTTATGAGCGAAACTGTCATATATGGGTGAGTTAGACAGAATTTTCAGGAGAAATAGGTGTATCAGAGTTCTTAGGGGAAACTGAGATTTTTGGGTAATCTGGGGAGAAACAAGGACTTCTGGGAGATATGGGTAAATTGGACGAAGTTTTCGAGGGAAATTGGGATGTATGACAGGAGCAGGTGATGATGGTGATCATACTGTCTAGTAGATTTTCATACTCCTATGTCTTTGGACCAACAAACAAGGTTTGCGATTGTGGATACCGGCATTTGGGCCCACTTTTGTTTTTAAAACATTTTTCAAATTCCAAATTCAAAAAACAAATGAGTCGCCACTTAATTTTTAAAAGGAAAATTAAGAAACCATTTTAAAGCAAACTGATCTTTTGCGAAACCAAAGCTAAACTGGTTCCGGGGATTATGGAAGGAAAGGGGAAGGAGCCCGGCGGACTAAAACACCCCCTTTCATCCTATCTCATGATAGGCCTCTACTCAACATCCTCTTTAATCAAGTTATTAATCTAAGCATGCCCTCAATTAATACATATATAGGTATACATAACACAAGCATGTTGGAAATGTTGTAAAATTGCTAACGGTAAAATATCATTCATAAGTCACATAATTCAACTAGAAAACATCATGATGTGCAAGTAAGGAACTAGAGAACTCACCCGGGATCCAGCCGCGAAATGGAAACGTGCAATGCATACACAAAATACAAAGCCTAAGAAAAGGTCTCTAATTCACATATTCACATAAGGCAAAACCTAAGCTAAGGTGTCGCACATGGAGTCGAAAATCAATTAAAATCAATGAAGTAAATAAACCAGAGAAGAGATGAGAAATTGTACCTCAAATGCGCTACAAAACAAAGATTAGTCCACGTGCTTCACATAATAATATGATATCAAAAAATCAATCTCAATTCTCTAGCTTAGATCTATTAAGCATGAAATCCAACTTTATTCAATAGCTAGTTCTAATCATAAGCATTGATGTACATGAATGAATGAATGTGAATAAGAATAAAACATGGATTTATTCACTAATTTGGATCACTTAGCCTCTGGATTTAAGCTAAATTATCATTATTCAAAGCATGATTTGGGTCCCAAGACATTAGGGAACCATTTGAGTTGAAATAATTAAGATTAGACAAAAACAGTAGCAGTTTTTTTATGAATTACAGAGAGTAGACCAGATTTTACAAAATAGAACTTAAATACTTCCAACGGTTGGATCTTAATGATTTTTGAATACTCTATGCCTCTGTGAGTCTAGTTTCTAACCCAAAAAGAAAATCGAGGTTGCAACGGTTAGCACTCTGGGAATATGGAAAATACTAGACCTCACTCAGGATTTTACAACTCTCTGTCCAGAGATCTTGTATGATTTTTTAAAAATAGCAAACAAATCTGAATTGCTTCATTCTTTTTAGGGCACCTTCCTAACACATTAAGGTTCTTAGAAACAATTATTAAAAGTCATGAAAACTTGGTTAGGGTTCTGATCTATCAATTTTAAAACCGGTTTGCTGTTCTGAAATTTTGGACAGAGAATTGCTTATTTGGAAATCATAAGCCCAAACCATCCTAAGTATGGAATCTTATCAAAACAACAATCACAGCGGTACTCATATGAGTTATGAACACCCTCCAATTGGTCTCATCCCATTCTAATGGACCATGATTTTATGAAAAATCTTTGATCACAGAGGGTTTAAGGATTCACTGCACCAATATTGAATTGAGGTTCATATTTTAAAACCAACTTGATCCATGATCCTACAAAGGACTAGAATCAAGCATGGTTGTGATTATTGGGACAAATTAATGACATAGGAAGACATCCCTAGATTTAACCTTGATGGATTCCTACCATAGATCTCATAATTGGAGATCCTAGCAAGAAAATTCTAAGGTCTTACTTATTTTAAATATAGACTATGAAAATCTACCTCCAATTCCTCTCTCAAATATAAGATCATTGAAGAATATGAAATCATTTCATTATTTCTCCTACCAAATTAATGGTCCTTGGAGACTAAATGAGATTACAATCTACATAAACCTCTATGGAATATAGAATGAATTCCATAAGATTCATAGTAAAGAGATCCTAGTCATGAGTTGATACTAGTATCTCACCAACTATGTGTAGATATGACCATGATCAACTTTAAACTCCATATGAGTCACAAGGTTATAGGAGAATAAGGAATCAAATTCAAAGAGTTTCAATGAGATATGGAAGATCTCATGAACCTTATGAATGAAATAGAAATAAAGGAAATCAAAGTTTTATTTAGGAACACAAATTCTTCAAAACTAATTTATCTCAAACCCAAGGCATTAATTAGATCCAAATTAATGAGATGTCATGAAATTCAATCATAAGTTCTTGGTGGTGTGTGATGAAATGGGGTAAGAAGAGAGGTTTTGAAAATGTGAAAAGTTCCTAGATCTAAGAACTTGTGATTGAATTATCCTAACTCTACCAAGGATTAAGAGGTTACCTCTATGACCTCAAAGAATTCTTCAATTTCTTGTGAAGCTCTTCCAAGATCTTCAAATTCTTCTCAAAGTTCTTCAAATTCTTCAAGAAATTCTTTTCTTCTTCTCAATTCTCTATATGATTCTTATCTCTCTCTCCCTCTAAACTCAAGTATATCTCTTGTATATGTATCTATATTGATTCAAAAGTTCAACCTCTCTTTAATGAAGATGAAGGTCTGTTTATATAGACCATCATCTCAAGGATAAATGGGTAAATTCGGGTGGAGACCCATGTGCAAAGTTTTCTTCTAGAACATGTGAGAAAAGCAGTCTGTTACAGCCAGCGGCACTCGACGGGTGCTGGTGGCATTCACTGAATGCCGGGCGGCAACCCGTGAGTGCCGGCGCGGCACTCAGTGAGTGCCGCCGGGTTTTCCGGGTGCCGGGGCTAACTGAATTTGCTCCCTTTTTTAAATTTTTGAAAGGAAAATTAATCTAAACTTAATTTTTGTGAGTTATCTTTATATATTCATGTATATTTGTGCTAAAATGCACCCATGTGGGTGGTATGCACCCATGTGCATGGTATATTCTTCAATATACTATGCTTTTCTTATTATTATTATTATTATTTTTTTCAAGAGACAATTTTCCTTTATTTAAAACTCCTTTTTATCATTTACATTTTATACTTTCTTTCAAAACCTTTTTATATGTATATTGAGCAAATTTTCAGACTGATTTCCTCATGTGTCCTTCAATGTTCGGGTTTCTCCCGAATACCCAAACCCTCTCTCTTTTTTATATTTTTTTTATTATACATTTTTTTAATTTTGCAATTTTAACTTGAAGAACATCTTGAAGATTTTGAATTTCTTGGAAAATCTTCGAACGTCACGGTCATCATCATCATCGGTCTTTGAGAGGTAACCAATCCCTGGATTTGACGTTTGGTCAAAATTGGGGTGTCTACAGTTTGCCCCTTTTTGACAGAGTTCGTGGAGCAACGCGTATCACAAATGAATGTCAAAGCCTGTGTGAAAGACAAGCCTTTGACCAAACAGTCGAATCTAGGTAAAAACAAAAGTGCGTTGCAAAATCGGGTGCGCGGAGAGCTAAGATGCTGGTCGTGCTCAAGGGTGAGCTGCCTACGTATCCCATCGGGAATCAGACTAAGACGTAGTTCGGGCACGGGACGACGAAACGCAAGCGCAGGTAGTCACACAGATGAATGCTCCTATCTTATCGTGATGCATATGCTCAACAAATTGGTGTCCCATGCTCCCGAATATGGCGATACAGAACTATGCTCCTTCCTAGCATCAGAAATGCACTAATACCTCAAGTTTTCCTATTATGACATTGTCCTATTCTGGGAACACGTGCATGCTCTATGCGAATTTTGAGAATCGTCTGATTGACTGAGCCGCTTCACGCCTAAACTCCGATGTCGAATCAGGAACCATGCTTTTGAAAAGACTGAGATGCGCTTCGCGCCTTATACTCCGGTGTCAAACCAAGAAATGAGATGTTTTTACAGAAAAGTCAGAATCGCTCCAGATTCGATGACCCCAGATAGCAGAAAAGTCAGAATCGCTCCAGATTTGATGACCCCAGATATCAGAAAAGTCAGAATCGCTCCAGATTCAATGACCCCAGAGAGCAGAAAAGTCATAATCGCTCCAGATTTAATGACCCCAAAGAGCAGAAAAATCAGAATCGCTCCAGATTCAATGACCCCAAAGAGCAGAAAAGTCAGAATCGCTCCAGATTCAATGACCCCAGAGAGCAGAAAAGTCAGAATCGCTCCAGATTCAATGACCCCAAAGAGCAGAAAAGTCAGAATCGCTCCAGATTCAATGACCCCAAATAGCAGAAAAGTCAGAATCGTTCCAGATTCAATGACCCCAAATAGCAGAAAAGTCAGAATCGCTCCAGATTCAATGACCCCAAATAGCAGAAAAGTCAGAATCGCTCCAGATTCAATGACCCCAAATAGCAGAAAAGTCAGAATCACTCCAGATTCAATGACCTTAGAGAGCAGAAAAGTCAGAATCGCTCCAGATTCAATGACCCCAAATAGCAGAAAAGTCAGAATCGCTCCAGATTTAATGACCCCCAAATTCGCTCGGTATTGCAAGGGTAATTTTTATTTTTCTTTTCCTTTTTTGAACAGTCACGCGGACTTAAACAATTCATTTTCTATCGGGAGTCGCGCTTATTCGGAAATTCATTTCTACTTTTCAAAGATTGGGAGTCGCGCGGACTCGAAAATTTATTTCTACTTTTCAAAGATTGGGAGTCGTGCGGACTCGAAAGTTCATTTCTACTTTTCAAAGATTGGGAGTCGCGCGGACTCGAACGTTCATTTCTACTTTTCAAAGATTGGGAGTCGCGCGGACTCGAAAATTCATTTCTACTTTTCAAAGATCAAAAATTCATTTTCTAAAAATTTATTTTATTTTTCGAAGACCTGGAGTCGCGCATACTCGACAACTTGTTTTCGGCATTTCTAAATTTGGTTTTATCCCTTCCCTTTTTGTTTTGATCGGTAACCGCAGGCTGTAGTAGATGACTTATGCCAAGATCGAAGATTTGATCTGTGACTTCAAAGACTGCGATAGACGACTTATACCAAGATCGATGATTTGATCGGTAACTCATAGGATGCGATAGACGACTTATACCAAGATCGAGAATTTGATCGATAACTCATAGGATGCGATAGACGACTTATACCAAGACCGAGGATTTGATCGGTAACTCATAGGATGCGATAGACGACTTATACCAAGACCGAGGATTTGATCGGTAACTCATAGGATGCGATAGACGACTTATACCAAGACCGAGGATTTGATCGGTGACTCATAGGATGCGATAGACGACTTATACCAAGACCGAGAATTTGATTGGTGACTCATAGGCTGCGATAGACGACTTATACCAAGACCGAGGATTTGATCGGTAACTCATAGGATACGATAGACGACTTATACCAAGACCGAGGATTTGATCGGTGACTCATAGGATGCGATAGACGACTTATACCAAGACCGAGAATTTGATCGGTAACTCATACGATGCGATAGACGACTTATACCAAGACCGAGGATTTGATCAGTGACGGTACAGCCTCAAAATATTTGCTTTGGGGCTATTATAGCTGAAGAGATGTTTATATGCTTCTTATTTCGAATTTATCTTTATCGGTTTTTTTTTCTTTTTTTTTTTTCAAAATATTCTTTTTGATGGATTGCTTGCTATGGACAGCAGTTTGGGCAATTCGGGCAAGAAAAGGAAGAAGTATGAGCTAGTTCTCCACAACAACCCCACTTTTCTATTTACTGATTTCCTTTTTTATTATAGAAAAATCCAAAGGCTTTCTGGTTCATCCGATGATTAGCTTGTACGGCTTGGAGCCTGATCTGCTAAGGGTATTCACTTGATTTTGCTCTCTCTGAAGATATTACTCGACCTCTATTTGATTTCCTTAGCAGAGCAGAATCTGACTCCCTGACCTCCCTGCTATTACCCTTCTTTTGGAATCTTCAATTCTTGTTGATCCCTCTGCGGAATATATCTTTTGGATTTCAAGAAGGTAGACTCAAACTGAGTTGAGATACACACATTTTCAAATTTGTGACCAATTCTGCTTTCTTTTCTTTGCCCTTCTTTGATCAACTTTAGAAAAAATTGTTATCCCATAATATTCTTTCATGGTATCTTCCTTTGTGATTGACTTTTTGATAATGAAGAATTCTTGTTTTCATGTTTCTTTCCATCTTAAATCAATTTTAGATTTATGCATGAAAACTTCAACTTTTTACTTCAAGAATTCTTAGGATGCCTAAGCTTGGTCCTTGAAAGCCAGTAAACACAAAGATATGACAGTTTGCCCCTAGTTTGACAGGGGGCTTGGGAATGCTAGGCAAACAAAGTTTGCCCCTGGTTTGAGGGAGTTGATGCGGCCTCTGGGCAAACGATAGTTTGTCCCTAGTTTTCAAGGTAATTTCATGAATTGGTTGGGTTTCTTCTTTGGACCGAGAGCCTTGGGAGACCCGCCTACTTATCCCCGAATGGGCATCAGGTCCTATAGTAGTTCGATCGAGGCCTAAAAGAAGTGCAATGATTGACTGTGTGTGTAGTTGTGACCGAACCTTGCAGGCTGCCTACGTATCCCCGAATGGGAATCAGGTCAAAACGTAGTTCATCTACTCTGGAGGTCTTGAAAGAATAAGGCTTCAAGAATTGGTGGGCTTTTCGAGCCATGTTTTCATTTAGGTTCAATGGGTGCCCTTTCTGGGCAGATTTTCTGAAACATATTCCTTATGGCAGCTTTCGAATAAGATGATGAACTACTTCTCCTTCTTATGCATTTTTTTTTCTTCTTTTCCTCTTTTCTTCATTTTTTTTTCTTTTCTTTTCTTTTCTTCTTTCCCCTTTTTTGTTTTGTGGCGGTTGATTCTTTTCACCTTATCACTAGCCAGTCAATCTTTATAACTCTCATAATACATCATGTTTTACTCATACTCTATCATACTCACATAGTAATATCAGCCCTCCAAATTACTCTTTATCTTTTTCAAAGATATTTCTGCATTGTTTTAGGTGTACTTATCACTTATCCATTGAGTCTCTCACAAAAATTTAATTGATACTTTCAAATCTTTATTTTCATTTCCAATTTCTTTTCTTAGGATAATTCATGTACTTTGAAGTACTCAAGAATTCTCAATCTTATTTATTCTCTACTTTTTTTCTTTTTTTTTTCCTTTCCTTTCTTTTCTCACTATCTCTTATTCTCTTTATGATTTTGACTGGCTAGGATTCGGATTTTGAAATCAACACGCATCTTATTTTGCTCTAACTTTTGCCTAGGCGCCATTTCGGGTTTTCATCCTAGCGAGCTCTCTTTTTTTCTTTTTTTTTTTTAGAAGAAGAAGTTCATTTAAGATATCTAGCTACCATTAAGGAACAAGTTCATGGCTTTGGACTGTGAGCTCACCTTTGAGGTTTGGTATAAAGGGGGTGATGTGGGATAATTTCTGAATTCATTCTGGCACATCATCATAGGACCATGCAAGGCATCCTTGTATTCTTTTAGCAATGAGATCAATTTTATGCTTTTATCTTTATTGAGTGAAATATGGAAAGAATCACTTTGAGAATCTTCTTCATTTTCTAAGTCAAATGCCAAGATTTCCTCAATGATTTTGCATGCAGGTTCATTTGCTCTCTCTTCTTTTTTTTTTCTTTTTTTTTTTCACAGTTATTAAAAAAATCATTAAGCGGAATCAAGTAAGCAGAATCAGTCACTTTCATTGACAACAGAAAATTTAAAAGGTTTGGCTCATACTGGCCATTACAGACTTCCGGGGTAGGGGAATCCTATCACTAGACTCAAGGACATTTTGGCAAATTCCCTGATTCTATCTCTCCTCCATTTTCCGGCTTCTCCCTCCTTGCTTTATTTCCCTTGACCTCTTCTTTCAGTATTTCTTCCATCTGTTCTTTCCCAATCTTCACTTCTATGATCTTCTTTGGACCGCTCTCCTCGGTCTTACTGCCTTCTTCATCAAAAAGGTTCCTCATAGCCAGACCATCCAGTGCACAAATCCAATCTTGGACAGTAATTAGTTCTGTAGGCACTTGTATGTATGGATCTTCATAGTCAGTGTATTCATGTAAGAAAGAGATCTCAAAACCTTGCTCCAAGTACTTACCTTTGTAGTCCGCCCATGGCTCTAGAAAGCCATAATAGGGGAAATCTCCTCCTTTCTGGATGAAATGTGACGCTTGACCTTTTTCTCTATTTTCTTCAAGATCATTCCCTTTCCCTTTTTCCAAATCATTCCCATCTAACCCACACAGCTTGGCATGATTGACCACTTCCTCAACATTTCTCTCTTCTTCCCCTTCGGACCACAGACCATCTGTGTCACTGTACACCTCCTCCTCCCAAATGGAGTTATTAGTAGGATTGTTTGGATCCCACCAATTGATTTGGATGATTTCATTGTCCATATCTTCCTCAAATGCTTGTTCTTCTTCTCCTCCTATCAGCCAATCCTCTTCCTCGACTACTATAAAGCATATCCTTTGATCTTCTGGGAATTCATAAGCTTTGGCAGCTTGTCCTACCGATACGATCAACACAGATGGGTCAAAGATTTCCTTCCCAACATCTAAGAGATTGATGTTCTGTGGTGGTGGTACAGCATGATGATTGGGGAGCAGGTTCCGAGTCATATGCGGTCGAGCTGCAGGCGGAGGGGAAATGGTCTTATTATCGATCAAATCTTGTACTTCATGCCTTAACCTCATACATCGGTCAGTCGTATGGCCATGAGCTTGGTGAAACTCACAATAGAGGCTTGTATTGAAGCCCGGTGGAAGTGGATCAGGCATTGGTTTTGGATCTAGAGGCTTGAGATATCCTTTTTCCTTTAATCGCTTGAGAATGGTAGTTAGAGAAACCCCTAAATCCGTGAAGCGACGAAGCTGCCCTTCCAACTTTGGTCTCGACGCACCCCCTTTTCTCGCAAAATTCCGCCCTTCTTCCGGCTAGCTTAGAACATTAACATCAGTTGCTACCTGATTTCCAGCATTCCCCCCATAGAATGGTCTTCTAGGGCGGTTCCCCTGGGAATCTTCTCTTTCGATCTTTCCGTCTTTGATGGCGTCTTCTATCCTTGTCTCAATTTCAAACAACTCAGCAAAGGTATGAATACATTGATACATTAGTTTCTCCTGGTACACACTCTGCAGGTTTTTGATTACAATCCGTATTTTTTCCTTCTCTGATGGCCGTTGGATCATTTTTGTAGCTTTCCCCCTCCATCGTGCTAGGAATTCAGCAAATGACTCTCTATTCTCTTGCATGGTTGTTTCCAGATCCCTCACAGTTACATCGAGCTCTTGGTTGTATTGGGTGACAAAGGCTTTCACCACTTCCTCCCATATGCGACTCTTGCTCGGCTCTAATGTGAAATACCAGGATAAAGCTGCCCCAGTCAAAGTTTGTTGAAACAGCATGGCCATCATGGCAGGATTCAGACCACTTGGCTGAAAGACCCCAATGCACATCCTCACGTGGTTTATGGGGTTACCAGAACCATCAAACTTATCGATCTCGGGCATCTTGAAACCGGCTGGCAATTTTTCTTGAGTTCCCTCAAACAAACCCTCTAACTCTAGCAGGTAGCTATCAACCCCATTAGACTTGCGGACAACTTTCTCTAGCTTTTCCACCTTCTCCTTCATCTCGATACGCTCTTTCTCATCTTTCTTAATTTTCTCTCTCTCTGCCCTCGGTACATCAGCTCTCGGTGGTTCCGGATCCTCAAACCAATCATCTTCCATATCCTGAACGGGTGGGGGAGGATTGATTATTGGTGGATCAACTACAGGCCTTTGACGGGTCAGTGTTTCCAACATAGTCATCATTTGGTCCATTCTCTCTTTCAATTGTGCTATTTCTGCAGCATGTTGTTCGTAATCCATTTCTATTTCTATCTCTGGCTCTCTTCGTACTAACCTTGCACTCGAATCCCTGACCCAAACTGTCCTGGTGTCCAATGCTATCTTGCCTACAACCATTTTTATTTTTAATCAAATTTCAAACAACCTTATTTTTTGAAAATGCTTGGTAAAAAAAAAATAGTAATTTTGTGAATGGCTCATATGTCATACGGATGCGATGCATGTGTGTGTGTGTGTGCCTATTCTATATGCCAATAGAAAAGAAAATCCTAGTTCTAGCATATAAACATATAAGCACATAAAATCCTCATCCATGTTGAGTGTGCTAATTTCTCCTTTCATTGTGATCCTCATTACCCCTTTTAAGTATTAAAATTTTGAAATTTATTTTGGAAAGTATTTTTTTTGGAGGATAAAATCTTTTGAAAACAATTTTTTGAGAATTCTTTTGAGAATGAGGATGTTTAACCTTTGCTCAACAAAGATGATTGGATTAAATTTTTGCTTTGAAATTCATTTGAGTAGCATTTCTCCCAAAAACAATTCCTGAGTTTTTTGGATTTTTTTTTTCTTTAAAGTGAGGACATGAAAATATTTCTCAATAAAAAAAATGATTTGGGTTTTACTTGATTAAAGAAAATGAACCTTAAACACTTTTTTTCTTTGAAAGGGTAAAATTTTTTTCAAAACAATTTCTTCTTCTTTTGGATAAAATATGATGATTAATCAAAATTTTTCATAAACAATGAACTTTGGATTCTTGGGTAGGAGTATCACACGATTAGATAATCATCGCACTTTTCATGAATTCGGATGCATACAAGGTCAATGCTGCTTAGCTAAACATGATACAAGAGATGTAATCTTGTAATCAAGATTCGGCTTATTCTTAAATGTCATAGGACATGAAAAGGAATTGCTCAAAAGTGATTAAGAGGTTACACATCTTTTATCAAGTAAGCATCGTCATCATCTCAAGTAATCCCTTTCGGGCATACAAAACTCCCTAGCACATAAATCCTAATCAAGAATTGATTCCCTAATTTTGAAAGGTTCTATGGAAACTACTATGCAAAGGCCGGGTTTTGGTCAAATAAGGGACCCATGACACACACCCGATAGGATGCTTCATATACCAAAACATGGTACGAGATCAAGAGTGATCACACGGCCCCATGATGGCTTGACCGACCGGGTTGCCCCGAGCCTCCAAGGTCATAGTTCCGTGCAATCGACTGGCGAGACATGCAAGTGCAATGCAACAGGCATACAAAAATTAATTAATTTGATTAGAAGGATGCTTTCAACTTTAATCCTCGAGTGAACCCAAAATCAGAATTCTGGTCTGCGAAACCAGAGATTCTGGGTTCGATCCCTAGCAGAGTCGCCAGATTGTGGATACCGGCATTTGGGCCCACTTTTGTTTTTAAAACATTTTTCAAATTCCAAATTCAAAAAACAAATGAGTCACCACTTAATTTTTAAAAGGAAAATTAAGAAACCATTTTAAAGCAAACTGATCTTTTGTGAAACCAAAGATAAACTGGGTCCGGGGATTATGGAATGATAGGGGAAGGAGCCCGGCGGACTAAAACACCCCCTTTCATTCTATCTCACGATAGGCCTCTACTCAACATCCTCTTTAATCAAGTTATTAATCTAAGCATGCCCTCAATTAATACATATATAGGTATACATAACACAAGCATGTTGGAAATGGTGTAAAATTGCTAACGGTAAAATATCATTCATAAGTCACATAATTCAACTAGCAAACATCATGATGTGCAAGTAAGGAACTAGAGAACTCACCCGGGATCCAGCCGCGAAATGGAAACGTGCAATGCATACACAAAATACAAAGCCTAAGAAAAGGTCTCTAATTCACATATTCACATAAGACAAAACCTAAGCTAAGGTGTCGCACATGGAGTCGAAAATCAATTAAAATCAATGAAGTAAATAAACCAGAGAAGAGATGAGAAATTGTACCTCAAATGCGCTACAAAACAAAGATTAGTCCACGTGCTTCACATAATAATATGATATCAAAAAATCAATCTCAATTCTCTAGCTTAGATCTATTAAGCATGAAATCCAACTTTATTCAATAGCTAGTTCTAATCATAAGCATTGATGTACATGAATGAATGAATGTGAATAAGAATAAAACATGGATTTATTCACTAATTTGGATCACTTAGCCTATGGATTTAAGCTAAATTATCATTATTCAAAGCATGATTTGGGTCCCAAGACATTAGGGAACCATTTGAGTTGAAATAAATAAGATTAGACAAAAACAGTAGCAGTTTTTTTATGAATTACAGAGAACCGACCAGATTTTAAAAAATAGAAATAAAATACTTCCAACAGTTGGATCTTAATGATTGTTTGATATACTATGCCTCTGTGCGTCTAGTTTCTAACCCAAAAAGAAAATCGAGGTTTCAACGGTTAGATCTCCGGGAATACGGAAAATACTAGACCTCACTCAGGATTTTACAACTCTCTGTCCAGAGATCTTGTATGATTTTTTAAAAATAGCAAACAAATCTGAATTGCTTCATTCTTTTTAGGGAACCTTCCTAACACATTAAGGTTCTTAGAAACAATTATTAAAGGTCATGAAAACTTGGTTAGGGTTCTGATCTATCAATTTTAAAACCGGTTTGCTGTTCTGAAATTTTGGACAGAGAATATCTTATTTGGAAATCATAAGCCCAAACCATCCTAAGTATAGAATCTTATCAAAACAACAATCACAGCGTTACTCATATGAGTTATGAACACCCTCCAATTGGTCTCATCCCTTTCCAATGGACCATGATTTTATGAAAAATCTTTGATCACAGAGGGTTTAAGGATTCACTGCACCAATATTGAATTGAGGTTCATATTTTAAAACCAACTTGATCCATGATCCTACAAAGGACTAGAATCAAGCATGGTTGTGATTATTGGGACAAATTAATGACATAGGAAGACATCCCTAGATTTAACCTTGATGGATTCCTACCATAGATCTCATAATTGGAGATCTTAGCCAGAAAATCCTAAGGTCCTACTTATTTTAAATATAGACTATGACAATCTACCTCCAATTCCTCTCTCAAATATAAGATCATTGAAGAATATGAAATCATTTCATTATTTCTCCTACCAAATTAATGGTCCTTGGAGACTAAATGAGATTACAATCTACATAAACCTCTATGGAATATATAATGAATTCCATAAGATTCATAGTAAAGAGATCCTAGTCATGAGTTGATACTAGTATCTCACCAACTATGTGTAGATATGACCATGATCAACTTTAAACTCCATATGAGTCACAAGGTTATAGGAGAATAAGGAATCAAATTCAAAGAGTTTCAATGAGATATGGAAGATCTCATGAACCTTATGAATGAAATAGAAATAAAGGAAATCAAAGTTTTATTTAGGAACACAAATTCTTCAAAACTAATTTATCTCAAACCCAAGGCATTAATTAGATCCAAATTAATGAGATGTCATGAAATTCAATCATAAGTTCTTGGTGGTGTGTGATGAAATGGGGTAAGAAGAGAGGTTTTGAAAATGTGAAAAGTTCCTAGATCTAAGAACTTGTGATTGAATTATCCTAACTCTACCAAGGATTAAGAGGTTACCTCTATGACCTCAAAGAATTCTTCAATTTCTTGTGAAGCTCTTCCAAGATCTTCAAATTCTTCTCAAAGTTCTTCAAATTCTTCAAGAAATTCTTTTCTTCTTCTCAATTCTCTATATGATTCTTATCTCTCTCTCCCTCTAAACTCAAGTATATCTCTTGTATATGTATCTATATTGATTCAAAAGTTCAACCTCTCTTTAATGAAGATGAAGGTCTGTTTATATAGACCATCATTTCAAGGATAAATGGGTAAATTCGGGTGGAGACCCATGTGCAAAGTTTTCTTCTAGAACATGTGAGAAAAGCAGTCTGTTACAGCCAGCAGCACTCGACGGGTGCCGGCGGCATTCACTGAGTGCTGGGCGGCATTCACTGAATGCCGGGCGGCAACCCGTGAGTGCCGGCGCGGCACTCAGTGAGTGCCGCCGGGTTTTCCGGGTGCCGGGGCTAACTGAATTTGCTCCCTTTTTTAAATTTTTGAAAGGAAAATTAATCTAAACTTAATTTTTGTGAGTTATCTTTATATATTCATGTATATTTGTGCTAAAATGCACCCATGTGGGTGGTATGCACCCATGTGCATGGTATATTCTTCAATATACTATGCTTTTCTTATTATTATTATTATTTTTTTTTTCAAGAGACAATTTTCCTTTATTTAAAACTCCTTTTTATCATTTTCATTTTACACTTTTTTTCAAAACCTTTTTATATGTATATTGAGCAAATTTTCAGACTGATTTCCTCATGTGTCCTTCAATGTTCGGGTTTCTCCCGAATACCCAAACCCTCTCTCTTTTTTATATTTTTTTTATTATACATTTTTTTAATTTTGCAATTTTAACTTGAAGAACATCTTGAAGATTTTGAATTTCTTGGAAAATCTTCGAACGTCACGGTCATCGTCATCATCGGTCTTTGAGAGGTAACCAATCCCTGGATTTGACGTTTAGTCAAAATTGCGGTGTCTACAACGGTGTATATCATTGTGAGCACGGAGCAGACATCCTTATCATGGTGCCTAGGCAGGTCAACTCAATGTGATCACATGTGAGTGATTGCCTTGGGAATCATAAGAAAGAGGTTCTGTTCTATGCCACATAAGCACCTACACCGCGCAAGTAATCCCACCAGGGCATACAGCAGTTATATCATATTGTCCTATCTGAAAAGATAAATCAACAGCCCTATGAAAGGTTCTACAGGAATTTATATGCAAAGGCTGGGTTTAGTCAAAGAGGGTCCGTTGACGAGAGTTCCAATATACCGTCAGAGAGACAGTACGGAAGTGTTTACTCTTTTTGATATACCTTGGAAGGTACAGTATCAACGGTGACTTGTGCCCTGGCACAGCAAGACCTGAAAAATGTCAGTGCCGCATTTCAGACACAGTCGGAGGGGAAATGCAAAAATGCAATGCGGTGAACCAAACACAGTAAAAAGATGATTTTTAGGATGCTTGTTATGAGTCAAACCTCTGTATTATTTTGTTTTAAAATAAAAAAATTCCCCAGCAGAGTCGCCAGATTGTGGACACCGGCATTTGGGAAGGGCCTGCCTTTTAGGTTTGAAATTGTTGTTTTGAAAAGAAAAAGAAAAGGAGGTCTGTTGAAAACAGATACAGAGTCGCCACTTGGTCTTTAAGGAACCAAGAAACCTAATTTTGACTCACCCAAATGGATAAAGGGCACCGGCCCTTCATAACCAAAGAACTTGGCTCGGGGTTTTGGTACGAGAGAGGAAGGAGCCTTTATCGCGACTAAAACACCCTCAACTCGCCCCGTCTTTCGACGGGCCTCAATTAGCATCCAAATAATCATCTTATACTATGTATGGTTTGACAATTAATACTATGATAGTATATTACATCACATAAGAAAATTTGAAATGGAAGATCTAAAGATAAGATATCATTCATAAGATCTAAGTCAAATATCATGCAATGTAAAGTGAAAGATCACACAAATAAACCTAGGAAAAATCGTCTAATCACATATCAAGTAATAAAGTTTTCCTAATCTAAGGGGGCATGAATTGTTCTTAAAACAAATAATTAAAGAAACCAAAATATGCTTAGCAAGCTAGTATGATGCATGTTAATCTTTGAGAAAAGAAGATCTCTCAATCCCCCGGGACGGATGAGAAAGGAGGATTAGATCAAGGGGAAGCATGAACGTGTGATCATGATCATTCCTTATAATCTTCTTAGATTAGGAGTCACAAAAGCCCCAAATCTTGCATGGATGCAATGTATGTACCTAGAATGTGCCAAGGTTGTAGTGTGCTTTGTGTTCATGGATTCTTAGAATGACTTAGAAGTCTAGAATATGTATGAATGAATGAAGGAAATCATCATGGGATATGTACAAATGTAGTATGAACTACTTCCTAAGACATGAGCTAATTTGGAGTGCATGTAAGCATCAAATCAAAGGGGAGAAGTAAAAGTGTGCTTGCTGTGAATAGTGTACAAAATAGTAACATAATCTTTTGGAAATTGAAAAGAGGGGTTAGGAATGTTTTCAATGCATGATGTTTTATGGGGATCTTCCTTATTTTGTCTAAAATACAACCCAAAAATCCAATCTTCAATAACTATCACAGATTGAGAGAAATCATATAAATACCAGAGGTCACTCAGAAACAGAGTCCGCACTGTCGACTGAAATGTTGAAAACTCTTAGAAAATGAAAACAAATGATCCTGAGACCCATTTTATACAGACGGTTTCCTAAGACATTGGAGTTTAAGGGAAAAATAAGTTAGGACCACCCCTTTTGGAAAGGTTTTCTGTAAAACAAGTTGGAAGTGGACCAAGCTGCTGTGATAGCAAAAACAGAATATCTGGAGAGAATGTTTGGATCCAAATGGAGCATTTTCAAGTATTTCCAAGTCAAACCAAAAATCATGGGTGTTCTATAATGATTTAGGAAGACTTTCCAAGTGATCTTGCATCCATACATTAAGTATTGAACTCAAAATAATTCCTTGAAGTTAAATGACTCACTGTTTTGAGGGTTTTGAGAGAAACAATGTTTATTTCTTGAAATCAAAATGAGGGGTTTAAGAGGGGGGTTTTGAAATGGGGGTTTTGAAAGTATACTTCCAGAACTTGGATGAATATTCTAACCACTTGGAATATCAATTCCTAACTCATTTCAAGGACTTCCCAAGTATTTGCAAAACATGGTTTTATTTGGAAACCAAACTCAAGAATCTATGAGAGTATGATACATGAGAGGATAGATGATACTTGATATGATATAGCATGATAAAAGTGGTAAAGAACATGTTCATGGGATATGGGTTCATCTAGATACAAGAGAGTGTTGCATCAAAGTGTGAAAGTCAAAAAATGACATGCTGTGAATAGTGGACAGACTGTATGCATTACTTTATAACATCATAATGGGAGGTCAAACATGCGTAGGAAAATGTGGGAAATATCAGAGATCATCCTTATTGTGTCTAGAAAATAACCCAAAAAGCCAAACCTCAATAGCTATCACAGATTAAAAGAAATAAATCAGAATGTACACATGACTCAGAAACAAAAGCTGCACTGTTGACTGATTTTGTATGATTTTTCATAAATCAAAGAAAGGGTTCATGATGACCCATTATATACCAAACGTTTCCTAAGACACCCAAGTTTCATAAAACAAATAGAAAAGATATATGTACAGTGACGAACACATCCAGAATAAGTGCAAGAAGTCAGGTAAACATTTTGTGAGAACAGAGGCAGATTATGAATATGAACTTCTTAAATCCGAAAATAATACTTTCACATATCTATAATTGATGGGAAATATTGGAGACAAACTATGATGTCTTAAGAAGATTTTCCAAGTGGTTTCATCATCATAACTCAAGTATTTAATTCAAAACAAATCTTTGAATTTGAACAACTCACTATTTTGGATTATTCTTGAAGAAAATGGATTTGGGTTTTGAAATAGAGTTTGAGTTCTTGAATGGGGGTTTTGAAATAGATGTTCAAAGCATGAACTTAAACTCTTGACATGACCATGTGACCACTTAGAACCTCATCCAAACTTGAATCATCAAAGAACTCCCAATATTATTTGCACAAACATAGTTTTGTTTGAGAATATGACTTCAAGAATACATATGAATGTATTGAAGGTAGAATCATCATCCATCAAACATGTCTTTGAGGTCAAGAGCTACTATCCATAAGGATTCACTCTCCTCAAACAACATGTCAACTAGATGATGATGAACAACTAAATAATCAAAGAAAAGTCAAAAGAAATGAGGTTAAGAGAGAGATGAACATCAAAGTAAACAAGCATTCAAATAGCAATCAATAGTTGATAATCATTGAGATATTGGACTTGTAGCTTGGTGTTTCACTCATATATGGTGACATTTGGACATGGAAGTATCTTCCTATCTCATGGATGCTCAAGAATGGTGGTTGAAAGAAATGTTTGGATGATTGAAGTTTTGATAGCAAACTCAAGTAAAAAGAAAACTCACTTTGATGGATGAAAATAGAAGAAGAATACTACTTCTTCTCTTTCTCTCTCTATATTTCTCTAGAATTTCTTCCTAAGCTCTCTCTAAGCTTCCATGTCTCTCCTCTAAATGGAAGTAAATGGCATCTTTTATAGGCAAAGGAGGGGTGGTAAATGGAGTTTTAAAAAGTTTAAAATGGTCTCCCATTGGTCCAAAATAAGCTTGGAACCAAAACTACGTCGTTTTGATTTCTAATATATCAAATTGGACCCCCAAAATAAATTACAAAAGTGGACTGTTCTGGGGGAGAGTGCCGCGGTGGCACTGGGCCTGTACCGCGGTGGCACTGCTCCTCCTTCGTCCAGATTATTGTATTTAGGCCCCCAGAGGTTCCAGTATTCGCGAAAAGGCCCTATTTCGTCCGAAATTCATAGAAAATGCATATGAACTCCAAATTGAGGTTGTGATATACCGTTGGAAAGGTAATGGAGTCTATTTTACATAACAAATAATTCGTGGATAGGTCACTTTGAAAAGGTTTGCGGTATCTGCTATAAAAGCCGATTTGATCGCCTTTTTTGCCTTCAGAAATTCACAATAAACTCGTTTTAAATCCAAAAATTATGTGCGATATACTGATGGAAAGCTATTGACCTCTAGTATCCATGAAAAATATTTGAAAATTGTTATGGCGCTCCTGTTCTAAAGTCAAATTTTGGTCAAACTGGTCAAACCTGGGATTCCCGGGATGTTCTGGAAACCTCTGGGAGCTCCCAGGAGCCGACGTTTTCGCTCGATTTTCTTTTAAAACTCATTTTAATACTTTTCACATGATCTAGAATGATTCTGGAGAATATGGACGTTTTCGGTCAAACTTGGTCAAACTTGGTCAAACCTGGTCAAACCGATCAACGGGGACTTTCCAGGAACTTCCGGGACTTCCGGAGGTCTCTGGGAGCTGACGATTTCATCTGATTTTACTTAAACACTCATTTTTTTACTTTTCTTACAACATAGCATGTTCCCAGAACTTTTGGACCAAATCTGGGAGTTTTCGGGCTTTCAGGGGCATTTTTGGTCATTCTGAGCATTTTGAGAAATATAGCTAACTTCCAGGAGTCCTTTTGAGTCTTTTTCGATCATTGTGAACCACCAAGCTATGGGTCTCCTAAATCTGATAGCCGACAAAATGGGGTGTCTACATCATGCTACAGTGTAGACCTGATAAAATATCCAGTCATATTATTCATTGTGACTGTTTAGAACTCCTAAGGACCATATGATTCATACCTCCCATGTGCAAAATTCTTCCACATAAATGAATCACATACAATGAAATTCAAGGATGCCCAATCATCATTCATCTTATAAAAGACATACATAATGAAATGTAAGCAATGATATCCATAAACATATACTTAAACTAATGTCCACAGTGACATTCTAAAGAGAATAGTTAGTCTGTAATAGAGGGTAGATTTCGTATTGATAATATGTGTTACCAATACGATAGACATATCATTCAAGATACCCAGGTGTTGATCCTAAAGACGTCACTGATTGGTAAGTCAAAACAACCAGGCCTAAAGCTTGTGTCAATTATTATCTCAGGATTAAGGACATATGCCTCATACATGTTTGAGTGTCCAATAACTGGTGACAGTTCTTATCAATGGATTAAACTCAAGGTCTGTCAATGCATCATATACACTAGCATATTAACTTTAGAGTCTTACACTCTTGTGAATGAGATTCACCACTTTATAAAATAGAAGTTGATCATGATATAGTGTAGATCTAATAAGATATCTAGTCACATTAATCCTAAGGACCATATGATTCATATCTCCCATGTGCAAAATTCTTCCACACAAATGAATCACATACAATAAAGTTCAAGGATGCCCAACCACCATTCATCTCATGAAAGACATACATAATGAAATGTAAGTAATGATATCCATAAATATATCCTAAATCTAATGTCCAAAATAGTTCAAAGCTAATTGGTTTGAGGGCGTACCCCATCAAACTCTAACAGTTATATGGTAGCATTATCCCCATATAAGAGATTAATCCCAAAATTAACCTCTTAAAGGTGGTTAAGTGCTAATATTCTCAGCAAATTTTAGAATTTTCATCAATTTTGAGGGAAATTTTATTAGTTTCACTTTAGTTTGAAACCATAGGTGAGTTAAGTGTCCAATTTTAAATAATAAAGTGAAGTGCAAATGAGCCTAACAACAGGGGATAAAACATAACTAACCCTAATATTTAATATATCTATATCTATATTAGTATTTTTATTTCACCGTCTATCATTTTTTTAAATCGAAGTTTTAGTGAAAAATCCCTCAAAATGAGGTAGTACAAGCAAAAACTCAAACTTTTGGCTTCTTCAGCTAAGGCTTTGCTATTTTTTGAGTGCTAGTTAGAGTCATTTCTCACTTTTTTTTTTCCCTTATTTTAAGTCATTTAAACCCATTGAGAGCTAGTTATGCCACATCATTATTGAATTTTTTTTTAAAACTTTAAATTCCATAACTTCCAATTTGTAAACTCATGTTCGTAAAATTTATATTTTTGTTATTGTGAAATCAAGATCTTTAAAACAAGATATGTGAAAGAAATTCTGAAGAAGAAAAAATCAATTTTTTCAGTTAGCTGTTCAGCGTAAACAGATTGTCAACTTTAGATTGCCATAACTTTATCATTTTTTAGCCTTTTTGGTTGATTTTTATACATTTTTTTTCGAGATCCACACATTGGACTTGAAAAGTGTGTAAAATATATAATTTGGAACCTTATTTTGAGCTTTTATCTGTTCGAACAAATATTATCTATTTACAAATGATAATTTTATCTGTATAAATTTAATAACCATAACATTCTATTTTTTTTGGCCTTTTTGTATGATTTTGTTTGTTTCATTTCATGTATTTTTTTCGAGATATACACACATATTAGTATCAATTTTACAAAAGAAGTATATTTTTGTTAAGTTCATGCAAAAAAAACTTTCCAAAAACCTAAATACCCCTATTTATGCCAACAACTCTGTTCGAACTTCCTAGATATCCTTGTTTCTCCCAAAACTCCAGAAAATCTATATTCCACTTGAGCTCTTACCAAAATCTCCCAAAAATCCTTATGTCCCTAAGAATATGCTAAACTTCACATGCTTTCCTAAAGCTCTACCAAGATCTCTATTCCCAGAAACTGCCAAAATTCACCCAGAATTCCCAAAAATCTCTATTTACAAAATTTCCAAGATTTTCATTCCTCAAAGAGTAAATCTATCTTCCTCACCCTTCCCATGATGGTGATCATTAGCACACTTTGTATAGCTAGGACCCTATCTGCTTATGTGATATATGTTAGAAATAGGACTGTCATCTAGCTTAGGGCTTGCATCCACATGCTTGTCTCATATGCATACACCATTCCTATTAGTCTACATGTATGTATATATCATCAGTCCACACAGTCTATCCCTTCTCATCATCGCACGAACATCGATCTTTATCCTTTCCATCTGAGTCTAATCCTGGTCATTTTAGTTTATAGGACATCACAGGTCCTAAAATGTCATCCTGTTACATTATCTTCTTGGGATTAACAACCCTCCTAGAAACAAACTTATAGATCCAAAAACTTTGGAAGCCAAGGTCACTAAGTTAATCAATCAACAGTCAGATCGACTGACTCAAGTTCTAAAATTTATGTAAGAGTTCTAAAAACAACAACCACTATATCCGCAAGGGTTCGCACCACTACTGGGATTTGTGCCGCCACCCATTGTCGCTCCTAAACATAGTGGAGATGGAGACTGGTTTAATAGGGTCTTACCACCTATAATCAACAAGAGGATCCAAATTGGTCTAAACAAGGTCGACAAGCTTGAGAACATACTAAGGAAGAGTAAGGGGGTCAATGATTACATATTAGATCTATATAGATTGTTTAAGCCCAACAATGTGAGGCTGCTCGAGAACTTCAAGATGCTTGAAATCGACCATTTTTACGGAACTGGAAATTCGAAGAGCTATGTGACATTGTGTATGAGTATTTTCTAGTCAATGGGCTGCATGCATGAGCACATAGCTATGTTATTACTCCCTCAAACCCTCAAGAAAGCCGTACTATACTAGTTCCTAACCCTTAAAACTTCCAAGATCTGAGTTTAGGAAGACGTTGCTAGAACTTTCATTGATCACTACTCCTATAACCAAGAGCTTGATGTCAACATCTGAGATCTAAAGACTACCGAGTAAAATTTTAATGAGTCTTTCGCTGCATTCTTGAGCAAATGGAGGAATAAAGTGGCCCAAATGATTCATAGACATATTGAGATAGAGCAATTACATATGCTGGTAAAGAACCTGTAACCAGTATACTATGAGAAACTAGTCTACCAGTCTATCTCAATATTTGAAGAGTTGTTTAAGATTGGGATTAGAATCGAGGATGCTATCTGTGAAGGCAAGATCAATGGAGCTGGGTCATTAAAAAATGAGAAGAGAATGAATACCTATGATAAAGATCAAGAGAGCCTAGATGTTAATGCCTTGAGCCTATCATCGAGCCAAAATGACTGTAGTAAGAGGCATAAGAAAGGAAACCAAAGAGTCTTCACATCGCTTGACATGAGTTTATCCACTTCTCCCAACCACCTTATTCAAAAGGGCTACCTTGTACCTTTGGAATCCAGTAAGCCTCCTAATCACCCACCTCTTGGGTACAATGAGTCCAAGTATTATGATTACCACCAAGACCAAGGCCATGAGACTGACAATTATAAGAGGCTCCGTCACTCAATTCAGGATCTCTTAGATGATGCGCTGCACCCCAATCCAATCCACTACCTTAGTCTGGACCAACCCTTGACCTATCCATTTAATTGATCCCCTTCGTTGAGACCCATGAATGTTGAACCTGTACAAGTGAAGTGTTGGTAGTTAGGACTTTTGCTAAAAAAACTAAACGAGGATGCTCTTTTAAAAAAAAAAGGAATAAGCAAGTCACCGTGACACTCCATTTGAGATTGGGTCGAGTCAAGTCGAGTCTATTCTATGTTCTGAGCCTATTTCAAGTTTAGTCTCTTGGTCGAGTTTGTTTGTCATCGAGTTGTTATGAGTTTATAATGTAATCCCACTCTTTTGCTAATGATATCTTGTTTTGCTTAACTTGATGTGTATAGTTATGAGTGCATGGATCACTGAACTATAATATCACTTTTCAAATTACCATGGATAATAAATTTTTGCATCAAATAATAAAATAGAATCCTAAAAAGGTCAAAGTTGATTTCATTCTGAAACCGATGAAGAGTCGAGAATTGAATAGTCTTACTTTAAGATTTTAAAGATGCTTTTGCTTAAATCTTAAAAAATTACTTGGAACTGACTTGGGGCTTGCCCAACATCCATTTTCCACCATTTCAAAGCCTTGAGCCCAATCCAATTGAGAGCCATACAAATCTGTAGCACCCTGAATTTTCCCCCAGAAATTCCACGTAGGATTAGAAGTGATGACATCACCTGGAGTACGGTTATAGAAGGTCCATTAGGATTATCCTAATTAGGAATCGTCCATAAGATCCTTAATAGCTGTATTGACGACGACATATATATTTTAATAGTATTAATATATAGTAGTCGCGACCCTGACTTTTATTTCTAGTTAGAATTATAGTCGGACTCTTACTTAGATCCGTACACAACCCTATACCCTAATATTCTGATATTGTGATCACTCTCACAGCATTGTACTTACATTAGAACTTTAACACACATCCCAGTGCACTTACTTGAGAATGGGACCCACACTATTACTCAGGAACCAAGTAGACCCCACTAATATCTACCCTTGGACACATACCCACTTACACATGTGGGTGCACATTGTGCACCCACCATACACAACCAAACCCCCTCACATTTTCTATATATATACACACCCCCCTCACCCTCTCATTTATCACCCTCACCACTCCACAATCTGCCTATATAGATTGTATAGAGAGAGAGAGAGACCGAGAGAGAGCTTGAGAGAACACAATCTCCCTCACCCTTGGTCTATACACACTCCCCCCCTACATTGTGTACACTACCACCACCATCTCTGTCCACTCCTCTCTGAACACACACATACCCACTCAGACTAGAGGAAGGAGAAGAAGAAGACTGGAGAAGAAGAAGAGACAGAGGAGAGAGAAAGAAACTGACCGGAGAAGAGAGAAGGAGACCCGAGACCTCCTAAGGTAGACCCACACCCCCTTCTGATTTCTGGACACTTGCATGTCTTGTAGGAACCCCCTAGACCCTTGCATGCAAGCCACACTAAGCTTAAAGCTCTGGGACTGCTCCGGCGGCCATTAGAGCTCAAGTTTGAAAGCTTAATTTTCAAACATTAACCAAAACCTTTTCTTTTTACACCAAACAGACCCACACGATCCCAGTTAGACCCCAGTGCAGCAGCTTTTTGTTTGGAGTCCATTTGATCTGCCATGCAGGCCATTATTCTTCTTAATGGCCGAAAGGATAATGGGGTGGTTCTACCCCTAAACGAATGAACCCTATTCTCAGCCCCTAATATGTTGAAGAGGGCTTAAATCCGGTCACAATGCCGTTGACCTCGTGGATTTTGATGGAGAGATGAGGGAGATATGATGACAAAGAAAGTCTCCGGCGATGCCCCGATTTTCCGGCGGCCTAAGCTCGCCGGATAAGAAGGTGAAACCCGTTTGGGTTTCGGGTTATAACACCCGGGTTAGGGTCGGTTTAGGATTTGTGTAGAAGTGGGTAGGGTCGCGGTTCGGGTTTGTTTTAATAAAACCAGTGGGTAGGTTTAAGTAGCACGACGTCGTTTTGACGTCGGGCTGGGTTTTGGTCGGGTTCGGGTAAACGGAGCGGGTTAAGGTGTGAGTAGGAATGGGTAGGATCTGGGTAGGATCGGGTATTAAAAATCTGTGGGTCTGGTTTAGTGGAACGACGTCGTTTTGACGACGGGTTGTGCCTGGGTCGGGTTCGGGTTGTTGGGGCGGGTCGTCTTGTGTCTAGGTTTGGGTCAGGGTTTGGCTCGGGTTAGGTTAAGATTTGGGTTATTGGGTTGGGTTAGGTTGTTAGGATAATTGGGTTTCACGTTCGGGTTGGTTTGACCCGAACAAGTTCTTTTGATTTGGGTTTAGTTGAGTCAGTAAATGGGTAGTCCGTTTAGGATTCGGTTGGGTCGGGTCTGACCCATCGGGTCACGCGTTTGGATTTTCTTGTGAGTGTATTCGGGTAATCCGTAGGGGCTCGGGTCGGTTTGGGTTGACCCGTCGGGTCTGAGAATATTAATATTATTAATATTATTATTATTATTATTAGTATTACTAGTTTAATTAGTTTAAAATGATTTAAATTATTTTAATAATTGTAAATGGTTTATAATTAATACCATTAACGTTTTATATTATAGAATATTAATTTTAATATTATATATATCATTATTATATTATATATATTTATTATTTATTATTTATTTGCTTAATATAAATAATAAATATCAGTTTTAAATAGTTTTAAATAGTTAATAAATACCTATATGTATTTATAAATTCTAGAAAATTAGGATAATGACCTTGGGACTATTTTATTACATAATGTAAGTTATAAAGCTATAATGTTATAGTCAAATTGTTTTAATAATTAATAAGTAGCTATTTTATGAGTATATTAATTATTAAAAATACCAAACGAGCTCCGAAAATTACGAGATAAATATTGGTAGTGTATCTTAATATCTAGTATTTAATAAAAATACTTCTAAGTACTGATTTCCTTGTATAATTATAATTATGTATTTAAATTCCGTTTTGGGTATTTTCTAGTATATATTATCTTCAAAAATTCATAATAAATAATCTAGGACTCCGAAAATTACGCGGTCAGTTCCCAGAGTCTTAGAATAATGTCTAGAACATTCCCTTAAAGTTTGGTGACTTTTCGACTCGGTCGAAAATACAGCCTGTCTTTTAGGGCTCGCATTAGTGTACTAAGCCCTACCTTTTACCTCGTAAAACGCGACGGACTCCGATTTGAGTCTAGTCAATGGCGTTGAACTTAGAATGACACGTAGATCACTACCTTGAGGTTTATGACTTTATTTGGTAAAATTACCATTTTGCCCCTATAGTTGTACTCATACATTATTACTGTTTATTCCGTTTATTGTTGTAAAACTTGACGGTTATCTGCTTTCCGAGGATCGGTGACTCGAGGTGAGTTTCCTAACCTCACTCTAATCCTAATAAGATGAATATAAGATGTTTAAAAGCTACCTGTATGATATTTTGTATAAGTGATTGACACGATTGGAAATGTGTTCTCTGAAGAGTACGTCCAAGCGCAGACGGTCGCGTCGAGTAAAAACCAGTAAAACCGAGTCGTTTTCCCAAGGGACGGAAGATACAAGACAGAAAGATCTAGATTGAATCCTAAATAAAATAAAAGATGATTTCTTTAAAGTGGAAGATCTAGCAGTCCTATTGAAATTGAAATTAAGTAATGAAAGGAAAAGAAAACAACAATCAAACTAAACAGGAATAAACAATGCAATTTAAATTACTTATGAAAAGGTGTTGGGAACATGTAAATCCACAGAGCCCCATCCACTACCATGATTTAACAATAACGAACAGTTGGGGTTTTATCCTTAGAGTATTCCTTATTTCAAAGATGATTAAGTTAAGCATCCTAGTCACTAGGTATGTGATTCTCGCATACTTAGTGGTTTGTTTACCTAACTTATGTATGAAGGACTGAAATATTAGTTAATTAAAACCATGAACAATAACCAACAGATTGAGTATAAAATAGTCGATGTGTTTGTCTCAAGCGTTCATTGAGTTAATTAATCAAAAGAGCTTATATCTCAAAATCAATTTTCAATTCGAACTTAGAAAGGATGATTTGAGCTTAGTTTCTGAAATAGAAGTTACTGAAATACAAAAAGAATTCAACCCAAGTCATTTACATATCAATCGATTGGTGATTATGTCAATCGATTGAAATGAAATAACTCTCAATCGATTGAAATATAATCAATCGATTGACTTGGAATCAATGCCAATCGATTGGGTTCTGTTTCCAATCGATTGACACTGATTCTTAAACAGAATCATGGCAGTGGGCTGGGAACAATGTTTCTTCACATTATTCCCAACCAGAATTTTACTCAAGCATACTTAGGACTGCATAAATGTAAATAAACTGAAAAGTGGGATCAAATATTGTCATGAATTAAATTTTTGAACTAAAAATCTTGAAATTAAACTAAAACTAGAATGAAATTCACAATCAAGCAATTCCTAAAACAACTAGAAGCAAAAACGAAAACCTGAACTTGAGATTGAATTCAAAATATAAGAACTTCAAGCTTGTATTCATTCAAAATGAAAATTATGGAGAAATCCCTACAAAACAATACAAAATTAGCCAACCCTTGACCTTTTTCACTCCCCTCTATATATAATGTCAAATCCACGAGCTGAAGGCGTCTAGGTTCATTTCATAACGGCTGGTCGTCGTCGTAATTGCTGAGATCTTGCACCATTAACGCAGATTGTTTCCAGCTTTAACCAATCGATTGACAAAACTATCAATCGATTGGTAAACATTCTAATCGATTGATCATAAGATATGTCAATCGATTGATATGATGTCAATCGATTGGTACCAAGACTTCATCTACTTGTTTCTTGATTTATTCCTTTCAACTTGTTATTCATTCAAACTTTGGAACCTGCATTTAAAGAACAAAACACAACAATATACCACAGAAAATGCATCATTGTGTAAAGAGATGAATTAAAACACAAGTACAGGTAAAACTAGAGATTGAGGATCAAATTTAACCAATTTTTCTCTTTATCGGGCCAATATCTTACAAATATCAGCCCTCATCAGTGATATGCTGATTTATGATGTCACGTATATTTCCAATAATTGTAAGACTATGCAAAGCATGTTATGGTAGTGCTATCGCATACGTGAGCATGTCAAGGGTTTTATCTATATTATTGTCGGTATCAAATCCATGTTATGTGATCCATGCTCTATATGTTACGTTTCTGCTGCTAACTGTTAAATGCACATTTTACGATGTTGTTGACTGGAATAGATAACGCATGCCATGTTAATAATAAAGAGGAATAAAAGTAGGTTTGCATATGAGTATTGATAATGGACACACGTGCATTTCATGACACGTGTCAGTATGCGATGTGTGAGAAAGAGAGGTGTTTGATGAGAATGCGAATGAGATGTGATATGTGAATATGAAAGAGATGTGATTTCTAGATCCGATGGATCAATGGCTGACGAGCCAGGTGGACATGAATGGTTAGGGTTCCTAGCGCGCCTCTCACCGTTGAAGACGTCCGGTGATGCGCATACGTGGTTGAAGACGTCCCATGTATCGTTGAAGACGTCCGGCTAGTGCTCTAATATACATCTCAACCGTGCAGACGACCGGTGAGAGTATACACATGGTTGAAGACGTCCCATGTGCCAGTTTCATTGTTTACAGATAGTGTGCACCGTGAAGACGTCCTATGTGCCAGTTTAATTATTTACAGATAGTGTGCGCCGTGAAGACGTCCGGTGGCCTATCAAGGGATGAGTATGAATTGGGTATGATAGCATGTTATCATCCTTGATTTATCATGTGTTGTCAAGTTGATGAGAAAGAGAAAGTGAATGATGAGATTTAATTGATGAACAAAAAGGGTTTAGTTCGAAATGATTTGGTTTTGGAAAGTTTTGGTTTTAAAATGAAATGGTTTTAAAAAAGTATCTATTTTTAAAAGTAAGAGTTGGGAGTGAGTCGCATTGGTCATGCATTTGCACGCACGAGGATATAATAAGGAGAATGTATTCTATGATGTTATGGTTATCTGTTTACCTGTCTTGTCGAGACCTCTGCTATGCCCTTGGTGAGAATGCGTCTTCTGATAAGAGATTAACCATACCTTAAAGTATTAAACTATGACGTGAGTTGAGAGATGATCTGTATTTATTGATTATTGTACGGTTGAGACTCTCACTCAGCCTTGTTCCAAGGCTGACGGCATGTTACGCCCTGGGCATTCGTATGCCCGGAGTATTGCATGTTTGGAGATAGATGGAAGAGTTCAGGATGCAGTACCGTGGAGCCAAGGAAAATAGAGCCTTGCCCAAGATCTGAAAGACAGTTTCTCAAGTTTTAAGCTTATGTAAATTGTTTAGTATGGCCTCTTGTATTAGGATTGAAGTTATTGTAACCCTTGTTTAATTTCTGTTGTTGTATTTATATTTTGATAAGTTTAGATCATGCTTATGCTCTAGCATTTTCCCTTATGATTGCACGGTGCTGAGTTAGAAGGACAGGACGGTTAACAAACTAGTCACGTGTCTACGAACCCATAAAGGAAAAATTTTATTTTCCCTATTTTTGGCTTACTCCGGGGCGTGACAAAATCTGTCTAATTTAAAGCAATGTAGACTTAGTCCTTGATGGTAGACAAACATTTTCAATGAGTTTCTTCCCCCGTTCAAAAAAAAAAAGAAAAGAAAAGCTTACTAGGTTGAAAACTGGAAAAGGGCACCTAGGTAAAAATTTAGAGCTGAAAAGGTGTTGATTTCCAAAATTTGACCCTAGCTAGTTAAATGATGGAGAAAAAAATTTTGATGAGACAAATGAGAGAATTTTATGCTTCAAGGTACATCATAAGAACGTGCCTAGATCATATTTCAAAAGGCTCAGAATGACCACAAACAAATTCTGGGTGCTGACAAGCACATTGTGAAATTTTGAGATTGTGATTAGAAGATCTCACATGAATAACTACGTGAAAAGCAAAATTGACTGGCTAGGCGAAAGTGAAAAGGATCAATACTAAAAAAAAGGGAGTTCAAAACTGAATCCTCTTATTCAAGGCTACCACAAGTGGCCCAAGTTTGAACTTCTTTGATGATTGGTTTGAAAAACCCTCATACCTCGACCTTTTTAAAGCCTTGCCTTAAATTATGCTCGACCTGATTCCTACTCGGGGATACGTAGGCAACTGCATTGGTTTGATTGACACCACCATAATCAACCCCCCTTCTTTCAAAGCCTTGGCCTGAACTCTGTTGGACCTGATCCCCGCTCGGGGGTACGTAGGCAGACTTTCAAAAGAAAAAAAGGATGGCTTGCTAGGTCAAAAATCCAAAAGGATGCCTAGGCACAAATTAGAGATAAATCTAGAGTGAGAAATAACCAAAGAGAGAAAAAACCTCTCTAGGTCACCTCACTAGTGCCTAAGAAAAAGTTATGAGCATTTGAGAGATTAAAGTCACGATGCATGCCTTAAGCCAGAAATCACCTTCCACACTAGGGGCAAGCTTCGGGCTACCCGCCTTGTTTGCTTGAATTTAACTATCTACCCTTCATACAAGGGGAAAACTTTGGTCACCTACCTCATTTTCCCAAAACCTCCAATAAACCATCCTCCAAATTAGGGGCAAACTTCAGTCACTTACCTCGTTTGCCTACCGATCCCACTTCATGCTCTCCAAACTAGGGGCAAAAATTCATTTTCCACCCAATCCCTTTACACCGATGATAAGTCTTAAAGTCACAAAATTTGTTTTGAATAGATGGAAATAGAGCATCTTTTATTTTATAAGCTAAGGCACTAATTCAAAGCACTTCCTAGGAGAAGCAGAGAATTGATTAGATCAATAGGGAAAAAATTTCAAAAATCAAATTTATCAGCAAAGTGCTATCATTTTAAGATGAGGAGTGAACATGCAATATCAATGGTACATCATTTATAACAAAGCACATCAAGTTTTGGCAAGTTGAGCTTATTTCATTTTCGCGTCAAATGTGTCATCATCATGTGTAGATGTCTGTTAGTTGTCAAGTCTGTTGTAGTCTCAAATAAGTGAGTTAATAGTGACTAATAATGAATTTTCCAAATCAAGTTATAAAATCTTTAAGAGCATTCCAAGGAAAATACAAGTAGGAATACCAAACACCATTACTGCAGCAGTCAAGGCGTCAGCATGAGAAGTGTCCAAACTTAGGGTAAATGCGAATTTCATCCCTTTCCAAACCATCGAAAGTTGGCCACCATCTCCTAGAAACATAAATCCATGAGTGGATGTTGATCATCTTTCTTCGTTCATGCAATATAAATCCATGAATGGCTGTTGATGATCTTCTTTCATCCTAACAACATAAGTCCCTGAGTGGCTATTGATCATCTTTCTTTATTCATGTAACATAAGTCCATGGGTGGTTGTTGATGATCTTCTTTATCCTAGCAACATAAGTCCATGAATGGCTGTTGATCACCTTTCTTCGTTCATGTAACATAATTCCATGAGTGGCTATTCATGATCTTCCTTCATCCTAGCAACATAAGTCCATGAATGGCTGTAGATCTTCCTTCATCAATGAAACATAAGTACATGAGTGGCTGTTGATCTTTCCTCATCCTTGCAACATAAGTCCATGAGTGGCTATTGTTATCTTCCGTCATCTAGGCAACATAAGTCCATGAGTGGCTATTGATTATCTTCCTTCATCCATGCAACATAAGTCCATAAGTGGTTGTTGATTATCTTCCTTAATCCATGCAACATAAGTCCATGAGTGGCTGTTGATTACCCTTCCTCGTCTATGAAACATAAGTCCATGAGTGGGTGTTGATCATCATCCTCCATCAATGTTAAATCCATAGCCGTCGCAGATCATCTCTGTATCTTTCATCCCAAATCGAATGATACATTTACACCCATATCAGTTGGCATATTTCCTTCTTCCTCAGTAGAGCATCTTTCATCCAATCCCCCCAGTAGATGCAATTTTATCCCTAACAGAAGAAAATAGAGAAAATTAGCTCCTGGAAGGCCGAACAGGCTTTTCAGATCAATCACCGCAAGAATCGGCCATCCTCGACTCCCTAGGCAAGTATCATCTACTCACAACCGAACTACTCCAAGGCTTCCATGTCTGTAAGTTATCTTGGGCTTCCATGTCCATTGCTTGACAGCCAGAGCTTCCTCACCTATCGGTTATTGTGAGTTTTCTCACCTACCACTTATCATGAGCTTCCTCGCCTTTTAGTTATCATAATCTCCCTTGCCTTCTGATTACTATGAGCTCCCTTGCCTGCCGCTTATCGTGATCTTCCTCGTTCGTCATTTGATATCTAGGGCTCTGCGTCCATCGGTTATCATTAATTGTTGTCCTCAAGGACCCCACATGCGATCCCATTCACTTACAAAGTACACTTCCTAAAATTCAGAAGCTTTCCCCAGGACCCAGAGACTTCCAAACCTTAGTGTCCTTATCTAAGTTAACCGTTGCATTAGAGTAAAAACACCTATACCACATAAGTCCAACTTAGGATGGCACACCCTATAGCACTAACTTGTACTAGGACCAGAACACTGGACATGATAGGACTCAGGACACAGTTCATATCATACCCATACAATGCATAGCATCATCTCCACATAGTGGTGTCAATCGGGTCGGGTTGGCTCGGCCCGGCCCGAGCCCGGCCCGCTTTTTTCGTGCTAAAAGCCCGACCCGGCCTGTCACAAGGCCCGGTTCACATACCCCGGGCCGGGGTGGACACCCATCCTTCCGTCCATGGCCCGGCCCGACCCGAAATAGTGAAAAAGCCCGGCCCGGCCCGTTTGACACCTCCATCTCCACATATAACATACACCTGGTTGTTGTGCATTTGTATTTGTTTTTTTTTCTTTGTGCCTAAACTACATCCTGATCTGATTCCCCCGGGATATGTAGGTTGCTCACGTAGAGCATGACCAAGATCACATTTTTATCCTTGCATCTTTGCAACGCTTTTTTTTCCCCTAATCTATAGCCTCCAAAAAGACCTATTTCTTCAAAGCTTTGGCACTTACTTACTATATACGTTGCCTCGCAGTGAGGCAAAGAGTGGCAAACTATAGACACCCCATTTTGTCAGCTATTAGATTTAGGAAACCCATAGCTTGATGGTTCAAGATGATTGAATAAGACTCGAAAAGACTTTCGAAGGTTAGTTTAATCTCCCAAAATGCTCAAAAAGTGGTACAAACGACCAAAATGCCCCTGAAAATCCACACACTCCCAAATTTGGACCAAAAGTTTAAGAAACATGCTACGTCATAAGAAAAGTAATATAATGAGTTTTAAAGCAAAATCGGATGAAATCGTCAGCTCCTAGAGACTCTCAAAAATTTTGAAAGTTCCCGGAAAGTCCCGTTGACCATTTTAACCAAGATTTGACGGAAGTCACCTAGATTTGCCTGAAAGTTTCAAGATTGTCCTAGATTATGTGAAAAGTACTAAAATGAGTTTTAAAAGAAAATCGGATGAAAGCATTAGCTCACGGGAGCTCCTAGAGGTTCCTATAACTTCTTGGAGGTCCCCAGTTTGACCGATTTAACCTAAGAGTTCACTTTATAACCAGAGTACTGTATCATTTTTCAAATATTTTTCATGGATACTAGAGGTTGATATCTTTCTAACGGCATATCGCACACAATATTTGGATTTAAAATGGATTTATTATAAATTTTTTAAGGTGAAAAAGGCGATCAAATTGGCTGTTTTAGCAAATATCGCAAAACTTTTTAAATTGACCCAACTCTAAACTATTTGTTATGGAATTCATACTCTATTACCTTTCCAATAGTATATCACAAGCTCAATTTGGAGTTTGTATGAATGTTTTGTGAATTTCAGACGAAATAGGGCCTTTTCGCAAATACCAGAACTTCTGGGGCCTAAACAGAATAATCTGTACGTCTGAGGAGCAGTAGCACCACGGTACATGCCCACTGCTACCACCGCACTAGTCCACTACTACTACGACACTCTCCCTCAGAGCAGTCCATTTTTGTAATTTGATTTGGGGATCCAAATTGAATAATTTAAAGCCAAAACAATGTAGTTTCTTGTTCACGGATGTTTAGGACCAATGGGAGCAATTTTTAAATCCCAAACTCCCCCAATGGCTATATAAACCCTCCTTGACTCCGCATTTTGGGGGTGGCAAATAGAAGATCTAAAGAAAGTTGTAGAGAGAGATAGAGAGAGATAAGGTTTCAAAGAGAGGAAGTGAGCTTCTAGCTACTGATTTTCTATAGAAAAGTGCGTTACGACCTTGATTTCTTTAATTACTCTCATATATACTTCACATTCAATACTTCCAACCACCACTTTGAGCATTTATGAGATAGAAAGCTACTTCCATGTCCAAATGTCACCATATATGAGTGAAACACCAAGCTACAAGTCTAAAATCACATTGATTATTATCTATTGATTGCTATTGATTGCTTGTTTACTTTAATGTTCGTCTCTTCTTACCTCATTTCTTTTTTATTTTCTTTGTTTTCGTACATGTTTATCATCATCTAGATGATGACATGGTGATTAAGGTGAATGAATCCTTATGGATAGTAGCTTTTGACCTAAAAAACATGTTTGATAGATGATGATTCTAACTTCAATACTTCCCAATTATTCTTGAAGTTATGTCCAAAATAAAACACTGCTCTCCAATAATTTTGGAAGTTCTTGACATGAGTTTGAAGTAAATTTTCCAAGTGGTTATAATCTCCATTTAGTGCTGCAAAATATACTCTGAAAACCTCCTTTTCAAAACCCCTCTTAAACCCCTTATTTTGATTTCAAGAAATAAACACTTGTTTTTCTCAAAATCTTCAAAACAGTGAGTTATTCAAATTTAGGATATCATTCTGAGTTCAATACTCAATGGATGATTGGAAGGCCACTTGGAAAGTCTTCCTAACTCATTAAGGAATGCCCATTTTGACCCAAACATTCGTTCCAAACATTCTATTTTTTCAGTTACAACAGTTTTAGTTGACTTCCAACTTTTTCTCCAGAAACTTTTCCAAACATAGTGGTCCTAACTTATTTTTCCCTTGGACTTCAATATCTTAGGGAACATTATATATAATATGGGACTCCAAATGTTTTTTTTTCCATTTTCTAAGATGTTTCTACATTTTCGTCGACAGTATGGACTCTCTTTCTGAGTAACCTCTCTTATTTATATGATTTCTCTCCATCTGTTACTTTAATCTTGATTTGAATTTTTTGATATATGTTCTAGACACAGTAGGGATGATCCTTATAAAAAATCATGAATTGTGTACATTTCTAACCTCTCATTTCAATTTTTACAAAATTAGTTCACTATTGTCCACTATTCATAGCATACTAGTTTTGATTTCTACTTCTTGATTAGATATTCATATGCATTCTAAATTAGTTGATATCTTAGGAAGTTGTTCATACCACTTTTGTACATATCCTACAACGACTCTTCATTCATTCATATTTTAGACTTTTAAATCACTTTAGAAAATCCATAAACACAAGCATACTACTACTTTGCACATTCTAGGATCATACAGTGCATTCATGCAAGATTTGGAGTTTTTGTGACTCCTAATCGAAGAAGATTATAAGGAATAATCTTGATCACACGTTCATGGTCCCCCCGATCTAATCTTCCTTCCTCATCCATCCTAGGGATTGAGGGATCTTCCTTTCTCAAGATTTAACATTCATACATTCGTGCATGCTAAGCTTTTTTTGTTTTCTTTGATTATTTGTTTCAAGAACAATTCATGTCCCCTTTAGATTATGAAAACTTGATTACATGATATGTGATTAGACAATTTTTCCTTGGCATGTTATGTGTGATCTTTCACTTTGTATTGTGTAATAATTGGCTTAGATCTTATGAATGATATCTTATCTTTTGATCTTTCATTTTGATTCTTATGAGATGTAATATACTTATGATAGTATTAATTGTCAAACAAAACTTAGTATAAGATGATTATTTGGATGCTAATTGAGGCCCGTCGAGAGACGGGGTGAGTTGAGGGTGTTTAGTCATGACAAAGGCTCGTTCCTCTCTCATACCAAAACCCCGAGCCAAGTTCTTTGATTATGAAGGGCCGGTGCCCTTTATCCGTTTGGGTAAGTCAATATTGGGGTTTCTTGGTTCTCTAATGACCAAGTGGCGACTCTGTATCTGTTTTCACAGACTTTTTTTTTCAAATGTTTCAAAGGAAAACCAATTCTGAAACCCGGAAGGGGGTGGACCCCTAAGGTTGCGTGTCCACAACACAACCAATTGATGTAATGATTAGCTCATCCTTTATTTGTCTGGCACTGGTGAGCTCAAAAATACTTATAATGTGACGGGTACTATAGAAGTAGTCGAAAAACTCATGCTCCATTTGTTCCCAACTATCAATTGATTCAGGCTCTAAGTCAATATACCGATCAAAGGCATTTTCCTTTACTGAGAAAACAAATTATTTGACAAGGAGATCGCCCTCAGTGCTAGCATCATTGCAAGTTTCCAAAAAATGTGCAATATATTATTTTGGAATACTTCTTCCATCAAACTGGTGAAACTTGGGACGTTGGTATCTGTTTGGCATTAGTATGTAGTCAATCCGCTTTGAGTAGGGCTTGGAATACATGAGCGAACATTGTGATGGCCCTCTAAACTGTGCTCTGATGCTATCTGCTATCATTTCTCACAGTTGCTTGACTAACAATGAAGCCACTAAATTCGATTTCGTTGATAGATTCATTGTTTGCATTGTGATAAACTTTTGTGTAGTCACTTCGACCTACTTATCTTGGCTAGAGAAAATAGGAGGATGAAATGGATCTTAGTTTGACTCACCAACTTGCTGCACTTCCAACCTATCCATAAGTTTAGCAATCTGGAGGTCCTTTTCTTCCACCGTTCTCTTCAATCTCTTGATGCATTTAAGCCAGTTGTTCATCCAATGCACTAGTCATAAAAGCAGATATGGTGATAGAAGCTAAGGATATAGGGGAATGACTATGCCCATAAGATACATCTTTTTTTGCATCACCAAAACATGGATCTGGGCGTGATTTAGAACTTGCAAATTCATCCGAGACAGAACAGGTGAACTGATCTCCAAAATACAAATTATCCACATTAGATGGTGATTTTTTTTGCAACACTCTTCCTCGAGAAATCCTGGGTGATGACTTGTTTCCCTTCAAAGTTTTCTCTAATTACTTTCGATGCAGAGGCGTCAATAGATGGTGATTACAGACCTTGTTGGATTAGAGCTTTAGATCTGCTATGAATCATCAAACCTGTTACATCAATAGTGATAGAATTAGCTTCGTTGCCATAAGTGTGGATACCGGGCTTCCACCGCTTCGTTTTCTTTTGAAACTTGTTTGACTTTTGATTTGAAATTGATCAAAGGAAGAAAATGAAAGGTCTGTTGAAAACAGATGCAGAGTCGCCACTTGGTCTTTAAGGAACCAAGAAACCTAATTTTGACTCACCCAAGAGGATAAGGGCACCGACCCTTCATAACCAAAGAACTTGGTTCGGGATTTTGGTACGAGAGAGGAAGGAGCCTTTGTCGCGACTAAAACACCCTCAACTCGCCCCGTCTTTCGACGGGCCTCAATTAGCATCCAAATAATCATCTTATACTAGGTATGGTTCGACAAATAATACTACGATAGTATATTACATCACATAAGAAACTTGAAATGAAAGATCTAAAGATAAGATATCATTCATAAGATCTAAGCCAAATATCACACAATGCGAAGTGAAAGATCACACAAATAAACCTAGGAAAAATTGTCTAATCATATATCAATTAATCAAGTTTTTCTAATCTAAAGGGGGACATGAATTGTTCTTGAAACAAATAAACAAAGAAATCAAAATATGCTTAACAAGCTAGTATGATGCATGTTATTCTTTGAGAAAAGAAGATCTCTCAATCCCCGGGACGGATGAGAAAGGATGATTAGATCAAAGGTGAAGCATGAATATGTGATCAAGTTCATTCCTTATAATCTTCTTGGATTAAGAGTTACAAAAACCCCAAATCTTGCATGAATGCAATGTATGTATCTAAAATGTGCAAAGGTTGTAGTGTGTTTTGTGTACATGGATTTCTAGAATGACTTAGAAGTCTAAAATGTGTATGAATGAATGAATGAAATTAACATGGGATGTGTACAAATGTAGTATGAACTACTTCCTAAGATATGAACTAATTTGGAATGCATATGAGCATCAAATCAAAGAATGAAAGTTAAAATGTGCTTGCTGTGAATAGTGGACAGAACAGTAGCATCATCTTTTGGAAATTGAAAAGAGGGGTTAGGAATGTTTTCAATGCATGATTTTTTATGGAGATCTTCCTTATTGTGTCTAGAACACAACCCAAAAGGAAAATCATGAATATCTATCACAGATTGAGAGAAATCATATAAACAATGAAGGTCACTCAGGAACAGAGTCCGTACCGTCGACTGAAATGTTGAAAAATCTTAGAAAATGAAAACTAATGATCTAGAGGCCCAATTTATACAGAAAGTTCCCTAAGACATTGAAGTTTAAGGGAAAAATAAGTTAGGACCACCCGGTTTGGAAAATATTTCTGTAAAACAAGTTGGAAGTGGACCTAGCTGCTGTGACAGCAAAGACAGAATGTCTGGAAGGAATGTTTGGGTCCAAATGGACCATTTTCAAGTACTTCCAAGTCAAGCCAAAAATCATGGGTGTCCTCTAATGAGTTAGGAAGACTTTTCAAGTGGTCTTACATTCATACATTGATTATTGAACTCAAAATAATTCCTTGAAGTTAAATAACTCACTGTTTTGAGGGTTTTTGAGAAAAACAAGGTTTATTTCTTGGAATCAAAATGAGGGGTTTTAGAGGGGGGTTTTGAAAGTATACTTCCAGAACTTGGATGAATATTCTAACCACTCGGAATATCAATTCCTAACTTATTTCAAGAACTTCCCAAGTATTTGCAAAACATGGTTTTATTTGGAAACCAAACTCAAGAGTCTATGGGAGTATGATACATGAGAGGATAGATGATACATGATATGATATAGCATGCTAAAAGTGGTAAAGAACATGTGCATGGGATATGGGTTCATTTAGATACAAGAGAGTGTTGCATCAAAGTGTGAAAGCCAAAAAGTGAAATGCTGTGAATAGTGGACAGACTGTATGCATTACTTTGTAACATTATAATGGGAGGTCAAACGTGCCTAGGAAAATGTGAGAAACATCAGAGATCATCCTTATTGTGTCTAGAAAATAACCCAAAAAGCCAAACATCAATAGCTATCACAGATTAAAAGAAATAAATCAGAATGTACACATGACTCAGAAACAAAAGCTGCACTGTTGACTGATTTTGTATGATTTTTCATAAATCAAAGAAAAGGTTTATGATGACCCATTATATACCAAAGGTTCCCTAAGACACCCAAGTTTTATAAAAAAAATAGAAAAGATATATGTACAGTGACGAAAATATCCAGAATAAGTGCAAGAAGTTGGGTGAACATTCTGTGAGAACAGAGGCAGATTATGAATATGAACTTCTCACATCCAAAACAAATACTTTTACATCTCTATAATTGGTGGAAAAAATTGGAGACAAACTATGATGTTTTAGGAAGATTTTCCAAGTTGTTTCATTATCATAACTCTAGTATTTAATTCAAAATAAATCTTTGAATCTGAACAGCTCACTGTTTTGGATCATTCTTGAAGAAAATGGATTTGGGTTTTGAAATAGAGTTTGAGTTCTTGATTGGGGTTTTGAAATAGATGTTCAAAGCATGAACTTAAACTCTTGAGATGACCATGTGACCACTTAGAACCTCATCCAACCTTGAATCATCAAAGAACTCCCAATATTATTGGAGAGATTCATTTTTATTTTGAACATAACTTCAAGAATACCTTGAAGGTATTGAAGTTATGATCATCATCTATCAAACATGTTTTTGAGGTCAAGAGCTACTATCCATAAGGATTCACTCACCTCAAACTTCATGTCATCATTTAGATGATGATGAACTAGTAAGTAAATAAAGAAAAGTCAAAAAGAAATGAGGTAAGAAGAGATGAACATTGTATAAACAAGCAAGTAAATAATGATCAATAGATGATATTCATGATGTATTGAACTTGTAGCTTGGTGTTTCACTCATAGATATAGACATTTGGACATGGAAGTAGCTTCCTAACTCAAAAATGCTTAGAGAAATGGTGATTGGATATGTTGATGATGAAGTATATCGAAGAATGGTGGAGGAAAACAAGATTAGAACTAACTTTGATTGGAAAAAATGGAAGAAGAAGACTACTTCTTCTCTTTCTCTCTTTATATTTCTCTAGAGTTTCTTCCTAAGCTCTCTCTAAGCTTCCATGTCTCTCCTCTAAATGGAAGTAAATGGCTTCTTTTATAGGCAAAGGAGGGGTGGTAAATGGAGTTTTAAAAAGTTTAAAATGGTCTCCCATTGGTCCAAAATAAGCTGGGAACCAAAACTACGTCGTTTTGATTTCTAACATATCAAATTGAACCCCCAAAATAAATTACAAAAACATGTTGTTCTGGAGGAGAGTGCCGCGGCGGCACTGGGCCACTGCCGCGGCGGCACTGCTCTTCCTTCGTCTGGATAATGCTGTTTTGGCCCCCAGATGTTCCGGTATTCGCGAAAACGCCCTATTTCGTCCGAAATTCACAGAAAATGCATACGAACTCCAAATTGAGGTTGTGATATACCATTGGAAAGGTAATGGAGTGTACTTTACATAAAAGATAGTTCGGGGATAGGTCACTTTGAAAAGTTTTGCAGTATTCGCGATAAAAGCCGATTTGATCGCCTTTTTTACCTTTGGAAATTCATAATAAATTTGTTTTAAATCCAGAAATTATGTGGGATATACCGTTGGAAAGCTATTGACCTCTAGTATCCATGAAAAATGTTTGAAAATTGTTTTGGTGCCCCGGTTCCAAAGTCAAATTCTGGTCAAACTGGTCAAACCTGGGATTCCCGGGAAGTTCTGGAAACCTCCGGGAGTTCCCAGGAGCTGACGTTCTCGCTCGATTTTCTTTTGGAACTTATTTTAACACTTATCTCATGATTTAAAATGATTCTGATGAATTCGGACGATTTCGATCAAACTTGGTCAAACCTGGTCAAACCTTGGTCAAACCTAGTCAAACCTTGGTCAAACCGGTCAACGGGGACTTTCCGGGAACTTTCGGGACTTCCGGGGGTCTCTGGGAGCTGACGATTTCATCTGATTTCTCTTAGAAACTCATTTTATCGTTTTCCTTACGACGTAGCATGTTTTCAGAACTTTGGGACCAAATCGGGGAGTTTTTGGGCTTTTAGGGGTCATTTTGGTCATTCTGAGCATTCTGAGAGATAGAGCTGACTTCCAGGAGTCCTTTTGAGTCTTTTACGATCATTGTGAACCACCAAGCTATGGGTCTCCTAAATCTGATAGCCGACAAAATGGGGTGTCTACAATAAGTAGATTGATTCTTCCAAGAAGCCATTGAGATCAAACTAGACTAGATGTTCAGATGAAGGAGAATGAGATGATCAATAGAGTTAAATCCATTGGGCGTTCCATAAATTTTAAGTCTGAAAATCAAGCGGTCAAAACTGCAACCATATAATCAAAATATGTGATTTTATTAATCAAGAAAAAGTGGTTACAAACTCTGTATTTTCATATTCTTTACAAAAGAATACCCCTGATTCTATCTGTCTTGCCCCGGTGTTGCGATAATTAAGGGAAGTAAGCTTCCTTATTGGATTTGTAGGCTCGTAACAAGTTACAGATAACATGATTGTCCAATTATCAGTGAAAAATATATAAACTTCATTATACATACTTATAAATATTATAGTCATCCAAATCCAAAAGAAACAGAAGTGTAAGGCCAAACGGCCGATTACAACAATAACAACAACATAATGAAAGATAAATGATAAAATTCTCCAGCGGGAACAAAGCAACTTTAACCACACAACTGTTTAGCTGGCAAAGCCCCATCCTTCCTGGTCAATGTTATCCTCTACATGGTACTCTCCCAGAGGAATGGCATCTCCAGAACCTGGAACTACAGCAGGTGGACATGGATGTCCAGGGTCACATGTCCATTAGCTAAAAGCTGAGTGAAATACTATAAAGCACAAATAATATGAACATTTACACCATTTATGTTATCACTGAAAAGTTATCGATACATTACGCATATACTCGCCTAGAACCTAACGTTCTCCCTGACTATGCAATCACAACAATGCAACACAACGTGCACGAATCCACCGGCACTACTAGCTTCTGTCCACGAACATATTAGCACTATACCGACGGTACAAGCTTCCGTCTAATGCAACACAAACACAAGCCCAATTTGGCCACAATTCATAAACAAGCCCAATTCGGCTACAGCACAACTCCTAGCCCAATTCAACCTTAACTCGACACCAACGCAACATAACTGACCACAACATACCAAGGACACAACTTCATGAAACACAACATAGCATGACTGACGTCAATGCCATGAGACCACACAACTGAAGAAAACATCCATGGAACAACTGGCGAGGTTATTCCACACAACCATGCTCTCACGCGTCCGTCAACACATTTATTCAATTAGATACATTATTTGCGCATTTACAATTGTTACATAGTTAATGAATCGGCCCGATGTTGTTCCGTTAAACGGCACAAACTGATCTTGATACCAATCCAAGCATCATGTAGAATAAACATATAAATAATGTTTGACTGATATAATAAGCATGGTACTGTTAACCAAGTATATAGTGCAACTGTAAAATTCACGAATTTGATCAACAATAATATATACAAATTCCAGGTTTAGTTAATAAATTCATAGTACAAACCTTAGCAAAGTCCATATTAATTTTGACATGAAAACAACCAAGGAATTCAAATTCTGTTAAGCTCGAGCGCTCGTGCTTGCTCGAGCACTCAGGTTTAGCAGTTCAGAACAGCATACATTTTAGCAGCTTTAAAATAACTATGAATTTAACATGTAAACTTCAATATCTCAAGATAAAACATATAGGCAACATCTTAAGAATATCATACATGATCTTATGCAACTTATATATGAATCATAGCACTCAAAATGATGATCAAACTAAAAAGATCATAAATTTGCATATGAACTTTAAAAAGAAATGATGATCAAGATGATCTAAAGCTAGATGATTCTAAATCCAACACATGTAACTCCATTTTATAGATTATACATCCATATGAACCCATTGTGTGGAGAATTAATACTCATAAAGTAATCAAACCAAGTAGATGTTGAATATATGTTGAGAAAGATGATGAAGATGATGATCTTGAGCTTAAGACTCGAAAAACTTCACATACAAGCTCTAAACCTCCTTTGATTCTCCAAGAATAAGCTCCAGAACTTCAAGGATGTTGAAATACATGTGTGTATGTGTTTATGGAAGGATTGGATGAAGAATTTTTGGACATGCAAATGAAAATGTGTGTATATGTATGAACTCTCCCTCACAAACTCTCTCTGGAATGACTCTATTTTTGGACGAAAAATACAAAAATGGCTTGGTATTTATAGAGTTTTAGGACCCTAGGGGTAAAACTATCTTTTTACAAAATTTAGCTCAAGCCCTCGTGCTGCTCGAGAGCTCTGGCCTTGAGAGCTCCTGCTCCCCGAGCACTCGGGTTTATAAAATAAGAAAGTTTTCATTTTTGAAATTATGAATTATGCTATGCAATGTATGAATACTCATGAGATGTCAAGCACTCTCAAAATACTTATTCATTTATATAGAAAATATCAATATTACATTTTCAAAAATTACATTATTAATAATAGAAAATTATGGGTGTTACACCTCTCCACCACTTATAAAAGATTTGTCCCCGAAATCTAAACTAACTTCTGTCAAACAACTCCGGATACTTGATGCGCATTTCAGACTCCAACTCCCCTAAAGCTTCCTCGAAGTTGTAGTGATTCCACAAAACTTTCACCAATGGGATCTCCTTGTTCATCGGCTTCTTGATATCTCGGTCTAAAATCTGCACCGGTCTCTCTTGATACAATGCGTTGTCATTCACTTCTATGTCTCTAAAATTGATCATATATGGCGTGGTGCCCTGGTGATACTCCTTCAGTATACTAATGTGAAAGACATTATGGACTCCTGACATCTTTGGTGATAATGCTAGCCGATAGGCGACTTTGCCCACGTGGTCCAAGATCTCAAACAATCCAATGTAGCGAGGCGACAACGTCCCTCTTTTTGTCCAAATCTCACCACACCTCGAATCAGAGATACTTTGACCAAGACATGCTCTCCCACAATAAACTCTTGTTTCGGTGGTGCAAGTTCGCATAGCTCTTGTGTCAGTCTTGTGCTGCCTTCATTTCTCTTTGACCATTATAATCTTCTCATTGGTTTCCCGAACCAGATCTGGGCCTAGAAGCTTACCATCTCCAATGTCTGCCCAACACAATGGTGATCTACAAGGTCTTCCATACAATGCTTCGAAAGGCACCATTCCTATACTTGAATAGTAGCTATTATTGTAGGCAAATTCTATCAATGGTAAATGAGTTTCCCATGAGTTTTCAAAGTCTACCACGCAAGCTCGGAGCATATCTTCCATTACATGGTTCATTCAATTTGTCTGCCCATTGGTCTAAGGACGAAAAGCAGAACTTACTCTTAGCGAAGTTCCCAGAGCTGTCTAAAGACTTTCCCAAAATTATGTTGTGAATCAAGAATCGCAGTCTGACACGATGGTGACTAGTACACCATCTAGACACCCAATCTGCTATAAATACAATTGGCTTAATTTTTCCACTGAATATGTTATATTGTAGGCAATGAAATGAGCTGACTTAGTGAGTGGGTCAACAATCACCCATATAGAATCATGGTTCCACTAAGATCGAGGTAAACCTACCACAAAATCCATTATGATGTGTTCCCACTTCCACTGTAGAATCGGTAATGGCTGCAGTAGTCCCAACGGCTTCCAGTATTTTGCCTTAACTTGTTGACAAGTCAAGCACTCTAAAACTCTATTGGCAACTTCCTTCTTCATGCCTTCCCACCAACACGTCCTCTTTAGGTCATTGTACATTTTTGTCCCTCCAGGATGTACAGTTAGTCTTGATTTGTGCAATTCGTCCAAAATATTCTTCCTGATATCATCTGTAGCAGGCATAATAAGTCTATTCTTGAATCTGAAACCTCTATCATTCCCCATACTCCAATTGGTTGGATCCTTAGCTGACATCTTGTTGAACCAATGACGTAGTTCTACATCTTTCTATCGTGCCTCTATGATCTGGTCGACGAGTGTAGCTTGAACTACCACGCATCCCATTATCCGTCCTTCTTCTGCTTCAATAGGCTAAACTCCAAACTCGGGCATTTTTTTAAGAGCTTGCCACTCTCTAATCATAAGTAAAGCAATAGTACTATGAGATTTTTGGCTTAGAGCATCTATGACTATGTTTGCTTTACCAGGGTGGTACTTGATTGAGAGTGAACAAGTCCTAATTATACGCCTTAATTCAAATTTGTTAGCACATTTTATCCTATTTTGTGTATTTTTACTTCATTTTCCATTTTCTGTCATATTTTGGAAGAAAGCAAGAGTTCAAGGGTAACAAGGGTGTGGAAATCAAGAAAATCAAGCATAAAAACATATATTACGACGGCGACCCGCTCGCGCAAATTTTAGAAATCATGCTTGCACGGCCTACTCGGGCGACCCGTACAAAAAACCAATGTTGCGTATTTCTAAGTGCTCAAGACCCCTATGCAAACAGAATTGCCTAATTATGTCCAGAAACATAAATAAAGTAGTTTAGGAAAGCTTCCAAAACTTGCTCTAAATCTATTTATACTCTAATCTAATTCAATTTTGGGATTACACAACATTATACACATCCTTCATAACAAAAACTTCAGCCATTGAAGAGAGGAAAGCAAGGAGAAGAAAAAGAAGACCAAGGATTCCCATGGCCTTCTCCATCAATCTATTGTCGTTCATTGCTTCTATAACCACTTAGACCAATATCTAGGGTTTCAATGAAACCCTAGCCAAGTAATAGGGTGTATTTTATACTTTTCTTTTAGTTTTATTATGTATGGATGATGATTACATGTTTCGAGAATTTTGAATTATAAAATCGTACTTTATTGATTAAATCATTGCTTTCAAAGTTTATTCTTGTCTTAGATCTATTTTGAATGTGATGTGCTCAATAGTCTATATTTGTTGTGCTTGTATGTATTATTTATATGTAATAGTACTTATTTGAATTGTAATATCAAGTAGTCGATTAGTTCATGCCTAGGGAAGATAGAGTATGCCGCAACCCTAGTTTAATGTGAGACACTCCATACCAACCGAAGATGAATTATGTTGATGCTTGAATCGTAGTTATCTTCTTGACGGAGGAATTGGGGCTTGTAGCTACAATTCCCCATTGTCATCCAATGTAATAAGCTAATTAAATGCATAATACACTTATTATGAAGCTAGTGGTGGATTTGCAATCCTAGGTTCAATACATATATTTATCAAAACATCTTTTAATTGCTTTCATAGTTTAGATTTATTTTCATTGTTTTTAGTTTAATAGAAAATCCAAACAAACTTCAGTTTCTATCATTAATTAGACTTAGGATTTTTAAAATTAAAGTGCTTTGGTATTTCAATCTCCGTGGGTTCGACCTCTACTTCCACACTACAAATCTTTAAAGTAGAGTATACTTTTCATCTTGATTCTGACAAGATCAATTTTTGGCGCCATTGCCAGGGATTACAAATTACTACCTTTAGTTTTAGAATCTTAATTTAGTTAATTCGTAAATATTATATTAGGTTCTCTTTTTCTTATTTTCTGTTTTTGTTTCAAGTCGCTAAAAAATTATCCGTATTTTGTAGCTCTCAAGTTGTCAAATCATAGCAAGTTGGAGTGGAATAGCGGTGCACATCAAAGGAGCTTACGCGAATAAAAAATTCCAAAAAAGTAAAAATACAAATAAATCACTTCCTTTAAAATTTGTTTCAAACCACTGCATGTTAGGTAGCTAAGGCGCACTATTTGCATTAGTTAGGGGTGATTTGCACTTGCATTATCTAGGAAACCAAGGGTGCTGGGCTTTGACATGAATCACTACATACATGATAATTGCTTGCATATAGTACTGTTATGTGCTTAGTTTCCTTATTTGCGTAGTTTATGTCCTTATTTGGTTGAGTCAGTCTTAGTTTAGAGTAGTTCTCGTAGTGTCATTTTATTTAGTTTATGTTTGGTAGGCGTTCAAGTAAACCCGAATTTTTTTCTTTTAATCCTGAACTTGAACGTACCCTAACAGTCAATAGGTCCTCAACCCAAGCTTTTAGAGCTCGGTTGGTATTAGACGATGAATCAATTCCGAAACCGTCGTCGTTATTTCAGACCAAAATACAATTACCCTTAAACATTTATGAAAAAATCGAACTATTAACATCGAACCAATTCCAATGGCCGACTTTGGAAACAACGGTAACAACAAAAATAATAGAAATAACTCTAACGTACCTCAGCCTCCTCCGCTAAAAGACAATATCACTCCTATGGCCTACACACGACCATCATGCATAGAGTTACCAGAGGTGACGGCATCTCACTTTGAGATAAAGTCATCTACCATTACGCCCCTTCCTTCTTTCCATGGTCGTGTTAAGGAAGATCCATATCACCAGTTAGGTGAATTTCAAGACATTTGCGCTACACTAAAAATTTAGAATTTAACTGGTGATGAACTTAAACTATGACTTTTTTCGTTCTCTCTAAAAGATAAGGCTAAGTATTGCCTCCAATCTCTAGAGCCTAATACCATCAAAACATGGGAAGCGTCACATACGAGGGACTTATTCAAGATGAGGAATCACTAAATTAAATTCGAAAATTTATAATGAACTTTGTGATGCAAGATGGGAAAACACTTTATGATACGTGGGAATAGTTTAAAGAACTTTTACGCTCTTGCCCTCATTATCAAATCCCTAAGTGGCAGTTGGTGCAAATCTTTTACGAGGGACTTATTCCCTCTGTCTGTAACACAGTCGATGTTGTTTGTACTGGAATATTTCTTCGCAAAAGCATCGACGAGGCCTGGAAAATTTTTGAAACATTAAGCGAAAACTTCATGCACCAAGCTGTGTCCGTCCATCCTGAGGGGTGTCTTCCACCTAAACCCAAGCAAGAGGAGCATTTTGAGTCAAGTCATTCAATCGAAATACAAGACCTATCTATAAAATTTGACCAACTCATGAGGATGGGGCATATGTCTAGTCTACCTCCTTTTGAAGTATGTGCATTGTGTTCTGAACCTTCTCATAATATCTTCACATGTCCTTCTGCTTTTCAATTCCTAGAGTTTGTATTATAGCACATTAACTCTATTCAATAATTCCTATGAATGCTCATAACACTTTGGGAAATAATTACGATACGCCATGGAGAAGTCACCCAAATGTTGGGTGGCTATCTCAAAATAATGAGGGTCCATATTCCTCCCAAAGACCTCAAATTGAAACTAACTTTCCCAATGCATGGCAACATCGATCTCAACAATATCAATATACACAACCCAATCCTCTGCCTCCTCCACCTCCACGTAATAATGCATTTGAGGAGAATGTGTTGGCCTCACTTAAAAATTTTGGTTCAGTGATCCAGTTAGTCCACTCTCACACGCAGTCCATTGCAAAGTTGGAGTCCCAAGTGGGACAAATAGCTAACACACTAAAGCGTTTGACTGAGGGTAAGTTGCTAAGTCAACGTATTTAGAAACCTAAGGGACAATACAAGGTGGGTGGTACGAGTGAGCAAGTGAATGTTGTTTCAACTAGGACGACTACTCGAGAGGAAGAAATTATTGAGATTCTGAGGGAGAGGAGGAGAGATGCAAACATTGTGTAGACACCCCATTTTGTCGGCTATCAGATTTAGGAGAACCATAGCTTGGTGGTTCACAATGATCAAAAAGACTCAAAAAGGGCTCCTGGAAGTTAGTTCTATCTCTTAAAATGCTCAGAATTACCAAAATACCCCTGAAAGCCCGAACGCTCCCAAATTCAGACCAAATGTTCTGAAAACGCGCTACGTTGTTAGAAAAACAATAAAATGAGTTCTAAAGCAAGACCGGATGAAATCGTCGCCTCTGGCTCCCAGAGACCCCCGAAAGTCCCAGAAGTTCCCAGAAAGTCCCTGTTGACCGGTTTGACCAAGGTTTGATCGAAATCGTCCAAATTTGCCAAAAAGTTTCGAAATCATCCTAGATCATGTGGGAAATACTAAAATGAGTTTTAAAAGAAAATCGAACAAAAACTTCAGCTCTTGGGAGCTCCCAGAGGTTTCCAGAACGTCCCGGTAATCCCAAGTTTGACCAATTTGACCAAAAGTTGACTTTAAAACCGGAGCACCGTATCATTTTCAAAATATTTTTCATAGATACTAGAGGTCAATAGCTTTCCAACGGTATATCGCATATAATTTTTGGATTTCAAACGAATTTATTATGAATTTCCGAATGCGAAAAAGGCGATCAAATCGACTTTTATCGTGAATACCGCAAAACTTTTGAAAGTGACCTATCTCCGTACTATTTTTCATGTAAAATAGACTCTATCACCTTTCCAACGGTATATTACAACCTCAATTTGGAGTTTGTATGCATTTTTTGTGAATTTCGGATGAAATAGGGCCTTTTCGCAAATACCGGAACCTCTGGGGGCCTAAAAAGGATTATCTGGACGAATGAGGAGCAGTGCTGTCGTGGCACTGGCCTACTGCCGCCGCGGCACTCTCCTCCAGAGTGGTATATTTTTGTAATTTCTTTTGGGGGTTCATTTTGATTAATTAAAAACCAAAACGACGTAGTTCTATGTTCACAGATGTTTGGGACCAATGGGAGTACTTCTAGAATCCCAAAATCACCCCATATTGGCCTATATAAACCCCCCTTGACTACTCATTTTGAGGGTGTCAAATCCAAGCTTTGAAAAGTTTTAGAGAGAATGTTGTAGAGATAAGGTTAGAATAGAGAGAAAAGAAGCTTCCTTCTTTGATTTCCAAACAAAAGAGTGAGTTCTAAACTTTGTTTTTACTTCATTACTTCCACTTACTTCACATTCTATACACCCAACCACCATTTTAGTGAGCATTTAAGAGAGAGGAAGCTACTTCCATGTCCATTGTCACCACATATGAGTGAAACACCTAACTACAAGTCCAATACATCATGAATATCATCTATTGATTGCTATCTATTTATTTGTTTATATTTGTTCATCTTCTCTTACCTCATTTCTTTTTTGTTTGTTTATTTACTTACTAGTCTATCATCATCTAGATGATGACATGAAGTTTGAGGTGAGTGAATCCTTATGGATAGTAGCTCTTGACCTCAAAACATGTTTGATAGATGATGATTTCAACTTCAATACATTCCTATGTATTCATGAAGTTGTCTTTAAAATGGAATCAATACTTTCCAATAATCTTGGAGGTTCTTGATGTTAGTCAAATGTTGACATTTTAAGTGGCTATAATCTTCATTAAGTATTGAAAATATGTTTTCAAAACCCCCTTTTTGAAAACCCCCCCTCTTAAACCCCTCATCTTGATTTCAAGAAATAAACCTTGTTTTCTCAAAACCTTCAAAACAGTGAGTCATGTAACTTCAAAGAATTATTTTGAGTTCAATACTCAATATATGAATACAAGACCACTTGGAAAGTCTTTCTAACTCATTAAAAAACACCCATGATTTTTGGATTGACTTGGAAACACTTGAAAGGGGTCCATTTTTGTCCAAACATTCCTTCCAAACATTCTGCCTCTGTTGTCTTAGCAGCTAGGTTGAATTTCAACTTGTTATACAGAAAACTTCTCCAAAAAGAGTGGTCCCAACTTATTTTTCCCTTGAACTTAAATTTCTTAGGGAACTTTATGTTTAGTATGGGCCCTCTATATCTTTCGGTTTCATTTTCTAGGATTTTCTAACATTTCAGTCGACAATACGGACTCTATTTCTGAATAACCTCTATTGTTTATATGATTTCTCTCCATCTGTGATAGTTATTAAAGATTGGCTTTTTGGGTTGTGTTCTAGACACAATAAGGAAGATCCCCATAGAATATAATGCATTGAAAACATTCCTAACTTCTCGTTTCAATTTCCAAAAGATCATGTTACTATTCTGTCCACTATTCACAGCAAGCATGCTTTTACTTCCATACTTTGATTTGATGCTTACATGTACTTGAAATTAGTTCATATCCTAGGAAGTGGTCCATACTATATTTGTACATATCCCATGATAATTTCTCCTATGCATTCATAAATATTTTAGATTTCTAAGTCACTTTAGAAAGTCCATGAACACAAAACACACTACAACCTTGGCACATTGTAGATACATGCATTGCATCCATGCAAAGATTTGGGGCTTTTGTGACTCCTAATCTAAGAAGATTATAAGGAATGAACTTGGTCATACGTTTATGTTTCCCTTCGATCTAATTTTCCTTTCTCATCCGTCCCAGGGATTGAGAGGTCTTCTTTTCCTCAAAAATTAACATGCATCATTCTAGCTTGCTAAGCATACTTTGATCCTCTTTGTTTCAAGAAAATTCATGTCCCCTTTAGATTAGGGAAACTTAATTACTTGATATGTGAATAGACGATTTTTCCTAGGTTTGTTCGTGTGATCTTTCACTTTGCATTCTGTGATACTTGGCTTAGAACTTATGAATGATATTTTATCTTTAGATCTCCCATTTCAAGTTTCTTATGTGATGTAATATACCTATCATAAATATTAACTGTCAAACAAAACGTAGTAAAAGATGATTATTTGGATGCTAATTGAGGCCCATCGAAAGACAGGGTGAGTTGAGGGTGTTTTAGTCGTGACAAAGGCTCATTCCTCTCTCGTACCAAAACCACGAGCCAAGTTCTTTGGTTATGAAAGACCAGTGCCCTTTATCCATTTGGGTGAGTCAAATTAGGTTTCTTGGTTCCTTAAAGACCAAGTGGCGACTCTATATCTGTTTTCAACATACCCTTCCTTTTCTTTCTTTGATCCAAATCAATTTCAAACAAAAACTAAAAAGAAGTGGAGTTTCGCGTGTCCACAATCTGGCGTGTCTGCTTGGGATTTTTTTATTTGAAACAAAATAATACAGAGGTTTGACTCATCATTAAGCATCCTTAAAATCATATTTTTACTGTGTCTGGTTCGCCGCATTGCACTTCTGCATTTTCCCTCCGTCCTTGTCTGAAATGCAGCACTGACATTGTTTAGGTCTTGTTGTGCCAGGGCATAAGTCACCGTTGATACTGTACCTTCCAAGGTATATCAAAAAGAGTAAACACTTCTATACTGTCTCTCTGACGGTATATTGGAACTCTCGTCAACGGACCCTCTTTGACTAAACCTAGCCTCTACATATAGATTCCTATAGAACCTTTCATTTATCTTTTTGGATAGGACAATGTGATATAACTGCCATATGCCCTGACGGGATTACCTGCGCAGTGTAGTCGCTTATGTGGCACAAGGAAGAAACTCTTTCTTATGATCCCCAAGGTAATCACTCAGATGTGAACACATTGAGTTGACCTGCCTAGGCACCATGACAAGGATGTCTGCTCCATGCTCACAAAGATGTACACCACAAACCTTGTTTGTCGGTCCTAAGACATAGGAGTATGAAAACCTGCTAGACAGTATGATCACCATCACCATATATTAACCTGTTTCTACCAGAAACTCTGTCCCGATATCCCAGATATAACCATATTAACCTGTTTCTCCCAGAAACTCTATCTAAACCAACCAGAAATGCCCTGATATGCCAGTTTCTCTCCGAAACCCTGTCCAAACCAACCAGAAATGCCCTGATATGCCAATTTCTCTCCGAAACCCAGTCCAAACCAACCAGAAATGCCCAGTCTCTCCTAGAAGCCTTCATAAAACCCTGGAAACCCCTGTTATCCCTTGGTGATCATATTGGAAAGCAAAGTTGGCACACTCTATATGGTTAGGACCTTATTCGTTTAGCTGCTATCTATTAGAAATAGGAGCATCATATAGATTAGGGTTTACATCCGCATGCTTGTCACATTTGTATGCACCATTCCTATCGGTCTGCACGCACTATTTCAGTCAGGCTGTACACAAGTCAGTCAACGTCTGTTAACATCACTATCGTTTGTATATCTAAAGTCATCACTGCCAGAATCTGATACAAATCCTCCCCAATTTGTAGGGTCAGTATAGATTCTCAAAGCCAACAATTGGGATCTTCGTCCTGGGTCAGAAATTCAGATAATCGTTTGGTCTGAATCAACCCAACAAGTCATTTCAGCATGAATCAGGAAGAGCTAGAAAGCAAGGTCACCAAATTAGGAGCCACCATAATCCAGCAATCCGACAGCCTAGCCCAGGCCCTGAAGTTTATGGAAGAACTGAAACAGCAGCGGTAGTAGTGTCCCCCTGAGTTCCCACCACTACTGTTTGGATTTATACCGCATCCCGAGAACAATGGAGAAAAAGACTGGTTTCAAGGGGCCCCGCTGCCCACATATGAGAAAAAGTTTCAAGAGAAAATGGACAAAGTCAACAAACTAGAAAGCGTATTGAGAAGAGTAAAGGGGTTGATGATTACATGCTAGACTTGGAAGGACTCTTTAAGCCTATTCAGCTGAAGCTGCCGAAAAACTTCAAGATACCTGCCATTGACCATTTTGATGGAACCGAAAATCAGAAAAGCCATGTAAAGCTGTGTATGAACATTTTTCAATCAATGGGCTGCACTCATGAGCACATTGCAATGCTATTCCCATAAACTCTCCCGAAGTTTGCACTGTCATGGTTCCTTACCTTGGAAGCTTCCAAAACTTGGGCATGGGCAGACATAGTTTGGGTATTCATTGATCACTATTCCTATAATCAAGAACTTGATGTCACTATCAAGGATTTGGAAACTACTCGGCAGAACAGCAATGAATCCTTCGTTGTATTTTTGAGCAGATGGAGGAATAAAGTGGCCCAAATGACCCATCGACCAGTTGAGAAATAACAGGTGAGAATACTAATCCAAAACCTGCAACAACTCTACCATGAGAAATTGTTTTATCAGTCCATCTCCACCTTTGAAAAGCTGTTTAAAGTTTGAACTCGAATTGAAGACGCTATCACGGAAGGAAAGATTAAGAAGGAAGAGCCTCTGAGTCAGTCAAAAAGGCCCAACTATTCCTGTAATTCTCCGGATGTCAATGCTCTTAACAGTCAACCTATGGCATACCCCCCTAGGATATACCAACCCCTCAATCAGGCAAACTCGTTCAATCGCCCATTCCAGAAAAAGCCTCCTTGTAATTTTGCCAAGCTAGAAATCCCCCTCTCCTCAGCCTTAGATCGCCTCCTTATAAAGGACCACCTCCAACTATTCCAGCCTCGAAATACCCCGCTCCAGCCGAACTGTGATATGTCCAAAAGATGCAGCTACCACCAATCCCCTGGCCACAACAGCGATGATTGCATGCGCCTTTGCCATGATATCCAAGATCTCATTGACCAGAATATCATTGAGCCACCTCCAAAGCAGCCTTATATCACTCAAAATCCCCAGCCAAACCACCAAAATATCAGCCTCATTAAGTCTTACCATGTATCCTTCAACCCTGCTACCTATATTACCCCCTTAGGTCAACTTTTACCCCTCATTGATATCCTGGAATCTATGGAAATTCATCTGATTGAAGGAGGAGATGATGAGTGGCAACAACAGCTGGCTAGTGAACAAGATCTATTCTTCTTGGAAGAACACGATCTAGGGGCAGTGGACCTCAAATGGTATGATCCCAATAATGAAAGCGATGCTTCTATCTGGAACGAGCCAAAGAAACCATTTGTTGGAACAAATTGTGACTGGTTCAAAGAAGATGGGACTGTAGAAGGGTCTACTCCTGTCGAGATTGATCATCTAACTAGGTCAGGCTGTCATTACCAGCCTTCGTAGCCTACCACTAAAGCAATCAAAAAAAGTCCAATCAAAGAGAAGGGGAAGGGAAAAATGGATGAGATCATCGAAGAAGACAATGAATTGATCAAGCAGTTGAAGAAAACCCAAGCACATCTCTCGATGTGGGACATCATGGTAACATCCTACAAGCATAGGCAAGTTGTGTTGAATGCCTTGGCTGGAATTGAGGTCCCCATCGACGCTGCACCAGAAGACATGGTGGCTTTCTTGGGCGCACTCACCCCAGACCCAATCATTACATTTTCAAATGAAGACCTGCCACCGGAAGGGTCTACACATTACAAATCTTTGTACATCACTGTTGGATGTAAGGGACAGTTGGTGCCATTCTGTCTGGTCGATACAAGCTCCGCCCTAAATGTTTGTGCTCTAAGGACTACCACCGCCTTGGGGGTCAATGTCCTTGACATCACACCATCTGTGCAATCCGTGAGGGCTTACGATAACACCAAGAGAAATGTGATGAGGACTATTTCTCTTCAAATCCGGGTAGGATATTTGGTTAGCACCGAAATCTTTCAAGTTATGGACATACCTGCCTAATTCAATTTGTTGATCGGGAGGCCCTGGCTGCATGTCAACAAAGCTGTATCATCCACTGTGCACCAAATGATCAAGTACATTCTGGAGAAGGAGGTGAAAATCATCCTCGGCAATAGTTGGGGTAATGAAGCTTTTCTAAACTATGCTCACATCTTTGAAATCCAAATACCTGAGCTAGAAAGAGAAATCGGGGGATTCTTCATGGAAGAAGTCCACATGATCAATGATGAAGACAGGTTCCCTGAGATCCACTCTGCAGTTGTCAACATCGTCCGTAAAATGAACTACTTCCCTCGAATGGGATTGGGCCGACGCTAGCAAGGGATTCGTGAGTTCCCTCAGATCAAAGGGCAACAAGGCACTTTTGGGTTAGGGTATAAGCCTACTAAAGAAGACATCGAGCTACAGAGGCCGTGGAAGAAAAGATGAGGAGTCTCCCACCATACCGTAAAACATTGAATGGGCAATTCATCAAAGAAGGGGATGATTTTCCCTATTTTGGGTTCCTAGAACCTTGGATCCATTAGGCCACTGGAAAAAAGATACCCCGGGCTGGAAATCTTCACTGATTGCGAAAGGCCCCCCTATCAAGATCCATTCTATCCCAAAGATGTTGAGAAAACCCTGGAGGAAGACTGGTTGGAGTATCTGGACACTGAAGCCATCGAGAAAATGTGGGAAGAGTTCGTCGAAGAAAAGGAGGAAAAGAGGGCTAAGAATCAAGATGATCAGATCAAGCCAACTAAGGAGGGTCTGAGCAACCAGGCTGTAGAGTCATCTGTCTCCCTGTCCCCTATTCTCCCAGAGTCTGTACTTCCAATTATCGAGTTTGTACCAGAGTCGGCTACTGTAAGCCCACCACTGTCTAATGTAATCACTCCACCTGTCATGAATGAAATGAAAGACTATTCTGCTCACTCCTCTGTGTCTAATACTTGTGAATGCATATATCCCTCCGAGGATCTCCCAATCGAACTTAAGCAACTAATTGAAAAACCACCTGCTTATGAAATAATCGAAGATACATTATAGGTTAACCTAGGTGAAATAGATAATCCACAAATTGTGCAAATTGGCTCAACTCTTAATAAAGAAGAAAAAGAAAAATTGACTCTCTTGCTAAAATATTTCAAAGATGTTTTGGCTTGGTCTTACGAGGATATGCCTGGGGTCGATCTCGACATCGTCCAACATCGCATTCCCTTCCTTCCCAATTCTAAACCCATCAAGCAGAAAATTAGGTGCATGAGACCAGAATGGGCACTCAAGGTCAAAGAAGAAGTGGAGAAACAATTCAAGACAGGGTTCATCATTGTTACCGAGTATCCAGAATGGGTTGCCAATATCGTGCCAGTTCCCAAAAAGGATGGGAAAGTTTGTGTGTGCGTCGACTTCCGTGACCTAAACAAAGCCAGTCCTAAGGATGACCTCCCGCTTCCCCACATCGATGTCTTAGTGGATAACACCGCAAGACATGAACTATTGTCATTTATGGATGGCTTTTTAGGGTACAATCCGATTCTAATGGCGCCAAAAGATCGAGAAAAGACGACATTCACCACACCTTGGGGAACCTACTGTTATAGGGTAATGCCTTTTGGACTCAAGAATACTGGAGCAACCTACCAAAGAGCTTCCACCACTCTGTTACATGACATGATTCACAAAGAAGTAGAAGTATACGTAGATGACATGATCGTAAAATCAAAGGATAGGAAAGGGCACCTGGTGGCATTGGAAAAGTTTTTCGAAAGGTTGTGCAAATACAAGATGAGGTTGAATCCAATGAAATGCACTTTCGTTGTGACCTCCGGTAAGCTCCTGGGTTTTCTCATCACACAAAGGGGGATAGAGGTGGATCGCTCTAAGATCAAGGCAATCCTAGAAATGGCACCACCACGGAATGAAAAGGAAGAGAGAGTGTTTCTCAGAAGAATCCAATTTATCAGCCGCTTCATCTCCAAACTCACAACTACATGTGATCCTTTGTTCCGATTACTAAGAAAAGGAGAGAAGTTCCGATGGGATGACCAATGCCAACCCGCTTTCGACAAAATAAAAGCCTACCTTCAAAATTTGCCCGTCCTTTCACCACCCACTCCTCATAAGCCATTATTCCTTTGCCTATCTGTCTCTGAAAATGCCATGGGTTGCATGCTAGCCCAAGAAGGAGAAGAAAGCCACTCCAAAAAAGCCATATATTACCTTAGCAAGAGGATGACTGGGTGTAAGCTCAACTACTCTACCATCGAAAAAAAACATGTTGGGCCTTGGTTTGGTGCAATCGCCGACTGAGGCACTATATGCTGGCCTTCCCAGTTGTGCTCATATCCCACATGGATCCTCTAAAATACCTCCTCGAAAAACCCGCCCTGAACGGTCGTATATCCCGTTGGTTACTTCTACTGTCCGAATTCGATATCAAGTATGTGACAAGCAAATCAGTAAAAGGGAGAACTATAGATGAACATCTTGCTGAACACGCCATTGATTCTGAAGTAAATAGAGATTTTCCATTCCCAGATGAGAATATCATGGAAATCAAGGAAGAATAGTGGAAGTTGTACTTTGATGGAGCAACCAACATGAAAGGCTACGGAGTAGGAATGATTCTAGTGTCGCCAAATGGGGACCACACCCCACTGGCAGTCAAGCTTAATTATAACTCCACCAATAACACTGCTGACTACGAGGTATGCATTTTGGGAATGGAAGTAGCCATAGAATTGAAAATTTAGAAATTAGATGTCTTCGAGGATTCCAACCTCATTGTGTCACAAGCCAGGGGGAGTGGAAGGTGAAAGAAGAAAGGTTGAAACCCTATCATGACCATCTCGATGGGCTCAAGAAGCAGTTCAAAAGTGTGACATTCTTCTACCCTAGCCTCTATGATTCAAATCTCCGTGGGGGTCAAAATGATGCCTCTGATAATCGAGCAAAGGTACGAGCCTTCATTCAGTAAAATCACCGCAGTCGAAGAAGAAGAGAACGAAACACCATGGTACGAAGATGTTTGGAACTTCATAGAAAAGGGGGCATATCCCCTAGAATCTTCCGAGAAAGACAAAAGAGCAATTCAAAGGTTCGCAGCACAGTTCATCATTTGCGGGGGAAATTATTGAAGAAAGGATACAATGGTCACAATCAAACTTTCTTATTCGGAAAGTGTGCCAGAAGAATGATGGAAGAAATACACGAAGGGGTGTGTGGTCCACACATGAATGGTCACATGCTAGCCAAAAAGATCGTAAGACAAGGGTACTATTGGATGACATTGGAGAAAGATTGTTGTGAATACGTGAGAAGGTGCCACAAGTGCCAGATCCACGCAAACATGATGCATGTACCACCATCTCTGCTCTACATTATGACCTACCCGTGGCCATTCTCGACCTGGGGAGTCGACATCATTGGTGAAATCATTCTAAAAGCCTCGAATGGAAATCGATACATTTTGGTGGCCATTGACTACTTCACAAAATGGGTAGAAGCCACATCTTACAGCAAGTTAGGGGCCAAGGAAGTAGCCAAATTCGTCAAGAAGAACCTTATCTGTCATTATAGAGTCCCCCATGAGATCATTTCAGATAATGGTAGTCATTTCAAGGCCAAAGTCAGAGATCTGTTTGAGGAATACAAAATCACTTATCACAAGTCGTCACCATACATGCCACAAACTAATGGGACAGTCGAAGCTGCAAACAAGAATGTCAAGGCCATACTGCAGAAATCGGCCGATACCTATAAAGACTGGCATAAAAAGCTACCATTCGCACTTTGGGGATACAGAACATCGATAAGGACGTCCACAGGAGCAACTCCTTACTCACTAGTATATGGAATGGAAGCAGTACTTTTAGTCGAGATAGAACTACCGTCCCTATGCGTGATGGCAGAATGTGAAATTTTGGAATCAGATTGGTTAAAGGAAAGGTACGAAGAATTGACTCTCATAGATGAAAAGCGCTTAGCGGCAGTCGACCATGTCCGAATCTATCAAAAGAGGATAGCCCATGCTTTTAACAAAAGGGTTCGTCCGAGGAAAATATTCAAGGGTGACCTTGTCCTTAAGGAATTACGAGCCCCGATCTTTGATCCACGCGAAAAGTTCAAACCTAAATGGGTTGGCCCTTACATCATCAAAACTATCCTTTCTAGAGGAGCAACCTACCTTATGCACCTCGATGGCGTTGAATTCAAAGAACCAATCAACATGGATCACCTCAAAAGTACTATGCTTGACCATTCCCCAAAACTCCTGAACTGAACTGAACTACGCTCGACCTGCCCTGAACTACGCTCGACCTGATTCCCACTCGGGGATACGTAGGCAACCGCATCGGTTCGGTCGACACCATCATAATCAACCTCTTTTCTTTCAGGACTTTGGCCCGAACTACGTTGGACCTGATCCCCGTTCGGGGGTACGTAGGCAGACTTTCAAAAAGAAAAGAAGGATGGCTTGCTAGGTCGAAAATTTGAAAGGACGCCTAGGCAAAAGTTAGAGTTAAATCCAAAGTGAGCAATAACCAAAGAGAGAAAAGAGCTCGCTAGGTCACCTAACTGGTGCCTAGGCAAAATTATGAGCATGTGAGAAAAATAAAGTCGCGGTCCTTACCAAAACCCAGAAAACATCCTTCACACTAGGGTCAAACGTCGGCCACCCGCCTCGTTTGCCTGAACCTCTTCTAAACTAGGGGTAAACATCGGACATCTACCTTGTTTGCCTGACCACCATACATATCCCAAACTAGGGGCAAACTTCGACCACCTGCCTCGTTTGCCTCTAATCGTCCTAGCATGCCCAAACAAGTACCAAAAGAAAACGTCTGATCAAAATCATACTACGAATGTTTTAGAAAGCCAAATGCATAAAATAAGGTTCTCCAAGTAACCAAGGTTCACTGATAAACAAACTTCGAATATTACATAAGCAGTGATAAATGAAAACACAAAAAGTCCTTTCAGAAAGCAATCCCAAATATCAAAGACACTTGGAGGAAAGAAGCAGAATCAGTCAAGTCTAGTTTTTTTTTTTAAAGATCTTTAGAAATAAGCTCTTGTTCGACCGGCCCAGCCCCTGATGAAAGCAGCAATAGTAGTGGCTCTGACTCTGGAAGCAAAGACCCTCTCAGTAAACCCCCGGGGGACCTCTTGAACTCGCCCGTACTGTCTGGCCATTCAACGAGGATGATAGAAAGAGGTCTCTCTCAGACCCATCAGCCACACTCTCTGGTAATCCCTAAGACTAGTGGTCACATCATGAAGGCCCCAACGCCTCACGATCCAGCAAATGTCGGCCTTAGATAAAGCACCCATCATGCCAACCCAATCGGCAGAAGTGTAATGAGGATGAAGCATAGCCCTGCTGAAGTAAACTGCTAGCACATTACCTATCCACAATTGAAGGCGCTCGTAGAGCCAAGTCTGTAACACCAAAGGCGCCCCAGAAAGAAGAAACGTTCCTTAATTGAAAGCGTGATCCAAACCATTCAGGGTTTCAGCCAGAACCATGGCCAAGGGATTCCTGCTAAATTTCAGCCCAAGGCACATGTGCACCAAGTCGATAGAAGCACTCAAGAATAGAAAGTGCAAACTCATTCACAATATCAGAGCGGCCCCACGGGTAGCATCATATACGCTAGGATTCCCAGGACTAGCATACCAGGCGATGATGGAAGCAATGTCAAGAACCTCACCATGAATTAGCCGGCGGGAAATAGTAATAGAAAAGTTCAGGTATTCAGCCAAGCCCCGCGTGGGACTGGGGGTATCAACAGAAGGGAGAATCAGGTCAGAGTGAGAATCGAAGCCAAGGATAGCACAGAACTCCTCAAACAGGGGGAATATCACCAGGCCGTTGAAATTGAAGACATGGTTCACTGGGTCCCAGTGAACAATAGCGACACGCATGAACTCAGTGTTCAGAGCCATCTGGCGAAGAAAGAATAGCTCGGTCAGACCGTAGCTGAAGAGGTTGATCCACTCCACACCATCCGTGATGTTCAGCCAAGCTGTGAGTTGAACGGGATCATACAATGCCATATTTTCTGTCCCAGCTCTAACAAAATTCAAAATTTTGGCAGCACCTCCCCGTTTCATGGACTATCCCACCTGTAAGGCAAACACACTCACTATCACAAGGTTGCTCATCGCAGTAACATTAGCAATCACAGAATCACAATGCACAACTACCAACCAAAGCAAGCACACAACTGCACCTTCAAACCAGAAACTATCCGGCTCGAAAGGTAAAACATCATAATACTCTGTCAAGGGTGATAAATCATCCTACACATCATCCTACACATTGTCTTTCACATTGTCCATCAGTCACATTATTCACTAGTACAACCCAATTGAAAACATGAAATGGAGATAAAACAAAAATCCCCGCTTAGGAGGCCTCAGTCTTCCTCTTCTTCGTCCTCTGTTGGGCCATCCGGAGTGTACGTCGACAATGGCCTCCTCATGCCACCTCTGTACCTCGGCCCGATCCTCGATGAACCGGCACCACCCCCGCGATACTGTACACACAAACAAAATGAAAGCAATCAGTAGAGAAACAATAAAAAGTACAAAAGCAAAGTCGAGTCAGAAACTTACTAAGGACGCCATCTGACTAGTGGCAAACTACCGCATACCATCCATCTGTCAAGGGCAAAATCAGGGTTAGGACCTCATAACCTTAAGGAGTACAAAATTAGAGACATACCCGATGGTCTCGTGTGAGGACCAAAGACCGTAAGCTAGCTGCCAAGGCGTGGCCCTCCTCAGCATAACTCCAAGGGACGTTGAGGACACCTGCTAGCTGGGTGGGAAAACCACATGTGATCCGTGGCACGTCCATAACCTGGGGAGAGCCATCTGCACCCAAAACATCAACGGTCCAATCCTAAGGAGGGATAGGATCAAAAACTGTGAGAACCTGTCTCATATACATCTCGCGAAGCTGTAGGCACAAAACAAGTTAGGGAAAAGATGAGTCAAAAATGTAGGCAATGAATAAAGACAAAAATGTTAAAGAAACTCACATCCATGAGTGGGAAGTTGGGCATCAGGAAGCAGCCATGGTAAGTCTCATAGCCGATCTTAGAGAGAAAGTGATCCCAAACATCAGTACCAGCTAAGGCCGCCAACAAAGCATCACTAGAAAGGTCATCAACATCCATCACAGGAGGATTATGAGGGACACGATACCTCGGACCGCCAACTACCTGCCGAGACACTCGCTCGCCAAGGAACCGTTGCCTGTCTTTGGTACATTCCATCAGAAGTTGGCAAGAGAAAAGGGGCCTGACTGCCTGTATCTCCTCTGGGGAGCATAGGCAAAACACTTCCAAGGCATCCAATCAACGCTAGCAGCTGTCAGCCAAGATAAGAAGTTTCTGATGAGAAAAATCCGATGAGCCCCGCTCTTTACCCCGACAACATCCCTCCGCCATCTCAAGCCCCGGGGGAACAAAGGCACATGAGCCATACCGTCCTCATCTTCACCTGATTCATCATCAGGGGAAGGAGCCAACATCTTCAGGTACTCAAAACTCTAAAGCTGCACACACAAAGGAAAAATTAGAAAAGCCAAGAAGTACGAAAATCAAAAAGTCGAAAGATAAAAGAGGATGCAGTACATACCTCCCAAGCTCGCCAAAATCCCCCTGTCGATTTGACATTGCCCCGGGAAACTTCACCCATATACTTGTAAAGGTGGGCCAGGGCAGCACTGCCCTAGTCATAAGAGGGGATCTCACCAATGGTCGCCAGGCAAGAAAGAAGCCTCAAGCACACCTAGTCATTCCGTGTCGCGAAGATCGAGCAACCAAGGACATATAGAAGAAATACCCTCAAAAGTTGAGAATTATTCAGGTTGTGATTCCCACTGCCATAAGCCCAATAAAGCTAGCCGCAAGGGAACCAGTGCCTCTACCGATTAGGAGGAACAACCCCAATCAACATCTCAATAGCCTCGAGATCAATCTCATAGAAGTAGTCCAGAATCAGGCGCTTCCCGCCAACTCTCAAACCAGTAATCATGGAAAATTCAAAAGGCGTCATTGTCATCTCACCAAATGGCAGGTGAAAAGTATTGGTGGTGTCCCACCATCTCTCAGCAAGAGCATAAAAATGTGCCAGATCGTTGGTACTCTTTGAAACTAGGCGGACAAAGCCGTCAAACCCGGCATCATATCATTCTCTTGACGGCAGACGAGAGTTGGGTGTACAATAGAAAAGTGTGAGCAAGGCTACCATGGCCCTTTAATGTCACTTTCGACACCTACACACATCAAAAATGACAAAAAACAAGCACAAAATCACTATTCATGACCCAATGTCCAAACTTCACAAAATCAACATACAAGCACAAAATAAGCTTCTAACAAACTCTAGGAGCACACTACAATTCATACAACTAGCACATTGCACAAAATAGTCCTAAACTGTCAAAAGTTTCACATACCAGGCTTGCTAGAGTCGCGGCTGAAAGATGACGTTGGGGGTCCTGTAAAATCAAGTCCGCGGTTTGGCTCTTGGCTTTCATTCGTTCCTTGGCCTTCTTAGACGGTCTCCTTGACCTCGAAGCCATGGATCTGCAAGAAATTGGAAGACTAGAACCAAACTTTCTTCTTGAAAAATGGAACAAATCAAAATACTAATCAAAATTCCGATCATGGGAAAAGATTACTCACCTGAGCGTGCACAAGCTGCATTTTGACAGATTTTGGCTCCAAAAGCACCCCGAAATGGCCAAAAATGAGCTTGAAATACCCAAAAACCCGAGATATACACACATGGAGTCTGACCACCCAATGTTGCCGCAGCATTGGTCAACTATCGGCGCGGCAGTGGCCCAGTGCCACCACATCACTGCTCCCTGTGCGCCCCATTTTGCTCTATTTCAGCCTATTTTGGCCCGTTCTGACCCGATTTAGCCCGTTCGTGATCCCGTTTAGCCTCAGTGGCCCATTTTAGTTAAGAGTTATGAGGTTTTATCCTCAAAAGATCCATTTTAACTCTAGAAAATTAGGCTCATCCCCTGAGGACAGAAACAGAAAGATATCGGTTCCCGAAGGCTGGAATCGGCTTTTCGGATAAACCAATGCAAAGATTTGATCAACCGTGAGAGATTCAGAGATGGGTCCTGGTCCTCGATCAAGAAATAGTTAAGAGAGATTCTCCAAGAATCCTACACCATCCCTTGAGGATAGAAACAGAAAGATATCGGCTCCCGAAGGCCCGAATTGGCTTTTCGGACCGACCAATGCAAAGATTTGATCAACCGTGAGAGATTCAGAGATGGGTCCTGGTTCCCGATCAAAAAAAGAGAGATTATCTAAGAGTCCTACGCCATCCCCCGAGGATAAATATGGAAGGACGCTAGTTCCCACTATCCCTAGCAGAAAAGTAGCAAATATAGAACCGACTCTCGAAGATCGGTCATCAGGAACAACCAGAACATCGCCTGTGTCCAGACAAGCACTGTCGTTCCACGACTCTGTGTCTCTTGATTATCATGAGCTTTCTCATCTATCAATTTTTATAGCTTCCTTACCTATCGTTTATCACAAGATCCCTCGGTCACCTTTATTTGTCATCTTCTAAAACCTTGCGTCTAATCCATTTCATTTGTTTGCGAAGCACACTTCCCGTAATTTAAGAATTTCTCCCTAAGACTCAGAGTCTTCCAAATCATTGTGTCTTTACCCGAGTCAGCCACTGCATCACGGTCAGAGACACTATCGCAGTGTAAGTCCACTCGGAGTGGCACATACCCCACAGTACCAGCTCATGCTAAGATCAGAATACTAAACATGATAGGACTTAGGACGCAATTCATATCACATCTATACATTGCATATCATCCTCATAACATAGCATTCGCCTGACTTGTTGTGCATATGCGATTTGTTCCTTTGTGCCCCGAACAACGTCCTGGTCTGATTCTCCTTGGGATACGTAGGCAGCTCACGAAGAGCATAACCAGCCCTGGCCCCAGCATTATGTTTTCTATCACTACGTCTTTCGCAATGCTTTTTATCCTAAATCTATAGCCTCTAAAAAGACCTGTCTCTTCAAAGCTTTGGCACTCGCTTGCAACATGCGTTGCCTCGGAAGTTCATGCCAAAGAGGGACAAACTGTAGACACCCCATTTTGTCAGCTATCAGATTTAGGAGACCCATAGCTTGGTTGTTCACAATGATAAAAAAGACTCAAAAAGGGCTCCTGGAAGTTAGTTCTATCTCTCAAAATGCTCAGAATGACCAAAATACCCCTAAAAGCTCGAACACTCCCAGATTCGGACCAAATATTCTGGAAACGCGCTACATTGTTAGAAAAATAATAAAATGAGTTCTAAAGCAAGACCAGATGAAATCATCGGCTCCCAGAGACCCCCGGAAGTCTCGGAAGTTCCCAGAAAGTTCCCGTTGATCGGTTTGACCAAGGTTTGACCAAGTTTGACCAAAATCGTCCAAATTCACCAAAAAGTTTTAGAATCATCCTAGATCATGTGGGAAATACTAAAATGAGTTTTAAAAGAAAATTAAACGAAAACGTCAGCTCTTGGGAGCTACTAGATGTTTCTAGAACTTTCCGGTAATCCCAACTTTAACCAGTTTGACCAATAGTTGACATTGAAACTGGAGCACCGTATCATTTTTCAAATATTTTTCATAGATACTAGAGGTCAATAGCTTTCCGACGGTATATCGCACATAATTTTTGGATTTCAAATGAATTTATTATGAATTTCTAAAGGCAAAAAAGGTGATAAAATCAGCTTTTATCGTGAATACCACAAAACTTTTCAAAGTGAACTATCTCTGAACTATTTTTCATGTAAAATAGACACTACTACCTTTCCAATGGTATATCACAACCTCAATTTGGAGTTCGTATGCATTTTCTGCAAATTTCGGACGAAATAGGGCTTTTTCTCGAATTCCGAAACCTCTGGGGGCCTAAAAAGGATTATCTGGATGAATGAGGAGCAGTGCCACTGTGGCACTGGCCCACTGCTGCCGCGGTACTCACCCCCAGAATGGTAAATTTTTGTAATTTCTTTTGGGGGGTTCATTTTGATTAATTAAAAACCAAAACGACGTAGTTCTATGTTCACAGATGTTTGGGACCAATGGGAGTAATTCTAAAATCCCAAAACCACCCCAAATTGGCCTATATAAACCCCCCTTGACTTCTCATTTTGGGGGTGTCAAATGCAAGCTTTGAAAAGTTTTGGAAAGAAAGTTGTAAAGATAAGGTTAGAATAGAGAGAAAAGAAGATTCCTTCTTTGATTTCTAAACAAAAGAGTGAGTTCTAAACTTTGTTTTTACTTCATTACTTCCACTTACTTCATATTCTATACACCTAACCACCATTTTAGTGATCATTTAACAGAGAGGAAGCTACTTCCATGTCCAATGTCACCACATATGAGTGAAACACCAAACTACAACTCCAATACATCATGAATATCATCTATTGATTGCTATCTATTTATTTGTTTATATTTGTTCATCTTCTCTTGCCTCATTTCTTTTTTGTTTGTTTATTTACTTACTAGTCTATCATCATCTAGCTGATGACATGAAGTTTGAGGTGAGTGAATCCTTGTGGATAGTAGCTGTTGACCTCAAAAACATGTTTGATAGATGATGATTTCAACTTCAATAGATTCCTATGTATTCATGAAGTTGTCTTTAAAATGGAAACAATACTTTCCAATAATCTTGGAGGTTCTTGATGTTAGTCAAATGTTGACATTTTAAGTGGCTATAATCTTCATTAAGTATTGAAAATATGTTTTCAAAACCCCCTTTTTCAAAACCCCCCTCTTAAACCCCTCATCTTGATTTCAAGAAATAAACCTTGTTTTCTCAAAACCTTCAAAACAGTGAGTCATTTAACTTCAAAGAATTATTTTGAGTTCAATACTCAATATATGAATGCAAGACCACTTGGAAAGTCTTTCGAACTCATTATAGAACACCCATGAGTTTTGGCTTGACTTGGAAACACTTGAAAGGGGTCCATTTTTGTCCAAACATTCCTTCCAAACATTCTGCCTCTGCTGTCACAGCAGCTAGGTTGGATTTCAACTTATTTTACAGAAATCTTCTCCAAAAAGAGTGGTCCCAACTTATTTTTACCTTGAACTAAAATTTCTTAGGGAACCTTCTGTATAGTATGGGCCTCTAGATCTTTCAGTTTCATTTTCTAGGATTTTCTAACATTTCAGTCGACAGTACGGACTCTGTTTCTGAATAACCTCTATTGTTTATATGATTTCTCTCAATATGTGATAGTTATTAAAGATTGGCTTTTTGGGTTGTGTTGTAGACACAATAAGGAAGATCCCCATAAAATATCATGAATTGAAAACATCATTAACCCCTCTGTTCAATTTCTAAAATATCATCTTACTGTTCTGTCCACTATTCACAACAAGCATGCTTTTACTTCCATACTTTGATTTGATGCTTACATGTACTTCAAATTAGTTCATATCCTAGAAAGTATTCCATACTATATTTGTACATATCCCATGATAATTTACCCTATGCATTCATGCATATTTTAGATTTCTAAGTCACTTTAGAAAGTCCATGAACACAAAACACACTACAACCATGGCTCATTCTAGATATATTCATTGCATCCATGCAAAGATTTTGGGCTTTTGTGACTCCTAATCAAAGAAGATTATAAGGAATGAACTTGGTCATACGTTCATGTTTCCCTTCGATCTAATCTTCCTTTCTCATCCGTCCTGGGGATTGAGAGGTCTTCTTTTCCTCAAAGATTAACATGCATCATTCTAGCTTGCTAAGCATACTTTGATCCTCTTTGTTTCAAGAACAATTCATGTCCCCTTTAGATTAGGGAAACTTAATTACTTGATATATGATTAGACGATTTTTCCTAGGTTTGTTCGTGTGATCTTTCACTTTGCATTGTGTGATACTTGGCTTAGATCTTATGAATGATATTTTATCTTTAGATCTTCCATTTCAAGTTTCTTATGTGATGTAATATACCTGTCATAAATATTAACTGTCAAACCAAACAGTAAAAGATGATTATTTGGATGCTAATTGAGGCCTGTCGAAAGACGGGGCGAGTTGAGGGTGTTTTATTCGTGACAAAGGCTCCTTCCTCTCTCGTACCAAAACCCCAAGCCAAGTTCTTTGGTTATGAAAGACCGGTGCCCTTTATCTATTTGGGTGAGTCAAATTAGGTTTCTTGGTTCCTTAAAGACCAAGTGGCGACTCTGTATCTGTTTTCAATAGACCCTTCCTTTCTTTCTTTGATCCAAATCAATTTCAAACAAAAACTAAAAAGAAGTGGAATTCCGCATGTCCACACATTGATTCAAATCAACATAAGGGTGAGGACATGAGTCAAATTAGGAAAGAATATAAAGCAGTCCCAATAGATCATGTTCCAAAAATGCCTTTCCCACCAAACATTGAGGAACCATCACAGTTTTCAACGAAAGGGTCAAAAATTGAAGATATACTCAAGGTGTTTAAACAAGTTAAAATCAATATTCTATTTCTCGACGCCATTAAACAAATTCCCGCTTATGCTAAATGATGATGTCGGAAATTGGTAAGAGAGGTTTAATAAGAGACACAAGAGATTGTATGCGGTCCGGCCCCGTTAATGTGGTGACCTACATCCACGGTTGCGTCAATGCGCTTTTACTAGCAGACCACCGGTGGTGTTTGGTGAGCCAACAAAGTGGGTGGCACTACCAAAAACCGCCAGGGTTTATGCGTAATAGTCAATTGTTTATATGTTATTCTTTAGATTTAGAATGCGATCCTTATAAAGAGGGTAGAAGGGCTCTTTTATAGATGCAAGAGTCAACCTATACATGATAAGTATTCAGATTAAGAAGCCTAATCTGATTACAACTGATTTTCATAAATTTAGGAGAGATTCCTAGGTGGTTTAGGAAACTGCTTATTCTTTCCAATAGTCTTTTGACCGAATTAGGAAACCGTGGAAGGGCTTGGTGGTCATGCTGAACTTCAAGAAGAATAACCGCACTGTACGCTCGGGCTGTGGGCCCATACCGGGAGGTTATAGACAGCAAGGTCGGGACTGGCGGGCCGTACGCGCCTCCTCTGGATTTCCTGGGGTCTTCCCTACTGACGCGGCAGTTTGACCTTTGACTGGGTATTTCTGGACATATCAACTGCACGCCATTTTCAAAGCTGATACGACGCTACATCGGACGAGGCTTGAAAATTGGTACCGCCCTGATGAACCATTTAGTAAGAGGTCTAGACTCTACCCGGGGTAAGACCGGCCGTGTTGGTCAACTGGGGAATGGATCTAGCGGTGATCCTGTTGTCCCGAGTCCTGCCTCTACCATATGTCAACTGATCACTGGCCTGGTCAGGATCCAACGATGCCAACGTGGGAGTAACTGAGCTGGTTACGTGGTAATCGAGCTGTCTCGTCATGCATTAAATCCGTGCGCCTTTTGAGGCAATGCTTCACGTACTTGAGTTTACAACTATAGGGCTATTTTGGGCGGGAAAATTTTTAGGCCTTTAGATCTGGCTTGATCTGGACCATCCACGCTCCTTATATAAAGAATACTTGTTCATTTTAGGGATTCCTGCTGCCAATTGATAGAGATACCGAGCGGTTTAAGAGCAAAAAAGTGTTCGATAAAGCTTCCCAAGCTTTTCTTCTGCGCTAATCCTTATAAGTGTTCCCTTTTCAGTTTCAGTTCATCATCCTCTTTCTCTTCTTCTATCTTTTTCTCTTCTTTTTTGAGCAAGGTTGGAGAGGATGAACCCTCTTAAGTTAGAACGGGAGTGGGACTTTTTCTTTCTCAGGTTCTATTCGTTCTTCAAGTCGGGAGGTACCTTAGGACAGTTGAACCAAGCGAGTGTTCCCAGGGTAGTCTTGACTGAGTGTCACCTTGCCTTAAAGACCATCTAATCTTTGCCTTTCAGGTTGGTAATCTTGCTTCCTTTGTATGCTAGGCTCAGGGTTCCTGACCCATACCTAAGACATAGCCTGCTCCCTCACCCCTAGTAGGAATACCAGAGATGGAACATTCTAATTTTGACTCTGCGTCTAGGTCAGAGAACGAGCAATCTCGGTCGGGAACACCCGACACAAGTTTAAGTCCACCATCTATTACCCCATTAGACCATCAGAGTGAGGGCAGAATCCCTATCCGTGTGTTCGATAGTGAGTCAGACCAGGAAGCCCCCGCTGCTTCCGTCTCTCAGAGTGGGGGCGATAAGACACCAGGGGTGCCTGACCCCAAGGTGGTGTTTGCTTGTGAGTCTACCAGTTCTATTCTGCATTCCTAGGACCTCGTCCAGATTAGGGATAGGTATGGTCTTCCTGATGGTTCCTCCTTAGCCGTGAACCCCGGTGGAGCATATCTCTTCTGCAACACTAGCGCGCTTGGCCTTAAGGAATTCCTTGGTGTCGATGTACTTTTTGACCCTCTCCGAGAGCTCCACCAGGGTTGCTGGTCGGTTGTGGTAAAACGACATGGCAACCTTGGTGTGTTGAACTCCCGAGCAAAAGGCCATGATCACGACCATTTCGTTTAGGTTGCGTGTCTGGAGCCTCTGCTGATTAAAATGGTCCACATACTCCCTTAGGGGCTCCCCCTTTTGATGCTTGAATGTCAGCAACTAGGTATCTGGTTGTGACCGTTCGAGCATCCCCATAAATTGGTTGATGAAGAGCTTGCTCAATATCTTGAAGTCACCAATCATTCGGGGTTTCAAAGCATGGAACCACTATGCGGCTGGCCCTTTAAAAGTGCTTGGGAAGGCCAGGCACAATAACTTGTCGACCGTGGTGACTAGCACCATCTGAGCCTTGTAAGTGCAAACATGGTTCACTGGGCTCCCTGAACCATCATAAGAGCTGAGATGTGGCGGTTTAAATTTCTGTGGGATGGGGAATGTGGTGACCCGAGTGGTGTAGGGCGAATCGGTCTCTGTATTGGTTTGATCATGGTGCTGCTTGCGGTTCAGTTGCTTGATCTATTTTTGCAAGTCCTAGTTTTGAGCCTTCACGCCTCCCCATTTTGTAGGTCGGATCAGATGACGAGGCCTCTTCTTCGAAGTATGTTGCCCTTGGGGATAGGGCTTGGCTCTAACTATGGGTAACCGTGTTCCTGAGATCTCCCCGGCTCGTGGTCGGGGGGTCCTCGGTAGAATCTCGGGCAGTATATCCTGGCCCTTCCTTTCGGGCGGCACGCCTACTATTGATGATGTCTCTGGCATCTCCCGCCCGGCGCGGGTTAGCCCGATCAAGTCATCGGGTTCGCCTGGGCGCCTGGCTACGTTCATCATCTCCGCACCGTCTCCAACCCAGCAGAGATGCAGATGCAGTGTGGGTATGTTATCTAACCCGTGGGGGCCTTCGCTTGGGTGTGCCTTTCCTAGGCTGCTCCTCAATTTGGGGGAGCTCATCATGCTGGGCCAGTAGCACCTCAATCTGCAACTGGGTTTGCCGTTGCCCTCTAGGAGTTGTGCGAGCGCTGCGGTGACCTGTTCGGATGTCATAGAGGCAGCCGGTCCCGTTGGAGCGGTGGTATTCTTACCTTTCTTTGGAGGCATGTTGATCAGTCAAAGATTTATTTTCGGAGAAAAGCAGTCGAATTCCCACAGATGGCGCCAAACTGATGATGCTGGAAATTGGTAAGAGAGGTTTAAAGAGAGACATAAGATATTGTATATGGTTCAGCCCCGTTAATGAGGTGACCTACGTCCACGGTTGCGTTAGTGCGCCTTTACTAGCAGACCACTGGTGGTGTTTGGTGAGCCAACAGAGCGAGTGGCACTACCAGAAACCGTCCGGGTTTATACGTAATAGTCAATTGTTTATGTGCTATTCTTTAGGTTTAGAATGTGATCCTTGTAAAGAGGGTAGGCAGGCTCTTTTAAAGATACAAGATTCCACCTATACATGGCGAGTATTCAAATTAGGAAGCCTAATTTGATTACAACTGATTTTCATAAATTTAGGAGAGTTTCCTAAGTGGTTTAGGAAACCGCTTATTCCTTCTAACAGTCTTCTGACCGGATTAGGAAATCGTAGAGGGCCTTGGTGGTCATGCTGAACTTCAAGGAGAACAGCCGCACTGTACGCTCAGGCTGTGGGCCCATACTGGGTGGTCATAGTCAGCGAGCTCGGGACTAGTGGACCGTACGTGCCTCCTTCGGATTTCTTGGGGTCTTCCCTACAGACGCGACGGTTTAACCTTTAACTGGGTATTTCTTGACATATCACCAAATGTCCTAAAGATATGTGCACTCAAAAGTGTAAGTTGTGCAGCCATACTCTGAAAAAGGTCTTCTTCGTAGAAAAATTAAGTTCGATTTTCCAACATGCTCCTCCAAAGTATAAGGATCCAGGTACACCAATGATTTCATGTGTCATAGGTGACACTATCATTCATACGGTTCTCCTTGACTTAGGAGCGAGTGTGAATCTGCTACCAGACACGGTTTATAAATAATTAGGATTAGGTGAACTTAAGCCCAGAGCCGCTACAATACAATTAACAGATCGTTCTGTTAAAATCCCTAGAGGGATCATCGAGGACATCTTAGTTAAAGTAGAAAATGTTACTATCTTGTCGATTTCATGGTCCTTGACTCCAAAATTGTGATAGATGCTAGGAAACACAATTTTGTCATTCTTAGTTGTCCATTCTTAGCCACGGCCAATGCGCGTGTCAACTATTAAACGGGGTGATAAAGGTGTCATTTGGAAATATGAACCTTAAATTAAACGTATTTAACGCTATTGATCAACCTCCCAATAATGATGATTACCCATGGGTGGCGGAGAGTGAGGTTAGACGAACTATTGAACCGACTAAAGAAATAAATGAGAGTAAGGAGAACAATATAATGAGTACTAAGTGGATGAATTTGAATAATCTAAATCCTAACGAAAGATTTACTCAAAAGGTCAGGAGTCGATTTGAATCCAAAAAAGAGGAATCGTCAAATGTGTTAACAAATAGAGATACTATTTATGTTTTCAACCAGAGTATCCCTATTGTTTTTAAGGGTACAATGTTCGAGTTTCAACCTCCATGAGTCTTGAGCTAGAATGGTCTAGCTGAAGACATAAAAGACAGCGCTTCTTGGGAGGCAGCCTAAGCTTTTCTCGTTCTGTTTTCTCATTTTTGTACACTTTTTGGGTCATTTTGAGTCAGTTTCAATTGTTCTAGATAGGTTTGGGGATCGGGGCCAATTTATTTTGAACTTATTTACATTGAATGAAAGAGAAAAGAGGAAGAGCACATATCACGCGCGTGGCCCGCTCGCGCAAGATTTTGCCTTAGAAAAAATTTTTCAAACTTTTTTATATAAGCCCTCAGATTCAAGTCGCGCCTCAAATCGCGCGCGTGAGGGCATAGCGCCTGAGCGGCCCGCTCGCGCGATCCTTTGCGTTAGAATTTTTTTATGACCTTATAAATAACCTTAGATCTACCTCGCGGAGGGATTCGTGTGTGCGATGGTCGCTCGCGCGGTCCGCTCGCGCGAGGATGGGTTTTTGTGTTTTTTCTCTTTTGTTCTCGTTTTCTCACTCTCAACCCTTACTTATGTGTTTTTCTCTTTTCTGTTTGCTCTCTTAGGACCCTTTTCGATCGAGTCCTTCATCATTTTTGTAGTTCTATTCGTGCTTGTTCTTTTTTTATTTTCATTGAGTCTTTCGATTTTAGTTTAGTTTTTCAACAAGGATGCCATGGTATGCATTACATATTTATATTTCTATTAGCTATTGGTGTTATTTTGTTAGTTTATTTTTTTATCAAGTATTAACAGGTGAATTAATGCTCTATTCGGAGTAATTAAACTTTATTGCAATATTCATATACGTTTACCTGGTTTGTGATTGCTTAATATCATTCCTTCGTTACGTACTCTTCTTTCTTTCGTTTTATTGTTTCATTAGGGACAATGAAAGGTTTAGGTTTGTCACGCCCCGGAACGGCAAAAATAGAGAAAAATAAATTTCCTTTTTGGGTCCAAAGGCAGCGATGGGTGAAGTCACATGATTGTCCACACCACGCAGTACTAAGCAACAAGAGTAATAGTATAACAAGAACGAAGTCTAGGTTCTGATCACAACGCAACATAAAGTCAACAGGATTTACTAACTATTACACATCAGAGTCTCGAATCAAATATAAGACAGCGGAAGTACAAATGTCAAGGCAACATATGCCTGACTACAAAAAGGGGTTTTAAAACGGTAAAGACAATTAGCTACAATTATAGTCTAGTCTTCAGTTCGCGTAGAGGTAGTCCTCGGCGTAGTAGTCTTCTTCGGTCTGACCTCCGTCGGGGAAATCCTCCACAGGGACTCCGTCACCGGCATAGTAGTCCTCTCCTATAGGCCCTTCACCTGTATAGTCATAACCAGGGTGCGCTGGAACGTAGAAATGCCCAGCGGCATAAACGCCGTCAGCTTAATGAAAGCCGAGTGAGTTAAATACTAACAGGGTATCGACTATTGATATTATCACAAGTTATAAATAGTAACCAAATTAGAATTCAGTAAGGGTAACTCCTTTAATCAAACCAATGATTCGATTACTGACATCCTATTCATTTTAAGATCGACAACGCGACATGATAGGGGAACAGACTCGACAGTAGTTCAACTCTATAACACACCATTGCTCATCCACCGCTTTTAAGAACATATGCACATTTCACCGCATGTCATGGATACCACGTTAGTCCATCCCCCGCTTTTAAGAACATATACACATTTCACCGCATGTCAGGGATATAACGCTTTAAACAACAGTATATCATTCTATGCCACGACTTAGCGACGTCTACCAGTGATCACGGTCCACCGCATGTCATAGACACCTTCGTCTGTCTACCGCTTTTAAGAACATATGATTAGATCATCTGGCTATCTTAGGACAAATGGTCCGGTTCACCGCAAGTCATAGACACCTTCGTCTGTCCACCGCTTTTAAGAACATATGATCGACCACAGCCCGCCCACGCAAATTTCCCGAATCTTAGCAAACCTACTTAAGTTCAACTCTATCACCGATACATGGCAATCCCAATGTGGCCCGACTACTCTGAATGAAATGAACGTTAACTCCAAAGGATTCATGACTATTCTATTATCTAACATTATAAACATTATCCGTTAGTCTTGTTGTTACTACGACCCTACGCTGCATTAACTCGTTATCATGTCTGTATTACAATAATAAAGCATGCTGGGAAATACTGAATAGTAAATAAACAACTAAACAGTTATTATAAGAAAAATAGTATTCTGAAGCTTCCAATCGATTGGTATAAAGATTCAATCGATTGGTATAAAAGCAGCATCAATCGATTGGAAAAAGATTCAATCGATTGGCATAGAAGTAGTGTCAATCGATTGATAAAAAGTTCAATCGATTGGATCACAAACCATGCCAATCGATTGCACAAAATGTCAATCGATTGGGACCTGAAAGATGTCAATCGATTGGTAAGAGTACCAATCGATTGATACTTCGTCTTCTTTACAGAGAAGACTATCCAGTAACAAATAACGGGAATATATGGTTTCTGCATCTCTTATTTATTAAAACAAGTCCTAACATCAATGTAAGGCTACCAAGTGAGTTTAAAACTCACTTTAGGCGTTAAGGGCGTGTTTGGTTGTGTGTAATGAAGCTTGGAGCTTCAATGGTGGTCTTCCTCCCTCTCTCTCTAGTTCTCTGTCTTCTCTCTTCTCCTTCTCCTTCTTTTCTTCTTCTTTCTGGTCTTCTTCTTCTTCCTCTTCAATCTGTGTGTGTGTGTGTGTGTGTGTGTGTGTGTGCAAATATATGTATATATGTGTGTATATATATATATGAGTGTATATATATAAAATACACACACAAGACTCTCCCTCTCACTCTCTCTGATTTCAGCAACCAGAAATACGCCCAAAATGGGCTGGTATATATAGAGGGAAGGTGTTCACGTGGCCTCTCCCCAGCCAGAGCAAAAGAATCTGCCCAGCTGCCTCCAATCGATTGGCATAAGTGTCAATCGATTGACAAAAGCAATCAATTGGTATAAAGTTCAATCGATTGGTATCCAAAATAAGGCAATCGATTGGAAAACAGTTCAATCAATTGGTATCCAAATTATACCAAGGGTAAGGCCAGGCTCAAACAAGTATTAAAAGAAGCATACAGGGTCTTATTCACATAATACATTACAAAAAATACAGGGTATTACATCATCCACCACTCATTAAAGATTTCGTCCTCAAAATCCAAAACAAACAGGGTTAAAACAAAAATGGAAACTTCTCTTGCATCTCCGACTCCAATTCCCATGAAGCTTCTCCTTCGTCGTGGTGCTTCCACTGAACCTTCACTAGCGGAATATCCTTGTTTCTGAGCTTCTTCACTCCTCGGTCTAGAATATGCACCGGTCCTTCATTGTAGGTCGCGTTCTCGTTCACCTCGATATCTTCAAAATTGATCTCGTGCGTTGGGTTGTGGGCACAATTCCTCAACATGATGATGTGGAAAACGTTGTGCACTCCTGACATCTTTGGCGGCAATGCAAGTCGATATGCAACCTTCCCAACACGTTCTAGAATCTCAAACGGTCCAATGAATCGTGGTGACAACTTACCTCTCTTCTGTCTGAATCTGACGATACCTCGAACTGGCGAGACTTTGAGTAGCACATGATCTCCAACTGCAAACTTTAGATCTTTCCATCGTTTGTCGGCATAGCTCTTGTGTCTGGATTGCGCTGTCTTCATCTTTTCTTGTACAATCTGGATCTTCTCGCTAGTTTCTCGAATCATCTCAGGCCTAAGTAGTTGAGTATCTCCGACTTTGGCCCAATATAGCGGCGATCGGCAAGGTCTTCCATACAAGGCTTCAAACGGCGCCATCCCTATGCTTGTGTGGTAGCTGTTGTTGTAGGCAAACTCGATCAAAGGTAGATGCGTCTCCCATGAATTCTCGAATTCAATGACACAGGGTCGCAACATATCCTCCATCACTTGATTGACTCGTTCGGTCTGACCGTCTGTCTGTGGGTGAAAGGCTGAACTCAAATTCAATGAAGTTCCCATTGCTGTCTGAAGGCTTTTCCAGAATTCTGCAATGAAGCGTGAATCTCAATCTGAAACTATTGAGACAAGTACACCATGCAGTCGCACTACTTGCTCTAGATACATCCGGCTCAATCTTTCAACACGGTACGTCATGCTGTAGGCGATAAAATGTGCTGACTTGGTGAGTCGATCCACTATTACCCAAATAGCGTCGTGGTTTTGCTGAGACTTTGGTAATCCAATCACAAAATCCATGGTGATGTGCTCCCATTTCCATTGGGGAATTGGTAGTGGTTGTAGGAGTCCAGGTGGTTTCTGATGCTCTGCCTTCACTTGTTTCCAAATAAGACATTGCGATACATACTCGGCCACTTCTCGCTTCATTCCTTCCCACCAGAAGTTTCTCTTCAAATCCTTATACATCTTGTTTCCTCCTGGGTGGATAGTCATCCTTGACTTGTGTGCTTCGTCCAAAATGTTCTTCCTGAGACCATCGTCATTTGGCACACAGAGTCTACCTTTGCATCTCAGTGCTCCGTCCGTACTAATACTCCATATCTCTGGTTCCTTTGCGGACATCTTGACAAACCATAACTTGAAATCCTCGTTTGACTGTTGAGCTTCCAAGATGCGGCTGATGAGAGTCGGTTGTACAACAAGACATCCAAAGTGTCGTCCTTCTCCTGATTCCATTGGTCGAAGGTCGAATTCGGTTAACATCTCCATTGCTCACCATTCTCTAATCAAAATCGAAGCAACCAAAAGGCGTGGCCTCCGGCTTAGAGCGTCGGCTACAACATTTGCTTTACCCGAGTGGTATTGCAAAGAGAAGTCGTAGTCCTTGAGTAGCTCCATCCATCTCCGTTGTCGTATGTTCAACTCCTTCTGAGAGAACAGGTACCTTAAACTCTTGTGATCTGAGAACAAGTCAAACTTTTCTCCATACAAATAGTGTCTCCAAATCTTCAGGGCGAACACGATTGCAGCTAGTTCGAAGTCGTGCGTCGGATAGTTCTTCTCATGCGGCTTCAATTGTCTCGATCCGTATGCGATGACATTCCCCTCTTGCATTAGCACACAACCAAGTCCTTGGTGTGATGCATCACTATAGATTATGAATTGTTCACCACTCTTAGGTATCGCAAGCACGGGTGCTGAGGTTAGTCTCTCCTTCGATTCCCGAAATGCATCCTCATGTTTATCGGTCCATTCGTACTTCGTCTCCTTCCTAGTCAGGCTTGTCAACGGTCCTGCAATTTTAGAGAATCATTCCACAAATCTCCGGTAATACCCAGCCAATCCAAGGAAACTTCTAACTTCGATCGCGTTGGTTGGCCTGTTCCAGCTCAAGACTGCATCGATCTTAGATGAGTCTACGAAAATCCCATCCTGTGATATCACATGTCCCAGGAATTTAACTTCCTGAAGCCATAATTTATATTTGCTGAATTTCGCATACAGACTATTGTCTCTGAGAGTCTGTAGAGCAATTTGTAGATGCTTCTTATGTTCCTCTTCCGTCCTTGAATAAATTAGAATGTCATCAATGAATACTATAATGAATTGATCCAGATAGGGTCTGAATACTCTATTTATTAGGTCCATGAATACTGCCGGGGCATTCGTCAATCTAAAAGACATCACTAGAAACTCGTAGTGTCCATATCTCTTCCTGAAGGTAGTTTTCGGTATGTCTTTCGGTCGAACTAGCAATTGATGGTACCCTGAACGTAAATCAATTTTCGAGAATATCCTTGATCCTTGCAGTTGATCGAACAGGTCGTCTATCCGGGGAAGTGGGTATCTATTCTTGATCGTGACTTTATTCAGCTCCCTGTAGTCGATACAGAGTCGTAGCTCTCCGTCTTTCTTCTTCACAAATAGAACTGGTGCTCCCCAAGGCGATGTACTGGGGCGAACAAAACCTAAGTCTTCAAGTTCCTAAACTTGCTTCTTCAATTCCAACATTTCTGTTGGCGCCATCCGATACGGGGTCTTGGAAATTGGCAACGTTCCGGGTGCTAACTCAATGCAGAAGTCTATCTCTCTCTTCGGCGGAAGTCCTGAGATACTTCGGAACACATCTTCAAAGTCTTGAATAATGGGGATCTGCTTGATAGTAAGCTCCGTGCTTGAAATCTTAATCATGGCTAGACAGCTCGTGATAAACATGTCGCTCAACGGTTGGCACTGAAATCTTATCTGCGGGCAACCAGGCGTCGAAAAGACAATGGTCCAACTAACACAATCTAGGTTAGCGCCATACTTAGTAAGCCAATCCATTCCTAGGATCACGTCGAACTCAGACATTGACAAGACTATCAAGTCTGTCGGAAGATTTCTATCCTCTAGTGTCAAGGGACAATCCTTGCACACCTTACCTAACCTAACGGATACTCCCAAGGGCGAAACGACATTAAGGGTCGGCTCAAGTGCTAGGGGTAGCAATCCCAAATCACGTACCATCTTAATAGCTATGAAAGAACGGGCGGCACCGGTATCAAACAAAGCTCTAACTTGACAGTGAAATAAATTGAGTGTACCTTCCAAGTTCTGTTGTTCCTCAGCATTATACCCTGCATTGTCAGGAATGATGGCATTCACCCTAACCTGTCCTTGCTGTCCTTGAGCAGGCGCCCCATAGTAGCCTCCACGTGGTGCTCGACAATCCTTGCTTATGTGACCAGGCTTGTTACAGTTGCGGCAGACGAGGTCATTACGACGGTTGGTCTTGGGGGCTGTGCAATACCATGCAATATGTCCGGGCACTCCACAGTTGAAACATCCATCAGTGTTTTGTCGCTGGGCTGCGGGCTATGCCTGAGGTGGTCCTCGCTGTAGATTCTGTTGTCGAGGAAAATTAGCTTGGGGCTTCCTTGTCCCATCCCATGTGCCCTTGGTTCCCTGGTAGTTGTTGGTCTGGGGTTTCCATCCTTGATTGTTCCTCGATGATTGCGCGGAAAAGTTACTTGGTTGGAAGGTCCTGGGTGGAGGTCGATTCGCTTGTGGTCCTTGCACAGGGTAAGCATCCTTTTCCAAACTTGAAGCAAGACGGACAATCCCTTCAAATGACTGGCCCAGATGGCCTATCATCATGTGCCGGAGGTGTGGGTTGAGTCCTTGGTGGAATCGCTTGACCTTCTTGGCGAAGGTGTCTATCATATGCGGAGCGAAACGAGAAAGTCGCTCAAATTGTGTAGTATACTCCCTGACTGTCCAGTTTCCTTTGGTTAGACTCAGGAAATTCCTCTCTTGTTGGTCTATTTCGACCTCAGGGAAATACTTCTCGAGAAATCGAGTCTTGAATGCTTCCCAAGGCATTCTCCTTGTAGCGTCAATCCCAATTGTGGCCCTCTCGGCCTCCTACCAGTCGGCAGCGGAGTAAGTCAGTTGAAATGCGGCTAGACGTCTCTTGTCAAGCTCACTGCACTCCAGGGCTTCAAAGATTAGCTCCAACTCTCGTATCCATTGCTCTGCTTTCCAGGACTCTGCCATGCCGTCGAACTTCTCGGGTCGCAGGCCACGAAATCGTTCCAATAGCTTATCGCCTGCATGTCTTGGAGGGACAACGTGGTTGTTGCCGTTGTTATTGGCGGCATGATTGTAGGTATCGCCGATGTGCTCCATCCGTTGTATGAAAGCTTCGAAGACTCCAGTTGGGTCCATACCCTCGGGAATGGGTGCTCCCAGTCGTGCTTGGTTCCTTGTGGGTCCCACCATAGTGATCCGTGTGAGGTGTACCTATGAAGGACCTAACGATTAGCGGACAATCTTCACGGGGAAATGACCATAATTAAATAACAGACAGCATAACATGAATCAAAAATCACAACCATAACATAATAATGAGACGATAACAGAAATAACCAAGAGAAACGATCTGCCATATATATATATACCCAAAAGATGTACAACGGAGTACACAACAGATCATCTGTGTACCGCGTAGTACATGGTCCTATACAAGATCTAAACAAAAGGAAAGATATACACAAGACCACTACGGGTGGCTACCTATACAAAAAGGCTATGGTCCATAGCTGTCTATATAAGCGTCAAAAGTAAGTGGACAACATGTCCTAAAGTCAAACGTAAAAGTCTAAGTCCTAAAGGTACTGGACTCAAAAGTTGTCCACATCGGTCCATAGATGGAAGCCTCGTCCTCTGGGGCAACCTCAGATAAAACATCATCCTCATCCATATCATCGTCATCCATCATGTCCTCATCCTCTATCGCAACATCCTCAATCAGCTCGGGTCCATCATGCTCCACAACAGCTCCCAAATCTCCTGCATCAGCGGTCATGTCAGCCTGGGATACATCAAATGCGGCTGCAAGTGCCTCAGGCTGTACCATAGCCTGTGCTAACTCCGGTGCTCCAATGTCAAATCCATGGGGATGTACAGCCATCTCTGCAGCCCACTCAACTGCCAGCTGTGCTATAACTCCTCCTGGTAAGACTGGTACTACTGCATCATCATCTGTGTCATCATCGGCGGCTACCTCCTCCTCCCCTATCGGATAACCCTCTACAACTACAATATCCACGCCAACTGGCACATTCATACCGGCTGGGTCCTCGGGGTCCTCCTCCTCCGGATCATACTCCGGCTCCTCATCATCGGTGTCCTCGTCCTCTTCATCCTCCATCTCCTCATCTGCATCCTCTGGCTCATCATCGCCATCGCTCTCATCCTTATCCTCCGGATCCTCATCTGCTGGGGGTGCATCAGCCATGTCCTCCTCTGGTGGGGGTGGAGGTGTCTAGGGTGGTGGCTCTGTCGGGGATGGTGGAGGCGCTGCTCTAACCTCTGCAAGTAAAACCTGGTATGAAGAACGGTCTCTTAACATCAGTAAAAAATCCTCCTCGATGCGTTTGAAGGTCTCCTTGCGGTAGATCATCTCCTGACGTATCACTTCTGGGTCCTGGGTCCCAAATCTCTGCTGCTCAATCCGCATGTCTCGCTCTATCTCTGCAATAGCCCTCTGCCTAACCTTCCAGGCATAGTACTGTGGATCTGCTGGCGCAATACTCCTCTCATACACATAGTGTCCTCCAAACTCGTCTGGAACGAACAGCGGTGGTGCCATGCTACCTGAAAAGGGACTATCATAAGTCAGAACTAATCTTAATACTCATCTATAGAATCTCAAGGTTCTAGGACCAGATGGTGTGGGACAATCTGTGAGCGAAAAAGGTACAAAACCTAGGCTCTGATACCAAAAATCCTGTCACGCCCCGGAACGGCAAAAATAGAGAAAAATAAATTTCCTTTTTGGGTCCAAAGGCAGCGACGGGTGAAGTCACATGATTGTCCACACCACGCAGTACTAAGCAACAAGAGTAATAGTGTAACAAGAACGAAGTCTAGGTTCTGATCACAACGCAACATAAAGTCAACAGGAGTTACTAACTATTACACATCAGAGTCTCGAATCAAATATAAGACAGTGGAAGTACAAATGTCAAGGCAACATATGCCTGACTACAAAAAGGGGTTTTAAAACAGTAAAGACAATTAGCTACAATTATAGTCTAGTCTTCAGTTGGCGTAGAGGTAGTCCTCGGCGTAGTATGTCACGCCCCGACGTAGCATAATTCAGGAAAGCATTTAATTTCCTTTATGGACTCGTAGGTCGTGACAAGTGAGTATGACCAATTGTCCCTGCAACAAATAACTTAACAACATTTCTAAAGCAAAGGATACTAACAGAACATAAGCTCCGAAATAAAAAAAAAACTTACTAAACTATTACAGCAGTCATAGTCTTAGGCACAAAACGCCTTATTCAAAAGTCTAAACTAGTTTATTACAAAACCCAAATTTAAAAGACATAGGAAAATATAAAGCAGCCTCCTGGAAAGTCTCCTGACTCTAAGTAGCATAGTCAAAATACCCTAGCTGCTCCTGACCCTGAAAATCTGGACATACAGTCCAGGACGCATCAACGCCGTCAGCTTATGAAAGCTGGTGAGCAAAATAAACAAGTGCTCGCAATGTATATATAAGCATATAAACAACGGTGCAATTTAACTTTTAAAAGCAATAACTTCAAGGTTCCAATTCCAACATAAGCTACGGGGGAATAAAGAAAGCAATAAATATGTGACCATGCGTGAATAATGTAACACCTCATCTTTCTGACTCTTTTCTCTCAACAAAACTCAACACAACCAAACCATTATCTTAGATACCAGGAATACTATCCGATCGATATCCAAAAGAGCACACCAAACCATCGCTTCAGATACCAGGAATAATATCCGATCAATATCCGAAACAAGCGCCTTAGATACCAGGAATAATATCCGATCGATATCTAAGCCGTACACAACACTACCACCATCGCTTCGGATATCAGGAATACTATCCGATCAATATCCGAAACGCGCGCCTTAGATACCAGGAATACTATCCGATCGATATCTAAGTCGTACACAACACTGTCGCCTCCAATACCAGGAATAATATCCGATCGATATTGAGGTCGCACAACTAGAACGCCACTCTTTACTCTTTTCACACTTTCTCACACACATGCATGTTGACACAACCTCAACCCTAATATGTATGTCAATGTTTCATAAATAACACCATTAATAAATCACATGAATGTCATCAAACTTTAAACATAAAGGAATTCACAGAATTACAGAAATAATACGCGTACGGGGATTGAAAATTCGTAATTCATTGCCTTAATCATTTTAAACATAACTAATAGCATTCAAAAAAACTGCTACTGAAATCCTCGTTTTCTGTCCAAACGGTGTAGAATCTGAGAAAATTGCATTAGACGAAAAGTGTGCAGAATCGAGTTTTACTTGGGACAACGCGGGCAGAACCTTAAATTTCATTCGTTTTCCTAACAAAAGTCTGAAAACAAAATTCTGCTACTGTTAAAATTAAAAGAGAAAATATTAGATTGAATTTCTAATATACTTTGAAGTAATGCCATTAAAAATGAGTTATAATTTGTATACATGAATTACATATCAACAGAAAGCTCTTTGAGTCTAGTTTCCAACGCTTCAAACCGTGCGCGTTTTCGAGTTTCCTAGAGGAAGATATGGTCGTTTTAGTAAAAGCCGTCAATGCTGAAAAATGTCAATCGATTGACAAAAGTGTCAATCGATTGAATGACATGTCAATCGATTGGAACACATGTCAATCGATTGAATAACATGTCAATCGATTGGATATGTTTCCAATCGATTGGTATCAGCAGTTTCTCCCCTGTTACGAATTTGAAGCCTGTTTTTGACCCATTTCTCAATTCTGTTCCAACCAAGACATGTAATATATGGATTTCTTCGTTTTTCCGCGTAGATTAAGAATACGCGATCGGTTTTAACTAATTTCAATCGTAGCTCTCGGATTTCACGTAAAACCGAGAGGTGACAAAACTTTGAATCAATGGTACGTCGCGATACGGATGAATTAAGCCGTAGTATTCGAAACACAGCTTATTGGGACTAAGATCTTTCATTCCCAATTCACAGAATTGATTTTGGTTAACTTTTGTAAAACTCCAATTTTTAAGCTTTAATGGTGTATCTATATATATACACATATACACACATATATACACTGAAATATACATATATAAACTTTGGGAGTGAGTTTATAATACTCACAGAGACGATTATACAGAAATTTAAAGGCCGAGAACTTCCGCCGTAATAATCCGTAGTTGAGAATTTCCTCCTCCGTTCTTGATTTTGGTATCCCAATATGTGTATATATATATGTGTATACTGTATGTGTGTTATGTGTGTTATCTGTGTGTGTGTGTTATCTGCCGAGAGAGAGAGAAAGAGCTGCAGAGAGATAAATGAGAGATAGAGAGGTGGTCCAAAAGGGGGGAATTAGTGGGTGTATATATCATATGCAAAGTGCTTAGCACTATGCATATAAAACACACATGACACTTCACACACACTCACAAAGCACTTCCAGCACCAATTTACGCACACACTGCACTAATGTGTACACAAGATACCCTTGTGTGTGTTGAGCTCACGCAATGATACACACACACAGGTAAAATTATACTGCCCATTTCTAAAACTGGTATTTTACGGTTGAAATAAAAATACAGAAAATTATATTAATGTAGGAATTCAATTCCCGGTTATACAAAAATATAGATATCGATTTTGAAACCATAGAAAATGTTTTGAAAATTACATTTTGACCCCAGATAATTATTACAAAGAGAAATTAAATTAAAATACTCATGGAAATAAAATGCAATATTTATTTATTAATGATAATAAAATACAGGGCGTTACACCCTACCCACCTTAACAGAGATTTCGCCCCGAAATCTGAGCTAACTAATCCTGAAACAACTCGGGGTATCTAGTCCTCATGTCTGACTCTAACTCCCACGACGCCTCTCCTTCGTCATGATGCCTCCACTGAACCTTAACCAAAGGAACGTCTCTTCTTCTCAGCCTCTTGATACTCTGGTCAAGAATCCTCACAGGTCTATCCTTGTAGACAACATTCTGACTCGTCTCAATATCATCAAAATTAACCACATGTGAAGGGTCCCGTATGTATTTCCTTAACATACTAACATGGAACACATTATGAACACCAGACATCTTTGGTGGCAACGCGAGCCGATAAGCCACTTTCCCAACACGCTCCAAAATCTCGAACGGTCCGATGAAACGAGGTGCCAACTTTCCTCTCTTCTGACCAAAACGTATTATTCCACGAACAGGTGAAACCTTAAGGAGTACGTGATCTCCAATACTGAACTCCAAGTCCTTTCGACGTCGATCCGCATAACTCTTGTGTCTACTTTGTGCAGTTTTCATCCTTTCCTTGACCAGTGAAATCTTCTCATTGGTCTCTCTCACCAAATCTGGTCCTAACAGTTCTGTATCTCCCACTTCAGCCCAACACAATGGAGATCGACATGGCCGTCCGTACAAAGCTTCGAACGGCGCCATTCCAATACTCGAATGATAACTGTTGTTATACGCAAATTCAACCAAAGGTAAGTGCGTCTCCCAAGATTCTTCAAAGTCAATTGCACAAGCTCTGAGCATATCTTCCATAATCTGATTAACACGCTCGGTCTGCCCATCGGTCTGAGGATGGAATGCAGTACTCATCTTGAGCGAAGTTCCCATAGCCTTCTGCAGACTTTCCCAAAATCCCGAGGTAAAACGTGCATCGCGGTCTGATACAATTGACACAGGCGCACCGTGCAGTCGCACCACTTGTTGTAGGTACATTCGACTCATCCTTTCTACTGGGTAAGTCATATTGTACGCGATAAAGTGTGCAGACTTCGTCAAACGATCCACGATTACTCAAATCGCGTCATGATTCTGTTGTGACCGGGGTAATCCAACCACGAAATCCATAGTTATGTGCTCCCATTTCCATCCTGGGACAGGTAAGGGTTGTAACAATCCCGAGGGTCTCTGATGTTCGGCCTTCACTTGTTGACAAGTCAAACATTTAGACACAAATTCGGCTACTTCTCGTTTCATCCCTTCCCACCAGAAGTTTCTCTTCAGGTCTTTATACATCTTTGTTCCTCCTGGGTGTACTGTCAGTCTTGATTTATGTGCTTCTTCGAGAATTTCTTTTCTCAAACCTCCTGAATCTGGCACACACAATCTGTCTCGACATCGGTATCCTCCATCGGCCCCAACCTTCCATTCTGTCGGGTCCTTCTCTAACATCTTGGCGAACCATGCTTGAAACTTCTCATCTTCCTTCTGGGCTTCGATGATTCGACTCACAAGTGTTGGTTGTACTACCAAGCATCCAAAGTGTTGCCCGATACTTTCCTCAGAAATCTGCACATCAAATTTTGTTATTGTCTCCAAGGCTTTCCATTCCCTCAACATCAATGAAGCAATCATTCCTTGAGGTTTCCGGCTTAGGGCGTCAGCGACTACGTTTGCCTTACCGGGGTGGTACTCTAATGTGAAGTCGTAGTCCTTGATCAGTTCCATCCACCGACGTTGCCTCATGTTCAACTCCTTCTGAGTAAACAAATACTTAAGGCTTTTGTGGTCTGAGAACAAATCAAATTTCTCCCCATAGAGGTAGTGTCTCCAGATCTTAAGCGCGAACACTACTGCTGCCAGCTCTAAATCATGAGTTGGGTAGTTCAATTCATTCGGCTTCAACTGTCTTGAACCATAGGCGATAACCTTTCCGTCTTGCATAAGGACACATCCCAATCCTTGATACGAGGCGTCACTAAAAATAGTGAACTTCTCACCATCCCTTGGTATCGCAAGCACTGGCGCTGTTGTCAATTTCTCTTTCAATTTCAGAAAAGCGCGTTCATGCTTATCAGTCCATTCAAACTTCAAATCTTTCTTAGTCAAACCAGTTAACGGGGCTGCTATCTTTGAGAAACCTTCCACAAATCTCCGATAGTAACCAGCTAGTCCCAGAAAACTTCTGACTTCTGTAGCATTGGTCGGCCGAGTCCAATTCGCCACTGCATCGGTCTTTGATGAGTCAACCGCGATTCCTTGTTGAGAGATCACATGCCCGAGAAACTTAACTTCCTGAAGCCAGAATTCACACTTGCTGAATTTAGCATACAGGCGGTGATCCTTGAGAGTCTGCAACACGATCCTCAGATGTTGTTCATGCTCTTCCTCTGACTTGGAATAGATCAAAATATCATCAATAAAGACAATAACGAACTGATCTAAGTATGGCTTGAATACTCTGTTCATCAAGTCCATAAACACAGCTGGAGCATTTGTCATCCCAAACGGCATTACTAAGAACTCATAGTGTCCGTATCTCGTCCTGAAAGCAGTCTTAGGTATGTCTTCCTTCCGCACCCTCAACTGGTGATACCCTGACCGTAGATCAATCTTAGAAAAGGTCGTGGCTCCTTGCAACTGATCAAACAGATCGTCTATCCGAGGTAAAGGATACTTATTCTTGATAGTAACCTTATTCAGTTCTCGGTAGTCAATACACAGCCGCATTGACCCATCCTTCTTCTTCACAAACAACACTGGTGCTCCCCAGGGTGAAGTACTTGGACGAACAAAACCCAACTTCTCAAGTTCTTGAACTTGTTCCTTCAGCTCCAACAACTCTGTAGGGGCCATCCTGTAGGGAACCTTGGTTATAGGTCGAGTACCTGGCACTAATTCCACACAGAATTCTATGTCCCTTTCTGGCGGTAATCCTGAAATATCTCGGAATACTTCCTCGAACTCTTTGATTACCGGTATAGATGATACTGTCACCTCTGCATTGACAACCTCAATGTTTGCTAGGCATCTAGTGAGGAACATATCACCCGAAGGGTTACATTGGAAATCGAAGAGTTGATTCCCCTTGTCCGCAAATGTGATCTTTTTCTTTGCACAATCCAACTTCGCATGATTCTTCTCGAGCCAATCCATTCCCAGGATTATATCGAACTCCTTCATCGACAGAACCACCAATCTCGCCAAAAGTTCGCGGTCTCCAAACCGAAGAGGACAATTCTTACACACATGTAATAACTTGACTGTGGTCCCTAAGGGTGAGACAGCACTCAAAGCTTCCTCTAAACGATGCGGTATGATACCCAACTTCTGAACGATCTTAACAGATATAAAAGAATGTGTAGCACCCGTGTCGAATAAAACTTTAACATGAGAGTTAAACAAAGTTAGAGTACCTTCCACTGCTCGTTGCTCGGGCGGTCCCTCCTCATTGGTACCTTCTTCATACCCTGTCTCCTCATAGCCAGCAGCCTCGGGAATGACAGCATTCAGACGGGCTTGTCCTTGTTGACCATAGTTACCTTTCCTAGGAGCCTTGCATTCTGGACTTATGTGACCTGGCATGCCACAATTATAGCACACAACTCCTGAACGATCCGTACGCCTAGGTGCTCTGCAATCTTTAGCTCGATGACCGGGAACTCCACAATTGAAGCAGTTGTTGTTTTTGGCCCCTTCTATTGCTAGAGGCTGATACTGCTGAACTGCTTGTGTCTGTTGAGGTTTCTTCCCTCCATCCCAGGTCCTTTTCTGTCCTTGAGGGTACCCTGGTTTCTGTCCGGGATAACCCTTCTGCGGAGGTCGATTTCCAAGCGGCTTCGAATTCTGACACCCATCATTCTCTAACCCCGTAGCCAATCTCACCAGAGCTTCAAATGACTGGCCCAGATGCCCCATAGTCAAATGTCTGAGAGACAGGTTGAGACCTCGGTGATACTTCTTGATTTTCCTCTGGGGTGTGTCCACCATATGTGGAGCAAAGCGAGACAGACGCTCAAATCGAGTAGTGTACTCTCGGACAGTCAGATTCCCTTGAATCAACTCCATAAACTCTTTCTCCCTCTTGTCCTTCTCTTCTTCGGGGAAATACTTCTCGAGAAACCTTTCCTTGAACACCACCCACGGCATTCTCCTTGCAGCTTCTTCCCCTATGGTCGCCTTTTCTGCATCCCACCAATCAGCCGCTGCATAAGACAACTGAAAGATAGCCAGACGCTTCTTTTCCAGATCAGTGCACTCTATGGTCTCAAAGATACGCTCCATCTGACGTAGCCACTGTTCCGCTTGCCAGGGTTCATCAGTTCCAGCAAAATACTCAGGTCGTAGAGCGCGAAACTCCTTAAGAAGCTTGTCTCCAGTCTGGTGGGCTTGCCTCCCATTCCCATTGTAATCCCCATTCTGATTATTGTTTCTTGCGTTCTGATCACTAACCCTCTCCAACCTCCTTACAAAAGCTTCGAACATCCCGGTTGGATCTATTACTGGCGGTGCATTTTCAATAGCGGGACGATTCCTGAGATTTCTTCTAGCCATCTGATCGAGAGAACGGTACCTATCCATCAATCAACAGAATTCGGTCAACCTCTCGAGAAGAAAGAAAATTCTAAACGATAGAAAACGACTAGACACGGAATAAAGTCGAACTATCTTATCTCAATTCTATCTTAACGGGAGATCCTATGTGTTTTGGACAATTGGTCGAGCTATAAACCTGGCTCTGATACCAAAAAGCCTGTCACGCCCCGACGTAGCATAATTCAGGAAAGCATTTAATTTCCTTTATGGACTCGTAGGTCGTGACAAGTGAGTATGACCAATTGTCCCTGCAACAAATAACTTAACAACATTTCTAAAGCAAAGGATACTAACAGAACATAAGCTCCGAAATAAAAAAAAAACTTACTAAACTATTACAGCAGTCATAGTCTTAGGCACAAAACGCCTTATTCAAAAGTCTAAACTAGTTTATTACAAAACCCAAATTTAAAAGACATAGGAAAATATAAAGCAGCCTCCTGGAAAGTCTCCTGACTCTAAGTAGCATAGTCAAAATACCCTAGCTGCTCCTGACCCTGAAAATCTGGACATACAGTCCAGGACGCATCAACGCCGTCAGCTTATGAAAGCTGGTGAGCAAAATAAACAAGTGCTCGCAATGTATATATAAGCATATAAACAACGGTGCAATTTAACTTTTAAAAGCAATAACTTCAAGGTTCCAATTCCAACATAAGCTACGGGGGAATAAAGAAAGCAATAAATATGTGACCATGCGTGAATAATGTAACACCTCATCTTTCTGACTCTTTTCTCTCAACAAAACTCAACACAACCAAACCATTATCTTAGATACCAGGAATACTATCCGATCGATATCCAAAAGAGCACACCAAACCATCGCTTCAGATACCAGGAATAATATCCGATCAATATCCGAAACAAGCGCCTTAGATACCAGGAATAATATCCGATCGATATCTAAGCCGTACACAACACTACCACCATCGCTTCGGATATCAGGAATACTATCCGATCAATATCCGAAACGCGCGCCTTAGATACCAGGAATACTATCCGATCGATATCTAAGTCGTACACAACACTGTCGCCTCCAATACCAGGAATAATATCCGATCGATATTGAGGTCGCACAACTAGAACGCCACTCTTTACTCTTTTCACACTTTCTCACACACATGCATGTTGACACAACCTCAACCCTAATATGTATGTCAATGTTTCATAAATAACACCATTAATAAATCACATGAATGTCATCAAACTTTAAACATAAAGGAATTCACAGAATTACAGAAATAATACGCGTACGGGGATTGAAAATTCGTAATTCATTGCCTTAATCATTTTAAACATAACTAATAGCATTCAAAAAAACTGCTACTGAAATTCTCGTTTTCTGTCCAAACGGTGCAGAATCTGAGAAAATTGCATTAGACGAAAAGTGTGCAGAATCGAGTTTTACTTGGGACAACGCGGGCAGAACCTTAAATTTCATTCGTTTTCCTAACAAAAGTCTGAAAACAAAATTCTGCTACTGTTAAAATTAAAAGAGAAAATATTAGATTGAATTTCTAATATACTTTGAAGTAATGCCATTAAAAATGAGTTATAATTTGTATACATGAATTACATATCAACAGAAAGCTCTTTGAGTCTAGTTTCCAACGCTTCAAACCGTGCGCGTTTTCGAGTTTCCTAGAGGAAGATATGGTCGTTTTAGTAAAAGCCGTCAATGCTGAAAAATGTCAATCGATTGACAAAAGTGTCAATCGATTGAATGACATGTCAATCGATTGGAACACATGTCAATCGATTGAATAACATGTCAATCGATTGGATATGTTTCCAATCGATTGGTATCAGCAGTTTCTCCCCTGTTACGAATTTGAAGCCTGTTTTTGACCCATTTCTCAATTCTGTTCCAACCAAGACATGTAATATATGGATTTCTTCGTTTTTCCGCGTAGATTAAGAATACGCGATCGGTTTTAACTAATTTCAATCGTAGCTCTCGGATTTCACGTAAAACCGAGAGGTGACAAAACTTTGAATCAATGGTACGTCGCGATACGGATGAATTAAGCCGTAGTATTCGAAACACAGCTTATTGGGACTAAGATCTTTCATTCCCAATTCACAGAATTGATTTTGGTTAACTTTTGTAAAACTCCAATTTTTAAGCTTTAATGGTGTATCTATATATATACACATATACACACATATATACACTGAAATATACATATATAAACTTTGGGAGTGAGTTTATAATACTCACAGAGACGATTATACAGAAATTTAAAGGCCGAGAACTTCCGCCGTAATAATCCGTAGTTGAGAATTTCCTCCTCCGTTCTTGATTTTGGTATCCCAATATGTGTATATATATATATATGTGTATACTGTATGTGTGTTATGTGTGTTATCTGTGTGTGTGTGTTATCTGCCGAGAGAGAGAGAAAGAGCTGCAGAGAGATAAATGAGAGATAGAGAGGTGGTCCAAAAGGGGGGAATTAGTGGGTGTATATATCATATGCAAAGTGCTTAGCACTATGCATATAAAACACACATGACACTTCACACACACTCACAAAGCACTTCCAGCACCAATTTACGCACACACTGCACTAATGTGTACACAAGATACCCTTGTGTGTGTTGAGCTCACGCAATGATACACACACACAGGTAAAATTATACTGCCCATTTCTAAAACTGGTATTTTACGGTTGAAATAAAAATACAGAAAATTATATTAATGTAGGAATTCAATTCCCGGTTATACAAAAATATAGATATCGATTTTGAAACCATAGAAAATGTTTTGAAAATTACATTTTGACCCCAGATAATTATTACAAAGAGAAATTAAATTAAAATACTCATGGAAATAAAATGCAATATTTATTTATTAATGATAATAAAATACAGGGCGTTACATAGTAGTCTTCTTCGGTCTGACCTCCGTCGGGGAAATCCTCCACAGGGACTCCGTCACCGGCATAGTAGTCCTCTCCTGCAGGCCCTTCACCTGTATAGTCAAAACCAAGGTGCGCTGGAACGTAGAAATGTCCAGCGGCATAAACGCCGTCAGCTTAATGAAAGCCGAGTGAGTTAAATACTAACAGGGTATCGACTATTGATATTATCACAAGTTATAAATAGTAACCAAATTAGAATTCAGTAAGGGTAACTCCTTTAATCAAACTAATGATCCAATTACTGACGTCCTATTATGCCAATCGATTGACAAAAGCAATCGATTGGTATAAAGTTCAATCGATTAGTATCCAAAATAAGGCAATCGATTGGAAAATAGTTCAATCGATTGGTATCCAAATTATACCAACGGTAAGGCCAGGCTCAAACAAGTATTAAAAGAAGCATACAGGGTCTTATTCACATAATACATTACAAAAAATACAGGGTATTACAAGGTTTAGGGGTATGCACTCACATGCACATTATTATGCACGGATTTTTTAAAAAAATTTTGATGCTTGTGCTTAAATAAATGATGTTACCAAACTTTTTGCAATCTTGAGTCGATACTTCTTGTTAGATAACTTGGATTGGTATAGAATGGTAAACAAGGAAAGTTGTGGTTAAACATTTGCTGAAGTCATGATGTGACGTTTTAGGTTATGTATCATTCGAGTCATAGTTTTATATCATAGATTTGCACAAAAACCTATGCACTGTACGTAGTCACAGGAATGCATGTTTGATGTGAACTATAATATTATTCGGATTTCTAGATAACACATAATGTGGAGACTAAACCCGGTGAGATTTTAAGCCTATCTTTTCTGTATAGAGGGTTGTGAATACATTTTGTGTTTGTCAAATTTCATTGAAATAATGGATTAACTTGTTGTTTAGTCTCATTATTCTTGTTTTGATTGATAGTCAAGTTAAAATATTTGATACCATGCTAACTAATCTTCCGTTGTAGACGTTGAAGAACCATATGACCATAGGAGATGATGGTAGGCCCTCTTTGTTTACCTATCCAGATAAATGATAAAATTTTCTTAGTTCGCCCCTTTGAGCCTTTAAAGTACCTCTCTTTCTTTAATCACCATGATCCTTTTTTTTTTTGGCTCCAACTTGGAGTTTACCACTGAAAGATTGATCAAATTTAGTGGTAATAAGGCAATGCAACGATTCAAGAAGAAGAAGAAAACAAGATGATGTTTGGGGTAGTTGCCTTGGCATTCAATGAATATTCATTTCAAAAGCAACAAAAAGGAAAAAAGAAATATGAAAAGAAGAGAATGAAAGATGAAAGTTGGTAGAAGAATGAATGAAAGAAATTGAATATGCCTTACAATGCTATTCTGAAGATTAATTGATGAATCCTTTCTATTCTTTTTCATTTCCTGAGCCACGTTGCAACATTTGAAAAGTCCTTTTTGATCCTAGAATACATGGTTTGGATATGTAAACAATGGAAAAGGGATTAAAACATGGTGATGGTTAATTTTTCTTGACCATTGGTGTCCTATCCATGAGAATATTGTTCTTTCATGTCATGCATTTTTTTTTTCAGTCATATGTAAGTGTTTCTCATTTTGAAAAAACTGTTTCCTTTGCTGACATATACTAGAGAGATTACACATGTTCTGAGCGTTTTACTTGAGAGTGTAATTAACATTGTGAGATTCGTAGTCAAAGCATAGTTGGATGGTTATTCGAGTTATATTTTAAGTTCATGACATGCGCATGTTCATTTGACTACCACATCACCCATGCAAATTTATGAGAAACTCTAGTGATTTATACGTTGCATGTGCTTGGGATTTTTTTTCATGATGTAGGTGAAAGTTTGGTTCCGTTTCTTCTAGTTTGTTATTCTATTTCAAATTATTATTTTATGATAAGGAGAATTGAATGTTATGTTTTCATTTTTAATAAGACTTTTGAAATATTTAATGAAATAAAGATGGTTATGGGTGACTTGTTGACGAGAACCCTCACGAGACTTCACTCATTTGACTAGGGACACCTAGAGGTTTAAAAGGCTTTTTGCACATGCTAAGTGCAATCGTGATCCATGTGACAATGGAGTAGGATTTTTATTAGTAGTTTTATTTTTTTGTTCTTTTTTCTCGAGAACTAGCAAAATGTAGGTTTGGGGGTGTGATCGAGAGTGAACAAGTCCTAATTACATGCCTTAATTCACATTTGTTAGCACTTTTTATCCTGTTTTTGTGTATTTTTACTTCGTTTTCCTTTTTTTTATCAGGTTTTGGAAGAAAGCAAGAGTTCCAGGCTAACAAGGGTGTGAAAACCAAGCAAATCAAGCAGAAAAACCAATATCGCGTGCGATGCCCGCTCGTACAAATTTCAAAAATCACGCTCGTGCGGTCTGCATGTACAACCCGTACAAAAACCCAATGTTGCGTATTTCTAAGTGCTGAAGACCCCTATGCGAACGAAATTGCCTAATTACGTCCAGAAATGTATCTAAGTTGTTTTTAGTGCGATTTGATTTAGGAAAGCTTCCAAATCTTGCTCCAAATCTATTTATACCCTATTCTAATTCAATTTTGGGGTTACACAACATTGTACACATCCTTCATAACAAAAGCTTCAGCCATTGAAGAGAGGAAAGCAAGGAGAAGAAGAAGAAGACCAAGGATTCACATGGCCTCCTCCATCAACCTCTCGTCGTTCATCGCTTCTATGGTTGCTTAGATCGGTATCTAGGGTTTAGATGAAACCCTAGCCAAGTAATAGGGTATATTTTATGTTTTTCTTTTAGTTTTATTATGTATGGATGATGATTAGATATTTTGAGGATTTTGAATTATAAAATTGTACTTTATTGATTAAATCATTACTTTCAAAGTTTATTCTTGTCTTAGATCTATTTTGAATGTGATGTGCTCAATAGTCTATATTTATTGTGCTTGTATGGATGATTTACATGTAATAGTGCTTATTTGAATTATGATATCAAGTAGTCGAATATTTCATGCTTAGGGAAGACAAATTGTGCCATAACACTAGTTTAGTGTAAGACACTCCGTGCCAACCGAAGATGAATTATGTTGATGCTTGAATCGTAGTTATCTTCTTGATGGAGGAATTGGGCTTGTAACTACAATTCCCCATTATCATCTGATATGCCCAGAAATATCCTTCTACAGTCAAACCTCCACGTCAATAGCAAAGGACCCAGATCATCCGGGAAGGAAGCTGGTGGCCCACATTTCCCGAGCTCTATAAGTGCAACCGCTTGGAATGCAAGCACATCCCGTGAATGCAACTCATCGGTTGTCCACCAAGTGCGGATTGACAGCAAAGATGCTCAGCAGTTTCCTAAATTAGTTAGAAGACTAATGGAAGGTGTATACAGTTTCCTAAACCATTTAGGAAACCTCCCATGATTTGTGCTCATCAACTTGTAAATAGGTTAGGTTTCCTTATCTAACTAGTTGCCTATTGCGGGTGGTCTCTTGCACCTATAAAAAGGGCCACTCACCCCCATTGAAGGGGATCGCATTCTTAGCAAACAGAATAGCATACACATTCATCTCTCACGCATACACCCGGTTGGTATTACTGGTAGTGCCGCCCCAATTGTTGGCTCGCCAGGCCCGCCGGTGTTCTACCAGTAAAGCGCACTGACGCACCGTGGACGTAGGTCACCTTATTAACGGGGCCAAACCACATATAATTGTTTGTGTTACAATCTCTCACTCTTACCAATTTTTGGCATCAACAGTTTGGCACCGTCTGTGGGAAACGACAAAGTCTTTTACCAACAAATTCTTGACTAATCAACATGCCGCCAAAGACGGGTAAGAAAGCTACTGCTCTGACCGGTCAGGAGAACCTGCAGCTCGAGTAGCAGGCCGCCTCCATGACCTCCGAGCAGATGATGGTAGCACTAGCGCAACTCCTGAAAGGCCAACGGCAAACCCAGCAGCAAATCGAAGCACTGTTGGCCCTGCAAGAGAAGCGCCCTCAATCAGAGTACCAAACCAGGAAAAGTGCACTAGACCAGGAGCCTAGAAGAGTCTGGAACCATACCCACTCTATGCCGATATCCCCGTCGGATTGGGAACACGCCTGGGAAGGTGACCGCAGTGGAGCGCCCAAGCGCCCCAGGAGGCGAGCTCGGACCAATCCCCATCGTGTTGAAGATGCCAGGGACATCATCAACAGGCGACCCGCCTCCAGGGGGGAGGGATCAGGGCCGAAGCCCAGGGAATCATCCAAGGACCCTCTGACCCAAAGACGGGAAGATCTTAGGCATACGATTACCCGGAGGAGGAGCCGGATTCTATCCCCTAGATCGATACGCTTCGAGGAGGAAGCCTCATCGTCTGATCCAACTTACCGCTCGGATATCGAACGAAAGACTGAGCGGGAAGATGTGAACGCTCAAATACAGGGCCTGCAGAAACAAATCAAGCAGCTGAGCCACAAGCAGCGTCCTGACCATACCAACACGGAGACTGAGTCACCCTATACCGCTCGGGTCACTGGGTTCCCCCATCCCGCGCAAGTTCAAGCCACCGTATCTCAGTTCTTACGACGGGATAGGGAGCCCTGTGGATCACATTCGAACCTACAGGGCCCAGATGGCGTTGGTTACCACCGTCGACGAATTGCTGTGCCTGCCCTTCCCTAGCACTCTCAAGGGGCCACCAGTGCAGTGGTTCCATGCCCTCAAGCCCCGAACGGTTGATGACTTCAAGACGCTAAGCAAGCTGTTTATTAGCCAGTTCATAGAGATGCTCGATCGGTCACAATCGGATACTCAGCTGTTGACTGTCAAACAGCAGAAGGACGAGTCCCTAAGGGAGTATATGGATCACTTCAATCAGCAGAGGCTCCAGATCCGCAATTTGAACGAGACAGCGGCCATTATGTCCTTCTCCTCGGGAGTTCAACACACCAAGGTTGCTACGTCATTCCACCGAGACTGACCGGCAACCCTGGTGAAGCTCTCGGAGAGGGTCAGAAAGTACATAGACACGGAAGAGTTCCTCAAGTCAAATGCGTCGGCTTTGCAGGAGACGAGTCCCCAAAAGCCAAACGGCGGCGTGAGGACTCTGAGAAGGGCCCGGTTAAGAAACCCAAGCAAGACCAGTAGAGAGGAGGTCAGGACCAGCCCCAGATCTCTTTTACGCCTCTGTCCCGACCAATCCACGAGGTTATGGCCGCGGCCAAGGCTCACAGGTTTCTTCAACAGCCGGCAAAGCTCAAAGCCTCGCCCGGGAAGAGGAATCGGGACAAGTTTTGCCGCTTCCATAGAGACCACGGCCACAACACAGAGGACTGCTTCAAGCTAAAGATAGCAATTGAAAAATTGATCGAGCATGGTCATCTCGCAGAGTATGTCACAATAGATGAAAGGCCAGCACAACGAGCCCGAGCTCCCGGTCAAATACAACCTCTTGGTCAAATCAATGTAATCTCCAGAGGAACTTCAGGCGAGGGGGACTCACATTCAGTACAGAAGAGGCATGCTCGAGCATCCCGGGCGGAAGTCTAGAAGGTCCAATCCACCGACTCCCCGCCAACTGATGTCTTTTCACCTCCGATGATCTGCAGGGCGTCCACTGCCCCCATGATAACCCGTTGGTTGTGACGCTTTCCATAGCCAATACGTGGTCAAGAGGGTGTTGGTAGACACAGATAGCTCAACCGACATCATGTTCATGACAGCATTCGATCAGCTCAAGATAGCCAGGGATCGTCTCCAATCGGTTTCTACTCCCCTGGTAGGTTTTAACGGATCAAGCACCCAATCGCTCGGTACCATAGAGCTTCTCGTGCTTATGGGGACTTACCCTCAGCAGACCTCCCTACTAGCAAGTTTTGTGATCGTGGAGGCCCCGTTCGCCTACAATGTCATTCTCGGTAGGCCTACACTCAACAAAGCCAGGGCCGTCGTGTCCACTCATTGTTTGACGGTTAAATTCCTGACTCCTCACAAACCCGGGAGCCTCCGTGGAGATCAGGCGACTGCCCAGAGTTGCTATGTCAGTTCCCTTCGATGGGGTATCATCACCGAGACATTGAACGTCTAGGAGATGGACCCGAGGGACCAGAATGATAGAGTGGGCTCGATCAAAGAATTGGAGCAAGTGACGCTGGACTCACCATTCCCAGACCGAACGGTCAGCATCGGCACCCTGCTGGAGGGCGGCTCAGGGAGAAGCTGATCCAATTCCTGCAACAGAGTCAAGATGTTGTCGCGCCTACAACATTTATTTCTTTTTTTGCAGGTCAAAATGGGGTGTCTACAGATGTGTTCGCATGGTGCCATAAAGATATGCACGAGATTGATCCTCGTGTAATGTCTCATCGGCTCAACGTCGACCCAGACTCCCGGCCCCGAGAGACAGAAAGTAGTGTGTAAGGAGGTCGAGAAGCTCCTCAAAGCCCACTTCATACGAGAAGTCCACTATCCCAACTGGCTAGCTAATGTGGTACTTGTCAAGAAGAGCAACGGGAAGTGGAGGATGTGCGTGGACTTCACCGACCTGAATAAAGCCAGCCCCAAGGATTGCTATCCGCTGCCTAGGATAGACCTCATTTTGGATTCTACGGCCGGCCATTCACTCCTCTCGTTTATGGACGCCTACTCCGGGTACAATCAGATCAGGATGTACCCCGGGGACGAAGAAAAGACCTCATTCATCACGGATCAGGGGACCTACTGCCACAAAGTCATGCCCTTTGGCCTAAAAAATGTAAGGGCAACTTATCAACGCCTAGTCAATCATATGCTCAAGGACCTGATTGGGAAATCGATGGAAGTATATGTTGACGACCTGCTGGTCAAAAGTCGGGATGAGTTTGACCATCTGGAACATTTGGCCGGAGCCTTCAGCATTTTGAGGATGCTCAGGATGAGGTTAAACCTGGCCAAGTGCACCTTTGGCGTCGCATCCGGAAAGTTCTTGGGGCACCTGGTCAGTAGGCGGGTGTAGACACCCCAATTTTGACCGGCTGTCGAATTTAGGAGAGCGTCACCTCCATGTCCGATGATGATAAAGACCGAAAGAATCGAAGTATTCCAAGCTCTTCAGAAAATTCTCCAAACGCGATAAAATTTCACAGAAAGTAGAGAAAGAGTGATAAAATTTCTCTGTACCGTATCTCCACTGCATTCATCCCGCACAGGTCCAATCAGTGTTGTACAAAATCCATGAAGGAGTGTACGAGAATCACATCAGAGACCGGGCACTCTCTAGAAAGGCCTTATTGCAAGGATCTTACTGGCTAACAATGGCCCGAGATTCTCAGAAGTATGTCAGAAGATGCGACAAATGTCAGTGGTACTCTCCGATGATCAACCGATCTGGAGAACTTCAGACACCGATCCAAAGCCCCTAGCCCTTTACCCAGTGGGGTATCGATATTGTCGGACCCCTACCGACGGGAAAAGGATAAGTCAAGTTCGCAGTCATCGATGTTGAGTACTTTACCAAGCGGGTGGAGGCCGAGCCCTTGACAACAATAAACGAGCGCAAAATGGAAAGCTTCATGGAAAAAAATACCCTCAGTAGGTTCGGCATTCCCCGGGTTCTGGTCAGCGACAACAGCAGGCAATTCAACACCCCGTTGTTCAGGTAGTTTTGCTCAGGCTATGGAATACTTAATCACTACTCCTCCCCCGAGCACCCTCAAGCTAATGGTCAATGCAGTCGATCAAAACAAGACTTGAAAGCGGCAAAGAACTGTGGGTAGAAGAACTGCCAACCCTCCTATGGGCCTACCGAACTACACCCTGAGCGGCAACAGGTGAGACGCCGTTCTCCTTAACCTACGGGTTTGAGGCCATAGTCCCCATAAAGCTCAGGTTGCCTGCTTACCGGGTGGCGAATTACAGTATGCCCGACAACGAGGATGCACTCTGAACAAAACTAGACTTGGTAGAGGAGAAAAGAGACCGGACGTATCTTAAAGTTGCAGCCTACAAGCAGAGGGTGTCCCGGTACTATAATAGCAAGGTGAAGCATCACCGTTTTCAAGTAGGAGACCTCGTCCTTAAGGCAGTGAACCAGTCTACCCGAATCACGAGCCATGGGAAGTTGGGGCCAAACTGGGAAGGTCCATATACGGTTACTCGAGTCAACTGACCAGGAACTTACTGGCTTCAGAGCCTTGATGGACGTGATCTGTCTCACCCTTGGAATGTCCAACACCTCCGGAAGTACTATCGGTAACCATGAGGCATGGGCAGTTTAGCACTGGTTAGGAAATTTTTGTAGCTCCGTTTGAGCATTCACTATAAATTTTTGAATAAAATAAAGATTTTACTTTGCAAAATTACTCCTTTTTAGTGTCCCGTGCAATATTGAAAGTTCGCGGGCCTAACCCCGAGGCAAAAGACCTTGACTCAAAACCAAGGCACAAAGACCTCGGGCCTAACCCCGAGGAAAAAGACCTTGGCTCAAAACCAAGGCGTAAAGACCTCGGGCCTAACCCCGAGGCAAAGGACCTTGGTTTAAAACAAGGGGCAAACACCTCGGGCCTAACCCCGAGGCAACGGCTTCGCCTAGGCCCAACCAGCGGTGAGGGAAAACCCCCTAGGTGGCTGATGATGGCAAGCCTGAAATGACCGTGCAACCACCCATGTTCAAGGTCGGTTTCCTAGAATAATTCACTCTCGCACACCCGCCTTAGCAAAATGCTTGGGAGAGGGGGGGGGGGGGGGGGGGGGGGGGGGGGCAGGGACTGGGCTAAAGCAGGAAATCATACTGGTCATTAAAAGGACTCAGAATCCTAACATTCCTAAGTACTTACAGTGATTAGAGATAACTGGACGGTGAAACATGATTTTCCTATAACACCCCCAGGCCAGCCCGGACAGTAAGTAGGACAAGTTCCTATGATACACCGGGCGGTCACCTTCGAAACACGTCTACCAATTACGGTCCTAAACCATTTACTATGGCAGGGATTGGTCAAAACTAGGTGGACACTGGCAATCACAAATAGGCACACAAGTACAAAAAACAGTAAATAATTTATGAAAGGTTGGTCTCAAGGACCTTTTCATTAATTAAACACTATTTGTACAGGGCCCAGGGGGCAATTATAGTAGCCTCCCCCCCCCCCCCCCCCCCAAAAAAAAATAATTCATTACAATACAGAGGAAAACGGGTCGGGACCTCAGTGGTCCACCTCGACCACGTCTTCAGTTTCCCCAGCCTCCTCTCCCAGGTCAGCTCCTCCCTCCGGTGCAGAGCCTCCCCCCAAGGCAGCCTCCACAGTAGGACCAATGTCCCAGAAGTCAGAATCAATCCCCTCATAGGACGAGATGTCCCATTCGAGGTGATCCCAAGATATCCTGCGCTTCAAGTCTGTGTAGCCTTGGAAGAAGCCATCATCAAAAGCTTCCTCTCGGGCCCTGGCTATTGCAGCCTCCTGCCGTTCCTTCTCCAGGGCCTTCGCTGCCGCTGTGCTAGCTGAGCAGCATCTAGGTCAGCCTGGGTGGGAGCTAGCTCAGCTTGGATAGCCCTGAGGCTCAAGGCCAAACCCTTCACCTTGTCCTTCTCTACGGCCAGAGCGGTGCCTCTGGCCTCTAAGATCGCTTTCTCCTCAGACAGAGTGGCTTCTGTAGCAGCGGCCCTCCTGGCCAAGGAAGGTAGGAAGGACTCAGCCCCGGCGGCCATGCATCCAACCTGTGAAAAGTTAAAACCGACCGGTTAGAGACCCAGCACAATTGACAAAATAGTTGAAGAAAAGGAAGTAAAGGCAAGAGAAATCACTATGTGAGAGAGGTTGTATAGCCAACTCTGGAAGCCCTCGGGAGACATGTTTTCGCATGCCTCCACTTGGCTAGAAAGCAGACCAGGCCTCACCCGCTCCCTGATCTCGGTTGAGGCAGTTATCGGTGCCACTGCCGGCACCCCCGCCCCGGGGGCAGTTTCTTCAACTACTACCACGCAGAGCGTTGAGGTCCCCACTGGCTCAGGACGGACACCGTGCCGGATCTGCCTCAGTGGGCGCTCTCCACCTGGGGCCTCGGCGGCGGGCCTTTTTCCTTGTGTCACCGCCATTCGGGCGGCAGCAGTAGCAGGGGCAATGACCTGCCTCTCCCTTAGTTGCTCCATATTTCTCTTCGGAGCCATCTGTGCAATAAAAGAAAAGATTGAACAGTTAATAATCAGTATGGAAGACAGAAAGGAAGACTACAGGAGGCAGCAGAGTCCGAGCAATTACCAGGAATAATAACAGGGAATACCAGAGTTTCTTTGGGCTGAACCAGGTTGTCAGTGGCTCAGAAGTCGCCCGTCCGGGTCAATACGTTCTAGATGTTCACTGGCCGGTCTGCCAAACTCTTGATCTGGGCCTGGCACTCGTCAGGAATGCTCGGTGGGCTGGTTGATCCCACTGCAAAGCCAAAAACAAAATGGTTAGTCTCAGAAACTAAAAGCAAAGCAAAAAAGTAAGCAAAAAGTGAACCGTACGGGCTTACCCCTCAACTCTCCCGCCCAAGAAGTCCTCATCTGGATCCCGAGGGCTGGTTGGCAGAGCCCGAGGGTGGACACTTGGAAGAACTTGTTCTTCCACCCTTTGTTGTTGGTCGGTCAGTTAACCAAGGTCTTCCTCCCCTAACGAGCCCTAAGGGAAAAGAACCAGGTTTTTCCATGTACGGGGAACGGTCGGTGCGTCCAGAGGAATTCCTGGACGGAGAGTTCATAGCCGAATACCTGGGGCCACAGAGAGATGGGCGCCATCAAGAACCTCCAACCGTTCGGGGCCAGATGGGCCGGGGCAATCCCCAAGTAGATCAGGATGTCCCGAGCGACCGGATGGAGGGGGAAGCGAAATCCAGCCATGAGGATGTCCTCATACAGGGTGGTGAAACCCCACTGGTAGATTTGGGCCCCACCAAGACTCACCGCTAAGGAGCAGTGGTCACGAAGGCCGTATCTATCCCTAATGCGCCCGTGATCCTTAGTACGCAATGTGGACGGGATGAATTCTCTAGAGAAGGCCACCTCGGGGTCAGGTTCCCCTGGTGTTCTGTCGCCTGAATCCCTGGACGTGGAAGCAATGGGGGCTTCCTGGTCTGACTCATCCTCGGAGATACAAATCGGGATTCTGCCTTCGCTATGCTAGTCAGAGGGGGACGCAGATGGCAGACTCACACTTGTGTCCGGCTCCTCTGACCCGGACCGCTCGTCCTCCGACCGGGAGGAGGATGAGTTAAAACCGGAGTGACACATTCTTGGGGTTTCAGTAGCTAAAGCGGGAAGAAGATGGTAACCAAGGTATGGGTCAGGAACCCCGAGCCTGGTATATAAGGGGGCAAGGTCAGTAACCTAAAAGGCAGGGAGAAGATGGTCCTAAACATAAGATGGCACTCTCTCAAGACTACCCCGGAAACACCCGCTCGGATCAACCGCCCTAATGTGCCACCTGACTTAAAGAAAAAGCAGAACCTAAGGAGGAAAAAATCCCACTCCCGTTTACAGCCTACCGGGCTCCAGCCTTACCGCAGAAAGAAAAGAGAAAGGGAAAGAGAAGGGAAAGAGTGAAAAATTAAAGCTCGAAAAGGAAAGGGACTTAAAGAAATCGACACAAGAAAATCGCTCGGGAATCTTGATCGGAAACTTGCTCGCTCTGAACCGCTCGGGAATATGCGTCTTTGCAGCAAAGAGTTGAAAGAATGAATAAGTGTTCCTTTATATAAGAGACACGAAAGGTTCAGATCAAAATAGATCCAACGGCTCATATATTTTCCCGCCCAAAGTAACTGACAGCTGTCACCTTGGGCACGTGAAGCGTCGCCTCAAAAGGTGCACGCATTAAATGCTAACAAGACGATTTCGTTACCATGGAAACGGTCCGGTTACATCCATGATGGCATCGTTTGATCCTGACTAGGCCAGTCATAAGTTGAAGACCCGAGCCCACGGTGCCACCGCTCGGTCCATACCCCAGATGACCGTTACGACCGGTCCCGCCCCGGGTAGGGTCCCGACTTCATACCAGACGGTTCCTCGGAAGCAGTCTTGAATTTCAAACTTCGTCTGATGGGACATCACATCAACTCTGAAAATGGGGGACAGCTGATATGCCCAGAAATATCCTTCTACAGTCAATCCTCCGCATCAACAGCAAAGGACCCGGATTACCTGGGAAAGAAGCTGGTGGCCCACCGTTCCCGAGTTCTATAAGTGCAACCGCTCGGGATGCACGCACATCCCATGAATGCGACTCAGTGGTTCTCCACCAAGTGCAGATTGACATCCAAGATGCTCAGCACTTTCTTAAATCAGTTAGAAGACTAATGGAAGGTGTATACAGTTTCCTAAACAATTTAGGAAACCTCCCATGATTTGTGCTCATCAACTTGTAAATAGGTTAGGTTTCCTTATCTAACTAGTTGCCTATTGCGGGTGGTCTCTTACACCTATAAAAAGGGCCACTTACCCCCATTGAAGGGGATCGCATTCTTAGCATACACATTCATCTCTCACGCATACACCCGGTCAGTATTTTTGGTAGTGCCACCCCAATTGTTGGCTCACCAGGCCCGCCGGTGATCTGCCAGTAAAGCGCACTGACGCACCCGTGGACGTAGGTCACCTTATTAATGGGGTCGAACCACATACAATTGTTTGTGTTATAATCTCTCTCTCTTACCAATTTTTGGCATCATCATCATCCAATGTAATAAGCTAATTGAATGTATAAATACCCTTATTATGAAGCTAGTGGTGGATTTGCAATGCTAGGTTTAATACATGTATTTATCAAAATAACTTTTAATCGCTTTCATAGTTTAGATTTATTTTCATTGTTTTTAGTTTAATAGAAAATCCAAACAAACTTCCGTTTCTATAATTAATTAGACTTAGGGTTTTTTAAATTAAAGTGCTTTAGTATTTCAATCTCTCTGGGTTTGATCTGTACTTCCACACTACAAATCTTTTAAAATAGAGTATACTTTTCATCTTGATTCTGACAAGATTAGTACTGCAACATAAAGTTATAATCTTTCAACAACTCCATCCGCCGCCTCTTCTTCATGTTAAGCTCCTTTTATAAGATTAAATATTTCAAGCTCTTATGGTCGGAAAATAGGTCGAACTAATCTCTGAATAGATAGTGTCTCCATAACTTGAATGCAAACACAATAGCTGCCAACTCTAAATCATGTGTCGGGTAGTTCTTCTCATGCGGCTTCTACTGCCTAGATCCATAAGCAATCACTCTTCCGTCTTACATGAACACACACCCTAAACCTTGATATGAAGCATCGCTATAGATAACAAAAATATCTCCACTTATTGGAATAACTAGCACTGGCGCAGAAGTCAATTTCTCTTTTATCTCCTGAAAAGCACATTTGTGCTTATCTTGCCATTCGAACTTGGTCACCTTCTTCGTTAAGCTAGTGAGTGGGGCTACAATCCTCAAAAATCCGTCCATGAAACAATGATAATACCCAGCTAACACAAGAAAACTTCTAATCTCTAAAGCATTTCTAGGCTGGCTCCAATTTAACACGGCATCAATTTTTGAAGAATCCACAGAAATACCTCCCGAGAAACAACATATCCCAAGAACTTGACTTCTTTGATCCAAAACTCACACTTGCTAAACTTGGTAACAAGATGGTTGCCTCTAAGAGTTTATAAGGCAATTCTCAAATGTTGTTTGTGCTCTTTCATAGTCTTTGAGTAGATCAAGAGTCGTCAATGAAGACAACAACAAATTGATCTAGATAGCGTCTGAATACCCAATTCATACAATCCATGAACACCGTTGGGGCATTGGTCAACCCAAATGGCATAACCAAGAACTCATAATGCCCATTCCTTAAGCAGAAATTTGTCTTTGGTACATCTCCTTCTCGAACAAGTAACTAATGATACCCTGATCGCAGATCAATCTTTGAAAACACTACGGCTCCTTGTAATTGATCAAATAGATCATCTATCTGTGGTAGTGGGTACTTGTTCTTAATCGTAACCTTGTTCAGTTCTCTGTAATCTATGTAGAGTCGCATTGATCCATCCTTCTTCTTAACAAACAACACCAGTGCTCCCCAGGGTGAAGTGCAAGGTCGAATGAATCCAAGGTTCTCCAATTCTTGAATTTGCTTACCCAGCTGTTGCATTTCAGTCGGTGCCATACGATATGAGGTTTTCGATATTGGTGCCATTTCTGGCATTAGCTGAATGCCAAAGTCAATCTCACGCTTTGGGGGTAATCCAGAGAAGTCTCAAAATGCATCCTCAAAATCTCGTACTACTAAAATCTGAGCAGTAGTGGTCTCTGTGTTGGTGCCTTCTATCACAGCCAAACGGGTAGTGAGAAATGCATTGCTCTACAGATTACACTAAAAGATGAATGGCTGTGCTCCCGATAATGGAAAAGAAATCATCTTACTAACACTGTCTAATTTGGCACTGAACATCATTAACCAGTCGATTCCTAAAATCACATTGAACTCTCTCATCGGCAGAACTATCAGATCTGCAAGTAACTCTTAGTCATCTAGAATCAACACACACTACTTGCACACTTTACCCAATTTTACAATGACGCCTAAGGATGAAACCACATTCAAAGCTACGTCGAGGTTCTGAGGTTCTAAACCTAATTCTTTTATGACTCTGTGTGCTATGAACGAATTCATTATTCCTGTATCAAATAAGACTCATGTATAACTATTATAAAGGGTAAGTGTACCTTTGAGGTTTTGCTGCTCGATGGCTTGAATCCTACTCCTCTTGAAATAATAGCATTGGCATGCACTTGATTAAATGGGGTTGTTGGTCTAGTCTCTGTTTGCATGCAGTGATAGCAATCTTTGCTAGCATGGCCCTTCTTATCACAGAAGTAACAGACAATGTCTTGTTGCTTGTTGTTCCTGGGTACTGTGCAATCCCTCGACATATATCCTGGAATCCCGTAATTGAAGCATACACCATAATTGAATCCTTTTATAGGTGCTCCTAATGCAGCACCGCACCAAGCAATTGAGCTTGTGCTGGCGAAGGGTTGGGTATTTGTCCTCTCACACCGTTCCATTATCTCTTCACTCCAGCATTATGGTGCGAGTTTGGTTGGCCATGATTGGGACCACTAGCTGCCCTAAATGCAAACTACTTCTACTGCTGGCTCCCATACATTATCTCCAAATTAGAGGCCAACTCTACCAAATTCTCAAATGGCTACATCACAAAATTCATGGCATGGCCTTGAATAGTCATCCTAAGCCCACAAAGATATCTCTTATTCTTCTTCTCCAAGGTATCCACCAGGTGTTGGGCAAAATGAGACAATCTTTCAAATATGACTGTGTACTCCTGAATAGCCTTGGTTCCTTGAATTCTTTCTCCTTCTTGTCTCTCTCTGACACAGGGAAATACTTCTTAAGGAACATGGTCTTGAACTCCCCCAACTTAAACATCTGATAGCTTCTTCTCCCAAAGCAGCCCAATGAGCTTCCCACCATTCTATGGCAGAATAAGTGAGCTGAAACTCCGCAAACCTCTTCTTGTCAGCATCTCAGCAAACCAAAGCCTTAAAACTTGACTCCATCTCTCTAATCCACTATTCGGCTTTAAATGCTCCTGACACGCCATCAAACTTTTTGGGCGTAGAGCTCTGAATCTCTCTAACAACTTGTCTCTGGTAGGTCTCGGTGGAGGTGGCGGCGGATAATGAGGCCCACCTTACTGATCGCCAATATGCTCCAACCTTTGGAGATTTCTTTCAAAAACTCCGATGGGGTCTAATCCTTCCGATACTAGTTTAGATGGTCCAGCTCCATTATGGTTGTTATGAGTTACACTAACCATCCTAACTCTGTGCACAAGTATACATTTTGGCATAATTATTTCTCAAATTGAACTACTGCCTTTAGAAGATTGTTCAGAGGTGTTCACTACCCAAAATCAAATATACTTGTATGCACACATACAATTTATTAGCATGAGATGCAATCGCATTCAGAATGCCAAGAGATGAGCTGTCAAATGCAATGATATGTGGATAAAGAAAGAAAAGAACAATAAAAAGTCATGCTATGCAACTTAAGACGTAAAGGATGCTCTAGAAATCTTCGTTGAATCAGTGTCGTAACTACCTACGTGTCATTCTAGCGGGGTAATCTTATTGTTTGCAACTTAATGTAGGACAATCGCGAGCATAACTAAACGTAGTGCTCAGATACCAAAACAATCTATGTCACACCCCGGTGTTGCGATAATTAAGAGAAGTAAGCTTTCTTATCAGACTTGTAGGCTCGTAACAAGTTACAGATCGTATGATTGTCCAATTATCAATGAAAAATATACAAAATATCAGAGTAATAGTAGCAACAGAAATGATTCCATGTTTAGTGAAAGCAAAAATAGTGTTTTACAACTTCATTATACATAATTATAAATATTGCAGTCATCCAAATCCAAAAGAAACAGAAATCTAAGGTCAAATGGCCGAAAACAACGGCAGCAACAACAATGTAATAAAAGATAAATGATAAAATTCTCCAGAGGGAACAAAACAGCTTCAACCAAATAATTGTTTAGTTGGCAAAGCCCATCCTTCCTGGTCAATGTTTCCCTCTCAATGGTACTAGCCCAGTGGAATGGCATCTCCAATACTTGGAAATATAGCAGCTAGACACGGATGTCAAATTCCTTACCTTCTAAGTAAATTCGTCATTAGGGTCTGGATTATTCAAATTCATCCGCTCACTGCTTACTATATTACTCTCCATCCTCGTATTTATTTCTTTAATAGGTTCAATTATTTTTCTAACCTCACTACCCTCCATATATTAAAAATCATCGTCTTTGGAAGGTTGATCAAGAGCGTTAAAAACGTTTAATTTTAGGTTCATGTTTCCGAACGACACTTTCATCACCCCCGTTCGACAGTTGATACATGCATTAGCGGTGGCTAAGAATGGACGACCAAGAATGATAGGGGTATGCTTCCAAGCTTATAGAACTAATTCGGTATCAAGGACCATAAAATGAACGGGATAAAAGCATTGATCAACTTTAACTAGGACGTCCTCAATGATTCGTCTAGGGATTGTAACAGAACGATCTGCTAATTATATAGTAGCGGTCGTGGGTTTAAGTTCACCTAGTCCTAATTGTTTATAAACCGTGTAAAGTAAGAGATTCACACTCGCTCTTACGTCAAGGAGAACACTATGAATGACAGTGTCACCTGTAACGCATGAGACTGTTGGTGTACCGGGATCTTTATACTTTGGAGGAGCATGTTGGAAAATCTAACTTACTTTTTCAGTTAGGAAGACCTTTTTAGGAGTGTGACTACGCAATTTACGCTTTTGAGTACATAGGTCTTTCAGAAATTTAGCGTAAGTGGGAATTTGTTTTATCACATCGAGGAATGGGATATTGATTTTAACTTGTTTAAATACCTCGAGTATGTCTTCAGTTTTTGATGTCTTCTTTGGAAAATTTGATGGTTCATCGAAATTTGGTGAAAAAGGCAGTTTAGGTACATAATTCTTAGGGTTTGTTAAATTTTCTTTTTGATTTAGGCTCACATTCTCACCCCTCTCTTTATTAGAGTTAACATTCATATCTTTCACATTCTCTTTCAAAATTTCTATAACTTTATCCTCTCATGTGGTCATCCTAGTCGAAATGGTGTTTACTTGCTCACTCGAACTCCCATTCTCAAATTGGCCCTTAGGATTTTGAATAGTTTGACTTGGCAACTTACCCTCATTTCTACAACTCACCGCATTAGCTAGTTGACCCATTTGGGACTCAAGCTTTGCAATGGATTGTGTATGAGAGTGCACTATTTGTGCTTGAGCCTGTACTTGTGTTTTGATATTTTTAAGGGATGCCAACACCTTCTCTTCAAATGCATTAACCCTTGGAGGGTTAGGATTAGGAGGCGGATGTTGGTATTGAATTTGTTGAACATGGGGTCAATAAGCATATGATTATAATTATTTCCTGGGAATTATTGAATAGAGTTTATGTGTTGCTCCACGAATTCCAGAAACTAAGAGGCAGATGGACATGTAAGGATAGAATGTGAAGGATCGGAACATATTTGATAAGTTTTATGAGCAGGTGGGGCTGGCATTTGGTTTATTGTTAAAAGTCGGTCAAGTTTTTTAGATTTTTCTTAAAATTCAATTGAATGAATTGACTCAAACTTTACCTCACGTTTCGATTGCAGAAGATATCCCTCAGAACGTACCGACACGGCCTAATGTATCCAGTTCTCGCTTAATGTTTCCAAAATTTTCCAGGCCTCATCGGTGCTTTATGTAGGAAGGTCCCCGTACAAACAACATCAATGGTATTACGGACAGAGGGAATAAGTCCCTCATAAAAGACCTGTACCAACTGCCACTTAGGAACCTAATGATGTGGGCAAGAGTGTAATAATTCTTTAAATTTCTCCCAGGTATCATAAAGCATTTCCCCATCTTGCATCACTAAGTTTGTTATGTATTTTCTTATTTGATTAGTTCTTGTGATTGGGAAAAACTTTTGTAAAAAAGTGTTGTGTAAGGCTTCCCATGTTTTAATTATGTTTGGCTCAAGTGATTGAAGCCAATAATTCGCTTTATCTCTTAAAGAGAATGGGAAGAGACAGTTTTAATTCATCATTAGCAAAATTTTGGATTTTTAAAGAAGAGCAAATGTCTTGGAAATCCCCTAAGTGTTGATAAGGATCTTCTTTTATACGGCCATGGAAAGAAGTAACTAGATGGTAGATGACCTTATCTCAAAGTGAGATGTCGTCGCCTCCGGTAATTCGATACCTTCTTGAGGCGTGTAAGTCGTAGGAATAAAATAATATCTAAGAGGAAGAGGTGGAGGTATATTAGGGTTATTCATATTATTACCATTATTTTGATTATTACCGTTATTTCTAATATCAGCCATTGGAATAGGTTCTATGTTAAAAGTTTGAGTTTTTTGTATATGTTGAAGGGTACTTTGAATTTCAGCCTGAAACAACGACGATGGTTTTGGAGTCGACTCGTCGTCTATTATCAGCTGAGCTCTAGGAGATTGGGTTGAAGACTTACTAACTCTAAGGGTACGTTCAAGTTCAGGATCAAAAGAGTGTAGTTCTGGTTTATTTGAACGTGTAACAAGCATAAACTAAAAGAAAATAAACTCAAACAACGACTGACAAAAAAAAAACGAATAGCAATCACGCAAATAGGGCAACAAGCACACAACTACTGTAGGAAAAATAGGTTTAAAATTTATTTAAACGCGCAGTGGAAAAACAAAGTTCAAAACTTTTATTGGTTGCCTGGATCTATTACTCATTAACTCTATAGATGCGTACAGGAGAGGGGACAGGTGCATTACCTTATGGTCTTGAACCCAATTCTGATTTAGTCCTTCTCCTTCTATGTGCAGCAGCAACATCTAAGAGATCTTCACCCTTATGTCTCCTTGAATGCTCCCAGAGTGGCTAGGGTTGGTGGGAACCCTAATAGTGAGAATAGGGAAGGTTTGGGAACTCCAAACAAGTTCTGCAGCAACTGGTATGTTAAAAATGACGAACTCACTTTTCTGGACGTAGCTGCCCTATTTATAGATTCCCAGAACCGAACTTACTTTCAATCGATCAAAAACTTCGATCGATCGAACTTTCGATCGATCGAACCTGTCTAGACTTCAATCGATCGATAACAACTTCGATCGATCGAACCAGTCTTGACAACATTCTCATTTGCTTTTCCAAGCATTCTGGCGGAGCTAAGAGTGGGACCTCCTAGGTTCTTAGTTACTGGCTCCGATTAATTATTATTCCATCTAGTCAGTACTCTTGACTAAGGAATCAATAATTAATCAATTATCATTAATGCCACTATAAAATGATAATTTCACTCAAGTGCATAAGAACATAATCACACATAAATAAGTGATTGCTAGACTTGTATAATATGATACGGATGTCCCTCTACCAGGCAGTATTCGTATCTATCATTGGGATGTATGTCTTAAGATACTGTCGACCCAATAGATAGTACATCTTATATTCCTCAAGTATCATTCACTACTCTTGGATTACTAAACATGTCAACAATAACAATTTGTTGACAAGGCTGGCCAGCTCTCAGTAATCACACCTAGTGACATTCTCGAGGGAATACTTACTCTTCGTTTTATTGAAGAGGGTAGAATTCCATCTTGACAATATATGTTCCCAACATTGCATACTTGATTACCCAAGATACCCAGGTGTTGATCTTGCAAGACCTCACTGATTGGTAAGTCAAAGCAACCAAGTATACAACTTGCGTCCATAACTGTCTCAGGATTGAGGACATGTATCCCTATACAAGTTTTGAGTTCCTATTGACGGTGATAGCGTTTAGGTGTCAAAAGGCATAACTCAGGTCCGTCAATGCACCGAGTGCACTAGCATATTAACCAAGAGTCAAAGACTCTTATGAATGAGATTCATCATTCTACCCCGTAGACGTTAATCATGCTACACTATATACCTGATAAGTTATCCATACTTATCATCTACTGTGACTTATTTGAAACAACAAGGATTTGTGATTCATATTTCACATGTGTAATTATATACACAAATGGACCACATACAATGTTGTTTAAGGATTCCAGTCTAATATTCATCTCATGAACTAACATGCATAAATGCATTATGATATTCCATTGTCCAACTAATTGGTTTGAAGGCATATTCCCAACAAACTCCCACTTGCACTCATAACCATATAGCGTTAGCACTAACACTAACATAGTCTCTGTGACTAGTCAAAATCCTAAACCCGTAAGGTTTTGCATAGGGACTGATGATCATCGACTGAAACAATCCATAGTAAAACATCTTAATGTTATACTATATCCCTAGACAAAAGACGTTACATGACATGTATCCAGTAAAGCTAATTTGAACATTGTCCAAAATACCATCACCCTGCATATATCCGCTAGTTCTTTCTCAAGCCCTAGAGAATATATACTTTGTGATAGTTCAGAAAACTGAACATTCAATTGGACTGATATCTGTGAACAACCTCAACGGTATAACTGATATCCATACCTAACATCACATACAAGGTTTATCAATAGCGAAGGCTTATGATATACCTTTCATGCGATCTCTTTCATCTTGTATCCCAAGATACAAGTCTTGAAAGAGCAATAGGTTATGTTCAAAGGTGAAAAACCTTTATCGAAATGTTCTACGTTGAATCTAGCCAGCAACTTTCTAATATAGAAGTTTGAGACAATCTCATTATCTTAACTTTCTGATCTTGAATGAGCAAAAATCTTAAGATTATAGCTCGCCTCACCGAGATCATAAATGTCAAGTATACTGTAGAAACTTAACCTTAATCATTGATGACACTACTTTAACATATCGTAATGATAAAGATATCATCAATATATGGAACCATAATCACCACCACACTTCCTTTGTGCAAGGATCCTTACATCCATTTAAGCTACTACATCCATACTTTAGATGAATCCAAAGTATTTTGACCAATATGTCAAAACAGATGTCTTTATCTCTGGATGATTGCTTAAGTTTGTAGACTTATGCAAATCATATACCGGAGCTTCCTTATCACAAAACTTCAATGCACAAAGCGATTTCAGCAACGCTAAGAATTCTCCACTAGAATGAAGTACCGATGTAGGAATGGATGAAGAGGTAGTAGATTTTAGTTCTAGATGATTTATAGATTGCTTTAAGATATAAATTACTTTACTTTTTTATATTATCTTTCCTTTGCAAAATTTGGTCTCCAACCAACTTTGTTTTCTCTGGAAACACTACAAAAGTATTATACTTCTAATCTAGATTCAAAAGGCTCATCATTTCTTTACACTAAAGTGCTAGACATCCATATCCAAAGTTACCATGAGAAAGAAGTCGCATTCTTTTCACAACTTTGGGGATGTCTATTGAAAAGATTTGCTTTTGAATAAGATCCGGTATGTACATTGTAGTACCATCGAGAAAATCAAGGAATAGTTCCTTCTACCTGCTACACCATCCCGTGGAGGCACACTAGGTGTAGACTGTCAGGAAAGAATTTCATTCTTATCTCTTGTAGACAATAAACGCATCAGACAGATACTCACCATTTTGATCAAATCAAAAGCAGTAATATTCTTTTACCAACAACTCCTCATTCCAAACCTTTCGAATTTCTTCAAAAGATTGAAGAAAAGGTGCAATAGGTAAATTTATATCAGTATCTGGAGTAGCCAAAACTGCTTTTCAACTCTAATGTTTATTGGCCCACATACGTAAGTATGCCTAATTCTTATAAGTCTTTGGTCGTGTGATCTTTCAAAAAGAAAAATCACCTGATATCATTACCCTCTAAATAGGATTGACAAATAGGCAGAGGTCTTAGCGACCAAAAAGGTTTAGGATCCAATCCTCTACTTCCTATTTTTCCTATTTAGATTAATATGATCTGATCACGTTTACTCTCTAAATAGGACTGACAAATAGGCAATGGTCTTAGCAACCAAAAAGAGCTTAGGATCCAATCCTTTACTCCCCATTTATCCTATTTAGATTAAATGCGATCTGACCTCTAAACCAAAACTTATAGAATTAGTTGAAGGTGCTATCCTTTTAGATGGTAAAATACCCATGAGTTATTTAAATACTTCATTAGATAATATATGAGAAACAAGAGTAAATAGGTGAGATACTTGCTTGACAAGTTATTTAGATCACATAAAAGAACGCTTTCTTTTAATCAAGAATTTCAGTACCAAAATCAAAAGAATAAATATTATTCATTAATTCAAAACTGAAATCGATCGAATAACTCCAAAGTTTTATTACAATATAAAACTATTAATCTAATAGCAACTTTTGCATCAGATCCCAAAAGCAATCAAGATCTTCTAATCACTGCACATTCTTATTTTTCAATTCCCTGCAACAATTACATATATAATTAGAAAATTTAGAATTAGTGCCCATAGTAGTTGAAGTATCAGTTTTTCAACTTACTTCAAAAACTAGTGAAAGGATCGTACCTTGCCTTTTGGTAGTCAAGTATTCCACACAGTTCCTTTTCCAATGCCCTCTCATGCCGCAATGAAAACACTTTCCTTTTGGCACGGCACCAGCCTTTCCCTTTCCAAGTCTTGCCTTCTTCTCAACAGTTGGCTCAGGCTCACATATCCCTGAGTCTTGCTTCTCCTTCTCTAAACTTATGCCCTCAGGCTTAGTTCCAGAAGATGAAGCCATTCCAATGTTCTAAACATATGACTCCTCTTTGACTATATCCATCGTTGCCTAAAGAGAGCTCATCAATTCACTTGGTGAAAAAACTATTTTACTCATTTTAAAAATGTTTTTAAATTGAGTGAATGATGAAGGCAACGAATGCAAGATTATGTCAACTTGAGTCTCACCATCAATGTTGGAACCCAGAACATACAGTACTTTAAAATAAGTAATCATTTTAAAAACATGCTCTCTTATTGAAGTTCCTTCCAACATTCTGGTGTCCATGATTAACTCCAAGGCTCTAAGCCTTGTAGTTCGACTCAGCTTCCCAAACATCTCCTCGAGGTTCAATATTATACCACGGGCAGTGTTTAAAGGTTGATGTTGCTGCTTCAACACATCAGACAAAGAGTCTAAGATGCTAGAGCGAGCTATACCATCAAATCTTATCCACTGCCAATATTGATCCGCAAGATCAGTTGGGGTGTCATGGCATGGAATAGGTGGACAGGGAATGGTAAGAACGTATTTACATCCATTAGCAGTTAACAATTCATCTAGTTCCAGTTTCCATTCAACGTAGTTGTTTCCAATTAGCTTATTCTGGATCATGGTTATAGCAAGTGGGCTAGACATTATGAATCTAAAATACAAATAATGTAACAGAATTACAATATTGAAATCATGAATATGACAATTTAGATGTAATACCCGCTATTTTTAAATATTTATTTCCCAAGATGAATAAGTGTTTTTATGTTGTTATTATAATATTCAGTATTTATAGAACTCGATTATAAATTTTCAGAATTTTTAGAAACAGAAATTTAGCAGATTTGTGAATATCTGGTATATTTGGATCAGTTATGATTTTATTGCTCATCCAACCAAACATGGCCCTAAGGAAATAATTATCCTTTGATCCTTTAACTCTTGGTAATTGCAAGGTGAGGTCCCTCCTTGGTTCCTATATATATGGGACCATTTCATTACATTTATCCTTAGACTTATGAGGTTGAGAAGTTATCCTAATGCACACACAAACACCAAGAACACCAAGAACACACACACAAACACCAAGAACACACACACAAACACCAAGAACACCAAGAACACACCTAATACACCAAGAACACACCTAGTAAACCAAGAACACACATAGTACACCAAGAACACCAAGAACGCTATTTGAAGTCGGAATTTTATATTCGAAGATTCTTCGGGTTTTCTCGGCATCATTATTCTGCGAATTTAGGTGAGTCTCCAACTCACTCAGCTATTTATATTACACTTTGTTATGAACACATGATTATGATTATGATTATGATTATGATTTATATTAACTATGTGATGCTTATACGTATTATATTACGTATTTAGATAAGTATGGCATAAATACGATAAACTGGTATTTTCAAATACGACTGGAATCGAGATGGATTCTTAATGAGGATCGAAAATTCTTAACTTCCAACATGAATACTTATTTATTTGATCTCACGTAACTTTAATATTTTCGGATCCTGACTTATAAATTGGAAAATGACCAAAATACCCCTGTGCCCTATTTTTACTAGAATCATACACGATGTCTAATATTTCATTCTAGTTTTTGTTTGAATGTTGTTATGTGTAATACCCTGTATTTTTCTTGTATTTTTATATCCTTTTGATATATATGAGATAATAACGAGATTAAGAAGCCGACGTGCATATTAGTGGGTCTGTTGACTGCAGAGGTTGATACTATTTATGGGTGCGCGTGAATGCGGTCGCTAAGACCGTATGATGTTGAGTGTGGAATCCCAGGTGCTGGGATAGGACCGGGACTTCGTGTCAAATCAATATATGATAGAGTTGGCCAGAGTAACATATGGGGCGAGTGGGCCAGAGTAACATATGGGGCGAGTTGGCCAGAGAATATATTGGGCGAGTTGGCCAGAGTAATATATTGGGCGAGTTGGCCAGAGTAAAGTATTGGGCGTGTTGGCCAGGACGTATCAGGGGCGTGTTGGCCAAAGTATATCGGGGTGTTTGGCTAGATTATATGGGACTGCGTGTCAAGAGTGAACAGACCGTAGGTATGGGACTACATGTCTGATTAATGTGGACCCAAGTGTCTATGTTATGTATTGGGAGATTTGGGACGATGTCCGTTGTTAGATATTGGGTTGGTGCATACATGCATACGAACGATGAGATGATCCTTTTTATTGATGTTGTTATATGCTACATATCTGTAGATACTCTGTTAGTATTTGCATTCACTCGGCTTTCGTAGCTGACGGCGTTTTATGCCGCTGGATATTCGACGTCCAGCTGGCCAGGGTTATGAGTATGTAGGTGATGCATACATAGGCAAAGGCCACGAGGATGGAGCCTACGATGATGGAGACTATGCCGGTGCTGAATACTACGCAAGCTGAAGGCTGGAAGTTGTGTCGTAGTTAGCTCGTGTTTATGTTTAGAGACTTCTGAAATAGTTACGTTTATTATCGGCGTATGTTGCCGTAATACTTTATTTATACTTCTGCAATACTTATGGGTTGTAATAGTTAGTATTTAACTTTGGTTTTATATATCGAACTTAGAACTTCCAAATGCGTGGTTTGAATCATTTCTCTGATGGTTCGACTTTGGTCGTGGACAATGTGGTGACTTTCAACTGTCATGGCCTACGGGTCCAAAAAAAGAATTTATTTTCTCTATTTTTGCTACTACGGGGTGTGACAGGATTTTTGGTATCAAAGCCTAGGTTTAGTAGTCGCGTTCACCAATTGTCCAAAATTTCTTGAGTTTGAACCTTAAGATTTCCTTGAGATAAGGGGCTGACTCTCTAAGTGATCGATTTTGAATTGTTCGTATATAGTTGCCTTGCTATTAATGTGATAATAGCTATAACTATTATATTTAGTTGCGAATTACTTTCTATATTTATTTTGGGGTTGACGACTAACCGAGAGATGTCTGTATAGTACCCAACCTTACTGCATCGATGGCAGGAATGCCTACTCGGAATCGTCCCGCTCAGATTGAGGACGTCCCCCAAGCACCCCAAGTTGCTGATCCGACTGGACTGTTCGAAGCCTTTGTGCGTAGGATGGAACGGATCAACAATCCTAACATGTACAACGGAAATAATCAAGGACCACCCCCGCGGCCAGTTGAGGATAGAATAGTGGAGCGTTTTCGTCACTTTCGTCCGGAGAAGTTTGACAGGAATACTGAGCCGTGGCAGGCAGAATAGTGGCTCCAAGAGATGGAAGCAATCTTCGACACCCTGGGATGTAATGAGATCGAGAAGCATCGACTGGCGACATTCCAATTGACTTATGCGGCTGCCGATTGGTGGGAATCAGAGAAGGCGACCGTAGGAGAGGAAGCGGCCAGAAGGATGGCCTGGATCACATTTAAAGGGCTCTTTCTTGAGAACTACTTTCCTCAGACCGAGAGGAACAGGAAGGAGAGAGAATTCATCGAACTAAGGCAAGGGAACCTTACCGTGAGGGAATATACGGTGCAGTTTGAACGATTATCCCGTTTTGCTCTTCATCTGATCGATACTCCAGAGAAGAAGAATAGGCAGTATCACCAGGGCCTCTCACTGCCACTACAACGGATGACTCTGAATCATCAGGGTCAAACCTTCAAGGCCATGGTAGGAATGGCAGTCGGTCATGAGGATATTAATGGACGGGAGCAAGGACGTTTTGGGAATCGGCTACCACCCAGAGGTAACCAAGGACCTAGACCTCAGATGCGATTCCAAGGGAACAAGCGTAGCTGGAATGGAGAGAGAAGGCCACAATCGGCGTTTCCCTAGAATCGTTATGCTATGAACCCAGCTCCTCCTCCACAAGGACTTCCTGTCGTTACTGGAGGCAATACTGGTGGATGCCTTAATTGCGGAAAGCCAGGTCATTTGGCTAAGGACTGCCGAGCTTCCAAGAACTACAATAGGGCGAGCGTTCTCTGTTACAACTGCAACAAGCATGGCCACATCAGCAAGGATTGCAGAGCACCCCATAGGGCATACAACAGACCAGTTGCTCCGGGCCAAGTTGGACAGGCTCGCATGAATGCTATTCTTCCAGAGAATGCGGGATTTGATGAGACTAAACAGCAGAACATGGAAGGTACTCTTACGTTATTCAGCACTCGAGTTAAAGTTCTATTTGATGCTGGTGCTTTGAATTCGTTTGTTGCTATCGGAATTGTTAAACTTTTGGGTTTAGTACCCCAGGCGCTTGATGTAGCCCTGAATGCGGTATCACCTTTGGGAGTAACCGTAAAATTAGGGAAAGTGTGCAAGGACTGTACTTTAACCCTCGAGGATAGAATTCTTCCCGCAGATCTAATCATTTTGTCAATGAGGGAATTTGACATCATCTTAGGATTTGATTGGCTCACGAAGTATTGTGCCAAGTTGGACTGTGCCAATAGGATGATTACCTTTTTGGTACCAGGAAGTCAGTCTTTTGATTTTCAATGCAACCCCTCTAGCGATGCTTTTCTCACTAGCCGTCTAGCAGCTATCGAGAGCTCGAGTTCGGAACTCACTGTTGCACTGATTTCTGTAGTCCGAGACTTTGAGGATGTGTTTCAGAGTATTATTGGACTGCCACCTAAGCGGGAGATTGATTTTTGTATCGAGTTAATGCCTGGAACTTCACCGAAATCGAAGGCTCCTTATCGGATGGCACCAACAGAGATGCAAGAACTGAAGAAGTAAGTGCAAGAGCTAGAAGATCTCAAGTTCGTTTGACCCAGCACGTCACCTTGGGGAGCGCCTGTGTTATTTGTTAAGAAGAAGGATGGAACTCAGCGACTTTGTATCGACTATAGGGAGCTCAACAAGGTCACGATTAAGAATAAGTACCCACTTCCTAGAATCGATGATCTGTTTGATCAGTTGCAAGGAGCGACGACTTTCTCGAAGATCGACCTACGATCCGGATATCACCAATTGTTGGTTCGACCTGAGGATATTTCAAAGACTGCTTTCAGGACGAGGTATGGGCATTATGAATTCTTGGTTATGTCTTTTGGATTAACCAACGCCCCAACGGTATTCATGGACCTAATGAATAGAGTATTTAGGCCCTACTTGGACCAGTTCATTATCGTTTTCATAGACGATATTCTGATCTACTCCAAGACCAAGGAGGAACATGAGGGATATATAAGGATCGCACTACAGACCCTTCGAGATAACCAACTGTATGTGAAGTTCAGTAAGTGCGAGTTTTGGCTGAAGAAAGTCAAGTTCCTAGGACATGTTGTCTCACGAGATGGAATAGCAGTAGACTCGTCAAAGACAGACGTAGTTCTGGATTGGAATATACCAACCACTGCAACGGAAGTCAGAAGTTTTCTTGGTCTAGCTGGATACTACCAGAGATTTGTGGAAGGATTCTCCAAGATCGCAGCTCCTCTTACCGGACTAACGAAGAAGGATTTGAAGTTTGAATGGGGTAACAAGCATGAACGAGCATTCCAAGAATTGAAGGAGAGATTGACTACAGCGCCAGTGCTTGCGATACCTAAGAGCGGTGAGCAGTTCACCATTTATAGCGACGCATCACACCAAGGACTCGGATGTGTTCTGATGCAAGATGGAAAGGTTATTGCATACGGATCACAGCAGTTGAAGCCTCACGAGTTGAATTATCCAACGCATGACCTTGAACTAGCCGCGATTGTTTTTGCTCTCAAGATTTAGAGGCATTATCTCTATGGCGAGAAGTTCGATCTGTTCTCAGACCACAAAAGCCTGAGATACTTGTTCTCTCAAAAGGAGTTGAACATGAGGCAACGACGTTGGATGGAATTATTGAAAGACTATGATTTCACATTACAGTATCACCCTGGGAAAGCAAACGTAGTAGCCGATGCTTTAAGTCGGAAACCCAGGAGGATAATAGTAGCTTCTCTTATGATCAAAGAATGGCAAGCATTGGGAACTTTGGCTGGATTCGGTATTCAAGCCTCAGATTCAGGTGAAGGACGACACTTTGGATGTTTGGTAGTACAACCGACACTCATCAGACGTATCCTTGAAGCACAGAGGAAGAACGAAGGACTTCAAGAGTGGTTCGCGAGCAATGCAGTGAAGGAACCAGAGAATTGGAGTATTGGTTCAGATGGAGCACTCAGATGCAGAGGCAGACTTTGTGTGCCAGATGAAGATAATCTTAGAAAAGACATAATGGACGAAGCGCACAAGTCGCGAATGACTATCCACCCAGGAGGCACAAAGATGTACAAAGATTTGAAAAGAAACTTCTGGTGGGAAGGAATGAAACGAGAAGTTGCGGAACACGTGTCTCAATATCTCACATGCAAGCAAGTGAAGGCGGAACATCGAAAGCCTCCAGGACTTCTACAACCATTACCAGTACCCGGATGGAAGTGGGAACATATAACTATGGATTTCGTGGTAGGTTTGCCAAGGTCTCAGCAAAACCACGATGCTATTTGGGTAGTTGTGGATCGACTTACCAAATCGGCGCATTTCATAGCTTATAGTATGTCGTATCCAGTCGAACGTTTGAGTCGGATGTACATACAACAAGTTGTGCGACTGCACGGTGTACCTGTATCAATCGTATCAGACCGTGATTCAAGATTCACTGCAGAGTTTTGGAAAAGTCTACAGACAGCATTGGGGACTTCATTAAACTTGAGCACTGCCTTTCATCCACAGACTGATGGGCAGACTGAACGAGTTAACCAAGTGATGGAGGATATGCTTCGAGCGTGTGTTATTGATTTTGAGAGCTCATGGGAGACTCATCTACCGCTGATAGAATTTGCGTACAATAATAGTCACCACTCGAGCATAGGAATGGCACCCTTTGAGGCATTATACGGAAGACCGTGCCGATCACCTTTGTGTTGGGCAAAGGTTGGAGACAATCAACTGCTTGGACCTGAATTAGTTCGAGAAACTAACGAGAAGATCCAGATCATGAAAGAAAGGATGCGAACGGCGTAGAGTAGTCACAAGAGTTATGCAGATAAATGTCGCAGGAGTTTGGAATTCAGTGTTGGAGATCATGTGCTACTCAAGGTATCTCCAGTGCGAGGAATTGTCAGATTTGGGCAGAAGAGAGGAAAGCTAGCACCGCGTTTCATTGGACCATTTGAGATCCTTGAACGTGTAGGAAAAGTTGCCTACAGACTCGCGTTACCGCCTAAGATGTCAGGAGTACACAACGTGTTTCATGTTAGCATGTTAAGAAAGTGTGCTCACAATCCGAGTCATGAGATCAACTTTGAGGACATTCAGGTTAACGATAATGTGTCAATTCATGAAGGACCAGTGCGAATTCTGGATTGGGGAATTAAGAAGCTGAGAAGTAAGGAAATTCCGTTGGTAAAGATCCAGTGAAGTTTCATGACGAAGGAGAAGCATCATGGGAGCTAGAGTCAGAGATGCGGGAGAAGTACCCGGAGTTGTTCAATGATGCTTAGTTCGGATTTCGGGGACGAAATCTTCAGTTAGTGGGGGATGATGTAATACCCGCTATTTTTAAATATTTATTTTCCAAGATGAATAAGTGTTTTTATGTTGTTATTATAATATTCAGTATTTATAGAACTCGATTATAAATTTTCAGAATTTTTAGAAACAGAAATTTAGCAGATTTGTGAATATCTGGTATATTTGGATCAGTTATGATTTTATTGCTCATCCAACCAAACATAGCCCTAAGGAAATAATTATCCTTTGATCCTTTAACTCTTGGTAATTGCAAGGTGAGGTCCCTCCTTGGTTCATATATATATGGGACCATTTCATTACATTTATCCTTAGACTTATGAGGTTGAGAAGCTATCCTAATGCACACACAAACACCAAGAACACCAAGAACACACACACAAACACCAAGAACACCAAGAACACACCTAGTACACCAAGAACACCAAGAACACACCTAGTACACCAAGAACACCAAGAACACACATAGTACACCAAGAACACACACACAAACACCAAGAACACCAAGAACACACCTAGTACACCAAGAACACCAAGAACACACCTAGTACACCAAGAACACCAAGAACACACATAGTACACCAAGAACACCAAGAACGCTATTTGAAGCCAGAATTTTATATTCGAAGATTCTTCAGGTTTTCTCGGCATTATTATTCTGCGAATTTAGGTGAGTCTCCAACTCACTCAGCTATTTATATTACACTTTGTTATGAACACATGATTATGATTATGATTATGATTATGATTTACATTAATTATGTGATGCTTATACGTATTATATTACGTATTTAGATAAGTATGGCATAAATACGATAAACTGGTATTTTCAAATACGACTGGAATCGAGATGGATTCTTAATGAGGATCGAAAATTCTTAACTTCCAACATGAATACTTATTTATTTGATCTCACATAACTTTTATATTTTCGGATCCTGACTTATAAATTGGAAAATGACCAAAATACCCCTGTGCCTTATTTTTACTAGAATCATACACGATGTCTAATATTTCATTCTAGTTTTCGTTTGAATGTTGTTATGTGTAATACCCTGTATTTTTCTTGTATTTTTATATCCTTTTGATAAATATGAGATAATAACGAGATTAAGAAGCCGACGTGCATATTAGTGGGTCTGTCGACTGCAGAGGTTGATACTATTTATGGGTGCGCGTGAATGCGGTCGCTAAGACCGTATGATGTTGAGTGTGGAATCCCAGGTGCTGGGATAGGACCGGGACTTCGTGTCAAATCAATATATGATAGAGTTGGCCAGAGTAACATATGGGGTGAGTGGGCCAGAGTAACATATGGGGCGAGTGGGCCAGAGTAACATATGGGGCGAGTTGGCCTGAGAATATATTGGGCGAGTTGGCCAGAGTAACATATTGGGCGAGTTGGCCAGAGTAAAGTATTGGGCGTGTTGGCCAGGATGTATCAGGGGCGTGTTGGCCAAAGTATATCGGGGCGTTTGGCTAGATTATATGGGACTGCGTGTCAAGAGTGAACAGACCGTAGGTATGGGACTACGTGTCTGATTAATGTGGACCCAAGAGTCTATGTTATGTATTGGGAGATTTGGGACGATGTCCGTTGTTAGATATTGGGTTGGTGCATACATGCATACGAACGATGAGATGATCCTTTTTATTGATGTTGTTATATGCTACATATCTGTAGATACTCTGTTAGTATTTGCATTCACTCGGCTTTCGTAGCTGACGGCGTTTTATGCCGCTGGATATTCGACGTCCAGCTGGCCAGGGTTATGAGTATGTAGGTGATGCATACATGGACAAAGGCCATGAGGATGGAGCCTACGATGATGGAGACTATGCCGGTGCTGAATACTACGCAAGCTGAAGGCTGGAAGTTGTGCCGTAGTTAGCTCGTGTTTATGTTTAGAGACTTCTGAAATAGTTACGTTTTTTATCGACGTATGTTGCCGTAATACTTTATTTATACTTCTGCAATACTTATGGGTTGTAATAGTTAGTATTTAACTTTGGTTTTATATATCGAACTTAGAACTTCCAAATGCGTGGTTTGAATCATTTCTCTGATGGTTCGACTTTGGTCGTGGACAATGTAGTGACTTTCAACTGTCATGGCCTACGGGTCCAAAAAAGGAATTTATTTTCTCTATTTTTGCTACTGCGGGGCGTGACATTATATGATACATTGGAATTCCCTTAACCAACTCATTAATTGTCTTCAGGATGTCAAGCCTATGAAATTAAGTCTCCGTGTGGCGATCATAACCTCATAGCCTGATTGGGAAACCCATCATGAATGTCATGCAACTCTTACAAAACAATTCATGACTCCTGAACTTTTGGTCTCTAAGTTTCTGGATAATGCTCCGTGTGGAATCCCTTACCCATAGCTTAGCTAGTGTTTACCATTAACTAGAATCTAATGACAACCGCCTCAAGTAGTGCCTGAGTGTCGTGGTCACCCTCTAACGCGTCTCATTGATTCTATCCAAAGGAAGTTCATATCTAGTAACCAATGATTAGTCTATCCTCCGTAAGGAATGATCACCCATGGCTGGGTGACGCAGAATATACTACCCACCTTATAATGAACCATTTATGGAAGACCGTGGGAGTTATAAAATAAGTCCCTCTCCCACTAGATTTTTATAAGAAGTTCATATCTAGTAATCAATAAGAAATACCCTCCGTATGGAATGATCACTCATAAATTAGTGACACGGAGTATTTCTCATACTTACAATGAACTAATAGGAATTTTTCAATTTGAAAAAAAATTGTTTCTTCACATTGCCCATAAACATCAAGTGTTTGCTAATGTGTTGGAAAAAAAAGGTTTTTGAATTTCATTTTAGAAAACCTGTTTTACGTGCATGCAAGTAGTAACAATATATAAAATGCCAAGCACAACTAAGCACATAAAACTAAAACTAAAACTAAAATGGAATAAAAGCATTCAACAATGCCTCTATCTCCCATGGCTCTATCTCCATAGAACCACCCTCTTGGTTTGATTGCCTCTTACTCCATCTTCATGGACAATGGCTTGCTCCTCCATCTTCATGAATTTTCTAATTCTATTACATTGGTCCTATGCTTCTCTCGAAGCTTACAATTTATCTAAAAATAGAAATAACAATAATAAATACAAGGCTAGGAAAACTGGTGCGACTTTCCTTTTCATAGGATTGAAGTCATAGCGCCCTTTACATATGCCTTAAAACCAAACCAACAATTAAAACATAATAAATACCAATCTCAAACAATTAAATACAAAATTTAAAAGTCTTGGTGCCATAGGAGATAGCGGACTAAGCTTGCTTCAAAAGAGTTAGTCACACGCACAACCACGCATATATATATCAAATATATGTACCATTGGAACCCCTAATTGATTCACACAGTATATAAACTCTTTACATACTGAATTAGAACTTAAAAACAGCATCACAGTTCTCTGTCTCACTTCGATCGATCGATAAAGGTTCGATCGATTGAACCTTCGATCGATTGAACATAGTTCAATCGATTGAACTTTCAGTTTCACAGAATGTCTTGAAAAACTTACAGAATAAATAAAAAATTAAAGTAAATATTTTAAAAACCTTTAAATCTGTAAACTGAATACCAGGACAAAAGAGCAGTCTCGATCAATCGAACACCATTCGATCGATCGAACAGAACCAAAGTTCGATCGATCGAAAAAAGTTCGATCGCTTGAGAACAGATGATGTTCGATCGATCGAGACTACTTCGATCGATCGAACCCATCTTGAATCCAATGCAATCACAGATTTGTATTCTGCTATATAAACACTGCAGAAATGGATGTGTGATGATGCAGTTTTGAAAACAGTCCTAAAATCAACATGTAAATCAAAACTAGTGTTACAAAACGTATCTATAGATCCAAACAAGCGAGGCTCTGATACCAATTGTAGGAAAAACAGGTTTGAAATTTATTTAAACGCGCAGCGGAAAAACAAAGTTCAAAACTTTTATTGGTTGCTTGGATCTACTACTCATTAACTCTGTAGATGCGTACAGGAGAGGGGACAGGTGCATTACCTTATGGTCTTGAACCCAATTCTGATTTAGTCCTTCTCTTTCCATGTGCAGCAGCAACATATAAGAGATCTTCACCCTTATGTCTCCTTGAATGCTCCCTGAGTGGCTAGGGTTGGTGGGAACCCTAATAGTGAGAATAGGGAAGGTTTGGGAACTCCAAACAAGTTCTGCAGCAACAGGTATATTAAAAATGACGAACTCACTTTTCTGGACGTAGCTGCCCTATTTATAGATTCCCAGAACCGACCTTACTTTCAATCAATCGAAGTGACTTCGATCGATCGAACCTGTCTTGACTTTAATCGATCGATAACAACTTCGATCGATCGAACTAGTCTTGACAGCATTCTCATTTGCCTTTCCAAGCATTCTAGCGGAGCTAAGAGTGGGACCTCCTAGGTTCTTAATTACTGGCTCCGTTTAATTATTATTCCATCTAGTCAGTACTCTTGACTAAGGAATCAATAATTAATCAATTATCATTAATGCCACTATAAAATGATAATTGTACTCCAGTGCATAAGAACATAATCACACATACATAAGTGATTGCTAGACTTGTATAATATGATACGGATGTCCTTCTACCAGACAGTATTCGTATCTATCATTGGGATGTATGTCTTAAGATACTGTCGACCCAATAGATAGTACATCTTATATTCCTCAAGTATCATTCACTACTCTTGGATTACTAAACATGTCAACAATAACACTTTGTTGACAAGGCTGGCCAACTCTCAGTAATCACACCTAGTGACATTCTCGAGGGAATACTTACTCTTTGTTTTATTGAAGAGGGTAGAATTCCATCTTGACAATATATGTTCCCAACGTTGCATACTTGATTACCCAAGATACCCAGGTGTTGATCTTGTAGGACCTCACTGACTGTTAAGTCAAAGCAAACCAAGCATACAACTTGCGTCCATAACTGTCTCAGGATTGAGGACATGTATCCTTATACAAGTTTTGAGTTCCTATTGACGGTGACAGCGTTTAGGTGTCAATAGGTATAACTCAGGTCCGTCAATGCACCGAGTGCACTAGCATATTAACCAAGAGTCAAAGACTCTTATGAATGAGATTCATCATGCTACCCCGTAGACGTTAATAGTGCTACAGTGTATACCTGATAAGTTATCCAGACTTATCATCTACTGGGACTTATTTGAAACAACAAGGATTTGTGATTCATATCTCACATGTGTAATCACATACACAAATGGACCACATACAATGTTGTTTAAGGATTCCAGTCTAATATTCATCTCATGAACTAACATGCATAAATGCATTATGATATTCCATTGTCCAACTAATTGGTTTGAAGGCATATTCCCAACAAACTTCCACTTGCACTCATAACCATATAGCGTTAGCACTAACACTAACATAGTCTCTGTGACTAGTCAAAATCCTAAACCCGTAAGGTTTTGCATAGGGACTGATGATCATCGACTGAAACAATCCATAGTAAAACATCTTAATGTTATACTATATCCCTAGACAAAAGACGTTACATGACATGTATCCAGTAAAGCTAATTTGAACATTGTCCAAAATACCATCACCCTGCATATATCCGCTAGTTCTTTCTCAAGCCCTAGAGAATATATACTTTGTGATAGTTCAGAAAACTGAACATTCAATTGGACTGATATCTGTGAACAACCTCAACGGTATAACTGATATCCATACCTAACATCACATACAAGGTTTATCAATAGCGAAGGCTTATGATATACCTTTCATGCGATCTCTTTCATCTTGTATCCCAAGATACAAGTCTTGAAAGAGCAATAGGTTATGTTCAAAGGTGAAAAACCTTTATCGAAATGTTCTACGTTGAATCTAGCCAGCAACTTTCTAATATAGAAGTTTGAGACAATCTCATTATCTTAACTTTCTGATCTTGAATGAGCAAAAATCTTAAGATTATAGCTCGCCTCACCGAGATCATAAATGTCAAGTATACTGTAGAAACTTAACCTTAATCATTGATGACACTACTTTAACATATCGTAATGATAAAGATATCATCAATATATGGAACCATAATCACCACCACACTTCCTTTGTGCAAGGATCCTTACATCCATTTAAGCTACTACATCCATACTTTAGATGAATCCAAAGTATTTTGACCAATATGTCAAAACAGATGTCTTTATCTCTGGATGATTGCTTAAGTTTGTAGACTTATGCAAATCATATACCGGAGCTTCCTTATCACAAAACTTCAATGCACAAAGCGATTTCAGCAACGCTAAGAATTCTCCACTAGAATGAAGTACCGATGTAGGAATGGATGAAGAGGTAGTAGATTTTAGTTCTAGATGATTTATAGATTGCTTTAAGATATAAATTACTTTACTTTTTTATATTATCTTTCCTTTGCAAAATTTGGTCTCCAACCAACTTTGTTTTCTCTGGAAACACTACAAAAGTATTATACTTCTAATCTAGATTCAAAAGGCTCATCATTTCTTTACACTAAAGTGCTAGACATCCATATCCAAAGTTACCATGAGAAAGAAGTCGCATTCTTTTCACAACTTTGGGGATGTTTATTGAAAAGATTTGCTTTTGAATAAGATCCAGTATGTACATTGTAGTACCATCGAGAAAATCAAGGAATAGTAGTAACTCTAAATAACTCATCCCATGACCCAGTCATATCTAAAAGAAGATAGTTCCTTCTACCTGGTACACCATCCTGTGGAGGCACACTAGGTGTAGACTGTCGGGAAAGAATTTCATTCTTATCTCTTATAGACAATAAACGTATTAGACAGATACTCACCATTTTGATCAAATCAAAAGCAATGATATTCTTTTACCAACAACTCCTCATTCCAAACCTTTCAAATTTCTTCAAAAGATTGAAGAAAAGGTGCAATAGGTAAATTTATATCAGTATCTGGAGTAGCCAAAACTGCTTTTCAACTCTAATGTTTATTGGCCCACATACGTAAGTATGCCTAATTCTTATAATTCTTTGGTAGTGTGATCTTTCAAAAAGAAAAATCACCTGATATCATTACCCTCTAAATAGGATTGACAAATAGGCAGTGGTCTTAGCGACCAAAATGGTTTAGGATCCAATCCTCTACTTCCTATTTTTCCTATTTGGATTAATATGATCTAATCACGTTTACTCTCTAAATAGGATTGACAAATAGGCAATGGTCTTAGCAACCAAAAAGAGTTTAGGATCCAATCCTTTACTCCCCATTTATCCTATTTAGATTAAATGCGATCTGACCTCTAAGCCAAAAGTTATAGAATTAGTTGAAGGTGCTATCCTTTTAGATGGTAAAATACCCATGAGTTATTTAAATACTTCATTAGATAATACATGAGAAACAAGAGTAAATAGGTGAGATACTTGCTTGACAAGTTATTTAGATCATATAAAAGAACGCTTTCTTTTAATCAAGAATTTCAGTACCAAAATCAAAAGAATAAATATTATTCATTAATTCAAAACTGAAATCGATCTAATAACTCCAAAGTTTTATTACAATATAAAACTATTAATCTAATAGCAACTTTTGCATCAGATCCCAAAAGCAATCAAGATCTTCTAATCAATGCACATTCTTATTTTCCAATTCCCTGCAACAATTACAGATATAATTAGAAAATTTAGAATTAGTGCCCATAGTAGTTGAAGTATCAGTTTTTCAACTTACTTCAAAAAATAGTGAAAGGATCGTACCTTGCCTTTTGGCAGTCAAGTATTCCACACAGTTCCTTTTCCAATGCCCTCTCATGCCACAATGAAAACACTTTCCTTTTGGCACGGCACCAGCCTTTCCCTTTCCAAGTCTTGCCTTCTTCCCAACAGTTGGCTTAGGCTGACCTATCCCTGAGTCTTACTTCTCCTTCTCTGAACTTATGCCCTCAAGCTTAGTTCCAGACGATGAAGCCATTCCAATGTTCTGAACATATGACTCCTCTTTGACTATATCCATCGTTGCCTCAAGAGAGCTCATCAATTCACTTGGTGAAAAAACTGTTTTACTCATTTTAAAAACCTTTTTGAATTGAGTGAATGATGAAGGCAACGAATGCAAGATTATGTCAACTTGAGTCTCACCATCAATGTCGGAACCCAGAACTTCCAGTACTTTAAAATAAGTAATCATTTTAAAAACATGCTCTCTTATTGAGGTTCCTTCCAACATTCTGGTGTCCATGACTAACTCCAAGGCTCTAAGCCTTGTAGTTCGACTCAGCTCCCCAAAACATCTCCTCGAGGTTCAATATTATAGCACGAGCAGTGTTCAAAGGTTAATGTTGCTGCTTCAACACATCAGACAAAGAGTCTAAGATGCTAGAGCGAGCTATACCATCAAATCTTATCCACTGCCAATAATGATCCGCAAGATCAGTTGGGGTCTCATGGCATGGAATAGGTGGACAGGGAATGGTAAGAACATATTTACATCCATTAGCAGTTAACAATTCATCCAGTTCCAGTTTCCATTCAACGTAGTTGTTTCCAATTAGCTTATTCTGGATCATGGTTATAGCAAGTGGGCTAGACATTATGAATCTGAAATACAAATAATGTATCAGAATTACAATATGGAAATCATGAATATGACAATTTATATGATACATTTGAATTCCCTTAACCAACTCATTAATTGTCTTCAGGATGTCAAGCCTATGAAATTAAGTCTCCGTGTGGCGATCATAACCTCATAGCCTGATTGGGAAACCCATCATGAATGTCATGCAACTCTTACAAAACAAATCATGACTCCTGAACTTTTGGTCTCTAAGTTTCTGGATAATGCTTCGTGTGGAATCCCTTACCCATAGCTTAGCTAGTGTTTACCATTAACTAGAATCCAATGACAACCGCCTCAAGTAGTGCCTGAGTGTAGTGGTCACCCTCTAACGCGTCTCATTGATTCTATCCAAAGGAAGTTCATATCTAGTAACCAATGAATAGTCTATCCTCCGTATGGAATGATCACCCATGGCTGGGTAACGCAGAATATACTACCCACCTTATAATGAACCGTTTATGGAAGACCGTGGGAGTTATAAAATAAGTCCCTCTCCCACTAGATTTTTATAAGAAGTTCATATCTAGTAATCAATAAGAAATACCCTCCGTATGGAATGATCACTCATAAATTAGTGACACAGAGTATTTCTCATACTTACAATGAACTAATAGGAATTTTTCAATTTGAAAAAAAATTGTTTCTTCACATTGCCCATAAACATCAAGTGTTTGCTAATGTGTTGGAAAAAAAAGGTTTTTGAATTTCATTTTAGAAAACCTGTTTTACGTGCATGCAAGTAGTAACAATATATAAAATGCCAATCACAACTAAGCACATAAAACCAAAACTTAAATGGAATAAAAGCATTCAACAATGCCTCTATCTCCTATGGCTCTATCTCCATAGAACCTCCCTCTTGGTTTGATTGCCTCTGACTCCATCTTTATGGACAACGGCTTGCTCCTCCATCTTCATGGATTTTCTAATTTTATTACATTGGTCCTATGCTTCTCTAGAAGCTTACAATTTATCTAGAAATAGAAATAACAATAATAAATACAAGGCTAGGAAAACCGGTGCGACTTTCCTTTTCATAGGATTGAAGTCGCAGCGCCCTTTACATATGCCTTAAAACCAAACCAACAATTAAAACATAATAAATACCAATCTCAAACAATTAAATACAAAATTTAAAAGTCTTGGTGCCATGGGAGATAGTGGACTAAGCTTGCTTCAAAAGAGTTAGTCACACGCACAACCACGCATATATATAACAAATATATGTATCATTGGAACCCCTAATTGATTCACACAGTATATAAACTCTTTACATACTGAATTAAAATTTGAAAACAGCATCACAGTTCTCTGTCTCACTTCGATCGATCGATAAAGGTTCGATCGATCGATAAAGGTTCGATCGATTGAACCTTCGATCGATTGAACATAGTTCAATCGATTGAACTTTCAGTTTCACAGAATGTCTTGAAAAACTTACAGAATAAATAAAAATTTAAAGTAAATATTTTAAAAACCTTTAAATCTGTAAACTGAATACCTGGACAAAAGAGCAGTCTCGATCGATCGAACACCATTCGATCGATCGAACAGAACCAAAGTTCGATCGATCGAAAAAAGTTCGATCGCTTGAGAACAGATGATGTTCGATCGATCGAGACTACTTCGATCGATCGAACCCATCTTGCATCCAATGCAATCACAGATTTGTATTCTGCTACATAGACACTGCAGAAATGGATCTGTGACGATGCAGTTTTGAAAACAGTCCTAAAATCAACATGTAAATCATAACTAGTGTTCCAAAACGCATCTATAGATCCAAACAAGCGAGGCTCTGATACCAATTGTAAGAAAAACAGGTTTAAAATTTATTTAAACGCGCAGCGGAAAAATAAAGTTCAAAACTTTTATTGGTTGCCTGGATCTACTACTCATTAACTCTATAGATGCGTACAGGAGAGGGGACAGGTGCGTTACCTTATGGTCTTGAACCCAATTCTGATTTAGTCCTTCTCCTTCTATGTGCAGCAGCAACATCTATGAGATCTTCACCCTTATGTCTCCTTGAATGCTCCCTGAGTGGCTAGGGTTGGTGGGAACCCAAATAGTGAGAATAGGGAAGGTTTGGGAACTCCAAACAAGTTCTGCAGCAACTGGTATGTTAAAAATGACAAACTAACTTTTCTGGACGTTGCTGCCCTATTTAAAGATTCCCAGAACCGACCTTACTTTCAATCGATCGAAGTGACTACGATCGATCGAACCTGTCTAGACTTTAATCGATCGATAACAACTTTGATCGATCGAACCAGTCTTGACAACATTCTCATTTTCCTTTCCAAGCATTCTAGCGGAGCTAAGAGTGGGACCTCCTAGTTTCTTAATTACTGGCTCCGATTAATTATTATTCCATCTAGTCAGTACACTTGACTAAGGAATCAATAATTAATCAATTATCATTAATGCCACTACAAAATGATAATTGCACTCCAGTGCATAAGTACATAATCACACATACATAAGTGATTGCTAGAATTGTATAATATGATACCGATGTCCCTCTACCAGGCAGTATTCGTATCTATCATTGGGATGTATGTCTTAAGATACTGTCGACCCAATAGATAGTACATCTTAGATTCCTCAAGTATCATTCACTACTCTTGGATTACTAAACATGTCAATAATAACACTTTGTTGACAAGGCTGGCCAGCTCTCAGTAATCACACCTAGTGACATTCTCGAGGGAATACTTACTCTTCGTTTTATTGAAGAGGGTAGAATTCCATCTTGACAATATATGTTCCAAACGTTGCATATTTGATTACCCAAGATACCCAGGTGTTGATCTTGCAAGACCTCACTGATTGGTAAGTCAAAGCAACCAAGCATACAACTTGCGTCCATAACTGTCTCAGGATTGAGGACATGTATCCCTATACAAGTTTTGAGTTCCTATTGACGGTGACAGCGTTTAGGTGTCAATAGGTATAACTCAGGTCCGTCAATGCACCGAGTGTACTAGCATATTAACCAAGAGTCAAAGACTCTTATGAATGAGATTCATCATTCTACCCCGTAGACGTTAATAGTGCTACAGTGTATACCTGATAAGTTATCCAGACTTATCATCTATTGTGCCCTATTTGTAACAACAAGGATTTGTGATTCATATCTCACGTGTGTAATCACATACACAAATGGACCACATACAATGTTGTTTGAGGATTCCAGTCTAATATTCATCTCATGAACTAACATGCATAAATGCATTATGATATTCCATTGTCCAATTAATTGATTTGAGAGCATTATGTATACTTTACTTTTCTAAAGATTTATAGTAGTGAAAGTAAAGGTCGAACCCAGATAGATTGAATTACTACAGCTTTTAATTTTAAAACCTAAATCTAATTAATTAAGAAAACGAGATTTTGATTTGAATTTTAGTTAAACTAATGAAACTAATGAAATTAATTCTAAACTATGAAAGTGATTTAAATTGCTTTTATAAATATGTTTAAAGGAACCTAGGATTGCAAATCCACCACTAGCTTCACAATAGGAATATTTATGAATTCAATTATCTGATTAAGTTGGATGATAATAGGGAATTATAGCTACAAGCCCAATTCCTCCGTCAAGAAGATAACTACGATTCAAGCACCAACATAATTAACAAATTGTCTTACACTAAACTAGGGTTGCAACACAATCCATCTTACCTAGGCATGAACTATTCGGATACTTGATATCACAATTCACTAAAGCACCATTACATGTAAATAATCCATACAAGCACAGCAAGTATAGATCATTGAGCACATCACATTCAAAATAGATCTAAGACAAGAACAGATTTCGAAAGCAATGATTTAATCAATAGAAGTATGATTTTATTATAAAAATCCTCTAAACATGTGATCATTATCCATACATAATAAAACTAAAAGAAAAACATAAATAAAACCCTATTACTTGGCTAGGGTTTCACTGAAACCCTAGATCTAGGTTTAGTTATAGAAGCGATGATTGGCAAGAGGTTGATGGAGGGGGCCATGAAAATTCTTGGTCTTCTTCTTCTACTCCTTGCTTTCATCTCTTCAATGGCTGAAGTTTAGTTGTATAATGTTGTGTATATTAATGTCTCCCTCTATAATTGATTTATAATAAGATATATATATATATTTGGAGCAAGTTTAGAGACTTTTCTAAACCTATTCACACTGAAACTGCTATATTTTACAGTCTAGACGTAATTAGGTAGTTTCGTTCACGTACGAATCTTCAGTGCATTGAAATATGCAACTTTGGTTTTTGCATAGGCTGCGCGAGCGGGCCGCACGAGCGCGTAATTGGGAGGTCACGCGAGTGATTTCGGGATTGTCGTGGGAGTGGGTCGCGCGTGCGATGTAACTTTTTCATCTTCTTTTCTTCTTCTTTTTCACCCCATTTAGCCTAGAATCCTTACTTTTCTCCAAATCCTGACAGAAAATAGAAAATGAAGTAAACATACACAAAAACAGGATAAAAATGGCTAACAAATGTTAATTAAGGCATGTAATTAGGACTTGTTCTCTCCCTATCAGTGAGTTTAAATAAAAGATTGTTATGTCAACATTGAGAGATGAGTATGTCAAATGGATCCAAAATCCATAAGTCAAGTCTAGAGTGTTAACTAGCTATGCATTGTGCATTCTTCATGTTGTATACGAATAGATCCCTTAAAATGTAATTCTTTGGAAAAATGAATTGATCCTAAAAGGTGTTTTCAAAAAAGAGTTTTCGAAATCATTTTACCACTTATACTAGTATTATTGTGAACTTTTGTATTCACTCAGCTTTTGCAAGCTGTCGATGTTTTATACCCTGAGTGTGGTTTTGCAAGTACCGTGGAGTATGGAGAAGAGAACCCAGGAGAAGATGGATATTAATACGCTAGTTAGGAAACTTTATGGTTTTATGTCTTTTGTAACCCCCAAACTCTCTAGTTTTATTTTGTATTATGTATTGTCCTTAGTGGCTAAGACAATGATGTTTTGAACCTTGGTCTGTAATAGATAATCTTTATGTAAGGGTTTAAATTTTAGTGCTTCTGCTAGTTTATTTATGATTTTGTGGACAATCAATGTAATACCCTATATTTTTGTATGTATATGTAATAAATAAGATTTTGTATAGTTGTCCTTACAATACTTGAAATTTCATTCCCGATTGATTGAACTTATTTCAATTGATTAAACTAACTTCAATCACTTGAAACCTTGTTGACATAATTTATGACATAGTCCCCCTTCCCAATCAATTAAGCCTTTATCAATCAATTGAAGTTGACCGACTTGTTCTCAATTGATCGAACTCGTTTCGATCGATTGACCAAACATTTTAAGATCTTTATTCCTAGAATTGTACCTATGCATCTACCTTGTACTGTCAATCTATATATATATGGTGTGCTTGTGTGTGTTGGTGTGTTTGGTAGTTTAGAGAGAGTTTATAGAGAGAAAGTATTATACATATACATATATACACACACATACACACTATACATATACAATCTATGTGTGGGAGAGAGAGAGAGAGAGAGGTAATAGTAGAGAAGAAGAATAATAAGAAGAGAAAGATAGAAAGGGACAAAGAGGAGACAAAGGAGATAGAGGAGAAGGAGAGAGCAAGAGAAGGAGTTTCCATTGAAGACCAAGCTCCAAGAATTTAAACCAAACGCACCCTTAATTGATTTGGTGTGCTCAAAACTCATGCGGTAGCATTGGTGTATTCTGGGGACCACTGCCCAATTTCTGGAGAAGACGACTTCCAATCGATTGAACATGTTTCAATCGATTGAACTCAACTATTCTCAATCGATTGAAGATTTTTCAATCAATCAAACTTACTATTTCCTCAATCGATTGAACTACCTTCAATCGATCAAAACCATCGAAAGCAACTTTCCCACTCTCTTGAAAATGACTTCAATCGATTGGTACTTATAGATTTGGGATATCTCTATTTATATATGAAGTTAACTGCTTAGTCATTTACTTATGATTTCATACCTTAATTATACGTTATTGTTTGAGTAAAGAATACTGCGATGCGATAATGAGACATGATTAAGAGTAAGGTGAGAACGTTCATAATGTGTTGTGACGTGGTAGTCTAGAATCAGTTTGGTATCCATTTCATTTCACTCAGTAGACAGAATATAATGGGAGTTGTCATGTGTCGATGTTACTTCGGAACTGAGGTAGGTTTGATAAGTTTTGGGAATTGATCCTGGGTGGACACTTGGTCATAGGTCCATAAAAGTAGTGGGCAGTTATGTCCTTAAAAGCAATGGGTGGGGATCTTTGGTAGAAGTTGCTAAGTCGTGGCAAGAGATTGATATACCATTTTTTAAACAATATATCCCTAACATGCAGTGTGGCAGTTATGTCTTTAAAAGCAGGGGGATTGACTGACTTGGTGTCTATAATACACAGTGTGGCGGTTACGCCCTTAAAAGCGATGGACAGAATATTGGTGTATCTATAGAGTGGAACTATCGAGTCTATTCTTAATTCAAGAGTACTATTGTCAGTCTTTGTATTACAAGACGTGAGTAACCAATGAAATGGGTTGGAATAAAGAAAAGGATATTATTAGTAGAACTATACATATACCTTTCATAACTATTAACTATGGACCGGGAAATGCAAAAAAGGGGCTCCAGGCGTTCCTCGACAGTGTCCCGGGATGGATCCAAGGAGCACACTTCAAGGAACTAGAACTTCCTCACGCGGTCCTAGAGACAAATAGTCGCCATCCAATTTTTATCAGGAATTAGGAAACCCAAGTTTAACTTAGCCAAAATTGAATATGGTTACTTGCCCTTCATTACCAGAAACTAGGTTCGGGGGTCTTGGTACAAGAGGGGAAGGAGCCCGAGCATGACTAAAGCCACACGTAGACGAGGCAAATCTGTAAATTGAAGTCCAGATCTACGGCATTCAATTCTCTGCACTAAGACACCAAGGAATACCCAAGCATTGCAAAACACATGCAAACAAATGATATGCATGAAAAACAAGAAGAAGATGTCATCAATCAAATTTTTAGATTCAGCAACCTCTAATGAATCCTATCAAAAGTTATCTTAAACATAAACTGGGTTAAAGCCCTTTTACAGGAAGATAGATACATGTCTTAGGGAACTTATCCAAAAAGTAGGACCTCATTACCATTTTTGAAGTTTGAGAAATAAGAGTTTTGGGGACAATGGATCAGGACTGTCCACTATTCTTGTAAAAATCATAATTAATTCTACAAAAATCCTCTATTTGGTGTCAAAAGAAAGTTATTTCATTGTAGTTTATGAAAAAAATAATCCCATGGATATATAATGATCTTAAGGTCTCTGAAAAAGTCGTTTTAAACAGACTCTGTTAATCTGGAAATTTGGTATCATTTGACAAAGGAATGCAAGACATAATAGAAATTCATGAATCATGTTAATTAAGTTAATCTAAGCTTTTAATCTCTCATCTATTTAAACTAGATGATTTCTAAATCAAGTTTTATTCATCAATTATTGTTGAGTGATCAAGGTATGACCATTTTGTATACATAATCATGATTGTATCAACTTCAAACGCTTAGAAAACTATCTTAACTCGATCGTATGCTCACGATTTTACATCGGCATATAGATACATGAGTTAGGAATCATCCCCAAAAGTGGATCAGTGATGACTATCATAGAGTTTCTAAAATTCAAGCACAAAGAGACTATGTTCAAATCTGTCAACCGATTTCTGAACAATTTCTAAAAATAGCATATGGACTCTAAGGATTCATAAAACGGATCAAATGAAAGCTAATTCATCAAAGTTCATCCAGAAAATTTGAAATCCATCAAACGATGGGTTTTGATTGACCAAATCTTACGGACAAAACCAATCTGATTTGGTAAATTTTATCTAATTCATTTTAAAGTGTGAGAAAAACATCTTAGATGATGGTTGAAGCTTATTAGAGAGATCAAACTCATAGACCAACTTAATTATCATGATTCCCAATCAATTTAGCCCTCAAGTTCTATGAAGAACTATAGATCATAGATCATCGGACTAACAAATATCCTATTACAGATGAAGTTCAATAGGAATTCTAGGTAATAGGAATAATCAAGAGATAGGTATGAACATAGGAATCATCCTTCTTATAGATCATACTTCCAAACCATCATAGAATTCAAAATAGATACATATATATGATCTTATATGCATGGATCTAAACTAAAAAGAAAAATGAAATCAACGTAAAATTCAATCTCTAATTATGAATTATCAACAAAATCAAAAAGGATTTGGATGTAGCATTGTGAGTGTGTGAAGAACAAGAGAGGAAGAGGATAAGTGTCCTAACAAAGCAACAAAACTAAACTAGATAGAAACCTTATAGATCTATGTACAAAAGTAGGAATTAGAGATGAATTGTAATGTCTACGTCTTGGAGGATTCTCAATTATGCAATCAAAGTTGATTTGAAGGATCTTCTTCTTCAAGTATTCTTCAAGTTCTTCAAGCATTCATCCATGGAAGTTGAGGGAGGCAAATAATATCAAAATTGTGATCTAATTAGCCTAAGATTACTTTAGAAAACTTCAATTCATAATTCTCTCTCTAGAATTTTCTCTTAGATTCAAAGATATGCTTATATATCTTGTAAGTATATCCACTTCTATTCTCTCCTTTCCTCTTGTATATTCTCTAGAAGGGTTTAGAATAAGAAAATCGCGATGGAGAACACCACATGTAGGTGGCAGTTTAGGTTGGACCCGCCACCCCCTTACCCAAAATCACCACTTGGTTTTCTTGTTCCTCTGGTTACCCACAAGCCCTGTTTCAAGTTTCTTGTGCACTGCTTTTCCAAATTTTTGTAAAAATATTTTTTTGGTGTCTGAAATCATCCATTTATGTACCGTGCGAATGCTATCGAGTTGAGTTTCAGTATAAAAATATTCCAAGATGTTTTGAAATGAGAATTGAAGTCCTATTGTAGTCTAGAAGTCCTCTGAAACTTTTGTCGTCTTTTGAAATTGAACGACTTCTTTTTCAAAATTGATTTTGAATGCACATTGGTTTCAAACTTTTCTTTAAAATTGAATCTCTAGATAACTAGAATACTGTATTTAGGAAACTTCATGTTCATATGATGTTGAGTGAATATGAATTCTAAGAGATGATTTTGACAAAACTAGGATTTATGCATGGAAAAGGGCTTTTTGAGCTTGAAGTCAGTTTCCAAAGTTCAATCTTTTGATTGTGTGGAATCCAGTACCTTCAACAGGGTACTTTTCATCATCAAATCCTTCAAGACATTGTCCACCCTAAATCCTATCAGCGTAGTCAAAATTGGGTGTCTACAGTTTGCCCCTCTTTAGTAAAACTTATTGCGAACAACGTAAATTGCAAGTGAAATCCGCAAAACATACTGAGAGGTTTTAGGAAAAACAAAAATCCGCAAAATCAAGAAATTCAAAATCTAAAAAAATAAGAAATTACAAAAGCAAGAATGCAATGCAATGCTAAGTAGAGGCTGCTAAATCGAAGTTGCAGCTAATCATGCTCCGCTAGAGCTACCAACGTATCCTTTTTAGGAATCAAACCAGGGCATAGTTCAAGCACGTTAGAAAATGGACAATACACAAACAATAATATAGGTGAAATGTTCCTATCCTAGGATGCTAATGCAGTAAGAAAACGTGAATGTGGAAGTGCTGGAAGAATTGTCCCCAACAGTTCCAGATGCTAAATCTAATGAAAAGAATGAGAAGACTCTCTCTCACAGACGGCAAAAAATTTTATGATGCTTTCATGATCTTTATATGAAGTAGAGGGTATCTGTATTCTTTGGATAATCTACAAAGACTGTGTGATTATCTTCGACAATAAGCTGAAACTGAGACTGAGAGTTCGTCTTTGACGATAAGCAGAGGCTGAGACTGAAGGATTTTCTTTTATCATTTCGGTTATGATTCTCAAATGCAGAGGTCATCTCCTTTTGATGACTTCAAATGTTGAGGGCGTCTTCCAATGACACTTTCAAAAGTAGAAGGTGTATTATTATAATCACAGTTAGAAGTACAGGGCATCTCTAAACGATGACTTTCAAATGTAGAAAGTGCATCCATATGATGGTTTTCAAATGTTGAGGGAATCTCCTTATGATGATTTTGTGCAATAAAGTGCGTCTCCTTACAATGACTTTCTGATGTCGAGGGCTTCTCCATGCGATGACTTTCTAAAGCAGATGGCATCTCCTTACGATGACTTTGTAGAGGGTGTCTCCTTATGACGACTTTCTGATGTAGAAGGCATCTCCTTATGATTACTTTTTGATGTAGATGCAATCTCCATACGATGTCTTTTAAAGGTAGAGGGCATCTCCATACGACAACTTTCAAAGGTAGAGGGCATCTCCATACGATGACTTTTTGAAGTAGAGGGCATCTCCTTACAATGACTTTCTGAAGTAAAGGGCATCTCCTTATGATGACTTTGTGAAGTAGAGGGTGTCTCCTTATGACGACTTTCTAAAGTAGAGGGCATCTCCATACGACGACTTTCTAAAGTAGAAGGCATCTCCTTACAATGACTTTGTAAAGTAGAGAGCATCTCAATACGACGACTTTCTGAAGTAGAAGGCATCTCCTTATGATGACTTTATGAAGGAGAAGGCATCTTCTTTTGATGAATTTCTAAAGTAGAGGGCGTCTCCTTATGACGACTTTCTGAAGTAAATGGCATCTCCTTATGATGACTTTGTGAAGTAAAGGGCGTCTCCTTACGATGACTTTCTGAAGTATACCCTTCCTCTAGAGGTAATTTTGATATATGAGCCTGAGATATATCCTTCCTCTGGAGGTAATTCTGACGATATCTGAAAGTTCTCTACTGGTGAGATTCTAGGATTCTGAGATACGAGTAAAAGGTTTCTATTCTAGAGGCGCTGTTATTCAATTTGAGACTTATATCAGTGCTTTGACCAGCTAAAACATTCTTGCAAATACATCGGGTTTATTCTGACCCTAAACTTCTTGATCACGGTTTGAAGATTCTGCATTCTGATTCATCTTCTGCAAATCCTTGCTGGATGTAATTCTTGAAAGACTACAAACCCAAGTGTCCACGTTCCAGGATGGCACATAATCAACCCAAAACAACGAGAGTTCGCTATAAATTATCATTTCTCAGCTATTTTCAAGCTACAGTATCCTCGATACTTCATGTTTGGGGACTTTTCATTAACTCTTAATGATTTTAAACCAAGATTCAAATTCCCACGGGTCCTTTAGATCAATTCCAACAAGTTTTAAACACTCTTAAGGTTTATACATCAAGATCAGACGATTACGGGTTTAAAACAAAGCTTATTCTGATTCACATTTGATAGGAACTCAAAAGACTTGATGATTTTGGCATTACTTTGACGTACTTCATAAATCTTCAATCAATTTTAGCAAATATTCATGCAAGGCACACTGATCTTGTTTTAACAACGGCTCAACTCAACATCCAAGGTCGATCTTTTGATTAACATTTTTCTAAATGAATTTTGTTTTCCATCAACCACTCTACACTTCATCTTGACTATGGTTAATTGATGCCATAACAATATTAGGAACTTCTGCTCATATCCACCTTTATACGCTCCTAAAGTTTTGAAAATTTATTGTAGATCACTCTGGACCCACACACTATAGACTAGACGATGACTGACTTGACCACGACAGACATTAACACAGTAAGATAACACTCTTGACACTGAAATAGAAGTTTGGAGGAACTAACTCAATTTGCCATGACATAATGCGCATTTGTCATGTCTAACGTATCTCTTTGCTTTTTAAGTACACTTCTCATCTTAGTATGATAATACTCAGCTGATAAAGTAATGCATTGGGTTTGTAGTCTTTCTGGATGTAATTCTTGCAAGTAATGCTCGCTAAAATTTGCTTCGAATTAGTGCCTTAGCTTATAGAATAAAAGATGATTCATTTCAAATGTTTTCAAAGATATACTTGATGGCTCAAGATTCACTTATAATGTGAAAGGGGGTACAGGCAAACGATGTTTGCCCCTAGTTGATGGGGGATAAATGGAAGTTTGGGCAAACGCAGTTTGACCCTAGTGTGGTAGTGATATCTTGAGGCTCTTGGGCAAACTTTTGAAAGTTTGCCCCTAGTTTGCAAGGTTCAAGGACAGAGAGCCAGGGAAGCTCGCCTACTTATTCCCAAGTGGGAATCAGGTCCAAAGTAGTTCAGCCAAGGTTTGAAGGAAGGTATTTGAAGTATAGCTTGAGTTTTTCAGGAGCAGTGATTGAACTGAGTAGGTTGCCTACGTATCCCCAAGTGGGAATCAGGTCAAGCGTAGTTCCTTGAAGGCTGGAGGTTTTGAAAGAGCAAGGATTTCAAGAATTGGGGGGGGGGGGGGGGGGGGGAGGGGGGGGGGGGGGGGGGGGGGGGATTTTCAAGCCATGTCATCAGACAGATTTTTTTTGAAGCAGGTCACTGGTGGTAGACTAGAAAGAAATTGAACTACCTCTCCGTTTTGCTTTTTCTTTTCTTCTTTCTTTCTTTTTGTTTTTGATGGTTGATTCTTTTCACCTTTTCTTTAGCCTGCCAATTTTACATCTCTCATCATATATCATATATAGAGCAGGATTAGCCCTTCAATTTTTGAGCTTAATCAAAGAGATTTTAATTCAAAGCTTTTGGACAATTCATTTTTCCGATTTCTCAATCTTCTACATTCTCTTTTTTTCTTCTTATCTTCTTTCTTTTCTTTTCTCTCCAAAGTTTTGACTGGCTAGGATCAAGTTCTTGAAAACAACATGCAAAATTTTCTTTTCTATTTTTTTTCTTTTGTGCTTTAACTTTTGCCTAGGCGCCCTTTCGGGTTTTCATCCTAGCGAGCTTCTATTTTAGGGAAGTAGTTCATTTGAAATGTTTAGCTACCATCAAGGAAAAAGTGTACATGGCCTGTAGTTTAGACAATTTGCATGGCTCATTTTTCTGGGCTCAAGATTTTGGAATGGGAAGATCACGGATTTCCGCTGGTCACGACTTACTATCAAGCACATCTTTTTAAGATTTAAGCAAAAGCATCTCAAGATTCTTAAAGTAAGACTAATCAATTCTTAGCTTTCTTCGGTGTCAACGCAAAATCAACTTTGATCCTTTTAGGATTCTTTTCAATGTAAAAAATTATCAACAGAGTATTTTTCACAATCATCAGAGAAATGACACTTTTAGCTTAAAGATTCATTCATTCATGAGTAGGCGCATTAAATGAAAATTTCATTTTGTTACTTAGAAAGAGAATGATTACAGTACTCGATGTAGACTCAAGACAACTTGATAATAGATAGACTTGACAACAAGACTTAACTTCAAAGACTCTAAAACATAAAATAGGCTGGACTCAATTTGACTTCTCTAAAACATAAAATAGACTGGACTCGATTCGACTTGATCTCAAGTGGAGCATCCTTGCGATCTACTTATTCATCTTAAACATCCGTTCGGTTTCAACAAGCAGCTATTCCAAACATCATCACAACACCACCCTTTGTAAGCTCTCCTAACTTCTTCATTCTTGAATTCTTTGGCTAATTCCTCGGGATTTTTGAGGTGGAGGAATGATGATACCCTTTTCGATTAAGTCCTAAATTTCATGCCTAAGCCTCCAGCATCTATCTATGCTATGCCCACGGCTCTGTTGGAAATCGCAGTAGTACTCAATCTTGAAGCTTTGTGGAAGTAGATCAGGTTCTGGCTTGTGTTCCAGCTTCTTCAAGTACCCTTCCTCTAGTATTTTTTTCAAGTGCGTTGCTCAAGGACATTCCTAGCTCAGTAAATTCTCTCTTCTCTTTCTTTTGCCCTTGATTCTGTTTTCCCCTTGCAACTATGGTATTCTTTCCCCATTGCTATTGAATTTATCTCTTTGGCAATTGTGGTACAAATACATCGATATCAGGTAATGGATATTTGTACAAATGAAGTGGCCCTTTGAACTTGTTCTAAGGCCTTGCATTGGGCATATAAAATAATCCCTCCTTATCAAGCTTGTGGTCATCAATTCTTCTGCTCTCTTGGGTCACATTCTCTAGTATACCGCTCTTTGTGAGCTTGCCAACGATTTCCTGATCTAGAGTTTGTATTCCTAGATTAGCCAATCTTTCAAACCACTCATTATCATCACAAGGTGCAAGAGGTGGAGCCGAAGGTGTTGTGTCAGCCAATTGCTTTATCACACCCATCGTTTTCACAAGCAGTTCGTTGATTCGTCCATGTCAACTTCATGTGTCATCTTTCTAACCCTAACTGATCCGGCTGATTTTACCCCAAACTCTAATTTGATTAAACGACTTCTTGAAGCTCTGACCCAGGAAGGAGCACAATTCTTTGGTCCTATCTTCCCTTATCTCTTTATTTTAGGGAATTTCAAATAATCAAGTATCTTTATTGTAAAAGAATTTCAAAGAATGAAATTTACAAAAGTGGATTGAAAGTTATTTCCTTTTTTAAAAACATTTTTTAAAATCAAAGAAATCAAGTTCAAAATTCTGATGAAAGCAATTCTTTTCTTTTCAAAAGTATATTAGAGACAACGCACTCGTGAGTCGTATATGCAATGATTTTGTAGTGCATGCAATGCAAATGAAGTGCAATCAAATCTAAATGCAATGTGTCACGCCCCGACGTAGCATAATTCAGGAAAGCATTTAATTTCCTTTATGGACTCGTAGGTCGTGACAAGTGAGTATGACCAATTGTCCCTGCAACAAATAACTTAACAAACAATTCTAGAGCAAAGGATACTAACAAAAACATAAGCTCTGAAAAAAAAAACTTACTAAACTATTACAACAGTCATAGTCTTAGGCACAAAACGCCTTATTCAAAAGTCCAAACTAGTTTATTACAAAACCCAAATTAAAAGACTTAGGAAATATAAAGCAGCCTCCTGGAAAGTCTCCTGACTCTAAGTAGCATAGTCAAAATACCCTGGCTTCTCCTGACCCTGAAAATCTGGACATACAGTCCAGGACGCATCAACGCCGTCAGCTTATGAAAGCTGGTGAGCAAAATAAACAAGTGCTCGCAATGTATATATAAGCATATAAACAACGGTGCAATTTAACTTTTAAAAGCAATAACTTCAAGGTTCCAATTCCAACATAAGCTACGGGGAATAAAGAAAGCAATAGATATGCGACCATGCATGAACAATGTAATATCTCATCTTTCTGACTCTTTTCTCTCAACAAAAACTCAACACAACCAAACCATCGCTTCAGATACCAGGAATAATATCCGATCGATATCTAAGCCACACTCAATACCATCATTTCGGATACCAGGAATACTATCCGATCAATATCCGAAACAAGCGCCTTAGATACCAGGAATAATATCCGATCGATATCTAAGCCGTACACAACACTACCACCATCGCTTCGGATATCAGGAATACTATCCGATCAATATCCGAAACGCGCGCCTTAGATACCAGGAATATTATCCGATCGATATCTAAGTCGCACAACTGGAACACCACTCTTTACTCTTTTCACACTTTCTCACACACATGCATGTTGACACAACCTTAACCCTAACATGTATGTCAATGTTTCATAAATAACCCCATTAATAAATCATAAAGCCGGAATAATCGTATGAGCATAAATTTTGGCCTTAAACATTCTTACAAGTCCAAAGTCTAACAGTGAGCCTTTAAAACAGTGTATTTGTTAAACAGTCCTTTGAAATCTCCCAAAACATTTTTTTCCAAACAGTCCCTTACCAAAACAAAACTTACAAACTGCCAAAACTGCCACCTCGCGCGAGCGGATCGCGCGAGCGAGGGGGAGGGCAGATCGCGCGAGCGGGTCGCGCGAGCGAACCTCGCGCGAGCGGGTCGCGCGCGCGAGTTCTTGCAAAAAGTTGTCTTCTTCGTTTTCTCCCCTGTTTCTGGTTTTGTACGGGGTTTTATAAGTCTTAATACATCGTTCTACTCGTCCCATCACAACCAATTAAGATTCTGTTTTAATAAATTTCCCAACCAGGGCATTAACAGTTCGTAAATACTACCCAAACAGCCCCTAAAACACGAAACAAGCAAGAATTAGAAACTGCCAGAATCATTCCCGGCGCTTTTGAATAAATGCCGTTAATTCCCGGCGCTTCAGAACAAACGCCGTTAATTTCCCGGCGCTTCAGAACAAACGCCGTTAATTTCCCGGCGCTTCAGAACAAACGCCGTTAATTTCCCGGCGCTTCAGGACAACGCCGTTAATTTCCCGGCGCTTCAGGACAAACGCCGTTAATTTCCCGGCGCTTCAGGACAAACGCCGTTAATTTCCCGGCGCTTCAGGACAAACGCCGTTAATTTCCCGGCGCTTTTGAATAAACGCCGTTAATTCCTACTTCGTCTTCTTCACTGGTTATCCCCTGTTTTCAGTTTAAGGGTCCAAATTGACCCATTTCTGAATTCTGCTTCAACCAAGACATGTAATATATGGATTTCTTCGTTTTTCCGCAAGGATTACGAATACGTGATCGGTTTTAACTAATTTCAATCGTAGCTCTCGGATTTTACGTAAAACCGAGAGGTGACAAAACTTTAAATCAACAGTACGTCGCGATACGGATGAATTAAGCCGTAGTATTCGAACCACAGCTTATTGGGACTAAGATCTTTCATTCCCAATTTACAGAATCGATTTTGGTTACGATTTCTAAAACTTCAATTTCCAAGCTTTAATGGTGTTTTCATATATATACATATATACACACTTATATATCCTGAAAACACATATATAGACATTGAGAGTGAGTTTAAATTACTCACAGAGGCTAATTATACAGAAATTTAAAGGCCGAGAACTTCCGCCGTAATAATCCGTCGTTGAGAATTTCCTCTTCCGTTCTTGATTTTGGTAACCCAATATGTGTATATATATGTGTGTCTAAGTATGTGACTGATTATATATATAAACTGTATGTGTGTGTTGTGTGATCTTGAGAGAGCAAGAGAGTGATTGAGAGAATTTGAGAGAGTTTGGGAGTGAGAGATGAGAGACTGTGAGTGAGTGATTGAGAGAGAGAGCTGCCGAGAGAGAGATGAATCAAATGGGGAATAAGTGGGTGTATAAATGATATGTAAAGTGCTTAGCACTATGCATATAAAACACACATGACACTCCACACACACTCACAAAGCACTACACACACATTCCACTAAACACAGCACACACTGCACTAATGTGTACACAAGATACCCTTGTGTGTGTTGAGCTCACGCAATGATACACACACACAGGTAAAAATATACTGCCCATTCCCAAAACTGGTATTTTACGGTTGAAATAAAAATACAGAAAATTATATTAATGTAGGAATTCAATTCCCGGTTATACAAAAATATAAATATCGATTTTGAAACCATAGAAAATGTTTTAAAAATTACGGTTTGACCCCAGATAATTATTACAAAGAGAAATTAAATTAAAATACTCATGGAAATAAAATGCAATATTTATTTATTAATGATAATAAAATATAGGGCGTTACACAATGCACCTTAATCTGGCTTAGACCTAGCATATCATCACATAAACACATAAGTTTCCTTGAGCATGCTAATCACCTTTCTAATCCAATCATTATCCAAGAATTTTTAGCTTTGAAATTCTTGATGGCTCATGTTTACAAAATTGAATTTTTCATGAATCTTGAAAGAGAGGGGAAGATGTTGTAATTTTCAAAAGCACTTTTGAACCATCAATGCCCGAGGTGTGAAATCATGATTCTTTAAAATCAAGATATGAAATTGGAATTTCTAAAATTTAGGAGGAAAATTTGAAATTCAATCATCAAAGTGTGAAATCATGATTTGTTTTTTTTTTGAAAACCAAAGTAGAAATTTGAAATCCTAAAAAATCTAAGAGAATTTAATATCGAATCATCAAAGTAGGAATTTTGAAATTCTCTAAAATCTATGGAGAATTTAGGAAGGATTTTACGAAAGTGAATTTCAAAGCAAATTTTCAAAAGGGATATTCTAGGAATTTTCAAAAGACTTGGGTTTTTCAAAGAAGTGCTAGTATTTTCAAAATTTTCAACAATCGTTCTTGAATAATGATTGGATGTTCGGATAAAGACCATATTATTCTAGAAGAATCTACCATACAAGGTTTGATGATGCCTTCGCTTACACGCCCTCATCATCCACATTATCCCTTATGGGCAAACGTAAATAATTCATCACATTGTGCTAATCAAAGATGATAACTAGGATCCTAATTGAAGGATTCTATAGAAACAATATGTAAAGGTCAGATTTTAGTCTCATAAAGGGTCCATTAGCAAGCCAAGGGCTCTTATATACCGCATACGGTACAAGGCTAATGGTGACTACATGCTACCAAAGTCTCTTGATAAATGGAGGATATGGGGCCCTCCACCCCCAAGGCAATGGTCTCAAACAGTCGCGGTGAAAGAACAATGCAAGTGCAAATGCAGGCAGAAACAACACGATTATCAAATTAATAACAAGGATATTCATTGGCTCAAGCCAATCCCTCGAAGAATAATAAACTATAAGTTTTATGTTCAAATCCCCAATAGAGTCGCCAGATTATGGACCGTGAAATGAGGAAAGGTGGTCCTAGCATTCCTCGACAGTGTCCCGGGACGGATCCAAGGAGCATACTTCAAGGAACTAGAACTTCCTCACACGATCCTGGAGATAAAGAGTCTCTACCTAATTTTTATCGGGAATTAGGAAACACAAGTTTGACTCGCCCAAAATTGAATAAAGGTACTCGCCCTTCATTACCAGAAACTAGGTTTGGGGGACTTGGTACGAGAGGGGAAGGAACCCGAGCAGCACTAAAGCACCCCCTCCTAGTCCTACCGAACGGTAGGCCTTGCTTTAAATATACTTGTTCTTAATTCATAATTGATGTTGTTTCCTCAAACATACTAGGTAATATATACATGGCAAAAAGAAACATCAAATGAAAATCATTTCGAGAGATTAAATCAAGTAGAAGTTGGATGCACATGCAATATAGGAGAGAGGTATACTCACAGTGTCTAGTCCTGCCTGGGACCGATGCAAATAAAGGAAACGTTTCATGATATGCAAGAGGGAATGAGAAGACTTACATTGGGTTGACTCAAGGGGAGTCACAAAAAGCAAAAGAAAGGAAACGTGTAATGCAAGCATGCAACAATCCTAAATAAGATGTCTCTAAAATATAAGTACATAAACGAAGACTATCCTAAAGGGATTGTGTTGTTGAAAACAAAGTTATAAACCTAGAAAAATTCTAAGAGAAAGGATAGAGATAGTCCACAAAACGTGGGCACTAAGCAACACGTAGATGAGGCAAATCCACAAATTGAAGTCCGGATCTACGGCATTCAATTCTCTACACTAAGACACCAAGGAATACCCAAGCATTGTAAAAACACAAGCAAACAAATGATATGCATGAAAAATAAGAAGAAGATGTCATCAATCAAATTTCCAGATTAAGCAACCTCTAACGAATCCTATCAAAAGTGGTCTTAAACATGAACTTGGTTAAAGCCCTTTTACAAGAAGTTAGATACATATCTTAGGGAACTTTTCCAAAAAGTAGGACCTCATTACCATTTTTGAAGTTTGAGAAATAAGTATTTTGGGAACAGTGTGAGAAAAATATCTTAGGTGATGGTTAAAGCTTATTAGAGAGATCAAACTTATAGATTAACTTAATTATCTTGACTCCCAATCAATTTAGCCCCCAAGCTCTATGAAGAACTATAGATCATGGATCAAACGGACTTACTAATAGCCTATTGGAGATGAAGTTAAATAGGAATTCTAGGTAATAGGAATAATCAAGAGATAGGTATGAACATAGGAATCATCCTTCTCATAGATCATACTTCTAAACCATCATAGAATTCAAATAGATATATGTATATATGATCATGTATGCATGGATCTAAACTAAATAGAAGAATGAAATCAAAATTGAAAATCAAAGTAAAAAATCAATCTCTAATTATGAATTATCAACAAAATCAAAGAGGTTTGGATCTAACTATGTGAGTGTGTGAAGAACAAGAGAAGAAGAGGATGAGTGTCCTAACAAAGAAAACAAAACTAAACTAGATCCAAACCTTATAGATCTATATACAAAAGTAGGAATTAGAGATGAATTGTGATGTCTACCTCTTGGAGGATTCTCAATTATGCAATTAAAGTTGATTTCAAGGATCTTCTTCTTCAAGTATTCTTCAAGTTCTTCAAGCATTCATCCATGGAAGTTGAGGGTGCAATTGATGTCAAAATTGTGATCTAATTAGCCTAAGATTAGTTTAGAAAACTTCAATTCATAATTCTCTCTCTAGAATTTTCTCTTAGATTCAAAGATATTCTTATCTATCTTATGAGTATATCCACTTGTATTCTCTCCTTTCCTATTGTATATTCTCTTGTATGCACTTGTGTCTACTTGTGTCCAAGATGATCTTATATGGATCTATATATAGAGTTTAGAAAACTTAACTCTTAAGTTTCAGGATTAAAACAGAGATTTTAGAGATCAAAAAAGGGATGAAATGGCCATTTCAGTGCCTAAACGCAGTTTCCAGGCAATTTCCTCGCAGTGAGAACCTCCTGGAAGGGTCTAAAACCATAAAAACATGATGGAGAACACCACATCTTGGTGGCGGCATAGGTGGGACCCGCCACCCCTTTACCCAAAATTGCCACTTTCTTTTCTTGTTCCTCTGGTTGCCCACAAGCCTTATTTCAAGTTTCACGTGCACTGCTTTTCCAGATTTTTGCAAAAATGATTTTATTGTCTAAAACTGTCCATTTAAATACCATTGGAAAGTTGTCAAGTTGAATTTTAGTATAAAAATATTCCAGGAGGTTTTGAAATGAGAATCCAAGTCCAATTAAAGTCCGGAAGTCCTCCAAAACTTTCGTCGTCTTTTTGAAATCAAACGACTTTTTTTTCAAAATTTATTTTCAATGCGCGTCCATTTTGAACTTTTCTTTAAAATTGAATTTCTGGATACCTAGAATACTATGTTTAGAACACTTGATGTTCATATAACCCTGAGTGAATATGAATTCTGAGAGACGATTTTGACAAAATCGGGATTTACGCATGGAAAAGGGCTTTTCTGAGCTTGAAGTCACTTTCCGAAGTTCGATCTTTTGATTGTGTGGAATCCAGTACCTTCCACAGGATACTTTTTATCATTGAATCCTCCAAGTTGTTGTCCACCATAAATCCTATTAGTGTGGTCAAAATTGAGTGTCTATAGTAACTATATAGTGCTTATGATATTGTTTTAGTTTTTACTCACTTAGCTTTAAATAAGCTGATGGCCTATATGCATGGACATTCCTCGTCCAGACTATCCTATTGTGTATAATGTAGGTTGTGTACCATATGATGATGGCTATTATCCAAAGGAAGGATATGTCAAGGCCAGACCGAAAGAAGTTGGAGCTGTAACACCTGTAATTTTCTTTTCATTAATAATATCAGTTTTTCAAATTTCTGTATTGGACCGACTATAATATTATATTATTATTTTAATTATGTGAGGGTATGGACGTGTTGTAGTATTATCATATTAGACTATAGTAACTGTACCGACTCGGCCATAATAAGATTTGACTTAGTCCCGTACCCGAACCCGGACATTAGAAATAATACCAGTCTGTACATACTTCAAGACTGACACGCATATCGAGAAACTTATACACATAAACCAAGGAAGTGGCACACAATCCAAGGTGGGCCCACATGGCCGGCCATGTGGCAACCACATGCCACCCTCTTGGACACATGTCCACTTGTAGGACACATGTCATAGCATGTATACATGCAAATGACACCTAGCTCTTAGGATTTCTATATAACATGCACATGCACACATTAGACACTCTTAGACTCTCATGAAATGTACTTAAAATCTAAGAGAAGAAGTTGGGAGACTTGCATGTTCATGGCAAAATAGAAGAGAGAAGTTAGGAAGAAAACTAGAGCTCATCTCCCTCTATACATTCTACACCCACACAACCTTGGGGACTTTGGAGTAGTAATTTAAAGTCCTAGAAGTTCAAGAGAATCCCAGAAGTTAAAAAAGAAGGAGAAGAAGAAGGTGACACCATTGAAGTTGAAGTTAAGCTTCATCAAGCTCAAAACAACCTCTAAGCTCAATTTCAAGCTTTGGTGAGTAAATTGTGAGTAAATTATGAGTAAATTGTGAGTGATTGTGAGTAATCTAACTCAATTTAGAACCCATATAATATGTACTAATGTTTAGTAGAAGTTTGATGTTGTTGTGTTGAAGTTTTCATGACATGCAAGACAAATCCATAAATCTGAGAAACTGAAATTCTCAGCAGAACACAGTTTAGTAAAATGAATATTTTGTGCAGCTCCAAAATCCGAATTAAGCTAGGTTTTTTTGTGGTAAAATCTAACTCATATGTCTACAAATAACTCTTTTATAGCGTAGTCTAGAAATCATTCCTTCATGGGTGAAATGCATGTACAACGCAGTGTTATAAATCTGAGAAACTGAAACTCTCAGCAGAACATAGTTTAGTAAAATGAATGTTTTGTGCAGCTCAAAATTCTGAATTAAGCTAGGTGTTTTTGTGGTAAAAGATAACTCATATATCTACAAATAACGCTTCTATAGCTCAGTCTAGAAATTAATCCTTCATGGGTGAAATGCATGTACAACGCAGTGTTATAAATCTGAGAAACTGAAACTCACAGCAGAACATAGTTTAGTAAAATGAATGTTTTGTGCAGCTCCAAAATGATAATTAAGCTAGGTTTTTTTGTGAAGATATCTAACTCATTTATCTACAAATAACCCTTTTATAGCTCAGTCTCAAAATCCATCCTTCATAGGTGAAATTCACGTACAATGCAGTACTATAAATCTGGGACAGAACAGTCCGAGATATAAGAAATGCCTTGTAAAATAAATATTTTGAGTAGATCAAAAATGTAATTGAAGCTAGATTTTTTTTGTACATGAAGATATTCCTATTATCTATAATGTTTTAGTTTTGAGTTGGATCTACAAAGTAATTTATCAAGCCCAAATAAATCATGTTAATTCAGTCAACACAGTGAAAATGTATCTTGGCAGATTGTACAGCTTTTTGTATAATGTTTTGTTTATGCATGGTGTTGATTGTTGATGCTAGTTTTCCGGTACATGTGTTGTTATGAAAATCTTGTGCTATGGTAGTGCTATCGCATAGATGAGTATGTTAAGGGTTTCGTCTATGTGTTTATTGGTATTAAATTCACGTTATAAATCCATGAGCTACGTGCTATGTTTTCTATTGTTATGAATATAGTCTAATGACCATTGAAAATTCATACCCAAACTATAAGTATATTGTATGGCACGATTATTGCGTTGATAAGTGATCGGGAAAGTTTCCATCGTAAGTATATTGAGAGAAAAATTGAATGTCAGACGTTTAGCGAAATATTAACGGTTATAAATGGATGACATTAATGAACTAAACTACGAAACGTGCGAACGCGTAAAATAATGATAAAACCTTCGATAACAGATTTAATGTGACTAAGGGACATTGGGCCTCGTTTCTAGTCGTGTGTCTACTGGTCAAAGTTGATTCGTGAACTTTTGTGTCGTGTTTGGATAATTCTTGTAAAGTTGGTCTCTCGATTATTCCATAGAGTCGATTGGTGAGTTATGTTTTGTTCCTTGATCTGAGGATCGACATGACGTGTTCGGTCAAGTGCGGATGACCTGAGGATCGTCGTGACGTGTTCGATTAAGTGGTTGATTATTTTTCCGCATCCTTTGACTGAGGATCGGCATGACGTGTTCTGTTATGTACGGGTGACCTGAGGATCGGCATGACGTGTTCGTCCAAGTGATTATTAATTTCCCGTACCCTTGGTCTGAGGATCGGCATGACGTGTTCGGTAACGTGCGGGCGACCTGAGGATCGGCATGACGTGTTCGACCAAGAGATTGTTAATGTCCCGCACACTTATGCCATTTAGGCTACAGTTTGAGTGACAGTTGGGCGACAGTTAACTATTCATTGTTGAGTGTTGTTCTTTCTTGACCAGTAAATGCGTTTGGAGTTAAGTCTTCTTGCAGTCAATGTCATTGGTCAGTTCAGTTCTGGGTTATGTTTCAAAGGGAATGATTGGGTTTAAATAAGACATGGATTTGAGAATAAGAAAAGACGAACAAGGCATAGTATCGAGAATAAGAAATGATGAACGATATATGGTTTCGAGAAATAAGAAGAGATGAAGAATAACTTACCTTAAGTGGTGGTAACCTTAAGGGGACCCTCACTTAGCTTAACCGCTAATGGCTTTTCATGCCGCTGGACCTTCCACGTCCAGCCTTTGCAGGTCCAGACGGAGCCGACTGCTATCAAGATGCTAACTTTACTACTGAAGACTATGCTAGTGAAGATTACTACGAGGAAGGCTACGGTTTTGCCAGCTGAAGACTTTGGAGCTTTTCTTTTGCTATAGTTCTGTTATTATTATGTTAGTGATGTAATAGTTTAGTTGGTCTTGTAATATGTATCTTTTGGATATCTTTTTGGCCTGTAATATACTACTGATGTAAGACTTGGATGTTTTAAATTTCTGCTTCCGCTGAACTTAGTCACTTTCCCATATCACATTATTGTTATAAGCATGTTTGGACAATCAGGTGACACTCACAACCAGTCACGTGTCTACGAACCCATAAAGGAAATTTATTTTTCCCTATTTTTGGTACTTCGGGGCGTGACAGGGATTTTTGGTATCAGAGCTTTAGGTTTAGACGCGCTCACTGATTGTCCTACACCTTAAGTTATGAGCCTAAGATTTACCTCGTATTAGTACTGACACTAAGTTAGCTCCTCTTGCATGACTATGGAGTCGAGCTTCGTTCATGATGATTTCGGAGGTCACTATAATCGCGACGGCCGTATCCAGCCTGCCGACCCTATACTATATCGACAACGGATGTGGTAGAGGGCAAGGCATATCTTGGAGGAGGACATACGGAGAGCTGTGCTTACCGATGCATTGCAGTATCCGGATCGAGTGTGGTTCGAGTTAATCCATGCTTCAGAGACTAACATACTTATTCACCAAGACCTTATCAGCATGACTCAGGACGAGGCACTATATGACGATATACTCTTCCCGATTATCATAGCCTCCCCAGCACCACCATTCTCACCCGAGTCCATACCAGAGCCAGATGCTGATTCAGATCCCATAGATACAGATAGCGACGATGACATAGCGAGTGGAGAGGATTTTGCAGGCAGTGACCACTCAATAGATGACCCATCTAATGGTGACGACACAGATGACGACGATGACCTGACAACTGAGAACGATCCGGCAAGTAGCGATGACAAGCCGATTGAAGAGGCTGACCCAGCAGACGATCTTTATAGAGCAGGGGATAATGTACACGACCATCCAGCGCCACCAATTGACAGGGACAAGATGATACTGATGCCTGAGCAGAACCACGAAGCAGATCCAGCTGACATCGAGGAGGAGGAGGAGGACCCTGAGGAAGAGTTCTTAGAGGACCCGTTATAGATAATAAGAGAGGCAAACTTTACCTTAGATATGGTAGGCAAGTACCATAGTAACCAGTCATATCCTTTCTACTCATTCCACTCCCTTTGAGTAAATCGATACCTTGTATTCTAATGGTCATTTCTTCTGGAAAAGGGATCTATATATTTTGTAAAGTGGCTCCGATTACCATCAATAACTATTGTGATACACTCCTTGATAAATAATTCATTTCCTTGAATTTTTAGAAATTCCCCAGTCAACAATTCTTGAGTATGTACCTTGATCATCCGATTCTTGACAAATTCTTTTGAGAACAAGTTCGATCACTAGTACTGCAAAGTCATTCTTTTTGACTTATTATTCCTTGAACAAATTCTTACAAGTTCATTTCATTTGAAATAATTCTAAATGAGTTCTCTGTCCTTGTTCTCGCCATGAACTCAAAAATATTGTACTCTCTGTACATCTTGACCTCTTATTGTCTCTCTCAGTTGCTACCTTATTCTTTATCAGTGGGGTTTCGTTTGGACTATTTCACTTATGAAATACCTAATTCTTATTTCATTCGTTGAAGGCCTTTTGTCAGTTACTTTCATTTCCTATAAATCTTGAGATACTACGATTAATTCCATAGTAAACAGTCATTCAATCCTTGTTAGATTTACATCTTATTCTTGAATGGATCACGTCATTCTACTATTGTACTTCTATCTGTGAGAATTCATATACCTTTTCGGATTCGGCTTCATTTTGGATCAATCTATTCAATAGTTTTAATCATCGTATTCTAGTTACTGGGATTATGATGATAACTATAATGTGAGATGTGTAGACACCCCATTTTGTCGGCTATCAGATTTAGGAGACCCATAGCTTGGTGGTTCACAATGATCGTAAAAGACTCAAAAGGACTCCTGGAAGTCAGCTCTATCTCTCAGAATGCTCAGATTGACCAAAATGCCCCTGAAAGCCCGAAAACTCCCAGATTTGGACCAAAAGTTCTGGAAACATGCTACGTTGTAAGAAAAGCGATAAAATGAGTTTTTAAGAGAAAATCGGGTGAAATCGTCAGCTCCCAGAGACCCCCGGAAGTCCCGAAAGCTCCCGGAAAGTCCCCGTTGACCGGTTTGACCAAGGTTTGACCAGGTTTGACCAAGTTTGACCGAAATCGTCCGAATTCACCAGAATCATTCTAAATCATGAGAAAAGTATTAAAACAAGTTCCAAAAGAAAATCGAGCGAAAACATCAGCTCCCGGGAACTCCCGGAGGTTCCCAGAACTTCTCGGGAATCCCAGGTTTGACCAGTTTGACCAAGATTTGACTTTGGAATCGGGGCACCGAAACAGTTTTCAAATATTTTTCATGGATACTAGAGGTCAATAGCTTTCCAACGGTATATCGCACATAATTCCTGGATTTAAAACGAATTTATTTTGAATTTCCGAAGGCGAAAAAGGCGATCAAATCAGCATTTATCGCGAATACCGCAAAACTTTTCAAAGTGACCTATCCCCAAACTATTTTTTATGTAAAGTAGACTCCATTACCTTTCCAACGGTATATCACAACCTCAATTTGGAGTTCGTATGCATTTTCTGTGAATTTCGGACGAAATAGGGCCTTTTCGCGAATACCGGAACCTCTGGGGGCCTAAACGTAATTTTCTGGACTTCTGAGGAGCAGTGCCGCCGCGGCACTGGCCCACTGCCGCCGCGGCACTGGCCCAGTGCCGCCGCGGCACTCATCCCTCGCAGAGTCCATTTTTGTAATTTTTTTGGGGGTCCAATTTGATTAATTGAAAGCCAAAACGACATAGTTTTATGTTCACAGTTGTTTGGGACCAATGGGAGTACTTCTAAAACCCCAAAACCACCCCAAATTGGCCTATTTAAACCCCCCTTTGCTCTTCATTTTGGGGGAGCCAAGTGCAAAGCTTGATAACTTGTAGAGAAGAAGAGAGATAGAGATAGGTTTAGAAGAGAGAAAGGGAGCTTCTCCCATTGATTTTCCATAAGAAAGTGAGTTTTATTCTTGTTTTCTTCCATCATCCTTCTATATACTTCACATTCAAAGTCCACTCCAACCCTCATTCTTGAGCATTCATGAGATAGGAAGCTACTTCCATGTCCAAATGTCAAAATCTATGAGTGAAACACCAAGCTACAAGTCCAAAATCACATTGATTATCATCTATTGATTGCTATTTACTTGCTTTGATTATATATATGTTCATCTCTCCTTATCTCATTTCTTTTTCTTTTCTTTATTTACTTACTAGTTCATCATCATCTAAGTGATGACATGAAGTTTGGGGTGAGTGAATCCTTATGGATAGTAGCTCTTGACCTCAAAAACATGTTTGATAGATGATGATCATAACCTCAATACTTCCAAGGTATTCTTGGAATGTATTGAAGTTATGCCCAAAAATAAAATAAATCTCTCCAACAATCTTGGAGGTTCTTAAATGATGAGTTTGATGTAGGTATTCTAAGTGGCTATGATCCTTATTGAGTATTGAAAACATGTTTTCAAAACATCTATTTCAAAACCCCTCTCAATCCCTCTCATTTGGTTTCAAGAAACAAAACTTTATTTTCTCCAAAATCTTCAAAACAATGAGTCAAAACAGTGAGTGAGTTGAGTTCAAAGATTTTTCTAGAACACAATACTCAACATATGGATACAAGGCCACTTGGAAAGTCTTCCTAACTCATTGGGGAACACTCATGATTTTTGGTTTGACTTGGAAGTACTTGGAAATGGTCCATTTGGGTCCCAACATTCCTTCCAAACATTCTGTTTTTGCTGTCACAGCAGCTAGGTCAACTTACGACCTCTTTTCCAGAAAACTTTTCCAAAAGGGGTGGTCCTAACTTATTTTTCCCTTAAAATTCAATGTCTTAGGAAACGTTCTGTATAAAATGGACCTCTAGATCATTCCTTTTCATTTTCTAAGATTTTCTAACATTTCAGTCGACAGTACGAACTCTGTTTCTGAGTGACCTCTATTGCTTATATAATTTCTCTCAATCTGTGATAGATATTCAAGATTGGCCTTTTGGGTTGTGTTCTAGACACAATAAGGAACATCTCCATAAAAAATCATGCATTGAAAACATTCCTAACCCCTCTTTTCAAATTTCAAAAGATCATGCTACTGTTCTGTCCACTATTCACAGCAAGTATACTTTAACTTTCATTCTTTGATTTGATGCTTATATGCATTCCAAATTAGTTCATATCTTAGGAAGTAGTTCATACTACATTTGTACATATCCCATGTTAATTTCATTCATTCATTCATACACATTTTAGACTTCTAAGTCATTCTAGAAATCCATGTACACAAAAACACACTACAACCTTTGCACATTTTAGATACATACATTGCATTCATGCAAGATTTGGGGTTTTTGTAACTCTTAATCCAAGGAGATTATAAGGAATGAACTTGATCACACATTCATGCTTCCCCTTTGATCTAATCATCCTTTCTCATCCGTCCCGGGGATTGAGAGATCTTCTTTTCTCAAAGAATAACATGCATCATACTAGCTTGTTAAGCATATTTTGATTTCTTTGTTTATTTGTTCCAAGAACAATTCATGCCCCCTTTAGATTAGGAAAACTTGATTAATTGATATGTGATTAGACGATTTTTCCTAGGTTTATTTGTGTGATCTTTCACTTTACATTGCATGATATTTGGCTTAGATCTTATGAATGATATCTTATCTTTAGATCTTCCATTTTCAAGTTTCTTATGTAATGTAATATACTATCATAGTATTAATTGCCGAACCATACATAGTATAAGATGATTATTTGGATGCTAATTGAGGCCCGTCGAAAGACGGGGCGAGTTGAGGGTGTTTTAGTCGCGACAAAGGCTCCTTCCTCTCTCGTACCAAAACCCCGAACCAAGTTCTTTGGTTATGAAGGGCCGGTGCCCTTTATCCATTTGGGTGAGTCAAATTAGGTTTCTTGGTTCCTTAAAGACCAAGTGGCGACTCTGTATCTGTTTTCAACAGACCTATTTTCTTTCTTTGATTCAAATCAATTTCAAAACAATCTCAAACAAGAGAAGTGGTCCGATTCCCGGTGTCCACAATCTGGCGACTCCACTGGGGATTTTTATTTTAAAAACAAAATAATACAGAGGTTTGACTCATAAGAAGCATCCTTAAAATCATCTTTTTACTGTGTCTGGTTCGCCGCATTGCACTCTTGCATTTCCCTCCTCCGACTGTGTCTGAAACGCGGCGCTGACATTGTTCAGGTCTTGCTGTGCCAGGGCACAAGTCACCGTTGATACTGTACCTTCCAAGGTATATCAAAAAGAGTAACAACTTCCGTACTGTCTCTCTGACGGTATATTGGAACTCTCGTCAACGGACCCTCTTTGACTAAACCCAGCCTTTGCATATAGATTTCTGTAGAACCTTTCATAGGACTGTTCATTTATCTTTTCAGATAGGACAATGTGATATAACTGCTGTATACCCTGACGGGATTACCTGCGCGGTGTAGACGCTTATGTGGCATGGAACAGAACCTCTTTCTTATGATCCCCAAGGCAATCACTCACATGTGATCACATTGAGTTGACTTGCCTAGGCACCATGATAAGGATGTCTGCTCCATGCTCACAAAGATATACACCGCAAGCCTTGTTTGTTGGTCCTAAGACATAGGAGTATGAAAACCTGCTAGACAGTATGATCACTATCACCACATATTAACCAGTTTCTCCCTGAAACTCTGTCCAGATATCCCAGATATAACTACATTAACCAGTTTCTCCCAGAAACTCTGCCCAAATATCCTAGATATGACCATATTGACCAGTTTCTCCCAGAAACTCTGTCCAAAATTCCCGAAATATCTTGGAAATCCATGTTATCCCTTGGTGATCATACTAGAAAGTAAGGTTAGCACACTCTGTATGGCTAGGGCCTTACTTGTTTAGCTGCTATCTGTTAGAAATAGGAGCATCATATAGATTAGGGCTTACATCCGCATGTTTGTCCCATTTGCATGCACCATCTATCTGCACGCACTGCCTCGAGTCAGTCCACATCACTGTCTTTGTCTGTCTAAAGTCGTCACTATCAGGACCTGATACACCCTTTTCTCTTGAAATCTGTCAGGTCAGTATAGATTCCCGAAGTCAGCAACTGGGATCCTCGTCCTGAGTCAGAAGTTCGAACAGTCATTTGGTCAAAATTAGCCCGCTAAGTCATTCCAACATGAATCAGGAAGAATTAGAAAACAAGGTCACTGAGTTGGGAGCAACCATAAACCAGCAATCTGATCGCATGGCCCAAGTTTTGAGTTTCATGGAAGAACTGAAACAGCAGCAGCCACAGTACCCACATGGGTTCCCACCACCACCGCCTGGGTTTGGACCGCCTCCCGAGAATAATGGGGAAGAAGACTGGTTTCAAGGAGTCCCGCCGCTTGCATATGAGAAGAAGCTCCAGGAGAAAATGGACAAAGTTGACAAGCTTGAAAGTGTGTTGAGGAAGAGCAAAGGGGTTGATGATTACATGTTAGACCTGGAAGGCCTCTTTGAGCCCATCAAGCTAAGGCTGCCCGAGAACTTCAAAATGCCTGAAATTGACCGTTTTGATGGAACAGGGAATCCAAAAAGTCACATCAAGCTGTGCATGAGCATCTTCCAATCGATGGGCTGCACTCATGAGCACATTGCGATGTTGTTCCCGCAAACCCTTAAGAATGCCGCACTATCCTGGTTCCTAACCCTCGAAGCCTCCAAGACCCGAGTCTGGGAAGACATTGCTAGAACTTTTATTGATCACTACTCTTACAACCAAGAGTTTGATATCACCATCCGGGATCTAGAGACTACCAGGCAGAACTTTAATGAGTCCTTCACTGCGTTCTTGAGCAGATGGAGGAATAAAGTGGCTCAAATGATCCACAGACCTGTTGAGAGAGAGCAAGTACGTATGCTGGTCAAGAACATGCAACCAGTATATCATGACAAGCTATTCTACCAATCCATCTCCACATTCGAAGAGCTATTTGAAATAGGCACCAGAATAGAGGATGCCATCAGAGAAGGAAAGTTCAAAAAGGATGAACCCCAACACCAGTCCAAGAGACCTAACTACTCCCTGGACTCCCCGGATATCAATGCACTTAGCAACCAATCAATGGCCTGCGCCCTTCGTCCATACCAGTCCATTCCGCCAAATCGCCCAAAAGGCCCTCGCGAATTCTCCAAACTTGATGTTCCTCTTTCCACAGCCTTGGACCACTTACTCAGAAAGGGCCACCTACAGCTCCTCCCTCACAAACCGCTACCGGATCCCATACCCTCCCACTACAACATGAGCCTACGATGTGCTTATCATCAAAATCTAGGCCATGCCACCAATCAATGCATCCGCCTCCGCCATGACATTCAAAACCTCATAGAGGATGTATCCCATCCTAATCCAATCCACTATCTTGGCTTGGACCAACCGATCGAATGATCCCTTCCGTCGATGCTAATGAATGTTGAAGCTACGCAGTAAAGTGATGGTGTTTGGAACTTCTGCTAAAAAAATTTTAATAAATGGGTTGCAAAGACACTCCATTTGAGACCAGGTCGAGTCAAGTTGAGTCTGTTCTATGTTTTGAGTCCATTTCAATTCTAGTCTTGTGATCAAGTCTGTCTGTCATCGAGTTGTTAATAAGTCTGTAAACCTTCTCTATTGATGGAATGAAATCTCATTTTGCTTAATCTAATGTGCCCAGTCATAAATGCATGAATCACTAAACTGAAGTGTCACTTTTCGAATTACCATGGATATTACTCTGGTAATAATTTTTCTACGACAAAACAAAAAAGAATCCTGAAAGGTTAAAGTCGATTTCACGCTGACACTGATGAAGAGCTGGAATTGAATAGTCTTACTTTAAGAATTTAAAGATGCTTTTGCCTCAATCTTGAAAAGACATACTTGAAACCGACTTGGGGCTTGCCCAACACCCTTTTTTTTTCCACCATTTCGAAGCCTTAAGCCCGATCCAATTGGGAGCCACGCAATCTGTCCGATTGAAAGCAATGCAAACTTAGCCCTTGATGGTAGCCAAACATTTCAGTGAGTTTCATCTCCACTTTCAAAAAAAAAAGGGAAAAGAAAAAAAAAAAAAAAAAAAAAAAAAAAAAAAGCTCGCTAGGTTGAAAACCCGAAAGGGCACCTAGGCAAAAGTTAGAGCTGAAAAAGGTGTTGATTTCCAAAATCTGACCCTAGCCAGTCAAAATGTTGGAGAAAATTTTGATGAAACAAATAAGAGAATCATACGCTTCAAGATACATCTTAAGAACGTGCCAAGATCACATTTCAAAAGGCACGGAATGACCACAAATAAATTCCGAGAGCTGACATGCACATTCTGGAATTCTGAGATTGCGATTGAAGGATCTTGCAAGAATCAACTACATGAAAAGCAAGAATTGACTGGCTAGGCAAAAGTGAAAAGGATCAATCCTCAAAACAAAAGAAAAAGAAAAAGAAAAAGAAAAAGAAAAGAAAGGGAGATTGAAACTGAATCTTTTTTATTCAAAGCTACCACAAGTGACTCAAGTTTGAACTTCTTTGACGATTGGTTTGAAAAACCCTCATACCTCAAACCCCTTATTTCAAGCCTTGCCTTGAACTACACTCGACCTGATTCCCGCTCGGGGATACGTAGGCAACCACAACGGTTCGGTCAACCCACTTACCCAAAAATCAACCCGCTTCTTCCCAACCATGCCCGAACTACGTTGGACCTGATCCCCACTTGGCAGTACGTAGGCAGACTTTCAAAAAAAAGAAAAAAAGAAGGATGGCTCGCTAGGTCGAAAATCCGAAAGGACGCCTAGGCAAAAATTAGAGTTAAATCCAAGGTGAGCAATAACAAAAGAGAGAAAAGAGCTTGCTAGGTCACCTCACTGGTGCCTAGGCAAAAGTTATGAGCATTTGAGAGATTAAAGTCACGGTCCATGCCTCAAGCCAGAAAATCACCTTCCACACTAGGGGCAAACATCGGCTACCCGCCTCGTTTACCTGACTTTTACTATCTACCCTTCATACAAGGGGCAAACTTTGGTCACCTACCTCGTTTGCCCAAAACCTCCAATAAACCATCATCCAAACTAGGGGCAAACTTCGGTCACCCACCTCGTTTGCTTATGAATCCCACTTTATACAGCTCAAACTAGGGGCAAACTCCGTTTGCCTAACACAATCCCTTCACACCAAGGGCGAGTTTTCAAGTTACCAAGTTGTTTTGAAAATTTTGAAATAGAGCACCTTTTACTCTAAAAGCTAAGGCACTAATTCAAAGCACTTCCTGGAAGAAGCAGAAAATTGACTAGATCACTAAGGAGGAATTTTCAAAAATCAGATTTATCAGCAAAGTGCTACCATGTTAAGATGAGGGGTGAACACCAAAAGAGAAATGGTACATCGTTTATGACAAAAGCACATCAAGTTTTGACAAAACGAGCTTGTGTCAAATGTGTCATCCTCGTGCGTCAATGTCTGTCAAGTTTTTGAGTCTGTTGTAGTCTCAAATGTGTAAGTCAACAGCGATTAATAAAATTTTCAAATCAAGTTATAAAGAGCATGCCAATACAAGCAGGAGTACCAAACACCATTACTGTACCGGTTAAGGCGTCAGCATGAGAAGCGTCCAAACTTAGGGCAAATGCGAATTTCATCCCTTTCCAAACCATCGAAAGTTGACCATCATCTCCTTGCAACATAAGTCCATGAGTGGCTGTTGATTACCTTCCCTCGTCCATGCAACATAAGTCCATGAGTGGCTATTGATGGATCCCGGTTCCGGGCCAGCAAGATTTGATCAACTATGAGAGATTCGAATTTGAATCCTGGTTCCCCGGTCAAGAGAAGTAGTTGAAGAGAGATCCCAAAAAGAGTCGCTTCATCCCCAACAGATTCAGTTTAATCCCCAGCAGGCATATCGATTTGTACATCGTCAGTTCAATCTACGACAGTCACAGTAGTTCACTGTCGACTCGTCTTCTTGATTCGTACATCATCAGTTCAATCTATAACAGTCATAGTAAGTTCACTATCGACTCGTCATCTCGATCCGTACATCGTTAGTTCAATCATGACAGTCACAGTAGTTCACTGTCGACTCGTCTTCTCGATTAGTTCAATCGTCAGTTCAATCTACGACAGTTACAGTAGTTCACTGTCGACTCGTCTTCTTGATTCGTACATCATCAGTTCAATCTATAACAGTCATAGTAAGTTCACTATCGACTCGTCATCTCGATTCGTACATCGTTAGTTCAATCATGACAGTCACAGTAAGTTCACTGTCGACTCGTCTTCTCGATTCGTACATCGTTAGTTCAATCATGACAGTCACAGTAGTTCACTGTCGACTCGTCTTCTCGATTCGTACATCGTCAGTTCAATCACGACAGTCACATTAGTTCACTGTCGACTCGTCTTCTCGATTAGTTCAATCGTCAGTTCAATCTATGACAGTCACAGTAGTTCACTGTCGACTCGTCTTCTCGATTCGTACATCGTCAGTTCAATCACGACAGTCACATTAGTTCACTGCCGACTCGTCTTCTCGATTAGTTCGATCGTCAGTTCAATCTATGACAGTCACAGTAGTTCACTGTCGACTCGTCTTATCGGTTCGTACATCGTCAGTTCAATCTACGACAGTCACATTAGTTCACTGTCGACTCATCTTCTCGATTAGTACATCGTCAGTTCTTCTGGTCACGGTTAGTCCAACTGTTGATCCAATCCATGATAGTCATAGTAGTTCACTGTTGACTCATCATCTCGATTCGTACATTGTCACTTCTTCTGGTCACGGTTAGTCCAACTGTTGATCCAATCCATGATAGTCACAGTAGTTCACTATTGACTCATCATCTCGATTCGTGCATCGTCACTTCTTCTGGTCACGGTTAGTCCAACTGTTGATCCAATCCATGATAGTCACAGTAGTTCACTGTCGACTCGTCAGCTCGATTCGTACATCGTCAGTTCATTAATCATCATTGGTTTACCATCACTCTCATTCAAAATATGCCGTGTTCATCATTCTCATTCAAAATCTTAGGCTTCTATGTCCATTAATGGGGCTTCCATGTTCATCGCTTGACATCTCGGGATTTCATGTCCATCACTTGACGTCTCTTGACTTCTGTGTCCGTCTCTTAATTTCCAGGGCTTCCGTGTCCGTCGGTTAACTGTCAAACGGCATCTCCGAATATAGTCCTCCGGGACCCCACATCCAATTACATTCGCTTACGAAGCACACTTTCCAAAATTCAGAAGTTTGCTCCGAGACCTAGGGTCTTCACACCTTGGTATCCCTATTCGGGTCAATAACTGCATCACAAATAGAAACACTAGCACGACACAAGTCCACTTGGAGTGGTACACCCCACAGCACCTGCTCATTCTAGGATCAGAAAGCTAGGCATGATAGGACTCATGTACGAGATCATATCACATCCACACATTGCATATCATCCTCATATAGCATAGCATCCGCCTGATTGTTGTGTATGTGCATATGTGATTTATCCCTTTGTGCCCTGAACTACGTCCTGGTCTGATTCCCCTTGGGATACGTAGGCAGCTCACGCAGAGCACGACCAGCACTAACCTCATCATCCTTTCATCTTTTGCAACGCTGTTTATCCTAAATCTATAGCCTCCAAAAGACCTGTCTCTTCAAAACTTTGGCACTCGCTTGCGACATGCGTTGCCTCGCAAGTTCATGCCAAAGAGGGGCAAACTGTAGACACCCCATTTTGTCGGCTATCAGATTTAGGAGACCCATAGCTTGGTGGTTCACAATGATCGTAAAAGACTCAAAAGGACTCCTGGAAGTCAGCTCTATCTCTCAGAATGCTCAGATTGACCAAAATGCCCCTGAAAGCCCGAAAACTCCCAGATTTGGACCAAAAGTTCTGGAAACATGCTACGTTGTAAGAAAAGCGATAAAATGAGTTTTTAAGAGAAAATCGGGTGAAATCGTCAGCTCCCAGAGACCCCCGGAAGTCCCGAAAGCTCCCGGAAAGTCCCCGTTGACCGGTTTGACCAAGGTTTGACCAAGGTTTGACCAGGTTTGACCAAGTTTGTCCAAGTTTGACCGAAATCGTCCGAATTCACCAGAATCATTCTAAATCATGAGAAAAGTATTAAAACAAGTTCCAAAAGAAAATCGAGCGAAAACATCAGCTCCCGGGAACTCCCGGAGGTTCCCAGAACTTCTCGGGAATCCCAGGTTTGACCAGTTTGACCAAGATTTGACTTTGGAATCGGGGCACCGAAACAGTTTTCAAATATTTTTCATGGATACTAGAGGTCAATAGCTTTCCAACGGTATATCGCACATAATTCCTGGATTTAAAACGAATTTATTTTGAATTTCCGAAGGCGAAAAAGGCGATCAAATCAGCATTTATCGCGAATACCGCAAAACTTTTCAAAGTGACCTATCCCCGAACTATTTTTTATGTAAAGTAGACTCCATTACCTTTCCAACGGTATATCACAACCTCAATTTGGAGTTCGTATGCATTTTCTGTGAATTTCGGACGAAATAGGGCCTTTTCGCGAATACCGGAACCTCTGGGGGCCTAAACGTAATTTTCTGGACTTCTGAGGAGCAGTGCCGCCGCGGCACTGGCCCACTGCCGCCGCGGCACTGGCCCACTGCCGCCGCGGCACTCATCCCTCGCAGAGTCCATTTTTGTAATTTTTTTGGGGGTCCAATTTGATTAATTGAAAGCCAAAACGACATAGTTTTATGTTCACAGTTGTTTGGGACCAATGGGAGTACTTCTAAAACCCCAAAAAAACCCCAAATTGGCCTATTTAAACCCTCCTTTGCTCTTCATTTTGGGGGAGCCAAGTGCAAAGCTTGATAACTTGTAGAGAAGAAGAGAGATAGAGATAGGTTTAGAAGAGAGAAAGGGAGCTTCTCCCATTGATTTTCCATAAGAAAGTGAGTTTTATTCTTGTTTTCTTCCATCATCCTTCTATATACTTCACATTCAAAGTCCACTCCAACCCTCATTCTTGAGCATTCATGAGATAGGAAGCTACTTCCATGTCCAAATGTCAAAATCTATGAGTGAAACACCAAGCTACAAGTCCAAAATCACATTGATTATCATCTATTGATTGCTATTTACTTGCTTTGATTATATATATGTTCATCTCTCCTTATCTCATTTCTTTTTCTTTTCTTTATTTACTTACTAGTTCATCATCATCTAAGTGATGACATGAAGTTTGGGGTGAGTGAATCCTTATGGATAGTAGCTCTTGACCTCAAAAACATGTTTGATAGATGATGATCATAACCTCAATACTTCCAAGGTATTCTTGGAATGTATTGAAGTTATGCCCAAAAATAAAATAAATCTCTCCAACAATCTTGGAGGTTCTTAAATGATGAGTTTGATGTAGGTATTCTAAGTGGCTATGATCCTTATTGAGTATTGAAAACATGTTTTCAAAACATCTATTTCAAAACCCCTCTCAATCCCTCTCATTTGGTTTCAAGAAACAAAACTTTATTTTCTCCAAAATCTTCAAAACAATGAGTCAAAACAGTGAGTGAGTTGAGTTCAAAGATTTTTCTAGAACACAATACTCAACATATGGATACAAGGCCACTTGGAAAGTCTTCCTAACTCATTGGGGAACACCCATGATTTTTGGTTTGACTTGGAAGTACTTGGAAATGGTCCATTTGGGTCCCAACATTCCTTCCAAACATTCTGTTTTTGCTGTCACAGCAGCTAGGTCAACTTACGACCTCTTTTCCAGAAAACCTTTCCAAAAGGGATGGTCCTAACTTATTTTTCCCTTAAAATTCAATGTCTTAGGAAACTTTCTGTATAAAATGGACCTCTAGATCATTCTTTTTCATTTTCTAAGATTTTCTAATATTTCAGTCGACAGTACGAACTTTGTTTCTGAGTGACCTCTATTGCTTATATAATTTCTCTCAATCTGTGATAGCTATTCAAGATTGGCCTTTTGGGTTGTGTTCTAGACACAATAAGGAACATCTCCATAAAAAATCATGTATTGAAAACATTCCTATCCCCTCTTTTCAAATTCCAAAAGATCATGCTACTGTTCTGTCCACTATTCACAGCAAGTATACTTTAACTTTCATTCTTTGATTTGATGCTTATATGCATTCCAAATTAGTTCATATCTTAGGAAGTAGTTCATACTACATTTGTACATATCCCATGTTAATTTCATTCATTCATTCATACACATTTTAGACTTCTAAGTCATTCTAGAAATCCATGTACACAAAAACACACTACAACCTTTGCACATTTTAGATACATACATTGCATTCATGCAAGATTTGGGGTTTTTGTAACTCTTAATCCAAGGAGATTATAAGGAATGAACTTGATCACACATTCATGCTTCCCCTTTGATCTAATCATCCTTTCTCATCCGTCCCGGGGATTGAGAGATCTTCTTTTCTCAAAGAATAACATGCATCATACTAGCTTGTTAAGCATATTTTGATTTCTTTGTTTATTTGTTCCAAGAACAATTCATGTCCCCTTTAGATTAGGAAAACTTGATTAATTGATATGTGATTAGACGATTTTTCCTAGGTTTATTTGTGTGATCTTTCACTTTACATTGCATGATATTTGGCTTAGATCTTATGAATGATATCTTATCTTTAGATCTTCCATTTTCAAGTTTCTTATGTAATGTAATATACTATCATAGTATTAATTGCCGAACCATACATAGTATAAGATGATTATTTGGATGCTAATTGAGGCCCGTCGAAAGACGGGGCGAGTTGAGGGTGTTTTAGTCGCGACAAAGGCTCCTTCCTCTCTCGTACCAAAACCCCGAACCAAGTTCTTTGGTTATGAAGGGCCGGTGCCCTTTATCCATTTGGGTGAGTCAAATTAGGTTTCTTGGTTCCTTAAAGACCAAGTGGCGACTCTGTATCTGTTTTCAACAGACCTATTTTCTTTCTTTGATTCAAATCAATTTCAAAACAATCTCAAACAAGAGAAGTGGTCCGATTCCCGGTGTCCACAAGATGCAATAGGCAATGATTGCTTCGCATAAGGTATGATAGAAACCTTATAGACACGAACTCATACGTAGGACCAGAAGAATCTTCTCGATCTCTGCAATGGATGAATCATCTCAAACAACTGAGGAGCAGTCCAGAAGGCTAAGCAACATAATATCTAAGGAGATCGATCCCACCGGTGTGTTTGGAAGACTGATACAAGGCTTATGGAAGACCGCTGAAGGCACTAGTGCAAGTGACTATGGAAACGAGTTGTTTAGACACCTCCATATCACCCATTCAGAATCACTTTTGAGACCACTCAAGACACAACCTGCTACACTACCAAGGTTAACCCTACTACAAGGAGCACATGAGATATTAACTTAACCCGAGGCGATGGAAGACGCAAGAATAGAACATACCTTCAACAGATCGAACGACCTCATAGACTGCTGACATTGACCACCTTTAATCACAACAAACGACTCGCACTGCGAACATTAGTGAAGATGAGTACTGCATTCCACCTTCAAGCTAATGATCAGATCGCATAGGGCCTACCAAGAGAAGACACATTTCGGGTTTACAACATCAATGTTCCATCAACACGCTGAAGAAATGCATCTCTGACCCTACGCACATTATAAATTAAAACCATGTAAGGCTGAGTAATTATATTCATCTTTCTGATTTAACTCCTTTTGAGTAGACCCACTATTTTCTACCATTGGTTGCATTAGATCAATTATCCTTATGATGAACCTTGGGATGTCCTTTATTGTTTCACTAATTGACAGTTATTTGTTGTCCTCTCTGATTGCACTTAACAAGATTTTGGATCATTCTGATCAATGATAAATCCAAGAGAATTCATTTTCTTTCTAATGCTATAAGTCACCTCTTTGGTCTTATCACCATGAAAATCGATTCCAATAATTCATTTATAAACCAATCATTGTAAGTCATTTGGACTTATGATCTGTTAAATTAATCTTTGTAAATCGTTTGGACTGTCAACCGTTTGACCAACTTTTGCAAGTGCGTATCCCTTGACATTATTGCAAAGGATCTCTTTGTATTTGTTCACCTAAGGAACTCAAGCATATTGCACCCCTTTGTAAATTAGTCTTCATTTCCTTTCATTTCACAAATTCTTCTTGTTGTTAACCTTGACTTTTATTATTAAGGCTTCACCTAAATTATTGGCTCATGAGACAAGGAATTCTTATGTCCTATCTGGGAGGCCTTGCGCGTATAGTCATTGCATTACTATGATTGTCCTATAGTAATCATCTAATGGTTATTCTCATATACTCATTCTATACATTGTGATCCAACAAGTTATTGATCACGTACCTTTTCGTTTCTAGCTCAGTACATAATGAGTATTCATTTGTTATGAATTCAACTCCTTACAATTGAATTCAATCCTACTCCAATTACCAGTAACAACTTATATGCTTGGTATTAATTAATGCATGGAGAAATTGCTTAACGACTTGTGTCATCACCTACGATGCCGAAACTCCACGATGATTTCATGTCGACACGCAAAGGAACTCAATCACAATAACACGCTTAAAAGGACGCCACGACCCCTACAAGTTATAGAAGACAATCGTGAGACCAACTAGACTTATCAACTATCGCATCAAGAAGCTGAGAGGTAAGAATCTTGCCCGATTAAAGACGTAGAAGAAACAAACCAGTATCATGAACAACTACTTGAATGCAGTCCACAATCACTGAGGAAAACTTTAGATACATCAAGAATTATCACAAGAGGCAAAGAAACAATGAAAGGAAAGTTAATCAGACTACCGTTCAGACACATCCAAAGCAACGTGATATCTGCGATAGCTGCAAAATATCTAGACATCACTTCAAAGAATGCAAAGCACCGAAATAGCTCACAAGTTGATAGGCACGGTGTTCAATTGTGAAAAGACTAGACGTGTGCACAAAGAGTGTCCGGAATGAGGAACTCAGAACAAGGTTCCACCACAAAGAAGATCCCGAAAGAGAACATGCAGATCACCAAATTAATCCCAGCATTGAACAAGACAAAAGACCGAAGGTGCCATATTCAATGTCAGAACTTTGAATTTCACTTGGCATTGTTTTAGCAAAGAAGTTTGGACGTTTGAAAGAATTTGTGAGAAGGTCTGATTAGTTGGCTTATGGGAACCTCACAATCTTAAAATCTGAGATATGATTAGTACCTTGTACTTTCTAAGGCCTAGCAAACTCTAGATTTCGAGGACGAAATCCTCTGATAAGATGGGTAGAGATGTAGCACCTGAATTTCTACAGAAATTTCACGTAGGATATTAGAAATTAGTGATGTTGCCACCAAGGTTGTCAGGTATTCACAATGTTTTTCACGTCAGTATGTTGAAGGAGTATCATCAGAGCGCGACGCCACGTGTAATCGACTTCAAGGACATTGAGGCGAATAATAACGTGTCTTACACAGAGAGACCCAACAAGATTTTGGGTCGAGAAACCAAGAAGCTGGGGAACAAGGAGATCCCATTGGTGAAAGTTCAATGGAATCATCATGGTGAAAGAGAAGCTTCGTGGGGAATGGAGTTAGAGATGCGAGAGAAATGTCCTTTGTTTTGTACCTAGATAAGCTCTGATTTCGAGGACGAAATCCTTTAATAGGTGGTAGAAGATGTAACACCTGTAATTTTCTTTTCATTAATAATATCAATTTTTCAAATTTCTATATTGGACCGACTATAATATTATATTATTATTTTAATTATGTGACGATATGGACGTGTTGTAGTATTATCATATTAGACAATAGTAACTGTACCGACTCGGCCATAATAAGATTTGACTTAGTCCCGTACCCGAACCCGGACATTAGAAATAATACCAGTTTGTACGTACTTCGAGACTGACACGCATATCGAGGAACTTATACACATAAACCAAGGAAGTGGCACACAAGCCAAGGTGGGCCCATATGGCCGGCCGTATGGCGACCACATGCCACCCTCTTGGACACATGTCCACTTGTAGGACACATGTCATAGCATGTATACATGCAAATGACACCTAGCTCCTAGGATTTCTATATAACATGCACATGCACACATTAGACACTCTTAGACTCTCATGAAATGTACTTAAAATCTAAGAGAAGAAGTTTGGAGACTTGCATGTTCATGGCAAAATAGAAGAGAGAAGTTAGGAAGAAAACTAGAGCTCATCTCCCTCTATAGCATATAACCTCACACATACACCCATACATTCTACACCCACACAACCTTGGGGACTTTGGAGTAGTAATTTAAAGTCGTAGAAGTTCAAGAGAATCCCAAAAGATAAAAAAAAGGAGAAGAAGAAGGTGACACCATTGAAGTTGAAGTTAAACTTCATCAAGCTCAAAAACAACCTCTAAGCTCAATTTCAAGCTTTGGTGAGTAAATTGTGAGTAAATTATGAGTAAATTGTGAGTAACTGTGAGTAATCTAACTCAATTTAGAACCCATATAATATGTACTAATGTTTAGTAGAAGTTTAATGTTGTTGTGTTGATGTTTTCATGACATGCAAGACAAATCCATAAATCTGAGAAACTGAAACTCTCAGCAGAACATAGTTTAGTAAAATGAATGTTTTGTGCAGCTCCAAAATCCGAATTAAGCTAGGTTTTTTGTGGTAAACTCTAACTCATATATCTACAAATAACACTTCTATAGCTTAGTCTAGAAATCAATCCTTCATGGGTGAAATGCATGTACAACGTAGTGTTATAAATCTGAGAAACTGAAACTCTCAGCAGAACATAGTTTAGAAAATGAATGTTTTGTGCAGCTCGAAATTCCGAATTAAGCTAGATGTTTTTGTGGTAAAAGCTAACTAATATATCTACAAATAACCCTTCTATAGCTCAGTCTAGCAATCAGTCCTTCATGGGTGAAATGCATGTACAACGCAGTGTTATAAATCTGAGAAACTGAAACTCTCAGCAGAACATAGTTTAGTAAAATGACTGTTTTGTGCAGCTCCAAAATGAAAATTAAGCTAGGTGTTTTTGTGAAGAAATCTAACTCATTTATCTACAAATAACCCTATTATAGCTCAGTCTCAAAATCCCTCCTTCATAGGTAAAATTCACGTACAATGCTGTACTATAAATCTGGGACAGAATAGTCCGAGATATAAGAAGTGTCTTGTAAAATAAATATTTTGAGTAGCTCAAAAATATTATTGAAGCTAGATATTTTTTACATGAAGATATTCCTATTATCTATAATGTTTTAGTTTTGAGTTTGATCTACAAAGCAATTTATCATGCCCAAATAAATCATGTTAATTCCGTCAACACAGTGAAAATGTATCTTGGCAGATTGTACAGCTTTTTGTATAATGTTTTGTTTATGCATGGTTTTGATTGTTGATGCTAGTTTTCCGGTACATGTGTTGTTATGAAAATCTTGTGCTATGGTAGTGCTATCGCGTAGATGAGTATGTTAAGGGTTTCGTCTATGTGTTTATTGGTATTAAATTCATGTTATAAATCCATGAGCTACGAGCTATGTTTTCTATTGTTATGAATATAGTCTAATGACCTTTGAAAATTCATACCCAAACTATAAGTATATTGTATGGCAAGATTATTGCGTTGATAAGTGATCGGGAAAGTTTCCATCGTAAGTATATTGAGAGAAAAATGGAATGTCGGACGTATAGCGAAATATTAACGGTTATATATGGATGATACTAATGAACTAAACTACGAAACGTGCGAACGCGTAAAATAATGATAAAACCTTCGATAATAGAATTAATGTGAATAAGGGACATTGGGCCTCGTTTCTAGTCGTGTGTCTACTGGTCAAAGTTGATTCGTGAACTTTTGTGTCGTGTTTGGATAATTCTTGTAAAGTTGGTCTCTCGATTATTCCATGGAGTCGATTGGTGAGTTATGTTTAGTTCCTTGATCTGAGGATCGGCATGACATATTTGATCAAGTGCGGATGACCTGAGGATCGTCGTGACGTGTTCGATTAAGTGGTTGATTATTTTTCAGAACCCTTGGACTGAGAATCGGCATGACGTGTTCGGTTATGTACGGGTGACCTGAGGATCGGCATGACGTGTTCGTCCAAGTGATTATTAATTTCCCGTACCGTTGCTCTGAGGATCGGCATGCGTGTTCGGTAACGTGCGGGCGACCTAAGGATCGACATGACGTGTTCGACCAAGAGATTGTTAATGTCCCGCACACTTATGCCATTTGGGCTACAGTTTGAGTGCCAGTTGGGCGACAGTTAACTATTCATTGTTGAGTGTTGTTCTTTCTTGTCCAGTAAATGCGTTTGGAGTTAAGTCTTCTTGCAGTCAATGTCATTGGTCAGTTCAGTTCTGGGTTAAGTTTCAAAGGGAATAATTGGGTTTAAATAAGACATGGATTTGAGAATAAGAAAAGACGAACAAGGCATAGTATCGAGAATAAGAAATGATGAACGATATATGGTTTCGAGAAATAAGAAGAGATGAAGAATAACTTACCTTAAGTGGTGGTAACCTTAAGGGGACCCTCACTTAGCTTAACCGCTAACGGCTTTTCATGCCGCTGGACCTTCCATGTCCAGCTTTTGCAGGTCCAGAAAGAGCCGACTGCTATCAAGATGCTGACTTTACTACTGAAGACTATGCTAGTGAAGATTACTACGAGGAAGGCTACGGTTTTGCCAGCTGAAGACTTTGGAGCTTTTCTTTTGCTATAGTTCTGTTATTATTATGTTAGTGATGTAATAGTTTAGCTGGTCTTGTAATATGTATCTTTTGGATATCTTTTTGGCCTGTAATATGCTACTGATATAAGACTTGGATGTTTTAAATTTCTGCTTCCGCTGAACTTAGTCACTTTCCCATATCACATTATTGTCATAAGCATGTTTGGACAATCAGGTGACACTCACAACCAGTCACGTGTCTATGAACCCATAAAGGAAATTTATTTTTCCCTATTTTTGGTACTTTGGGGCGTGACAGGAGTACCATGGAGGATTATTATACTGGCAATTGTGTATATGCTAGTTGATAGCTCTAGTTGGTTGCTGACTTTACTATAATGTTTTCTAGTAAGGCATGTGTTTCCTCTAGACTCTTTGAGATTATGTCATGGACTTTGATGTAATAAGTTCTAGAACTCCTTATCATATTTATATAAGATCTAATTGTTATCTTTAGCATTTACTATTTAGAATTGCATGGTGTGGACAATTCAGCGATTTCACCAGTCATTCCCTATGGACTCAAAAAGAAAATATTTTTTTCTCTATTTGGCTATTCTAGGGCATGACTGGATTTTTGGTATCAGAGCCTAGGTTGATACTGTCACTCACTAATTGGCCTATACCATCTGGTCAAAGAACTTTTGAGTTCCCTGAGATATGAGTATTAAGATAAGTTTGTCCTTTTGATGTTGGATAGTTTCCTTGCAGGTTAGCATGGATCCAAACTTCAACAAGGTTTCGGATGATACCTATGGAGGCCACATAATTCATGGGGACACTATAGAGCCGGCTGACCTGGAGGTTTATTACGAGCGCATACGCCGTACGCCAACCAGCATCTAGAGGAAGATGTATAGAGAGATCTGTATGTTACTAGACGGACTCACCCTACTAAGATTTGTATGGAGGTGTATGATTATACGAGGACTCGAGAGGCTATTTATCATGAGATGGCTCGCTTGGTCCAGAGCAAGCTAGAAATGGACGTCATTGAGCTTTGAGCTATCTTAGTGAGACGCGATCCTTTTCCTGTATCTGTAGTTGCACCAGTCCAGGTAGCACCACCCGCACCAATACCAGTAGTGCCGGTGCCAGAGATAGAGCCAACCGAGCCTAATATAACACTCGCATATGTGTAATTACTTTTCATTACATTATCATGCATGATAATGTGATGTGTTTTGCATTTTAACACATGTTTGAGTGAGTTTTGACTCATGAGTCGATTTGGGTGTCTGCGTTAGAGAACCCTTTGAGACTGTGTTGATGAGCATTTCGTCATTATAATGTCTCTCTAAGTATAAAACGGTCATTGTGGAATACCTTAAATGTTTATCTGCAAATAAATGTTTACCTGTGTATTTCACTATCTGTATTATTTTCTGGTTTAGAATTTATTTTTGTTGTTATTTTTAGTATCCTAGTGAGTACGAATGAACACGCTATTAATTTGGTAGGCTAATTAGCAACTTCAGAAAAGTCATGTAGAAACTTGCGTTTGAACAACCAAACAGAACTTAGGCGAAAACTTTTATAATTTTGAGGTTTCGCTTGTAAAGCTATGATTTAGCTGTGTAGAAAGTTTAGAGACTAATTAGGAATTTTGAAAACTCATGGGGAGGTAAACACAATTTTTGAAAGTGTTGCCTATATATAAATAGAGATGACTTTACATTTTTCTAAACTCTTAACCTAAAATTCAAGAAGGAGGCCAAAGGGAGATTTAGGAGCTTAGAGCTTTTTGACGCCAAATGACTACCTTCTGCCTGTTTGATTTCTTCTAGATTAGGTAAGAGCTTCATTTTGATATCTATTAGGGCCTGTTTGGCTAAGTTTTCCAAAAAGTTATTTTCTAGAATTTTTCATAAAAGTTGATATTTGGACTTTTGATCCATAGGAATTATACTAGGTGATTTTTTGCACATTCTTTGTGCACGGGTTTTCTTTGGAACGAACATTAGGAGCATTAATCGGAGGTGAGTGATTGAACTATGTGTTTTAGAATGATTTCTTGACATGTATTCATGTTTGTTATGAAAAGCATGTATTAGTTTATAGACATATATTGTGTAGTTCATATTGGGCAATCATATTGATAAGTAGGCCCAATAGCATGGTGAAATATTTTGATTACTGAGAACAAGGTAATATGTATTTGAGCATGTTGAGTTGCTTATTTGGGTAAAAGGAGCGCATGGTCACCAAGCCATCTTGTGGAGCCAATATAGGCATTAAGGTCGGACGATTGAAGAAATGAATTGTGGGTCTTACCTTTTCGCGTGGACTTATTAGAAAGGAGTCACGGATTAGGAGTATGGAACGTGCATGTGAGTCTCCGACGACTAGTATGAAATGTAGAGATGTGAATGCAAGCATGTTTGTCATTCATGTGTATTTGTTATTTTATTCACTAAGCATTAGCTTAAAAAATCAAAATATGTATGGTTATTTAAATAACCATTGCAGGTGTGAATGCTGGAGAGGAATCGGAGAAATGAGCATGGGGGAGTGAGAGTTCACTTAGAAGGCAACTAGAATGTTGATCTTGTAGTTTTGGACAATAAGAGTGTTGTAATAAGCATTTGAATGTTTTAACTTATGTTTAATTTAGTATGTTAGAATGGATCTAAAATGTTGTAACCGTTAGTAGCATGTTGTAATTATGCTTGGTAATGTTTTAATACAGTTAGGATTGCTTTGGAGTACTTTTGGAAGTGTGTGTTTGATCCTTGGTTGAAGTTAGAAAGTTTTTAAACATTGAATTTCTATAGAATGGGCTACTGCTAGGGGATCAATCGACTGGTCCAGTGTTCAGTCGACTGGACCCTTGTACCTTGCTAGCTACTATTTTTAATATGGCAAAACCATTTGACTGGGCCATGTTTCAGTCGACTGGACCCCTGAAGAAAAATATGGTTTTTGTTTCTGCTTGAGCTTCAGCCGACCGAAGGCATTCAATCGACTAAGAAATAGAGGCCCCAGTCGACTGGACCTTAGTCATAGTCGACTGGATGGGCTATTAACCTTTTAAAAACTTACTACCCAGTCGGCTGGACGGGCTATTAACCCCAGTCTTAGTCGACTGAGGTCCCGACCCAGTCGATTGGACAACTGGTTTTAAAATGTGTTTTATTTTCCTCCGCGTGTTTTCTTCAAACTAAATTTTGGGAACGTTAATAAATTGGTTAGCATCTATGGTGTGCCACGGGTTTCAGTTATGTTATTATGGGATCCGGGCTGTGACACATGAGCTGGTAGAGGATGACAAGGAGGATGAGAATCCTGTTGAGGACATAGAGCCTGATGATGAGGATGTGGATGGGGACAAGGAGGAGGAGCTTGTAGATGATGATGAGGAGCAAGAGGATGAGCCTTAGAAGGATCCCAGGTACCCAGATCTAGCAGGCATAGATGTTATACCTGGAGAGGATGTTGTAGTACCAAGAAGAAATGAGGATACTAGGATGAGGATCCTAAGGGAGAAGTTGTACTTGAGTTACCTACAAGACCCATAGTACAGATGGCAGCCACTGCCCAGATGGCAACAGAATGGGTAGCAGGGATGGCTACATAGCTAGAGGGATTCATTCTAGGAAAGGTTGAGCTAGCAAAGGCTATTGCATTAGTTGAGGGATTAGCAATTGCAACCATTGATGCTGCTCAGCCAGCAATAGATGCTATAGATGAGGGTAAGGATGATGATGAGGTGATAGTAGAAGATTAGGATGTCGAGATCGAGATAGGAGATCTTGATGCACTGATGGGGGACGATCCACCCGAGGAGTAGGATTTTCATTCGAGGATGAGGCTCCCATGTATGGATCCGATGTGGATGACTTTAGATTTTCTAGGATATATATGGAGGCTATGTTGTCCACCCAAGGATAGCTATTTGACTATAACTCTTTTGTATAGTGAGCAGCCACAGGTAGTGGTATTGTAAATAGTTGACTCTTGCGCTATATTGTCTTATGTCCCATGTGGTACATAGCTTGACTAGTGAGTACTCTGCGGTACATCTTTTGATGGATATATATATATATAAGTATCATCTTTTTGGAGATGTCATGATATGAGCTTAATTTTGTTATGTGATTATGAGTATAACTAATAGTTCATCCCGTTTATTATTTTATCTTGATTATTGTTTCTTTGCGAAGACTGTCAGCTAATTGGTAGGTCTTTGAAGGTACACTATGTACAAGACCATTATGGTTAGACCGAGGAATCAAGTATGATTAGGAGCTCCTATTCTAGAGGGTATGGACCCAACGGGCATTTTTGAGGCTTTCATGCAAAGGATGGAGCATGTTGGAGACACATAGAACCATGGTACCCATAAACGGCCTATCCAGCACCTTATCGCACCACCTCCACCGAGACAAACTAGAGATAAGCTGCTACAACATTTCAGTGGATTACTCCCAGAGAAGATGAATGGATTAATGGAGCCATGGCGGGCAGAACAATGGCTACGTGAGATGGAGCTTATCTTTGAAGCTCTAGACAGTAATGAACAAGATAAACATTGTCTGGCTACATTTCAATTGACATACACCACCATTGACTAGTGGGAGGCCAAGTAGGTGACCGTTGGAATACATGCTGCAAGGGTTATGCCTTGGGAGACATTCAAAGGTGGATTCCTGGAAAAGCATTTTCTCGAGGATGAGAAAGACCAACTGAAAAAAATATTTCTGAACCTAGTATCAGGAGGTTGGACTGTCAGAATATACCACTCAGTTCGAGCGACTATTGAGATTTGCTCCACACATAATTGACACACCTTAGAAAAAGGTGAAGAGATTTCACCAAGGACTGAATCCCCACCTACGCTACATGACAATTGGTCATCTTTACCAATTGTTTGAAGGATTGCTGAGATTCACTGTGAGCCTATAGAAGGATTCATATCCAGTGCAATGAAAAGAAGTGAACCGACCATCGCCACTAAGAAATTTTCAAAGTTGTCGCACCACCAAGGAATAACCTAGGTTAGAAACCTCAGGGTAGCTCCTAGAATAATAAGTGCACCTGGAACGGAACCAGGAAACCTCAAACTGCTTACCCTCAACCACAACAATGTCAACAATGAGGACCCCAACCTCGGGCACTGTTTGTTACCCCGCAATTGAACAATGGAGGATGTTTTAACTGTGGAGTCCCTGGACACATTACGAAGTTTTGCACAGGCCCTAGAGTTTGCCAATGGACAGACCTTACCTGTAATGATTGCAATAGGCTAGGCCATATGAGCAAGGACTGCTGTGCACCTCATGGAGGATACTATAAGGCACCAGTTCAAGGAATTCAAGGACCCTAGATCAGACTTGGGTGAATACCATTATCCTTGAGGAAGTAGGTTTTTAATGTCAACAAGTAATAGAATCTAGAAGGTACGCTTGTACTTTTCCACAGTTACATTAAAGCTTTATTTGATGCTGGTGCTGTACGATCTTTTGTTGCCATTAAGATTATGTGCCAGTTGGGTTTAGAAGCCCAAGCACTTGATCTGACACTTAATGCTATTCACCATTGGGAGTGACTGTTAAGTTGGGTGATACATACAAAAATATTCGTCCAAGGAGAAGAAAGATTTGTAGACATGTCAAGGAGCACTAGAAGAGTTCTTGACCGGTATGCCGGTACCTACGAGTCCCAGCCTATGGATCGGGATAATCGCCCAGGTATGACCCATCCCAGACACAACTCAACCAGGCCCTAGGACTGAATTTGGAATCCTCCAGATAGTTTCCTATGTCAGCCCAAAGACTAATAGAATGTAAAGATAGTTTTATAATTTGATTAGGATACTCGCACGATTTGTGTTAATAAAAAATTAATCTTATTGTATTGCCTTATCGATACAGTTCCTTGTATGAGGAGGTCTTTTGTATATGTAAAAGAGACCCTAACCCCCTAGAGGGGGACAATCAGTGATCTTCTGCATAATACTCACGGTAATCTCGTGTAACCCACTCGGCTGACCTCTGGTAGTATCAGACTGTTGTTGGTTCACCAAAGGTCACCAGCTATTTCATAATATAGTGAACATGTTCAAACACACCCGTAGACGTAGGTCTCTTTATTAATAGGGCCGAACCATATACAAACCCCTTCATGTTTTCTTTTTTTTTTACGTTGTACCAAAAATTTGGATCATTAGTTTGGCGCCGTTTGTGGGAAATGACAGTTTTCTAGGAACAAATTTCTGGACTGATCACCATGCCTCCACGTAAGAACAAGAAGGCCGCTCAGCAAACTGATCACGGGGATCCACCAGCCTCAAAGCCGGTGGCTCCTATGACTCTAGAACAAATCACCACGGCTCTCGCTCAACTTTTAGTGGGTCAGTGTCAAACCTAGTAGCAAATTGAAGCCCTATTGGCCCAATAGAATAAGCCTTCACAAACTGAAGTACACCTCGGGAGTGCCGAGCATGGTCGGGCACCAGTACCGACCTAATAATGTGCCCGAACTCGACAAAAGTCTTCATAAGTTATGGGGCAACTCGGGAACGATGAGCATGGTTGGAATCCAATACAGACCTGACGATGTGCCTAGGCCATCTCGAGCCACGTAGAGGATGCCAGAAACATCATCAATGATAAACGCAATGCCAAAGTGGAAAGGCAAGAGCGCGTGACTCGGGAATCAGCCTAGGATCACCCGGCCATGGGAGGAGGTAAGCTTAGGCATACAATCATCAGAAGTCATAGCGGAGCCCTATCCTAAAAAATAGCACACTTTAAGGAGGAAACTTCTTCCTTTTATTCGACTTATCACACAGATTTCGGTCGGGAAATCGTGGAAGCTCACATCAAGGACCTAGAAAAATAGATGAATAGCCAAGAAGCTAGGCCGGAATTCAAGTTATGGTCATGCGAAGGTCACTTTGAGCACTCAGCCTAGCACTTAGCTTCTGACTATCAAGCAGCAAAAAGGGGAGTCTTTGAAGGAAATTTTTTACTAGTTCAATCAACAAAAGCTCCAGGTCTACGATCTAAATGAGACAGTTGCCATCATATCCTTCTGCTCAGGGGTTGAGAAATCTAAGGTTATTGTATCATTTCATAGAAGATGGCTGACAACATTGGTCAAACTCTCAGAGAGGGTTGTGAAGTATATAGATACCGAGGAGTTTTTAAAGTCTAAAAGATCAGGATTTGTGGAAGACGAGCCCACTAAAGCTAAGCGGAAGCACGAAGGCTCAGAGAAGAGCCCGGGAAAGAAGTAGAGATAGAATCAGCAGAAGGGAAATCGGGATTAGCCCCTGATAGCCATTACATCACTTTCTTGGCTTATCCAAGAAGTCATGGATATCTTAGAGACTCATAAACTACTCAAGAAACCAACCAAGCTGAAGAGTCTGCCTAAGAAAAGGAATCAGGACAAGTACTGCCAGTACCACAAGGACCACGGTCATGATCCTGAGGATTGTTTTAAACTCAAAATTGCTTTAGAAAAGCTCATCGAGCATGGCCATCTAGCCAAGTTCATCATAAATGATAGGCAATAATGGCAAGATACCTGACCCCCTGAATAGCAATAGCCCCTCGATCACATCAACGTGGTCTCTGGAGGAACATCGGGCGGAGGAGATGTTGTGATTAAGCCCTCAAACCAATTAGCAATTCTAATAAGATATCTTTGATTCCTCTATTTATGAGCATCTTTATATATTCAAATATGTGTTATTCATGAGTTGAATAGTTTGGCGTGTTTATCCATAAACAACATTGTTGGATTTGTGCCCTTAAACCATTACTTTATGTATGAGACATTGACATTTTAATATATGGATATCAGCTTTATATTTTATTATGAATGTTTCTTTCAAGAGATGATTGTTAATCCTCAAGTATCATAGTAGGTAATTTGTGTGTGTATGAGATACATAGATATGAATTACTATTCGTTTATACTTAGAATTTGTCACATTGGATGATGAGACTTGATGTCTCATTAGGTTTACACTGTAGCATGATTAACTACCATTAGATGGAGTTATGAATCTCAATCACTAGAGTGTAGCTCTTAGTTGATATGCTAGTGCTTGCAGTGCATTGACGAACCTGAGCTTCCCTATTGACACTTAAGGCTGTCAACAGTCGATAGGAACTCATAACTTCTATAAGATACGTATTCTAAATCTTGAGATGATTATGAACACAAACTGTGGATATGCCTGCTTTGACTTACCAATCAGTGAGCTCTTAAAGATAAACACCTGGGTATCTTGGGTATGTCATGTTCATAAGGTTGTGAACATATATTGTCAAGATAGAATCTACCCTCAGTTTAAGAGTAAGCATTCACTTGAGAATGTCACCAAGTTGATTATTGAGAACTACAGTCTTATTGATAAGTAGTTATAAACATGTTTGGTAATCATGAGAGGTGATTGGGACTCAAGGAATACACGAAGTTATCATGATTCAGGTTAACAGTAACCGTTTATCCGACTACCTGAATATGATTGCAATGTTGATGGTAGAGGGACATTAGTACACTATACAAGTCTAGATATTGCCTTGGATTTATTCTTTTGCGTTGGAGTGCAGTTATCATTTTATAGTGGAGTAACTGTTAACTGATCAGTTGATTAGTTTGCTGATCAAAGAGTTTGGTCATCAGAATTAACAACTAGTCTGAGCCAATAATAAAGAGCCTAGGAGCTCCCACTCGCTTGGATGCTTGGAAAACCACACGAGGATCTTGTCAAGATAGGTTCGATCGATCGAAGGAGTCTCGATCGATTGAAGTCAAGGCAGGTTCGATCAATCGAAAGTGGTTCGATCGATCTAGGTTCGATCAATCGAAGCCACTTCGATCGATTGAATGTGAGGTCGGTTCTTGAAATCTATAAATAGGGCAGCTACATCCAAAAAAATGAGGTCGTCATCATTTTTATTAACCAAAAGCTGCAGAAACTACTTTAGGGCTTCCCAAGCCTTCTCTATTCTCTCTATTAGGGTTCCCACCAACCCTAGACTCTCCAAGCATCCATAGGAGTCATAAGAGTGAAGACCAACTAGTGGAGGATGCTGGAAGTCAGAGATTTCAAAATTTGGTTAAAGGTATAATTCTTGTCCCCTCTTGTACGCATCTATAGAATTAACGAGTAGTAGATACGGGCTACCAATAAGTTTTTTTAACTTAATCTTTTCGCTGCGTGTTTAAAACAAATTTTAAACCTAATTTTCCATCAAGTAATATCCGAGCCTCGCTTATTTGGATCTATAGATGTGTTTTAGAACACTAGTTTTGATTTACGTGTTGATTTTAGAATTGTGTTCGAAACTGCATCATCACAGATTTGTTTCTGCAGCAATCTCGCAGCAGAATACAAATCTGTGATTGCATTGGATGTATGATGGGTTCGATCGATCGCTTGAAGTATGTTCGATCGATTGAACCTTTCTGTTCTTAAGTGATCGAACTTGTTTCGATCGATAGAACTTTGTTTTGTTCGATCGATAGAACTTTGTTTTGTTCGATCGATTAAATAGGGTTTGATCGATCAAGAGCAATTCTCTGTCCAGATGTTCCTTTCACAGTTTTAAAAGATTTTAAAATTATTTACTTTAATTTTAGATTATCCTATAAATTTTTTAAATCATTCTCTGAAATTGAAAGTTCAATCGATTGAACTATGTTCAATCGATCGAGGCTCGATCGATCGAAACTTTGTCGATCGATCGAAATATGACAGAGAACAAAGATGTTGTTTTAAGTTCTAATTCAGTACATAAAGAGTTTATGTACTATGTGAATCAATTAGGGGTTCTTATAGTTACATGTATTTGTAATATATGTGTGGATGTGCGTACGACTAACCCTTTCGCAGCAGGATTACGCCACTATCTCCCAAGGCACCAAGTTATTTTAAATTTTGTATTTAAATGTTTGAGATTGGTGTATGATGTATTTAATTTTGGTTTGGTGTTAAGGCATATGTAAAGGGCACTGCGACTTCAATCCTACGAAAAGAAAAGTCATACCAGTTTCTCTAGCCTTATATTTTATTATTATTTTCTACTTCTAGATAAATTATAAGCTTAGAAAGAAGCATAGGACCAATGTAATAGAATTAAAAAATCCATGAAGGTGGTGGAGCAAGCCATTGTCCATGAAGATGGAGAGGCCGGAGGCGACCAAACCAAGAGGAGGTTCAATGGAGATAGAGCCATGGGAGACAGAGGCATATGAATGCCTTTATTTCATTTTAGTTTTTTGTTTTTATATGCTTATTTGTGATTGGAATATTTAATATGTTGTTACTACATGCATAATAAAAAAAATTCAACAATAAAATTTAAAAAGCTGTTTAAACTCACTAGTAGCCATTGGATGTTTATGGGGAATGAGTAGAAACATTTTTCTAGAAAGCAAAATCCTTATTTACCAAATCTAGTGGGAGAAGGTCTTATAAATAGCACCCACGATCTTCCATTAATGGTTCACTATAAGATGAGTAGTTCATTCTGTGTTACCTCGCCAGGGGTGATCGTTCCTCACGGAGGGTACACTACTACTTGATTACTAGATGTGAACTTCTTACAGATAGTATCAATCAGATGTGTTAGAGGGTGACCACCATACGGAGGCACTACTTGAGGCGGTTGTGATTGGATTCTAGTTAATGGTACACACTAGCTAAGTTATGGATAAGGGATCCCACACGGGGCATTAGTCAGAAACTTAGAGATCAAATAGGTTCGGGAGTAATGACATGTTTTGCAAGAGATGCATAGCAGACAAGTCATGATTAATCAAAGGATCGAATATTAACCACCACACTGAGGCTTTACTCTTTCATTTTGATATTTTGGCGACTTTGTTTTAAAAATAAGAGTTTTAAGGATTCTTTTATTTCAAACTATTAATTTTTGATATCCATATTTATTTTGTCTTTTTGATTTTCAATAAATCATAATGTTTGGATCTGCATTTAGTTCCCTTGCCACTATACTCACTCAAAACAAGTTAACTAGAAATGATTACACTGAATAGAAATGAAACCTTGACAGCGTATTAACTACGAAGGATTACATCTATATCCTCACCACCTCATGCCCTAAAGAACCCGCGGCAAATGCTTCAACAACTGCCAAACATGCATTTGACAAGTGGAAGAAGTCGAATGGAATGGCCCGTTGCTATATTCTGGACTCAATGGCTGGTGTGTTACAACATCAGTTCCAGTGGAATAATTCTGCCAGTGACATTATCGAATCCCTGAAAAAGATGTTTGGGGAGCATGGCTGGCCTGCCAAGCAGGTAGCTATGTAGAAGATAATGAGTGCCAAGATGTTGGAAGGGACTCCAGTCAAAGAACATGATTTAAAGTTTATTGGTTATTTGAACGAGCTGGAGACCCTATGTACCAACATCGATGCACAGACCCAAGTTGATATGATCCTCAATTCGTTGTCGCCTTCATTCACTCAATTTAAACTTAATTATAATATGAATCAAATGAATTTTTCAATCAGTGAATTGATCAGTTCTCTTCTGGTAGTGGAATGGGTGATCAAACCTGGGGGCAATGTTCTGAACATTGAGAAAGGCTCTTCCTCCTCCCAATCTACACCAAAAGGAAAGAAAGGGGAGAAAAAAGCTAGCATTGGTGGTTCAAATGTTGGACCAGTCCCTAAGATTGCAAAATCTAAAGGAAAGGGTAAAGGTAAGGGAAAGGTGGGTGGCTAAGGCAAAGGAAAGTGTTTTCTAATGCGCTGAGAAGGGTCACTGGAAGAGGAATTGTCCACAATTCTTGGCTACAAGGGTTTAAGGTATGATTGAATCATATGTGATTGAAGTTTTATAGCGGATACTTCAAACACTTGGTTTATTGATTCTGGTGCGACTAACCACATTTGTAATTCATTACAGGGGTTCAGATCAACAATGAAATGCAGTGATGGGGAAATCGTGTTGACTCTAGGATCTAACGCAACCGTTTCCACGGTTACAATAGGAGTAGTTGCTTTAGAATTTTTAGGCAATAATATTTTGATTCTATCAGATGTACTTTATGTCCCTTTAATGAGACAAAATTTAATTTCAGTTTGTAATTTATCGAATAATGGTTATTCTTTTCATTCTGGAACTGAAGTTATGATTAACGGAAATGGTTCTTTTATTTGTTCTGGTGTTAAATCAAATGGCTTGTATGTGATAACTCAAAATTTTTCTAAAGACTCTTGTATGGAACTTAATAACTCAGTGGTAACTGTACCATCTAAAAGAAAGGAGTCTTCCATTAATCCAGTAAGGCTTTGGCATATGAGGCTTGGCCATATCAATCTAAATAGGATTAATAGACTAGTCAAAGAAGGGGTCTTAGGTGATTTGGTTCTCAAACCAATGGAAGTATGCAAGTCTTGTTTAGAGGGAAAGATGACCAAAAGGCTCTTTCTCCTAAAGGGCAATAGGACTAATGCATTATTGGAATTAGTTCATACTGATGTGTGTGGATCAATAAATATTAGAGCAAGGTTGGTTATGAGTATTTTATAACATTTATTGATGACCAGTCTAGGTATGGATATGTGTACCTAATGCAGCACAAGTTTGAAGCCTTTGAAAAGTTCAAAGAGTTTAGGGCTGAAGTGGAGAAGTAATTGGGCACACATATCAAGGCCATTTAATCTAATCGAGCTAGCAAGTACCTCTCTATTGAGTTTATTGATCACCTTATACAGAATTGGATTCTATAACACTTGACTGCACTTGGTACGCCTCAGCAGAATGGTGTAGCTTGGTATGCAAGTTGTAAAAGTCCATTTATGGGCTTAAGCAGGCATCCAGGAGTTGGAACATTCATTATGAACAAGCGGTCAAATCGTTTGGCTTCATACAGAATATGGATCAACCTTGTGTATACAAGAAGTGTGAAGGGAAAATGGTGGCCTTTCTTGTTCTTTACGTTGATGACATTTTACTCATTGGGAATGATGTAGTGGCGTTGTCAACGGTTAAGGTATGGCTAGCTAGTACTTTCAGTATGAAGGATCTAGGAGAGGCGAGCTATATCCTTGGGATACAGCTCTTTCAGAATCGTAAGCGAAAGATAATGAGATTAGCTCAAGCAAGCTATATCGATAAGGTGCTGACTATGTTTTCAATGGATAATTCGAAGAAAGGTTTATTACCTTTCAAGCATGGTTTAGCATTCTCCAAGGACCAGTGTCCAAAGACACAAGAGGAGAGGAATTGCATGGCAGGAGTTCCCTGTGCTTCGGCAGTAGGAAGTCTCATGTATGCAATGTTATGCACTAAGCCAGATATCTGCTTTGTCATTGGTTTGGTTAGCAGGTATCAATCGAATTCAGATCTAAAGCACTAGACAACCGTTAAGTGTTGGGTTTGTGCCCTCAAACCATTACTTTGTGTATAAGAGATTGGCATTTTAATATATGAATATCAATTTTATATTTTATTGTGCATGTTTCTTTCAAGAGATGATTGTTAATTCTCAAGTATCATAGTAGGTAATTCGTGTGTGTATGAGATACGTACAAGTGAGATACGAATTACTATTCTTTGACACTTAGAATTTATCACATTGGATGATGAGACTGGATGTCTCATTCGGTTTACACTATAGCATGATTAACTACCATTAGATGGTGTGACGAATCTCAATCACTAGAGTGTATCTCCTGGTTGATATGCTAGTGCTTGTAATGCATTGACGGACCTGAGCTTTCCTATTGACACTTAAGGCTGTTAATAGTCGATAAGAACTCATAACTTCTATAAGGTACGTGTTCTAAATCTTGAGACGATTATGAACACAAACTGTGGATATGGCTACTTTGACTTACCAATCAGTGAGTTCTTAAAGATCAACACCTGGGTATCTTGGGTATGTCATGTTCATAAGGTTGTGAACATATATTGTCAAGATAGAATCTACCCTTTAATATAGAGTAAGCATTCCCTTGAGAATGTCACTAAGTTGATTACTGAGAACTGCAGTCTTGTTGATAAGTAGTTATCAACATGTTTAGTAATCATAAAGGGTGAATGGGACTCAAGTAAAACAAGAAGTAATCATGATTCAGGTTGACAATAATAGTTATCCGACTACCTAAATATGATTATGAATGCTGACGGTAGAGGGACATCAGTACACCATACAAGTCTAGTTATCTCTTTGGATATGTTCTTTTACGTTGTAGTTCAGTAATCATTTAATAGTGGAGTAAACGTTAACTGATCAGTTCGTTAGTTTGCTGATCTAAGAGTTTGGTCATGGGAATTAACAACTGATCTGAGCCAACAATAAAGAGCCTAAGAGGTCCCACTCTTAGCTCCGCTAGGATGCTTGGAAAGGCACATGAGGATCTTGTCAAGACAGGTTCGATCGATCGAAGAAGTCTCGATTGATTGAAGTCTAGACAGGTTTGATCGATTAAAGGTGGTTCGATCGATCGAATATTCGATCGATCGAAGCCACTTTGATTGCTTGAATGTCAGGTCGGTTCTAGGAATCTATAAATAGGGGAGATGTGTCCAGAAAATCAAAGTTCGTTGTTTTATTTGATCGATTGAACGTGAGGTCGGCTCTGGGAATCTATAAATAGGGTAGCTGCTGTAGCACCGCTATTTCCCTGTGTTTCTGTACGTTCGAATATATAAATAAATATCAGAATTTCCCTATATTGCGTATCTTGCTGATACTGTTTATCAGGTGTATTGTGTGAATTTATATATATACATATAAATACGGTCTTAGTATATTAAATTCAATTACCGACTGTGTCGATGAGATTGTACCGACTGCACTGCAATAGAAGTGAATTGTAACCTGACCGCAAGTTTAGAGCCGTACCAGTTTTACACACAGTCCATGGAGCAGACGCGTGTTACAAGATGTTTACACACAGATCAAGGTGGACCCCAGTTACTGGACATATGGTAACATCTTAAACCTCATTTAATCACATTTGGAAACTTATCCCACTACTCACCATCAATCTCCTAACATTGAACACTTGTCCTACTTACTCCCCACTATATATACATTGTTTATCTTTCTTTTTTGAGAGTTAAACCATCAAAATACGGAGTTTTTTAGTAACTTGGAGGGAGTTTAGAGAGAGAGAAGGAGAAGAAGATGCAGATGATGATGGTCTAGCCCAAATCCTTCAATGCATGTGTTATTTTTGTGATCTACACCATCAAATACCCCCATATACACCCCCATTTCACCAAAGGAAGATAAGTTACTATCAAAGGAAGCTAAAGAGTTCATAATCAAGCCCCAAATTGCAAAGAATCGGAAGAGGAGAGGAAAAGATCACCATTGGAGGCATTTCAAGCTTTTCTTTACATTTTCCTCCATTTTCTCAACACCCAAACAAGTCTTAATCCCTAGGTGAGTATAGAACTTAATATATATGTATATATATTTAGAACTTGTTTTGGGATTTGGAATGAAGATCAAATATGAGGAAAAAATAAAAAAGGCTAAAAACATACAATCTATCAGGATTAAATTCACTGTGTTGACTTAATTGGTATAATTTATTTGAGCATGCTAAATTGCTTCATGGATCAAACTCAAAACTAGAACATTATAGGTATTTGGATTATCTTTATGTACAAAAAAATTTAGCTTCATTTGGATTTTTGAGCTACTCAAATTGTTCATTTTACTTGGATATTTCTTTTATTTTCTGACTACTCTATCCCACTGCGTTGTATGTGCATTTCACCTATGAAGGAGTGATTTTTAGACCAGGCTATAGAAGAGTTATTTGTAGATAAATGAGTGAGATATAGGGGTTGACATTTTTTCGGCATAATCGCAAGGCGCTCACGGCGGTATGGCTCGCCGGAGAAGAAAGGGTTAGGGTTGGGTTTCGGATTATAACACCGGGTCGGGCCGGGTCTAGGTATGGGTTGGTTTGTGAATGTAAGTGGGTAAGGGTAGTGGTTAGGGTCGGGTTTAGAAAAACCCGTGGAGCCCTTTAGTGGGACGACATCGTTATGACGTCGGGTCGGGTGCGAGTTAATGGGTCGGTCCAGGTTGTGAGTAGAAGTGGTTCAGGGTTTGGGGCGATTTCGGTCTAGGTTTGGGTTAGCAGGTAGAGTCAGTTTGTTAGTGTAATAGGGTTTTGGGTATGGGTTAGGTTCAACCCGAATGGGTTTTAATGTGGGTTCCTTTGTGTGTTAATGGGTAGTTTGTTTAGGATATGGTTGGTTCGAGTTTGACCAGTGGGTCACCCACTTGGATTTTGTTCTTTGTGTATATGGGTTGCCCATTTGAGTGGGTCGGTTCGGGTTTGACATGTCGGGTCTGGGTTATTAATAATAATATTAATTCCTTATTTATAGTTTTAAATAGTTTTAATTAACTAAATTAGATTTGAATGATATAACTAGTATTTTTAAGTTATGAAATATTATTATATAATATTTCATATATTCTGAGTATTATTATTATATTAAATCATATATATTTATTATTTATATATATAATATAAATAATAGATATTGTTTTCCTATGGTGTTTAAATAGTAATTAAATAATTATACATACTACTAATTCTGGAAAATCAAGGATATGTCCCTAAGTGAGTTCTATACTGTATTATATTTTATAAAGCTATAGTACTATCGTTTAGTATTTTTAATAACTAACAAGGAGTTATTTTATGAGTATATTAATTATTAAAACTACAAAACGAGCTCCAAAAATTATTATAAAAATACTGATAGTGTCTCTTAAGATATAGTATGTATGAAGAATATTTCCATGTACAGATTTCTCAGTGTAGATATATTTATTTAATTATATTCCTCTTTGGGTATTTTTTGGAATATATTATCTTCAATAAGTCATAACGAATAATTTGTGACTCCGATAATTACGTGGTCAGTTCCCAGAGTCTTAGAATAATGTCTAGAATGTCCACCTTAAGTTTGGTGACTTGTTGACTCGGTCAAAAATGCAGCTTGTCTTTAGGGTCCACGTTGGTGTAGAAAACCTAGCCTCGTATACAACGGACTCTAATTTGAGTCTAGTCAATGGCGTTGGACTTAGAATGACACATAGATCACTACCTTGAAGTTTATATCCTTAATTGGGATAATTATCATTATGCCCCTGTAGTTTGCACTCATACTTTATCCTGTTCTTTTGTCTTAAGTTGTAGAACTTGCCAGTTAGCTTCTACCGAGGTTCTGAGCTTGCTATCTTATCGAGGTGAGTTTCTTAACCTCGTTCTAATCCTAATAAGATTTATTTAGGATATCTATAAGTTACCTGTATGTTGTATTGTACATACATTGTGTTGATGATGATGCTATGTATTCCAATATCTGTATTGGAATGAATATTCGTCCTATGGTAGTGATATCGCATAGATGAGCATGTTAAGGGTTTTATCTATATGTTTGTTGGTATCAATCCATGTTAGAGATCCAAGAGCCATATGCTATGCTTCTGTTGTTACGAATATAGTATGTTGATGATTATGGTAGTGTACGATTAATCCAAGTATGAACCTTGAAAGTCAATATACAAGCAATATATATGGTATGATTCTCGAGTTGATAGTAACCATATAAGTTTCTATTGTATGTGTTACTGGTTAATCATGCTTGGGTTGTACTACCAAGGATATAAGCATGTAAAGGTTTCATTTAGGTGTGGAGCTGGTGGAGATGTGCTACGGGACTAGAATGATTCTAAGTGTAACTATGATGTTAGTATTCGAAAGTTATGTAATGTGCCTATCTTATAATAAGCGATGCAAGTATTGTTGGTTCATTTTGTGAATCGGTCAGATGATGTCAAGAGTTGGTTAAGCTGATATCGAATGTCGAGTTAGATTAACTAGGTCGCAAAGGCCAAGATGGCATGGAAAGAGTATAGTTTTCAGGTTAGTGGTTACGAGGGCCTTGTATGATGATGTGATGGTATTAGTGTTGGAAAAACCGGTTTAAGTTATAAGTTTAAACGCGCAGCGGAAAAATCAAGTTATAAAACATAATTGGCATGCCCGGATCTACTACCCATCAACTCTATAGATGCACACAAGAGGGGACAAGAATTATACCTTACTGTCTTGAACCCAATTCTGAAATCTCTAACTTCCAGCAGCCTCCACTAGATGGTCTTCACTCTTATGACTCCTATGGATGCTCGCAGGAAGGGCTAGGGTTGGTGGGAACTCTAATGGAGAGGATACAGAAGGTTTTGGGGCTCCAAAATAGTTTCTGCAGCTTCTGACGTTCAAAACGACGAACAACCTTTCCAGAACGCAGCTGCCCTATTTATAGATTCCCAGAACCGACCTAGCTCTAGAGCGATCGAAGTGGATTCGATCGATCGAACATTAGATCGATGGAACCATCTTCAATCGATCGAACCTGTCTAGACTTCAATCGATCGAGACAACTTCGATCGATCGAACCTGTCTTGACATCATCCTCATTTGCCTTTCCAAGCATCCTTGCGGAGCTAAGAGTGGGACCTCCTAGGCTCTTTATTGTTGGCTCAGATCAGTTGATTAACTCCCATGACCAAACTCTTTGATCAGCAAATTAATCGACTGATCAGTTAATGTTTACTCCACTATAAAACGATAACTAAACTCCAACGCAAAAGAACATATCTGAAGCGATAACTAGACTTGTATGTTGTACTAATGTCCCTCTACCGTTAGCATTCGTAATCATATTCAGGTAGTCGGATAACTGTTACTGTCAACCTGAATCATGATTACTTCTTATATTCCTTGAGTCCCATTCACCTCTCATGATTACCAAACATGTTGATAACTCTTATCAACAAGACTGTAGTACTCAGTAATCGACTTGGTGACATTCTCAAGGGAATGCTTACTCTGAAACAGAGGGTAGATTCTGTCTTGACAATTTATGTTCACAACCCTATGAATATGACATACCCAAGATACCCAGGTGTTGATCTTCTATAGACCTCACTGATTGGTAAATCAAAGAAGCCATATCCACAGTCTGTGTTCATAAACGTCTCAAGATTAAGAACACGTACCTTATACAAGTTATGAGTTCCTATCGGCTGATTGACAGCCTTGAGTGTCAGTAGGAAAGCTCAGGTTCGTCAATGCACTATAAGCACTAGCATGTTAACTAAGAGTTAAACTCTAGTGATTGAGATTAATCACTCCATCCAATGGTAGTTAATCATGCTACAGTGTAAACCTGATGAGATATCCAGTTTCATCATCCACTGTGACACATTCTAAGTAACAAAGAATAGTAATTCGTATCTCACTTGTATGTATCTCATACATACACGAATTACTTACTATGATACTTAAGGATAAACAATCATCTCATGAAAGAAACATACATAATGAAATGTAAAGCTGATATCCATATATTAAAAAGTCAATGTCTCATACATAAAGTAATGATTTGAGGGCACAAACCCAACAAACTCCCACTTGCACTCACATCCATACAGGATTACATCTGAGACCTAGACTATCTAGATGACGATCAAAGACCTTCTGTGGCAAGGCCTTTGTAAACGGATCAGCAAGATTGTCAGCGGTGGCAATCTTGGTGACAGTCACATCTCCACGTTGAACAATATCTCGGATAAGATGATATTTCCACTCTACGTGCTTTCCCTTTCCGTGGTTCCTTGGCTCCTTGGACTGAGCCACTGCCCCACTATTATCACAATAAAGCGTAATAGGTGACAATGACGCTGGTACCACCTCGAGCTCCATAAGGAACTTCTTGAGTCAAACAGCTTCTTTTGCAGCTTCACAAGCAGCCACATACTCAGCTTTTGTAGTTGAGTCTGCAATGCATTTTGCTTAATGCTCCTCCAACTAACAGCACCACCTCCCAAGGTAAAGAGATGTCCAGATGTTGACTTCCTCGAATCTTTATCTGACATAAAGTCCGAGTCAGTATATCCTACTGGAATTAACTCACTACAGCCGTACATAAGCATGTATTCTTTAGTCCTTCTCAAGTACTTAAGAATGTGCTTAACGGCTGTCCAGTGCTCTGGACCTGGATTCGATTGATATCTGCTAGCCATGCCAACGGCAAAATAAATATCTGGTCTAGTGCATAACATCGCATACATAAGACTTCCCACTGCTGAAGCATAGGGAACTCCTACCATGCGATTCCTCTCCTCCTGTGTCTTGGGACACTGGTCCTTGGAGAACGCTAAACCATGCCTGAAAGGTAACAAACCTTTCTTCGAATTATCCATTGAAAACCTAGTTAGCACCTTATCGATATAACCAGCTTGAGACAATCCCATTATCTTTCGCTTGCGATCCCGAAAGATCTTTATCCCAAGAATATAGCTTGCCTCTCCTAGATCCTTCATATCGAAAATACTAGCTAGCCAAACCTTGACCGTTGACAATGCCGCTACATCATTTCCAATGAGTAGAATATCGTCAACGTAAAGCACAAGAAAGGCCACCACTTTTCCTTCACACTTCTTGTATACACAAGGTTCATCCAGATTCTGTATGAAACCAAACGACTTGACCGCTTGGTTAAATCGGATGTTCCAACTCCTGGATGCCTACTTAAGCCCATAAATGGACTTTTACAGCTTGCATACCAAGTTACCTTTCCGACCAGCTATGAACCCTTCTGGTTGTTGCATATAGATGTCCTCCTCAAGATTGCCATTTAAGAATGCAGTCTTGACGTCCATCTGCCAGATCTCATAATCTAGGCATGCAGCAATGGATAAGAGTATTCTGATGGACTTGAGCATGGCTACCGGAGAGAAGGTTTCCTCATAGTCAATGCCCTCCCTCTGAGTATAACCTTTCGCTACAAGCCTAGCCTTAAAGGTCTCAACCTTTCCATCAGATGCTCTTTTCCTCTTGTAGACCCACTTGCAACCAATGGGTTTAATATTGACTGGAAGTTCTACAAGATCCCAGACCTGATTAGAATCCATAGATTCTAATTCAGCCTTCATAGCTTTAACCCAATGTTCTGAATCAACATCAGTCATTGCCTCTTCGTATGTGGCAGGATCAGATTCAAATTCTATGGAGACAGCTTCAAAAACTTCTCCTAAGAACATGTATCTATCAGGCTGGCTGATAATCCTCCCACTACGACGAGGTACCGGTGCGGAAATGGGTGAAGAAGTGGTATTTTCTTGATTTATATGGTTATCAACTACGGGTTGGACTAAGGGCTCTCCTTCTATCTCTCTAAGATCTATCCTTCCCTTAGGTTTATGGTTCATGATATACTCATCCTCCAAGAAAACAACATTCGTACTAACAAATACTTTCTGCTCTCTTGGATCATAAAAATACCATCCATAAGTACCCTTTGGATACCCTACGAAGTAACATACTTCCGATCTAGAATCCAACTTGCTCATCTTTCCTTTCAGCACATGTGCCGGACACCCCCATATCCAGAGATGTTGCAAAGAAGGCTTGCGCCCAATCCACATCTCTCGTGGTGTCCTAGGAACAGATTTGCTTGGTACTAGATTTAGTATGTACGCAGCGGTTTCCAAAGCATTACCCCAAAGGAATAATGGCAACTCCGAGTAACTCATCATCGACCTAGTCATGTCTAAAAGAGTCCGATTCCTTCTCTCCGCTACACCGTTCTGCTGAGGCGTACCAGGTGCAGTCAACTGTGACAGAATCCCATTCTGTACGAGGTGATCAATAAACTCATTAGAGAGGTACTCGCCACCTCGATCAGATCTAATGGCCTTGATATGTGTGCCCAATTGCTTCTCCACTTCAGCCCTAAACTCTTTGAACTTTTCAAAGGATTCAGACTTGTGCTGCATTAGGTACACATATCCATACCTGGAGTGGTCATCAGTAAATGTTATGAAATACTCATAACCACCCCTTGCTCTAATATTTATTGGTCCACACACATCAGTATGAACTAATTCCAATAATGCATTGGTCCATTGCCCTTTGCGGGAAAGGGCCTTTTGGTCATCTTACCCTCTAAATAAGACTCGTAGACTTCCATTGGTTCTAAAACCAATTCGCCTAAGATCCCTTCTTTGACTAGTCTGCCAATCCTATTTAGATTGATATGGCCAAGCCTCATGTGCCAAAGCCTTGTTGGATTAGTGGAAGGTTCTTTTCTTTTAGATGGTATAGTTACCATTGAGTTATTAAGTTCCAAGCAAGAATCTTTAGAAATATTGGGAGTAATCACATACAAACCATTTGATTTAACACTAGAACATATAAAAGAACTATTTCTTTTAATCACAACTTCAGTTCCAAAATGAAAAGAATAACCATTATTCGATAAATTAGAAACTGAAATTAAATTACGTCTCATTAAAGGGACGTAAAGTACATCTGATAAAATCAAAACTTTATTGTCTAGAAATTCTAAAACTACGACTCCTATAGCAACCGTAGAAACGGTTGCGCTAGAACCTAGAGTAAGTACGATTTCCCCATCACTGCACCTCCTGGTTGATCTAAACCCCTGTAATGAATTATAGATATGGTTAGTCTCACCAGAATCAATGCACCAAGTGTTTGAAGTATCCGTTATAAAACTTACTTCAATCACATGTGATTCAATCATACCTTGAACTCTTGTAGCTAAGAATTCTGGACAGTTCCTCTTCCAGTGGCCCTTTTCACCGCATTGGAAACACTTTCCTTTGCCTTGGCCACCCACCTTCTCTTTGCCCTTACCTTTTCCCTTAGATTTTGCAATCTTAGGGACTGGTCCAACACTTGAACCACCAGTACTGGCTTTCTTCTTCCCTTTCTTTCCTTTCGGCACAGGTCGGGAGGAGGAAGCGCTTTTCTCAACGTTCAAAACGTTGACCCCAGGTTTGATCACCCCTTCCGCTGCCAAAAGAGAACTCATCAATTCGCTCATTGAAAAATTCATTTGATTCATATTATAGTTAAGTTTAAATTGAGCGAATGAAGGCGACAGCGAATTAAGGATAATATCAACTTGGGTCTGTGCATCGATGTTGGCACCTAGGGTCTCCAGCTCGTTTAAATAACCAATCATTTTTAAAACATGTTCCTTGACTGGAGTCCCTTCCGACATCTTTGCACTCATTATCTTTTGCATGGCTACCTGTCTGGCAGGCCTGCTATGCTCCCCAAACATCTTTTTCAGGGATGTGATAATGTCACTGGCAGAATCATTCGATTGGAATTGGTGTTGCAATACACCAGCCATTGAGGCCAGAATATAGCAATGAGCCATTCCATTCGACTTCTTCCATTTGTCGAACTCGCGTCTGGCAGCTGCCGAAGCATTTGCCGCGGGTTCTTCGGGGCATGGGGTGGTGAGGACATATATGTGATCCTCCGCAGTTAACACGATGTCAAGGTTACGTTTCCATTCAGTGTAGTTGTTTCCAGTTAACTTGTTTTGAGTGAGTATGGTGGCAAGTGGACTAAATGCAGATCCAGACATTATGATTACTGAAAATCAAACAAAATAAATATGGATATCAGGATTTGACAGTTTGACATAAAAAAATCCTTAAAACTCTTATTTTAAAACAAAGTCGCCGGAATATCGAAACAAAAGAATAAAGCCTCCGTGTGGAGGTCAATTTTCTATTTTTCGATTAATCAAGACTTTTCCGCTATGCAACTCTTGCAAAAACAAGTTATGACTCCCGATCCCTTTTGATCTCTAAGTTTCTGAACAATGCCCCGTGTGGGATCCCTTATCCATAGCTTAGCTAGTGTATACCATTAACTAGGATCCAATCACAACCGTCTCAAGTAGCGCCTCCGTGTGGTGGTCACCCTCTAACACGTCTGATTGATCCTATCATAAGAAGTTCACACCTAGTAACCAATGAGTAATGCACCCTCCGTATGGAATGATCACCCCTGACGAGGTGACACAGAATGCACCACTCATCTTACAGTGAACCGTTAATGGAAGATCGTGGGTATAATTAATAGATCCTCTCCCACTAGTTTTAGTAAAAAGGATTTTGCTTTTTGAGAAAATCTGTTTCTACACACTTCCCATAAATATCTAATGTTTACTAATGTGTTGAAAACGGTTTTTGAATTTTATTTTAGAAAACTTATTTTGCGTGCATGCAACAATGTATTATACGCCAATCACAAACCAAGCACATAAAACAAAAAACTAAAATGAAATATAGGCATTCAAACAATGCCTCTATCTCCCATAGCTCTATCTCTATAGAACCTCCTTTTGGTTTGATCGCCTCTAGGTCCATCTTCATGGATAATGGTTCCTTGCTCCATCTTCATGGATTTTCTAATTCTATTACATTTGTCCTATGCTTCTTTCGAAGTTTACAATTTATCTAGAAATAGAAATAACAACAAAATAAAAGGCTAGGGAAACCGGTGCGACTTTCCTTTTCGTAGGATTGAAGTCGCAGCGCCCTTTACATATGCCTTAAAACCAAACCAAACTTAAATTACAACATGCACCAATCTCAAACAATTTAAATACAAATATTCAAATGATTTGGTGCCATGGGAGATAGCGACTAATCTAGCTGCAAAAGGGTTAGTCGTACACGCATCCATACATACATAACAAATATATGTAACTGTTGAAACACTTAATTGATTCACACAGTATATAAACTCTTTACATACTAAATTAGAACATAAAACAGCATCTTACTTCTCTGTCACAGTTCGATCGATCGAAGACCGTTCGATCGCTGGAACCTTCGATCGATTGAACACTGTTCAATCGCTTGAACATTCTGTTTCACAGAATGATTTGAAAATTTTACAGAATATTTTAAAATTAAAGTTTTTAATTTCAAAACACTTTAAAACTGTGAAACAAAGAACCTGACAAAGAATCTCTCTCGATCGATCTAACTTCATTCGATCGATCGAATACCAGAAGGTTTCGATCGATCGAAGACTGTTCGATCGCTTGAGAACAGATGTTCGATCGATCGAAATATATTCGATCGATCGAATCCTCCTTGCATCCTATGCAATGACAGATTTGTATACTGCTGCGATAACACTGCAGAAACAGATCTATGATGATGCAGTTTTGAAAACAGTTCTAAAATCAACATGCAAATCAAAATAGTGTTCCAAAAATGCATCTATAGATCCAAACGAGCGTGGCTCTGATACCAATTGTTGGAAAAATAGGTTTAAGTTCTAAGTTTAAACGCGCAGCGGAAAAATCAAGTTATAAAACTTAATTGGCATGCCCGGTTCTACTACCCATCAACTCTATAGATGCACACAAGAGGGGACAAGAATTATACCTTACTGTCTTGAACCCAATTCATAAATCTCTAACTTCCAGCAGCCTCCACTAGATGGTCTTCATTCTTATGACTCCTATGGATGCTCGCAGGAAGGGCTAGGGTTAGTGGGAACCCTAATGGAGAGGATACAGAAGGTTTTGGGGCTCCAAAACAGTTTCTGCAGCTTCTGACGTTCAAAACGACGAACAACCTTTCCAGAACGCAGCTGCCCTATTTATAGATTCCCAGAACCGACCTAGCTCTCGAGCGATCGAAGTGGATTCGATCGATCGAACATTAGATCGATGGAACCATCTTCAATCGATCGAACCTGTCTAGACTTCAATCGATCGAGACAACTTCGATCGATCGAACCTGTCTTGACATCATCCTCATTTGCCTTTCCAAGCATCCTTGCGGAGCTAAGAGTGGGACCTCCTAGGCTCTTTATTGTTGGCTCAGATCAGTTGATTAACTCCCATGACCAAACTCTTTGATCAGCAAATTAATCGACTGATCAGTTAACGTTTACTCCACTATAAAACGATAACTGAACTCCAACGCAAAAGAACATATCCGAAGCGATAACTAGACTTGTATGTTGTACTAATGTCCCTCTACCGTTAGCATTCGTAATCATATTCAGGTAGTCGGATAACTGTTACTATCAACCTGAATCATGATTACTTCTTATATTCCTTGAGTCTCATTCACCTCTCATGATTACCAAACATGTTGATAACTCTTATCAACAAGACTGCAGTACTCAGTAATCGACTTGGTGGCATTCTCAAGGGAATGCTTACTCTGAAACAGAGGGTAGATTCTGTCTTGACAATTTATGTTCACAACCCTATGAATATGACATACCCAAGATACCCAGGTGTTGATCTTCTATAGACCTCACTGATTGGTAAATCAAAGAAGCCATATCCACAGTCTGTGTTCATAAACGTCTCAAGATTAAGAACACGTAGCTTATACAAGTTATGAGTTCCTATCGACTGATTGACAGCCTTGAGTGTCAATAGGAAAGCTCAGGTCCGTCAATGCACTATAAGCACTAGCATGTTAACTAAGAGTTAAACTCTAGTGATTGAGATTAATCACTCCATCCAATGGTAGTTAATCATGCTACAGTGTAAACCTGATGAGATATCCAGTTTCATCATCCACTGTGACACATTCTAAGTAACAAAGAATAGTAATTCGTATCTCACTTGTATGTATCTCATACATACACGAATTACTTACTATGATACTTAAGGATAAACAATCATCTCATGAAAGAAACATACATAATGAAATGTAAAGCTGATATCCATATATTAAAAAGTCAATGTCTCATACATAAAGTAATGATTTGAGGGCACAAACCCAACAATTAGGAGTTGGGACTCCGTGTCAAACCCTGAATTGGGAGTCCGAACTCTGTGTCAAACTTAGTGTGGTTAACCTGGGACTCCGTGTCAAGCTAGTGTTGGATAAAGCTGGGACTTGGTGTCAAGCTAGTTGTTGGGTAAAGCTGGGACTCCGTGTTAGGCTAGTTATTGGGTAAATCTGGGACTCTATGTCAGGGTAGTTGTTGGGTAAAGCTAGAACTCCGTGTCAGGCTAGTTGTTGGGTAAAGCATGGACTCCATGTTAGGCTAGTTTGACACTTCGGTTCTTTGTGACGACATGGTGGTTTGTAGAGTTAAGATTCCTTTTGATTCTTCATAATGAAATGGACACTTCGGTTCTCCGTGATGAAGTGAAGGTTAGTAAGAACACTTCGGGTCTTTGTGACGAAGTAAAGGTTGAGTTGACACTTCGGTTCTTCGTGACAAAGCGAAGGATAGAGAGAACACATTGGTTCTTCGGGACGAAGTGGTGGTTCATAGAGTTGAGACTCTTTTCGGTTCTTTGTGATGAAACAGATGTTCTTGAACTCCTTAGCACTTCAGCTCCTCGACGAGGTGGTTAGCGAAAGATGCTTTGGTTAGCGCAAGAGGGCTTTGTTTGTATAAGGTAGTTTGGTTGGTGCAAGATGGTTTGGTTAGTGCAAGGTGGTTTGGATAGTGCAAGATGGCTTTGGTTGGTATGTAGCATCAACCCTTCTGGTGTTGTTGTTTAGAGTTGGGACTCCGTGTCGAGCTTTGGTTATGGACTGTGTAACATTCCGGGATGTCAAAGCGAGTCGTATCAATTGTTTGTATTCTCTTCGAATACCTAGTCGGGCAAGTTAGTAGTTGTTGTTTGGATAAGGATACGTGGATTTTGTTAACGTTGTTGCATGTGGGTGCTTTATTGATAAGGAGAATGCATTCTATGATGAGATGTTGAGATATATATAGCTACTTATATGTTTTAGTTGAGACCTTTGCTACGCCCGTAAAAGAATGCATCTTTTGATAAGAGACTAACTGATCGGGAGAGAACAAATCCTAATTATACGCCTTAATTTACATTTGTTAGTACTTTTTATCCTATTTTTGTATATTTTTACTTCGTTTTCTATTTTCTGTCAGGATTTGGAGAAAAGCAAGAATTCCAAGCTAAATGGGGTGAAAAAGCAAGCTGAAAGAAGCTGAAAAAGGCACATCACGCGCGCGGCCCGCTCGCGCGACCTCCCAGAGTCTCGCTCGTGCGGCCCGTATGCGCGACCTATGCAAAAAAGTGAAAATGCGTATTTCAGTGTACTAAAGACTCCTACATGAATGAAACTGTTTAATTACGTTCGAAAAGCTAAATACAGCAGTTTTAGTGCGAATTGGGTTAGGAAAGCTTCCAAACTTGCTACAAAACTATATATATCCCAAATTAATTCAATTCTTGGGGGTTGGTAATTATTTTACACACAATACACAACTAAAACTTCAGCCATTGAAGAGAGGAAAGCAAGGAAAAGAAAAAGATGACCAAGGATTCCCATGGCCTCCTCCATCAACCTCTTGCCGTTCATCAATTCTATGGCCAACTAAACTCAAGATCTAGGGTTTCAATGAAACCCTAGCCAAGTAATAGGGTGTATTTTATGTTTTTATTTTAGTTTTATTATGTATGGATGACAGTTACATGTTTCGAGGATTTTTATAAATAAATTGTGCTTTTATTAATTAAATCGTTACTTTCAAAGTTTACACTTGTCTTAGATCTATTTTGATGGTAGTGTGTTCAATGATCTAAGCTTGCTGTGCTTGTTTAGATTATTTGCATGTAATGGTGCTTAAATTGAATTTTGCTATCAAGTATCCGAATTGTCCATGCCTTGATAAGTCGGACTATACCACAACCCTAGTTTAGTGTGGGATAATTCATGCTAACCGAAGATGGATTATGTTGGTGCTTGAACCATAGTTATTTTCTTAACGGGGGAATTGTAGCTACAAGCCCAATTCCTCATTATCATCCAACTTAATAAGCTAAAGTAATTCGTAAATACCCTTGTTATGAAGCTTGTGGTGGATTTGCAATCCTAGGTTCCTTAAACTTATTATAAAAATAAATTTTTAATTGCTTTCTTAATTTAGATTTACTTTTATTGTTATTAGTTTAATTCAAATTAAATCCAAAATCCATTTTTCTTAATTAACTAAATTTAGGTTTTAAAAATTAAAGTGCGTAGTAATCAATCTCTGTGGGTTCGACCTTTATTTCCACACTGCAAATCTTTTGAAAGTAAAGCATAAGTAAGCATACTTTTATATATTGATTTTGACAAGATCAATTTTTGGCGCCGTTGCCGGGGATTGCAATTCACTACCTTTAGTTTTAGAATCTTAGTTTAGTTAATTCATAAATATTAGATTAGTTTTTATTTTTCTTATTTTCCATTTTTGTTTTAAATTACTAACTTTTTCTTTTTGTTTTCTAGTTTCTCAAAGCAATCAATTTCTAGCGTTTTGAGTGGAGCAGCTATGCACGTCAAAGGAGTTTACGCGAAAATAAAAAATAATAAATAAACTAAATCGCTTCCTGTGAAATTTGCTTCCAACCACTGTTAGTCAGGGCGCTGAGACGCACTATTTGCATTAGTTTAGGAGTGATGTTCACGTGCATTAGCTAGCAAACCTGGGGCGCTGGGCTTTGACGCGAATCACTGCATAAGGATAATTACATGTATCATAGTAGTACTGTGTGCTTGCATGCTTGATTACTTGCGTAGTTTTTTTTGTTTGTTGAGTCAGTCGTTGTTTTAGTGTATTTTCTTTTAGTTTATGTTTGGTACACGTTCAAATAAACCGGAATTACAACCTTTCAATCTTGAACTTGAACGTACCCATAGAATCAATAAGTCTTCAACCCTAGCTCCTAGAGCTCAGTTGATAATAGACGACGAGTCGAGTCCAAAACCATCATCACTGTTTTAGGCTGAAATTCAAAGCACCCGTAAATGTTTAAGAAAAACTCGAACTTTGAACATAGAACCTATTCCAATGGCCGACATTGGAAATAATGGAAACAATGGAATAACCCTAATATACCGCCACCTCCTCTACTTAAAGATTATTTTATTCCTACGACTTATATGCCTCAAGCAGGTATCGAATTACCAGAGGCGACGGCATCTCACTTTGAGATAAAGTCGTCTACTATCTTGCTCCTTCCTTCTTTCCATGGCCGTATAAATGAAGATCTATATCAACACTTAGGAGAATTTCAAGACATTTGCGCTGCTTTTAAAATCAAAAATTTCACTGATGATGAATTAAAACTGCATCTCTTCCCATTCTCTTTAAGGGATAAAGCGAAGTATTGGCATCAATCACTTGAGCCAAACACAATTAAAACATTGGAAGCCTTACACAACGCATTTTTACAAAAGTTTTTCCCAATCACAAGAACAAATTAAATAAGAAAATCGATAACAAATTTTGTGATGCAGATGGGGAAACACTTTATGACACATGGGAGAAATTTAAAGATTTATTACGTTCATGCCCACATCATCAGGTTCCTAAGTGGCAATTGGTACAACTTTTCTACGAGGGGCTTATTTCCTCTGTCCGTAATACCGTCGATGCTGTTTGTGCGGGTACCTTCCTACACAAAAGTGCCGACGAGGCTTGGAAATTTTTTGAAACTTTGAGCGAGAATTCGATGCACCAAGCAGTGTCTGTCCATCCTGAGGGGTACCTTCAACCTAAGCGAGAGGTGAAAGTCGAGTCAAGTCAATCAATTGAAATACAAGAATTAAATAGAAAACTTGACCAACTTATGAGGATGGGAAATAGGTCTACTCCACCTTCTTCAGAAGTATGTGCATTGTGTTCTGAACCGTCTCATAATATCTTTGCATGTCCTTCTGTATCTGAATATCCAAAATTTGTGGAGCAACACATTAATTCTATGCAACAATTCCCACAAAATAACTATAATCCTATGTCGAACAATTTTCCTAATACTTATCGATCCCAATATCAACAACATCAATACTAACACCCACCTCATAATCCTAACCCTCCAAGGGATAACGCATTTGAGGCTACGGTGTTGGCATCTCTAAAAAATATATAAGTACAAGTCCAAGAACAAGCACAAATAGTGCATTCTCATACACAATCCATTGCGAAGATTGAATCCCAAATGGGACAAATAGCTACTGCGGTGAGTCGTAGAAATGAGGGAAAGCTGCCTGCACAAACTATTCAAAACCTTAAGGGATAATACAAGAATGGGGGGTCGATTGAGCAAGTGAATGACGTTTTGACTAGGACGACTATTCGAGATGAGGAGATTGTTGTAATTCCGAATGAGGGTGAGAAAAATAAAAAAATAAATTTGAATAAAGAAAAGGGTGAGGATGTGGATAAAGTCAGGAAAGAGAATGAACCGATCCCAATGAATTATATTCCGAGAATGCCATATCCACCAAACGTTGAGATTGTCAAATTTTTCTATGAAAAAGTCAAAAACTGAAGATATACTCGAGGTGTTTAAACAAGTAAAAATTAATATTCCATTCCTCGATTCTATAAAACAAATGCCCGCTTACGCGAAATGTTTAAAAGACCTTTGTACTCAAAAGCGTAAAATACGCAGTCATATACCGAAAAAGGTTTTTCTCACGGAAAAAGTACGCTCAATTTTCCAACAAGCTACTCCAAAATATAAAGATCCAGGTATGCCTAAGATATCATGTGTCATAGGTGACACTATCATTCATCGGGCTGTTTTTGACTTAGGAGATAGTGTTAACCTCTTACCTTATCACGTCTATAAACAACTAGGACTAGGTGAACTTAAGCCTATGGCTGCTACCATACAATTAGTGGATCGTTCTATTAAAATACCTAGAGGAATCATCGAGGACGTCTTGGTTAAAGTTGATAAATGCTATTATCCTGTCGACTTCATGGTCCTTGACACTAACCCCGTGCTAGATGCTAGGAAACACACTCCTGTCATCTTAGGCCGTCCATTCTTAGCAACCGCTAACGCTCGTGTTAATAGTCAGACGGGGGTAATAAAGGTGTCATTTGGGAACATGAACTTAAAATTAAACATTTTTAATGCTATGGATCAACCTCCTAAAGACGACGATTACCTATGTGAGGCAGAATGTGAGGTAAGACGGAATATTGAGCCTAACGAAGAACTGAATATGGGTGAGGAAAATAATATAATTCGTAATGAGCGGATGAATCCTGATAATCAAGACCCGAATGATGAATTTACTCGAAAGGTAAGAAATTGATTTGAACATAATCCGGGAGAACCGTCGGTCAAATTAATTCAAAGCGACGTTATTTTTGCTTATCACCGGGCTCTTCCTGATATCCTAAAGGGTATAAAGTCTGATTTTCAACCTCCATAAATCTTGAGCTAGAATGGTCTAGCTAAAGATGTAAAAGATAGCGCTTCTTGGGAGGCAACCCATTCTTTATTTCGTCCGTTTTCCTTATTTTTAGTCATTTTTGAGTCTTTTTTAGTCAGTTTTGGTCATTCTGAACAGGTTTTGGGGTCGGAGTAAACTTATTTTCAGCTTATATACAAAAAAAATAAAGAAAAGATGAAAAATGGCAACTCGCGCAAGCAGCCCGCTCGCGCGAGCTTGTGCCTTAGTGAAATTTTTTAAAACCTTATGTGATATATAGTCACAGTATCACCTCGCGCTGGAATTCGCGCGAGCAAGGAGTTCGCTTGAGCGGCCCGCTCGTGCGATCTGGGGACTTAGAAATCTTTCTTTTATAAAACATAAAACAAGCTTCTACTTAAACTCGCGGAGGGATTCGCTCAAGCGAGAGTCGCTCACACAGTCCGTTCGCGCGAGGTAGGGATTTCCCACTTTTTCTTGTTGTTCTTTACCTTCTGTTTCCCGCACCTGGTTAGTTATTTTTCTTTTCTGTTTGTTCTTTTCAGTTCTTTTCATTTAAGTTTGTCTTTGTTTAGATAGTTTTGTTTCTATTTGTTTACTTTTCATTACGTTCTTTGACTTATAGTTTAGTTTCTAATGTTTAAAAAAAATAATGAGAAAATACACATGTATTATATATTAGCTTTTATTATTTATTTATTTGTTTAATTTTTCTTTTGTTAAGTATTAACAGGTGAAATAGTGCTTGTAGACACCCCAATTTTGACCTAACGTCGAATTTAGGAGAGTGTCACCTCCAAGTCCGATGATGATAAGGACCGAAAGATTTGAAGTATTCCAAGCTCTTCAAAAAGTCTCCAAAACGCGATAAAATTTCACAGAAAGGAGAAAATACCAGGTATTTAGGGGAATTCGGATATAAAACACAATTTTCGGAAAAGATCTTCAAAAATAATTTGCTTTGAAAAGAAGGAAGACCTAAAGAGGGAATCTTAGCTAAAAACGGCACACGGCAGACTTCCGCGGCACTCACTAAGTGCCGCACGGCAGTCAGGGAGTGCCGGTCCGGCATTCACCAAGTGCCGCCAACATTTTCTGACTGCCGTTCACTTTTAAAGTCTGTATTTTGCAGTGCAATACGTATGCGTATGCGAATAAGAACAAAAAACTGATAAAGTAAGACTGACAAAAACGTGGCAATCCATTAATTTCTGCGGCATTTGATGAATGCCGCGCGGCAGTCGCGTAGTGCCGCGACGGCAGTCATGAACTGCCGCGGCGGCATTCACGGACTGCCGCGAAAGTTTCTGGACTGCCCCGCTGGGCAGCAGTCTGCCTAATTTCATAAAGTACATATTGTACCACCAAATGAGGGATTTTCACCTGTCTTTTACTCCGAATTTACTGAAATTACCTAGGTATTTTTGTCTATATAAGAAGAGGTATCTTCATTGAATAGGGGAGACAAAAAAAAAAGAAGGGGAAACACAAAAAAAGACTACCATTACACCAACATTTTTGGAGAGAAAAGAAGAGAGTTTGGAGAGTTTGAAGAAGAGTTTGGAAGATCTTCAAAGGAGAGAAACTTTGAGGATAGTTTGGAGGTGACCCTCTAATCTTAGTTGTGTTTTCTTTCTTTTGAGCTTCTAATTTACAAGTCATTTAGTTTTTCTTGATTAAGTTTTAGAGTATTTTAAGTGAACTTGGAAGTCCTTACTTCCTAGTTCTTTGATCCTTCTTCTATTTTTCTTGTTTATGTTCTTCTTTTGAGATTCTTGGAGATCTTCAATATCTCCTTTGAAAGCTCTTGAGTTTGATGTTTTGAATCTCATGTAAGCTTATACTTCACATGGGAGTCAAAGTTTGATCATCACTTTTTATAAATAAATAGATGGATCCAAGTCCATGCTTATGACTTGAGTCCTCTAGCTTGATGTTTCATGGAATCCCTTCTATATTCCTTTGAGACCCATGAGTATTAACCATATCTTCATCTCCAATGACCATCAAGTGGTAGGAGAAAGTATTTTGGGTCTAAACTCATCCCTATGATTTTGATTCATCATCTTGAGATTTCATGAAGTCTATTCATACTTCATTTGAAATCTACAAATATAAAAGTCTCTAGCCTCCAATGACCATCAAATGGTAGGAGAAGTGGTTTGGTTTAAACCCAACTTCATGGTTTAATAGTTGGGGTTAACAAATAAAAGTTGAACTTGACAAATGAAAACAGTGAATTCACAAACTGTTTTTGATCAAAGATTTTTAGTTTGAAATCCAACCGTTGAAATCAAGTGAAACCAACGGGAAAATGTCAATAACACAATTTTCTACCACTGTAATTTTTGTTTTAAGGTGGTTTTATGTTTAGAAGGGTTTGATCATGGGTTTTGTGAGTCAACTACAATCTGCCCAGAGTTTCAGAATAGTTTCAGAACAGCAAGTCCATTTTGAAATTCATAAATCAGAAGTCTAATGGAGTTTTTGGGGTCTCTGATAATTTTTTCTGGGTACCTTAATGTGTTAGGAAGATCCCCTAAAAAGATCCAAGTGTTTCTCATCTTTTTGCTATTTTTAAAAAATCAAACAATATCTCTGGACAGAGAGTTGTACATCTCTGAGTGACGTCTGGTTCTTGTCCTTTTCCCGGAGATCTAACCGTTGAAACCTTGATTTTCTTTTTTATTTGGAAACTAGACTGACAGAGGCATCTTGTGTCCAAATATCACCGACATCAAACCATGGGAGACGTGCTTTTTATTTCTTTTAAGTTCTGGTCTGCTCTCTGCAATTTTTAGAGTTTTATGACACATTTGACCAACTTTGTAAATAATGGTCCAAATGACTTTTCTATGACCTAGGGCTTAAACCATGCTTTAAAAATGATTAGTTGAGCTTGAATCCAAAGTTTAAGAGTATTTCATAGTTTATCCTTGTCCATGTACATATTCATCCATATGGTTTGACACTTCTAATTAAGACTTATTTGCTTTGGATTTAATTACATTAGATAGATGTAAGCTAGAAATTTAGGATTGTTATTTCTAACATCGTAGTTTGCATATCATGTGGACTAACTCTTTGTTTTGTAGCGCTATTAAGGTACGATTTCTCGATCCCTCTCTAGTTTATTAAATTTCTTGATTTTATTTGATTTTTGACCTTATGCGCGACACCTTAGAGTTAAGATTTGCCTTATGTGTATACGTGATTAGAGACTCTTTTTAGGATTTTCTTTTGTTCGCATGCATTGCACGTTTACTATCGCTGCTGGATCCCGGGTAAGTTCACTTGTTCTCTATTGCATATCATATCGCTTGCTACCTGGATTATGTGGCTTTTGAATGGTATTTTGTCAATTGCAATTTTACACCCTTTGGACATGCTTTTGTGATGTATATGTATATATATATATATATTAGTTGAGGGCATGCTTAGATTAATAAATTTGATTAAAAGGATGTTGAGTAGAGGCCTATCGCAAGATAGGATGAGAGAGGGTGTTTTAGTCCGACGGGCTCCTTCCTCTCTCATTCCATGATCCCCGGACCTAGTTAATCTTTGGTTTCGCAAACGATCAGTTTCCTTTCAAAATGGTTTCTTAATTTTCCTTTTAAAAATTAAGTGGCGACTCATTTGTTTTTAAAAATTGATTTTGAAAAGCTGTGGGTAGAAAAAATGCGATATCCACAATCTGGCGACTATGCTGGGGATCGAACCCAGAATCTCTGGTTTCGCAGACCAGAATTCTGATTTTGGGTTCACTTGAGGATTAGTCTTGAAAAATATCCTTTTAATTGAACTAATTAATCTTTGTGTGCCTGTTGCATTTCACTTGCATGTCCAGCCAGTCGATTGCACAGAACTATGACCTTGGAGGCTCGGGGCAACCCGGTCGGTCAAGTCATCATGGGACTGTGTGATCACCCTTGATCTCGTACCATGATTTGGTATATTAAGCGTCCTATCGGATGTGTGTCAAGGGTCCCTTATTCAACCAAAACCCAGCCTTTGCATAATAGTTTCTATAGAACCTTTCAATATTAGGAAATCAATTCGTGATTAGGATTATGTGCTAGGATGTTTTGTATGCCCGGAAGGGATTACTTGAGATGATGACGATACTTGCTTGATGAAAGACGTATAATCTTTTAATCACCTTTTTACAATTTCTCCTCATGTTCCACGACATTTGGGGAACATGCCGAACCCTGATTATAAGATTATACTTCTTATATCATGTTTAGCTAAGCATCATTGACCTTGTGTGTATCCAAATTCATGAAAAGTACGGTGATAATCCGATCATGTGATCCTTCTGCCCAAAGAATTTTAAATCCATCTTTAAAAGCAAACAGATTTTTGCCATCTTTATTCCAAAGTTTTCAATCGCTTTTTCAAAAAATTGGCAGTTCATTTTTTTGATTAAAACTTCAGAGCCAAACTAAGATTATTCATCAGCTAAGACACTTTTCAAAACAGGAGTTTCAACCCAATCACTTTTTGAAAAGCGTGATCCAAAATTCTTGAAAATTATTTTCTAAAGATTTCAACAGAAATGCTTTTTCAAATGAATTTCGAAAACCCTAAAATTTCCAGACATCGAAGGGTAAAGAGGGTCACAATGAATGGAGAAATCATCGTACTTGACATGGGTAAGGGTTTTATGTGCTTATGTGCTTATGTGTTAGGACTAGGATTTTCTTTTTCTTTGGCATATAGAATAGGCACACACGCACACATGCATCCACATGACATATAAAAGGGAAGTTGTTTTCAAATGCCTTTGTTTGATAAAATGAAAATAAAATTTTTTAAAGAAAAATTTTCAAAATTTGCTGTAGGAGCAAAAATAGCAAATCAAGCGTGGTTTAGGGATCCTACGGCAAGGCTAGTAAGGAGAGGATACGCTGACATGGCCGAAGAGAGAAACAACGAAGAAATGGCCGGGTTGAGGGTACTAGTAGAACAGCAGGCGGAACAGATGAGGAAACAGGCCGAGAACATGAACCGCATGATGGGAATGATAGAAGAGCTGAATCGCCGACCACCGCATATAAATCCGCCTATTATGGATCCACCTTTGGGAGGAGGAGAAGGGGATTGGTTTGATGATCAGGAGGCACAATGGACTGATGCACTGCGGGCCAACAGAGACAGAGAGAAAATTGAGGAAGAGAAGCAACTGACTGAGAAAATAGAGAAATTAGAAAGGGTAATGCGCAAGGCCCAAGGAGTTGATACCTATCTGATGGAGCTGGAAGGGTTGTATGACGGAGTACGTGAGACGCTGCCTGCCGGGTTCAAGATGCCGGTTTTTGATAAATTTGATGGGACCGGCAATCCTCGCAGCCACATAAGAATGTGTATTGGGGCTTTCCAACCAAGTGGTTTGAGCACTACGATGATGGCCATTTTGTTTCAACAAACTCTGACAGGAGCTGCCCTGGCATGGTACCTCACGATTGAGCCAAGTAGAACTAGGATCTGGGAAGAAGTAGTGAAGTTGTTCGTGGCCCAATATGAATACAACCAAGAGATAGATGTGACAGTCCGAGATTTGGAGACCACCAGGCAGGGATATGAGGAATCATTTGCTGAGTTTTTAAGTCGATGGAGGGGTAAAGCAGCCAAAATGGTTCAAAGGCCATCTGAGAAAGAGCAGATCAGAATGCTAATGAAAATTTTACAGCCGGTTTACCAAGAGAAGATGAGGTTCCAATCAATCAACACTTTTGCTGAGGTTTTTGATGTAGGGACAAGAATTGAAGACGCAATCCATGAAGGGATAATCAAAAGAGAGAATCAGGCAAACAAATATGTGGAACCAGGATCCAATGTTAACACTTTGGCACTACCACCTCAACAGAAGGGCCATTATCAAAAAGGTAATCGGTCAAGGTCTAATCAGGGTCGACATGGAGAGACGGCCGAGTTCGGGATACCGTTGATTGTGGCATTAGAACAGGCAGTAAAGAAAGGATACTTGAAAAAGTTGGATCCACAACTCGTGCCTGATCCCATCCCAAAAGGATATGACATTGACCAGTATTGTGCTTATCACCATATGTTGGGTCATGATACTGACTATTGTATGCGGTTGAAGCATGAAATTCGAAGGTTGATTAAGAAAGGGATTATGACACATGCTGTCGGGGAATGATGAACCCGGAGGTTCAAATGATAACAGTGAAGTGATAGTGTTTGGAACTGCTACTGCTAAAGCAAATGAGGATGCTCTTGGAAATCTAGTCAATTGAAAATCGTCTGTGACACTCTAGTTGAAACCAAGTCGAGTCCAGTCTGAAGTCGAGTTATGTTAGGTTGGAGTCAAATGACAAGTCCAGTCGAGTCTTCTGGTCAGTCTGCTATCAAGTTTGTTTGCAAGTTTTTGTCGAGTTTATCGAGTCGAGTGATGTAATCCTCTTTCCCTACTAGTTGAAAAAAAATCTCATTTTTCTTGATTCAGTGTGCTAAGTCGTGAATGTATGGATCATTAAGCCAAAAAAAAAAGAAGGGAAAAAGTCACTTTTTCAAACGATCATGGAAAATACTTTGTTAATAAATCTTTGCATTGAAAAGGATCCCCAAGTGATCAAAGCAAATTTTGTGCCAAAACCATGGAGAAGTAGAGAATTGATAAGCTTTACTTTAAGAATTTAAAGATGCTCTTGCTCAATCTTGAAAAGATGAACTTGGAACTTGAAGCTTGCTCACCATCCCCTTCTCTCAAATACCAAGCCTAAAAGATGAGCCCAACCAGTCTAAAGCCATAAACTGGGTCCTTGATGGTAGCCAGACATTTTAATGAACTTCTTATTCCACAAAAAAAAAGAAAAAAAAGAAAAAAGAAGAATGAGCTCGCTAGGATGAAAACCCGGAAGGGCGCCTAGGCAAAATTTAGAGCAAAAATAAGATACGTGTTGATCTCAAAAATCCTAATCCTAGCCAGTCAAAATCATGGAAAGAATAAGAGATAGTAAGGTAGAGAAAAGAAATGAAAGAGAAAAGAAAAGGCAGAAAATAGATGAGATTGAGAATTCTTGAGCACTTCAAAGTAGATCATTGGCACATGAACTATCTCAAGGCTTTGTGTTGTTCTAAACAAAGAAAAGAAGTTGAAAATAAAAAGAGAGACTTAGCAGCTTCAAAATTTTCGTGAGAGGCTCAAATCCTAAGTGAGCCTAAAACAATGCAGAGATATCTTTGAAAAATAAAGATTTGAAGAACTGATATTATGATAGAGTATGAATAAAACATGATGAGAGTTGTAAAGATTAACTGGCTAGTGAAAAGGTTAAAGAATCAACCATCAAGTAAAAGAAAAGGAATAAAAAAAATAATAATAAAGGAAGAAATAGTTCATCGTGCTATATAAGGGCTACCACAAGTGACACGCACTCCCTAGACCCAAATGGAAACATGGCTCGAAAAGCCCACCAATTCTTGAAGCCTAATTCATTCAAGACCTCCAGAGTTGATGAACTACGCTTTGACCTGATTCCTGAACGGATACGTAGGCAACCTGCTCGGTTCGGTCATCACCCCATCATCTCATGCTATCCTTCTTTCAGGCCTTGGCCGAACTACTTTGGACCTGATTCCCGCTCGGGGATAAGTAGGCGAACCTCCCAAGGTTCTCGGTCCATAGCCATCCCTAAACTGTAAGCAGCACCCTTTGGCGCCTTTGGTTTCATTCCTTCAGACTAGGGGCAAACTTACGTCTTCCTGAAGCCACATATATATCGCCAAACCAGGGGCAAACTTCCTTTGCTAAAAATCCTTTTTATCATAGAAGTAAACCCCTAAGTTTCTTTCAAGCTAGGGGCAAACTTCGTTTGCCAAAATCCCTCTATGTCAGAAGCAAGTTCTCAAGTAATCAAGTTCATTTTGAAAGGATTGAAATAGAGTGCCTTTCATTCTATAAGCTAAAGCACTAATTTGAAGCACATTCTAGATGGGCAAAGAATTCGCTAATTCAAAAGGGGAAGTTCTCAAAGTTTAGATTTATCAACAAAGTACTACCATTTGTAAGATGATGAATAAATTAAAGGTGAGATGATACAGTTACTCACAACGAAAGCACATTGATTCATAATGAATGAAAAGTTTGTGTCAGTCATTTTGAGTAAATAGCTTTGTCAGGTTTGTCCTCTTTTGATGAGTCAATAAATGGTCTCAAATGTGTGGGTTTAAGATGATGAATAAAGATTTGAAAAGTCTTCGTGAGCATCCCAAGAGCGGTACGAGCAGAGGTTTCGAACACTATCACACCATAAAGTGGCAATAAAGAAGAGTCCAAGACTAGGGGCAAAGGTGACTTCTCTCTTTTGACAGAATCGATGTGTTTTTTTTCAAAGGTCTACGAATGCAAAAAATCATTCTTATATCAACTCCGTTCAAATTCTTTGAATCCTGATTTTAGAAAATGAAATCGAATGAAGTCTGATTGACTCCTAATAAGTGGAATTCGAACTTGATTTGAGTCAAAATGACTTTGAATTTGACGAAATTGAATTTATTTGAGTCCGAATGACTCTCGTGTGATCTCTGCTTTTGCAACATAAGTCCTTACGAGGCCATTGATCTCTGGTTTTGCAACATAAGTCCCCAGAAGGGCTGTTGATTGTCGCTTTTGCAACATAAGTCCTTGAAAGGCTGTTGACCATCATTCTTGCTTGTAAGCCTCTGAGTGGCTATTGACCAATATCTTACCATGTTGTTTAGTTCTTTTCTAAGCTTTAGTCCTCAATGGCAGCTTCTCTAAGCGTTAGTCCTCAATGGCAGCATTATGGGTGTTAGTCCTCAATGGCAACCTTGCATTAGTCCTCAATGGCAGCATTATGGGTGTTAGTCCTCAATGGCAACCTTGCGTTAGTCCTCAATGGCAGCATTATGGGTGTTAGTCCTCAATGGCAACCTTGCGTTAGTCCTCAATGGCAGCATTATGGGTGTTAGTCCTCAATGGCAACCTTGCATTAGTCCTCAATGGCAGCACCATGGGTGTTAGTCCTCAATGGCAACCTTTCATGGTAGCATTATTGATGTTAGTCCTCAATGGCAAACCTGTATTAATAATCCTCAGTAGCAGTATCATTCGTGTTAGTGATCCTCGGAAGACAATGGAGTATAAGGCGCGTAGCGCATCTCAGTCGATCAGATGATTTTTGAAAGACACCGGGGTATAAGGCGCGTAGCGCATCTCAGTCTTTCAGCATGGTTCCTGATTTAACACCGGAGTATAAGGCGCGTAGCGCATCTCAGTCGATCAGATGATTTTTGAAAGACACCGGGGTATAAGGCGCGTAGCGCATCTCAGTCTTTCAACGTGGTTCCTGATTCGACACCGGAGTATAAGGCGCGTAGCGCATCTCAGTCTTTCAGCGTGGTTCCTGATTTGACACCGGAGTATAAGGCGCATAGTGCATCTCAGTCGATCAGATGATTTTTGAAAGACACCGGGGTATAAGGCGCGTAGCGCATCTCAGTCTTTCAGCGTGTTTCCTGATTCGACACCGGAGTATAAGGCGCGTAGCGCATCTCAGTCTTTCAGCGTGGTTCCTGATTTGACATCGGAGTATAAGGCGCGTAGCGCATCTCAGTCTTTCAGCGTGGTTCCTGATTCGACACCGGAGTATAAGGCGCGTAGCGCATCTCAGTCTTTCAGCGTGGTTCCTGATTTGACACCGGAGTATAAGGCGCGTAGCGCATCTCAGTCGATCAGATGATTCTTGGAAGACACCCGATTATAAGGCACGAAGTGCACCTCAATCTTTCGGAAAGCGTGGTTTCTAATTTGACACCAAGGTATAAGGCGCGTAGCGCATCCTAGACGATTAGATGACTCTTGAAGAATGTCAGAGAATTAAACATAGTAAGCGCATCTATGACGGTCATGACTCTCCCAGAATGGAATGACATCATGAGTAGAATGGCATAGGTTGCTTTTTGGTACTAAGAAAGAACAATATGTCGCATAGGCATTATATGGAGCACGAAATTGCTTGAGCACGTGCATCACAATAAGATAGGTGCATTCGTCCGTATGACTATTTGCGTTTGTGTATGTTTGGCTCCTGCCCGAACTACGTCTTGGTCTGATTCCTGAATGGATACGTAGGCAGCTCATCATCGAGCACGACCAGCATGAACCATTGCCGCACGCATGTTCTCTTTTGCAACGCATTTTGTTTTTTCCTAAATTCGACGGTCTGGTCAAAGGCTTGTCTTCACACAGGCTTCGACACTCACTTGTGGCACGCGTTGCTCCACAAGCTCTGCCGAAGAGGGGCAAACTGTAGACACCCCAATTTTGACCTAACGTCAAATTTAGGAGAGTGTCACCTCCAAGTCCGATGATGATAAGGACCGAAAGATTTGAAGTATTCCAAGCTCTTCAAAAAGTCTCCAAAACGCGATAAAATTTCACAGAAAGGAGAAAATACCAGGTATTTAGGGGAATTCGGATATAAAACACAATTTTCGGAAAAGATCTTCAAAAATTATTTGCTTTGAAAAGAAGGAAGACCTAAAGGGGGAATCTTAGCTAAAAACGGCACACGGCAGACTTCCGCGGCACTCACTAAGTGCCGCACGGCAGTCAGGGAGTGCCGGTCCGGCATTCACCAAGTGCCGCCAACATTTTCTGACTGCCGTTCACTTTTAAAGTCTGTATTTTGCAGTGCAATACGTATGCGTATGCGAATAAGAACAAAAAACTGATAAAGTAAGACTGACAAAAACGCGGCAATCCATTAATTTCCGCGGCATTTGATGAATGTCGCGCGGCAGTCGCGTAGTGCCGCGACGGCAGTCATGAACTGCCGCGGCGGCATTCACGGAATGCCGCGAAAGTATCTGGGCTGCCGCGCTGGGCAGCAGTCTGCCTAATTTCAGAAAGTACATATTGTACCACCAAATGAGGGATTTACACCTGTCTTTTACTCCGAATTTACTGAAATTACCTAGGTATTTTTGTCTATATAAGAAGAGGTATCTTCATTGAAAAGGGGAGACAAAAAAAAAAGAAGGGGAAACACAAAAAAAGACTACCATTACACCAACATTTTTGGAGAGAAAAGAAGAGAGTTTGGAGAGTTTGAAGAAGAGTTTGGAAGATCTTCAAAGGAGAGAAACTTTGAGGATAGTTTAGAGGTGACCCTCTAATCTTAGTTGTGTTTTCTTTCTTTTGAGCTTCTAATTTACAAGTCATTTAGTTTTTCTTGATTAAGTTTTAGAGTTTGTTAAGTAAACTTGGAAGTCCTTACTTCCTAGTTCTGTCAAGCCCCGACGTAGCATAATTCAGGAAAGCATTTAATTTCCTTTATGGACTCGTAGGTCGTGACAAGTGAGTATGACCAATTGTCCCTGCAACAAATAACTTAACAAACAATTCTAGAGCAAAGGATACTAACAAAAACATAAGCTCCAAAATAAAAACTTACTAAACTATTACAATAGTCATAGTCTTAGGCACAAAACGCCTTATTCAAAAGTCTAAACTAGTTTATTACAAAACCCAAATTAAAATACATAGGAAATATAAAGCAGCCTCTTGGAAAGTCTCCTGACTCTAAGTAGCATAGTCAAAATACCCTGGCTTCTCCTGACCCTGAAAATCTGGACATACAGTCCAGGACGCATCAACGCCGTCAGCTTATGAAAGCTGGTGAGCAAAATAAACAAGTGCTCGCAATGTATATATAAGCAAATAAACAGCGGTGCAATTTAACTTTAACAGTAATATATTCAAGGTTCCAATTCAACACAATCACGAGGGAATATAGTAATAAATAAATACGAAATTGTACGTAAATTGGGAAACATCTTATTTTGCCAATTCTTTCCTTTAGAACAATCCAATTAAATCAATACGTCATTTAAGCTACCAGAAGTAATAAGTATTCAGTCTTCCAATTCATACGCTACACTATCGCCTCCGATACCAGGAATACTATCCGATTCGGTATTGAAGTCACACGCCACACTACTGCCTCAGATACCAGGAAAACTATCCGATCGATATCTAGACCAAACACAACCAACCATCGCTCCGGATATCAGGAATACTATCCGATCAATATCCGGAACACGCGCCTTAGATACCAGGAATACTATCCGATCAATATCTAAGTCGTACACAACACTATCACCATCGTACCGGATATCAGGAATACTATCCGATCAATATCCGAAACGCGCGCCTTAGATACCAGGAATACTATCCGATCGATATCTAAGTCGTACACAACACTACACAATTGCCTCAGATACCAGGAATATTATCCGATCAGTATCTAAACCGAACACCACATCGCCACCTCCAATACCAGGAATACTATCCGATCGATATTGAGGTTGAAAACCAAAACGCCACCCTTTATTCTTTTCACGCTTTCTCACACACATGCATGTCAACACAACCTTGACCCAAATATATATGTTAATGTTCATAGTTTTGCAGTATCGGTTAATAATTTCAAAGCTGAATATACGTTCAACATAAATCTCGATCTTAATCGTTCTTACAAGTCCAAGGTCTAACAGTGAGCCTTTAAAACAGTGTATTTGTCAAACAGTTCTTTAAAATTTCCCAAAACATTTTCCAAACAGTCCCTTAACAAAAATACACAAACTGTCAAAACTGCCATCTCGCGCGAGCGGATCGCGCGAGCGAGGGGGAGGGCAGATCGCGCGAGCTGATCGCGCGCGCGAGGGGAAAAGCAGATCGCGCGAGCGGATCGCGCGCGCGAGGGGGAAAGCAGATCGCGCGAGCGGATCGCGCGCGCGAGGGGGGGGAAAGGTCCGCGCGAGCGGGCCGCGCGAGCGAGCCTCGCGCGAGCGGGTCGCGCGCGCGAGTTCTTGCAGAATGTTGTCTTCTTCGTCTTCTCCCCTGTTTCTGGTTTTGGACTGAAATTTACCCATTTCTGTTTTCTGTTTCAATTATGTCATATGATATACGGTTTTCTTCGGTTTTCCGCGTAGATTACGAATACGCGATCAATTTTAACTAATACGGATTGTATCTCTTGATTTTCGTGATTAAAGTTAAAGTGACAAAACTTAAAATCATCAATACGTCGCCATACGGATGAATTACTCCGTAGGATTCGAACCGTAGCCTATTGGGATCAATATCTTCCATTCCCAATTTACAGAATCGATTTTGGTTACGATTTTTAAAACTCCAATTCTCAAGCTTTAATGGTGTTTTGATATATATACACATATACACACATATATATACTGAAATTTACATATATAGACATTGAGAGTGAGTTTAAATTACTCACCGAGACGATTATACAGAAATTTAAAGGCCGAGAACTTCCGCTGTAATAATCCGTCGTTGAGAATTTCCTCCTCCGTTCTTGATTTTGGTAACCCAATATGTGTATATATATATGTGTGTCTAAGTATGTGACTGATTATATATATATAATCTGAAAGTGTGTGTGTGTATGATCTTGAGAGAGCAAGAGAGTGATTGAGAGAATTTGAGAGAGTTTGGGAGTGAGAGATGAGAGACTGTGAGTGAGTGATTGAGAGAGAGAGCTGCCGAGAGAGAGATGAATCAAATGGGGAAATAAGTGGGTGTATAAATGATATGTAAAGTGCTTAGCACTATGCATATAAAACACACATAAGACACTCCACACACACTCACAAAGCACTCCAGCACTAAGTTAGGCACACACTGCACTAATGTGTACACAAGATACCCTTGTGTGTGTTGAGCTCACGCAATGATACACACACACAGGTAAAATTATACTGCCCATTTCCAAAACTGGTATTTTACGGTTGAAAATAAAAATACAGAAAATTATATTAATGTAGGAATTCAATTCCCGGTTATACAAAAATATAGATATCGATTTTGAAACCACAGAGAATATTTTAGGAATTACAGTTTGACCCCAGATAAAAGTATTAAAAAGAAATTAAAACAAATGCTCCTGGAAATGAAATGCCGTATTTATTTATTAATGCTAATAAAATACAGGACGTTACACCCTACCCACCTTAACAGAGATTTTGCCCCGAAATCTGAGCTTACTAATCCTGAAACAACTCGGGGTATCTAATCCTCATGTCTGACTCTAACTCCCACGACGCCTCTCCTTCGTCATGATGCCTCCACTGAACTTTAACCAAAGGAACGTCTCTTCTTCTCAGCCTCTTGATACTCTGGTCAAGAATTCTCACAGGTCTATCCTTGTAGACAACATTCTGACTCGTCTCAATATCATCAAAATTAACCACATGTGAAGGATCCCGTATGTATTTCCTTAACATACTGACATGGAACACATTATGAACACCAGACATCTTTGGTGGCAACGCGAGCCGATAAGCCACTTTCCCAACACGCTCCAAAATTTCGAACGGTCCGATGAAACGAGGTGCCAACTTCCCTCTCTTCTGACCAAAACGTACTATTCCACGAACAGGTGAAACCTTAAGGAGTACGTGATCTCCAACACTGAACTCCAAGTCCTTTCGACGTCGATCCGCATAACTCTTGTGTCTACTCTGTGCAGTTTTCATCCTTTCCTTGACCAGTGAAATCTTCTTATTGGTCTCTCTCACCAAATCTGGTCCTAACAGTTCTGTGTCTCCCACTTCAGCCCAACACAATGGAGATCGACATGGCCGTCCGTACAAAGCTTCGAACGGCGCCATTCCAATACTCGAGTGATAACTGTTGTTATACGCAAATTCAACCAAAGGTAAGTGCGTCTCCCAAGACTCTTCAAAGTCAATTGCACAAGCTCTGAGCATATCTTCCATAATCTGATTAACACGCTCGGTCTGCCCATCGGTCTGAGGATGGAATGCAGTACTCATCTTGAGCGAAGTTCCCATAGCCTTCTGCAGACTTTCCCAAAATCCCGAGGTAAAACGTGCATCGCGGTCTGATACAATTGACACAGGCGCACCGTGCAGTCGCACCACTTGCTGTAGGTACATTCGACTCATCCTTTCTACTGGGTAAGTCATATTGTACGCAATAAAGTGTGCAGACTTCGTCAAACGATCCACAATTAACCAAATCGCGTCATGATTCTGTTGTGACCGGGGTAATCCAACCACGAAATCCATAGTTATGTGCTCCCACTTCTATCCTGGGACAGGTAAGGGTTGTAACAATCCCGAGGGTCTCTGATGTTCGGCCTTCACTTGTTGACAAGTCAAACATTTAGACACAAACTCGGCTACTTATCGTTTCATCCCTTCCCACCAGAAGTTTCTCTTCAGGTCTTTATACATCTTTGTTCCTCCTGGGTGTACTGTCAGTCTTGATTTATGTGCTTCTTCGAGAATTTCTTTTCTCAAACCTCCTGAATCTGGCACACACAATCTGTCTCGACATCGGTATCCTCCATCGGCCCCAACCTTCCATTCTGTCGGGTCCTTCTCTAACATCTTGGCGAACCATGCTTGAAACTTCTCATCTTCCTTCTGGGCTTCGATGATTCGACTCACAAGTGTTGGTTGTACTACCAAGCATCCAAAGTGTTGCCCGATACTTCCCTCAGAAATCTGCACATCAAATTCTGTTATTGTCTCCAAGGCTTTCCATTCCCTCAACATCAATGAAGCAATCATTCCTTGAGGTTTCCGGCTTAGGGCGTCAGCGACTACGTTTGCCTTACCGGGTGGTACTCTAATGTGAAGTTGTAGTCCTTGATCAGTTCCATCCACCGACGTTGCCTCATGTTCAACTCCTTCTGAGTAAACAAATACTTAAGGCTTTTGTGGTCTGAGAACAAATCAAATTTCTCCCCATAGAGGTAGTGTCTCATGATCTTAAGCGCGAACACTACTGCTGCCAGCTCTAAATCATGAGTCGGGTAGTTCAATTCATTCGGCTTCAACTGTCTTGAACCATAGGCGATAACCTTTCCGTCTTGCATAAGGACACATCCCAATCCTTGATACGAGGCGTCACTAAAAATAGTGAACTTCTCACCATCCCTTGGTATCGCAAGTACTGGCGCTGTTGTCAATTTCTCTTTCAATTTCAGAAAAGCGCGTTCATGCTTATCAGTCCATTCAAACTTCAAATCCTTCTTAGTCAAACCAGTTAACGGGGCTGCTATCTTTGAGAAACCTTCCACAAATCTCCGATAGTAACCAGCTAGTCCCAGAAAACTTCTGACTTCTGTAGCATTGGTCGGCCGAGTCCAATTCGCCACTGCATCGGTCTTTGATGAGTCAACCGCGATTCCTTGTTGAGAGATCACATGCCCGAGAAACTTAACTTCCTGAAGCCAGAATTCACACTTGCTGAATTTAGCATACAGGCGGTGATCCTTGAGAGTCTGCAACACGATCCTCAGATGTTGTTCATGCTCTTCCTCTGACTTGGAATAGATCAAAATATCATCAATAAAGACAATAACGAACTGATCTAAGTATGGCTTGAATACTCTGTTCATCAAGTCCATAAACACAGCTGGAGCATTTGTCATCCCAAACGGCATTACTAAGAACTCATAGTGTCCGTATCTCGTCCTGAAAGCAGTCTTAGGTATGTCTTCCTTCCGCACCCTCAACTGGTGATACCCTGACCGTAGATCAATCTTAGAAAAGGTCGTGGCTCCTTGCAACTGATCAAACAGATCGTCTATCCGAGGTAAAGGATACTTATTCTTGATAGTAACCTTATTCAGTTCTCGGTAGTCAATACACAGCCGCATTGACCCATCCTTCTTCTTCACAAACAACACTGGTGCTCCCCAGGGTGAAGTACTTGGACGAACAAAACCCAACTTCTCAAGTTCTTGAACTTGTTCCTTCAGCTCCAACAACTCTGTAGGGGCCATCCTGTAGGGAACCTTGGTTATAGGTCGAGTACCTGGCACTAATTCCACACAGAATTCTATGTCCCTTTCCGGCGGTAATCCTGAAATATCTCGGAATACTTCCTCGAACTCTTTGATTACCGGTATAGATGATACTGTCACCTCTGCACTGACAACCTCAATGTTTGCTAGGCATCTAGTGAGGAACATATCACCCGAAGGGTTACATTGGAAATCGAAGAGTTGATTCCCCTTGTCCGCAAATGTGATCTTCTTCTTTGCACAATCCAACTTCGCATGATTCTTCTCGAGCCAATCCATTCCCAAGATTATATCGAACTCCTTCATCGACAGAACCACCAATCTCGCCAAAAGTTCGCGGTCTCCAAACCGAAGAGGACAATCCTTACACACATGTAATAACTTGACTGTGGTCCCTAAGGGTGAGACAGCACTCAAAGCTTCCTCTAAACGATGCGGTATGATACCCAACTTCTGAACGATCTTAACAGATATAAAAGAATGTGTAGCACCCGTGTCGAATAAAACTTTAACATGAGAGTTAAACAAAGTTAGAGTACCTTCCACTGCTCGTTGCTCGGGCGGTCCCTCCTCATTGGTACCTTCTTCATACCCTGTCTCCTCATAGCCAGCAGCCTCGGGAATGACAGCATTCAGACGGGCTTGTCCTTGCTGACCATAGTTACCTTTCCTAGGAGCCTTGCATTCTGGACTTATGTGACCTGGCATGCCACAATTATAGCACACAACTCCTGGACGATCCGTACGCCTAGGTGCTCTGCAATCTTTAGCTCGATGACCGGGAACTCCACAATTGAAGCAGTTGTTGTTTTTGGCCCCTTCTATTGCTAGAGGCTGATACTGCTGAACTGCTTGTGTCTGTTGAGGTTTCTTCCCTCCATCCCAGGTCCTTTTCTGTCCTTGAGGGTACCCTGGTTTCTGTCCGGGATAACCCTTCTGCGGAGGTCGATTTCCAAGCGGCTTCGAATTCTGACACCCATCATTCTCTAACCCCGTAGCCAATCTCACCAGAGCTTCAAATGACTGGCCCAGATGTCCCATAGTTAAATGTCTGAGAGACAGGTTGAGACCTCGGTGATACTTCTTGATTTTCCTCTGGGGTGTGTCCACCATATGTGGAGCAAAGCGAGACAGACGCTCAAATCGAGTAGTGTACTCTCGGACAGTCAGATTTTCTTGAGTCAACTCCATAAACTCTTTCTCCCTCTTGTCCTTCTCTTCTTCGGGGAAATACTTCTCGAGAAACCTTTCCTTGAACACCACCCACGGCATTCTCCTTGCAGCTTCTTCCCCTATGGTCGCCTTTTCAGCATCCCACCAATCAGCCGCTGCATAAGACAACTGAAAGATAGCCAGACGCTTCTTTTCCAGATCAGTGCACTCTATGGTCTCAAAGATACGCTCCATCTGACGTAGCCACTGTTCCGCTTGCCAGGGTTCATCAGTCCCCGCAAAATACTCAGGTCGCAGGGCGCGAAACTCCTTGAGAAGCTTGTCTCCAGTCTGGTGGGCTTGCCTCCCATTCCCGTTGTAATCCCCATTCTGATTATTGTTCCTTGCGTTCTGATCACTAACCCTCTCCAACCTCCTTACAAAAGCTTCGAACATCCCGGTTGGATCTATTACTGGCGGTGCATCTTCAATAGCGGGACGATTCCTGAGATTTCTTCTAGCCATCTGATCGAGAGAACGGTACCTATCCATCAATCAACAGAATTCGGTCAACCTCTCGAGAAGAAAGAAAATTCTAAACGATAGAAAACGACTAGACACGGAATAAAGTCGAACTATCTTATCTCAATTCTATCTTAACGGGAGATCCTATGTGTTTTGGACAATTGGTCGAGCCATAACCTGGCTCTGATACCAAAAAGCCTGTCACGCCCCGACGTAGCATAATTCAGGAAAGCATTTAATTTCCTTTATGGACTCGTAGGTCGTGACAAGTGAGTATGACCAATTGTCCCTGCAACAAATAACTTAACAAACAATTCTAGAGCAAAGGATACTAACAAAAACATAAGCTCCAAAATAAAAACTTACTAAACTATTACAATAGTCATAGTCTTAGGCACAAAACGCCTTATTCAAAAGTCTAAACTAGTTTATTACAAAACCCAAATTAAAATACATAGGAAATATAAAGCAGCCTCCTGGAAAGTCTCCTGACTCTAAGTAGCATAGTCAAAATACCCTGGCTTCTCCTGACCCTGAAAATCTGGACATACAGTCCAGGACGCATCAACGCCGTCAGCTTATGAAAGCTGGTGAGCAAAATAAACAAGTGCTCGCAATGTATATATAAGCAAATAAACAGCGGTGCAATTTAACTTTAACAGTAATATATTCAAGGTTCCAATTCAACACAATCACGAGGGAATATAGTAATAAATAAATACGAAATTGTACGTAAATTGGGAAACATCTTATTTTGCCAATTCTTTCCTTTAGAACAATCCAATTAAATCAATACGTCATTTAAGCTACCAGAAGTAATAAGTATTCAGTCTTCCAATTCATACGCTACACTATCGCCTCCGATACCAGGAATACTATCCGATTCGGTATTGAAGTCACACGCCACACTACTGCCTCAGATACCAGGAAAACTATCCGATCGATATCTAGACCAAACACAACCAACCATCGCTCCGGATATCAAGAATACTATCCGATCAATATCCGGAACACGCGCCTTAGATACCAGGAATACTATCCGATCAATATCTAAGTCGTACACAACACTATCACCATCGTACCGGATATCAGGAATACTATCCGATCAATATCCGAAACACACATGCATGTCAACACAACCTTGACCCAAATATATATGTTAATGTTCATAGTTTTGCAGTATCGGTTAATAATTTCAAAGCTGAATATACGTTCAACATAAATCTCGATCTTAATCGTTCTTACAAGTCCAAGGTCTAACAGTGAGCCTTTAAAACAGTGTATTTGTCAAACAGTTCTTTAAAATTTCCCAAAACATTTTCCAAACAGTCCCTTAACAAAAATACACAAACTGTCAAAACTGCCATCTCGCGCGAGCGGATCGCGCGAGCGAGGGGGAGGGCAGATCGCGCGAGCGGATCGCGCGCGCGAGGGGAAAAGCAGATCGCGCGAGCGGATCGCGCGCGCGAGGGGGGGGAAAGGTCCGCGCGAGCGGGCCGCGCGAGCGAGCCTCGCGCGAGCGGGTCGCGCGCGCGAGTTCTTGCAGAATGTTGTCTTCTTCGTCTTCTCCCCTGTTTCTGGTTTTGGACTGAAATTTACCCATTTCTGTTTTCTGTTTCAATTATGTCATATGATATACGGTTTTCTTAGGTTTTCCGCGTAGATTACGAATACGCGATCAATTTTAACTAATACGGATTGTATCTCTTGATTTTCGTGATTAAAGTTAAAGTGACAAAACTTAAAATCATCAATACGTCGCCATACGGATGAATTACTCCGTAGGATTCGAACCGTAGCCTATTGGGATCAATATCTTCCATTCCCAATTTACAGAATTGATTTTGGTTACGATTTTTAAAACTCCAATTCTCAAGCTTTAATGGTGTTTTGATATATATACACATATACACACATATATATACTGAAATTTACATATATAGACATTGAGAGTGAGTTTAAATTACTCACCGAGACGATTATACAGAAATTTAAAGGCCGAGAACTTCCGCCGTAATAATCCGTCGTTGAGAATTTCCTCCTCCGTTCTTGATTTTGGTAACCCAATATGTGTATATATATATGTGTGTCTAAGAATGTGACTGATTATATATATAATCTGAAAGTGTGTGTGTGTATGATCTTGAGAGAGCAAGAGAGTGATTGAGAGAATTTGAGAGAGTTTGGGAGTGAGAGATGAGAGACTGTGAGTGAGTGATTGAGAGAGAGAGCTGCCGAGAGAGAGATGAATCAAATGGGGGAATAAGTGGGTGTATAAATGATATGTAAAGTGCTTAGCACTATGCATATAAAACACACATAAGACACTCCACACACACTCACAAAGCACTCCAGCACTAAGTTAGGCACACACTGCACTAATGTGTACACAAGATACCCTTGTGTGTGTTGAGCTCACGCAATGATACACACACACAGGTAAAATTATACTGCCCATTTCCAAAACTGGTATTTTACGGTTGAAAATAAAAATACAGAAAATTATATTAATGTAGGAATTCAATTCCCGGTTATACAAAAATATAGATATCGATTTTGAAACCACAGAGAATATTTTAGGAATTACAGTTTGACCCCAGATAAAAGTATTAAAAAGAAATTAAAACAAATGCTCCTGGAAATGAAATGCCGTATTTATTTATTAATGCTAATAAAATACAGGACGTTACAAGTTCTTTGATCCTTCTTCTATTTTTCTTGTTTATGTTCTTCTTTTGAGATTCTTGGAGATCTTCAATATCTCCTTTGAAAGCTCTTGAGTTTGATGTTTTGAATCTCATGTAAGCTTATACTTCACATGGGAGTCAAAGTTTGATCATCACTTTTTATAAATAAATAGATGGATCCAAGTCCATGCTTATGACTTGAGTCCTCTAGCTTGATGTTTCATGGAATCCCTTCTATATTCCTTTGAGACCCATGAGTATTAACCATATCTTCATCTCCAATGACCATCAAGTGGTAGGAGAAAGTATTTTGGGTCTAAACTCATCCCTATGATTTTGATTCATCATCTTGAGATTTCATGAAGTCTATTCATACTTCATTTGAAATCTACAAATTTAAAAGTCTCTAGCCTCCAATGACCATCGAATGGTAGGAGAAGTGGTTTGGTTTAAACCCAACTTCATGGTTTAATAGTTGGGGTTAACAAATAAAAGTTGAACTTGACAAATGAAAACAGTGAATTCACAAACTGTTTTTGATCAAAGATTTTTAGTTCGAAATCCAACCGTTGAAATCAAGTGAAACCAATGGGAAAATGTCAATAACACAATGTTCTACCACTGCAATTTTTGTTTTAAGGTGGTTTTATGTTTAGAAGGGTTTGATCATGGGTGTTGTGAGTCAACTACAATCTGCCCAGAGTTTCAGAATAGTTTCAGGACAGCAAGTCCATTTTGAAATTCATAAATCAGAAGTCTAATGGAGTTTTTGGGGTCTCTAATAATTTTTTCTGGGTACCTTAATGTGTTAGGAAGATCCCCTAAAAAGATCCAAGTGTTTCTCATCTTTTTGCTATTTTTAAAAAATCAAACAATATCTCTGGACAGAGAGTTGTACATCTCTGAGTGACGTCTAGTTCTTGTCCTTTTCCCGGAGATCTAACCGTTGAAACCTTGATTTTCGTTTTGATTTGGAAACTAGACTGACAGAGGCATCTTGCGTCCAAATTTCACCGACATCAAACCATGGGAGACGTGCTTTTTATTTCTTTTAAGTTCTGGTCTGCTCTCTGCAATTTTCAGAGTTTTATGACACATTTGACCAACTTTGTAAATAATGGTCCAAATGACTTTTCTATGACCTAGGGCTTAAACCATGCTTTAAAAATGATTAGTTGAGCTTGAATCCAAAGTTTAAGAGTATTTCATAGTTTATCCTTCTCCATGTACATAGTCATCCATATGGTTTGACACTTATAATTAAGACTTATTTGCTTTGGATTTAATTACATTAGATAGATGTAAGCTAGAAATTTAGGATTGTTATTTCTAACATCGTATTTTGCATATCATGTGGACTAACCCTTTGTTTTGTAGCGCTATTAAGGTACGATTTCTCGATCCCTCTCTAGTTTATTAAATTTCTTGATTTTATTTGATTTTTGACCTTATGCGCGACACCTTAGAGTTAAGATTTGCCTTATGTGTATACGTGATTAGAGACTCTTTTTAGGATTTTCTTTTGTTCGCATGCATTGCACGTTTACTATCGCTGCTGGATCCCGGGTAAGTTCACTTGTTCTCTATTGCATATCATATCGCTTGCTACCTGGATTATGTGGCTTTTGTATGGTATTTTGTCAATTGCAATTTTACACCCTTTGGACATGCTTTTGTGATGTATATGTATATATATATTAGTTGAGGGCATGCTTAGATTAATAAATTTGATTAAAAGAATGTTGAGTAGAGGCCTATCGCAAGATAGGATGAGAGAGGGTGTTTTAGTCCGACGGGCTCCTTCCTCTCTCATTCCATAATCCCCGGACCTAGTTAATCTTTGGTTTCGCAAACGATCAGTTTCCTTTCAAAATGGTTTCTTAATTTTCCTTTTAAAAATTAAGTAGTGACTCATTTGTTTTTAAAAATTGATTTTGAAAAGCTGTGGGTAGGAAAAATGCGATATCCACAGTGCTCCGTTTGGAGTAATTCAACTTTGATTCCATATTATTATATGTTCACCTGTTTGTGCTTGCCGAGATTGAGGTACTATCGTTCCTTCCTTACGTACTCTCTTTTCTTTTGTTTTATTGTTTCATTAGGGACATTGAAAGGTTTAGGTTTGGGGGTATGCACATTATTATATGCATTGATTTTTCAAAATTTTTGATTTTTGTGCATAAATAAACGATGTTATCGATGGTTTTTGCAATCTTGAGTCGATACTTCTTGTTATATAACTTTGATTGTTATAGAATGGTAAATAAGGAAAGATGTGATTAATCATTTGTTGAAGTCCTGATATGATGTTTTAGGTTATGTATCGTTTGAATCGTAGTTTTATATCATAGATTTGCACACAAACCTATGCACTACACGTAGTCGCTTGAATACATGTTTGATGTGAACTATAATATGATTCAGATTTCTAGATAACACATGGTGGAGACTAAGCCAAGTGAGCTTTTGAGCCTATCTTTTCTTTTTAGAGGGTTATAAATACATCTTGTGTTTGTCGAATTTCATTGAAATAGCGTATTAACTTGTTGTTTAGTCTCATTATTCTTGTCTTGGTAGATAGTCAAGTTTAAATATTTGCTACCATGTGTGGATACCGGGATTCCACCGCTTTGTTTGCTTTTGAAACTTGTTTGATTTTGATCAAAGAAAGAGCAAAGGTCTGTTGAAAACAGATACAGAGTCGCCACTTGGTCTTTAAGGAACCAAGAAACCTAATTTGACTCACCCAAATGGATAAAGGGCACTGGTCTTTCATAACCAAAGATCTTGGCTCAGGGTTTTGGTACGAGAGAGGAAGGAGCCTTTGTCGCGACTAAAACACCCTCAACTCGCCCCGTCTTTCGACGGGCCTCAATTAGCATCCAAATAATCATCTCATACTATGTATGGTTTGGAAATTAATACTATGATAGTATACTACATTACATAAGAAAACTTGAAATTGGAAGATCTAAAGATAAGATATCATTCATAAGATCTAAGCCAAGTATCACACAATGCAAAGTGAAAGATCACACAAATAAACCTAGGAAAAAACGTCTAACCACGTATCAAATAGTAAAGTTTCCCTAATCTAGAGGGGACACGAATTGTTCTTGAAACAAAATAAATCAAAATATGCTTAGCAAACTAGTATGATGCATGTTATTCTTTGAGAAAAGAAGACCTCTCAATCCCCGGGACGGATGAGAAAGGAAGATTGGATCGAGGGAAACATGAACATGTGATCAAGTTCATTCCTTATAATCTTCTTAGATTAGGAGTCACAAAAGCTCCAAATCTTGGCATGGATGCAACGTATGTATCTAGATTGTACTAAGGTTGTAGTGTGCCTTGTGTGCATGGAATCCTAGAATGGCTTGGAAGTCTAAAAGGTGTATGAATGAATGAATGAAATCAATATGGGATATGTACAAATGCAGTATGAACTTCTTCCTAAGATATGAACTAATTTGGAGTGCATGTAAGCATCAAATCAAAGAATGAAAGTTAAAAGGTACTTTCTGTGAATAGTAGACAGAACAGTAACATGATCTTGTAAAAATGGTAAAGAGGGGTTAGGAATGTTTTCAATGCATGGTTTTTTATGGAGATCTTCCTTATTGTGTCTAGAACACTACCCAAAAATCCAATCTTTAATAACTCTCACAGATTGAGAGAAATAATATGAACAATAGAGGTCACTCAGAAACAGAGTCCGTACTGTCGACTGAAATGTTGAAAAATCTTAGAAAATGAAACCGAGTGATCTAGAGGCCCATTTTATACAGAAAGTTCCCTAAGACATTGAAGTTTTAAGGGAAAAATAAGTTGGGATCACCCCTTTTGGAAAATATTTCTGAAAAAGAAGTTGGAAGTTAGTCAAGTTGCTGTGACAGCAGAGGCAGAATGTTTGGAAGGAATGTTTGGGTCCAAATGGACCATTTTCAAGTACCCAAGTCAAACCAAAAATCATGAGTGTTCTCCAATGAGTTAGGAAGACTTTCCAAGTGGCCTTGCATCTATATGTTGAGTATTGAGTTCTAGAGAAATCTTTGAACTCAGCTCACTCACTGTTTTGACTCACTATTTTGAAGATTTTGAGGAAAATAAGGTTTTTTTTCTTGAAATCAAAATGAGAGGGATTGAGGGGGGTTTTGAAATAGAGGTTTTGAAAGTGTATTTTCAATACTCAATAAAGATTATAACCACTTAAAATTCCAACATTCAACTCATCATCAAGAACCTCCAAGATTGTTGGAGAAACTTATTTTTATTTTGAACATAACTTCAAGAATACCTTGGAGGTATTGAAGTTATGATCATCATCTATCAAACATGTTTTTGAGGTTAAGAGCTACTATCCATAAGGATTCACTCACCTCAAACTTCATGTCATCACTTAGATGATGATGAACTAGTAAGTAAATAAGGAAAATCAAAAAGAAATGAGGTGAGAAGAGATGAACATTATATAAACAAGCAAGCAAATAGATAGCAATCAATAGATGATATTCATGATGTATAGAACTTGTACCATGGTGTTTCACTCATATGTAATGACATTGGACATGGAAGAAGCTTCCACTCTCTTAAATGCTCACTAAAATGGTGGTTGGGTGTATTGAATGTTGAAGTAAATAGGAGTAATGAGGTAAAAACAAAGTTTAGAACTCACTTTTGTTTTGAAAATCAAAGAAGAAAGCTTCTTTTCTCTCTACTCTAACCTTATCTCTACAACTTTCTCTCCCAAACTTTTTCTAAACTTGCATTTGACCCCCCCAAAATGAAGAGCAATGGGGGGTTTATATAGGCCAACTTGGAGTGGTTTTGGGGTTTTAGAAGTATTCCCATTGGTCCCAAACATCTGAAATCATGAAACTACGTCGTTTTGGTTTTAAAATAATCAAAATGGACCCCCAAATGAAATTACAAAAATACACTATTCTGGGGGAGAGTGCCGCAATGGCACTGGGCCAGTGCCGCGGCAGCACTGGGCCAGTGCCGCGGCAGCACTGGGCCAGTGCCGCGGTGGCACTGCTCCTCCTTCGTCCAGATAATGCTGTTTAGGCCCCCTGAGGTTCCGATATTCGCGAAAAGGCCCTTTTTCGTCCGAAATTTACAGAAAATGCGTATGAACTCCAAACTGAGATTGTGATATACCGTTGGAAAGGTAATGGAGTCTAATTTACATAAAAAATAGTTCGGTGATAGGTCACTTTGAAAGGTTTTGCGGTATTCGCGATAAAAGCCGATTTGATCGCATTTTTCGCCTTTAGAAATTCATAATAAATTCGTTTTAAATCCAGAAATTATGTGCGATATACCGTTGGAAAGCTATCGACCTCTAGTATCCGTGAAAAATATTTGAAATTGTTTCGGTGCCTAGGTTCCAAAGTCAAATTTTGGTTAAACTGGTCAAACTTGGGATTCCCGGGAAGTTCTGGAAATCTCCACGAGTTCCCAAGAGCTGACGTTTTCGCTCGATTTTCTTTTGAACCTTGTTTTAATACTTTTCTCATGATTTAGAATGATTCCAATGAGTTCGGACGATTGTGGTCAAAGTTGGCCAAACTCTGGTCAAACCTGGTCAAACTTGGTCAAACCTTGGTCAAACCGGTCAACGGGGACTTTCCGGGAACTTCCGGGACTTCCAGGGGTCTCCGGGAGCTGACGATTTCGTCCGATTTTACTTAAAAAACTCATTTTATTGTTTTTCTTATGACGTAGCATGTTTTCAGAACTTTGGGACCAAATCTGGGAGTCTTCGGGCTTTCAGGGGCATTTTGGTCAATTTGAGCATTCTGAGAGATAGAGCTGACTTCTAGGAGTCCTTTTGAGTCTTTTACGATCATTGTGAACCACCAAGATATGGGTCTCCTAAATCTGATAGCTGACAAAATGGGGTGTCTACAGTTTGCCCCTCTTTGGCAGGAAATTACGAGGCAACGCATGTCGCAAGCGAGTGCCAAAGTTTTGAAGAGACAGGACTCTTTGGAGGCTATAGATTTAGGATGAAAAGCGTTGCAAAAGATGCAAGGATGATGCTGAGGCTAGTGCTGGTCACGCTCTGTGTGAGCTGCCTACGTATCCCAAGGGGAATCAGACCAGGACGTAGTTCAGGGCACAAAGGAACAAATCACACATGCACAATAAGACATACGGATGCTATGCTATGAGGATGATATGCAATGCATGGATGGATTATGTCATGAGTCCTATTATGCCTATTGTATGATCCTAGTATGTTGTAGGGTGTGCCACTCCGAGTGGGCTGGTGTCGTGCTGGTGTTCGTGACTGTGATGTAGTGGGTGACCCGGATGAGGGCATCAAGGTTTAGAAGACTCTGGGTCTAGGGGCAAACTTTTGGAATTTGGGAAGTGTGCGTTGCAAATGAGTGAGATGGATCAGATGCGCGCGGTCTAAAAAAAACAACAGCTAAAGGTGACCGAGGGATTTCGTGATGAAAAAAAGGACAGATGAGGAAGCTCATGATAGACGGGAGACACGGAGCCTTGGAAGGACTACTTCATGTGGGCGATGCTCTGATGGCTGATTTTCGGGAGTTGGTTCCTCTTCTGCTACTTTCTGCTAGGGGGTATTGGGAATTAGCATCTTTCGGGATGATGTAGGGTTCTCGGGGAATCTCTTTTCCTGATTGGGAGCCCTATCTCTGAATCTCTCACGGTTGATCAAAATGTGTCGGCGCTCAATCCAAGAGAGCCTGTCGGGTTTTCCGGGAGCTGGTATCTTTCTTCTTTTGTCCTCGGGGGATAATGCAGGGTTCTCGGGGAATCTCTTTTTCATGATCGGGAACCAGGACCCATCTCTAAATCTCTCACGTTTGATCAAAATGTGTCGGCGCTCAATCCAAGAGAGCCTGTCGGGGCTTCCGGGAGCTAGCATCTTTCTGCTTTTGTCCTCGGGGGATAATGCAGGGTTATCGGGGAATCTCTTTTTCTTGATCGGGAACCAGGACCCATCTCTGAATCTCTCACGGTTGATCAAAATGTGTCGGCGTTCAATCCAAGAGAGCCTGTTGGGTCTTCCGGGAGCTGGTATCTTTCTTCTTTTGTCCTCGGGGGATAATGCAGGGTTCTCGGGGAATCTCTTTTTCATGATCGGGAACCAGGACCCATCTCTAAATCTCTCACGTTTGATCAAAATGTGTCGGCGCTCAATCCAAGAGAGCCTGTCGGGGCTTCCGGGAGCTAGCATCTTCCTGCTTTTGTCCTCGGGGGATAATGCAGGGTTCTCGGGGAATCTCTTTTTCTTGATTGGGAACCAGGACCCATCTCTGAATCTCTCACGGTTGATCAAAATGTGTCGGCGCTCAATCCAAGAGAGCCTGTCGGGTCTTCCGGGAGCTGGTATCTTTCTTCTTTTGTCCTCGGGGGATAATGCAGGGTTCTCGGGGAATCTCTTTTTCTTGATCGGGAACCCGGACCCATCTCTGAATCTCTCACGGTTGATCAAAATGTGTCGGCGCTCAATCCAAGAGAGCCTGTCGGGGCTTTCGGGAGCTAGCATCTTTCTGCTTTTGTCCTCGGGGGGTATTGCAGGGTTCTAGGGGAATCTCTTTTTCTTGATCGGGAACCAGGAACCATCTCTGAATCTCTCACGGTTGATCAAAATGTGTCGGCGCTCAATCCAAGAGAGCCTGTCGGGGGCTTCCGGGAGCTAGCATCTTTCTGCTTTTGTCCTCGGGGGATAATGCAGGGTTCTCGGGGAATCTCTTCTTCTTGATCAGGAACCAGGACCCATCTCTGAATCTCTCACGGTTGATCAAAATTTACGACGGTTGTTCTGATATAGCCGATTTGGGTCCTCGGGAGTCAATTTCTCCCAGTTTCTGCCTGCTGGAGGTAGTTCTGACAACTTTTAGCCTGCTTGGGGTAAAACCTTACAAATCTTGACCGGAATAGGCCACCAGGGCTAATCGGGGCCAAAAATAGGCTGAAAAAGGCCAAAACAAGTCAAAACGGAACAAAACGGAGTGAAACGGAGCAAAACGGAGCGAAGCGGGGCCCGCGGGGAGCAGTGCCACGGCGGCACTGGGCCACTGCCGCGGCGGCAGTTGGCCAGTGCCTCGGCGGCACTGGGTGGCCGGACTTCATCTTTGTATATCTCAGGTTTTTGAGCTTTTAAAGCTCATTCTTGGCCATTTTGGGGTGTTTTTGAAGCCAAAAAACGTCAAAACGTAGCTTGTGCGCGCTCAGGTGAGTAATCCTACCCCGTAGTTGGAATTTTAATTGGTGTTTTGGTTTGCTCAATTTTGCAAGAAGAAAGTTTAACATTGACTTCCATTTTCTTTGTAGATCCATGGCTTCGAGCTCGAGGAGACCGTCTAAGAAGGCCAAGGAACGGATGAAAACCGAGATGTAAACCCCGGACTTGCTTTTACGGGACCCCCAACATCATCTTTCGGTCGCGGCTCTAGCGAGCTTGGTATGTGAAACCTTCGACATTTTAGGACTATTTCCAAGTATTGTGTTAGTTTTGTGAGCCGTAGTTTGCACCTAGAGATCGTTAGAAGTTCGATTTGTGCTCAAATGTTGATTTTGGGAATTTGGACCTCGGGTCGTGAATAGTGATTTTGTACATCGCTTTTGTCGTCTCTGGTATGTGCAGGTGCCGGAAGTAGCATTGAAGGTCCATGGTAGCCTCGCTCATGCTTTCCTGTGGTACACTCGACTCTCGCCTACCGTCAAGAGAATGGTAGACGATGCTGGGTTTGGCGGCTTCGTTCGCCTGGTTTCAAAAAGCAGCAATGATCTAGCACACTTTTAAGCTTTGGCTGAGAGATGGTGGGACACTACCAATACTTTCCACCTGCCGTTTGGCGAGATGACCATGACGCCCTTCGACTTTTCTATGATTACTAGTTTGAGGGTAGGCAGGAAACGCCTAATTCTGGATTATTTCTATGAGATTGACCCTAAGGCTGTAGAGATGTTGATTGGGGCTGTTCCCCCCAATTTAAAGAGGCACTGGTTTCCTTGTGGCTGGCTTTACCGGGCTTATGGCAGAGGGGATCATAACCTGAACAATTCCCAGCTTTTGAGGGTGTATCTTCTGTATGTCCTTGGCTGCTCGATCTTTGCGACCCGGAATGACCGGGTGAACTTGAGACTTCTTTCTTGCCTGGCGACCATCGATGAGATCCCTTCTTACGACTGGGGCGGTGCTGCCTTGGCCCATCTTTACAAGCACATGGGTGAGGTTTCCCGAGGTGATGTTAAATCGACAGGGGGATTCTGGCGAGCTTGGGAGGTATGTGCTGCATCTTGCTTTATATTACGATTTTTCAGTTTCTGTACTTTTTCTGATTTTTCCTTTGTCTGTGCAGCTTTAGAGCTTCGAGTACCTGAAGATGTTGGCTCCCTCCCCTGCGGATTAATCAGGCGAAGACGAGGATGGCATGGCTCCTGTGCCTTTGTTCCCACGAGGCTTGAGATGGCGGAGGGATGTTGTCGGGGTAAGGAGTGGGGCCCACCGGATTGGTTTGCTCAGAAACTTCTTAACCGGACTGACGGCTGCTAATGTTGATTGGACGCCTTGGGAGCGCATTGCCTATGCTGCCCCAGAGGAGATATAAGCGGTCAAACCTCTTTCCTCTTGTCGACTTCTGATGGAGAGTACCGAGTGCAGGCAGTGGTTCCTTGGTGAGCGAGTGTCTCGGCAGGTGGTCGGTGGTTCTAGGTATCGGGTCCCTCATAATCCCCCTGTGATGGATGCTAGTTACCTTTCTGGTGATGCTCTGCTGGCGGCCTTAGCTGGCACTGACGTTTGGGACCATTTTCTCTCTGAGACTGGCTATGAGGCTTACCGTGGCCACTTCCTGATGCCTAACTTCCCACTCCTGGAGGTAAGTTTTATGTTTTTGTCTTTATCCATTGCCTATGTTTTTGACTCATCTTTTCCCTAACTTGTTTTGTGCCTACAGCTCCGCGAGATGTACAGGAGACAGGCTCCTCCGGCTTCCGATCCTATCCCTCCTTGGGATTGGACCGTCAACGTTCTAGGCGCTGATGGCACTCCCCAAGTGATGGAGGTGCCGCGAGTCACATGTGGGTACCCTACTCAGCCAGCGGGCGTCCTCAATGTTCTTTGGAGTTACGCTGAGGAGGGTCACGCCTTGGCGGCTAGCCTACGGTCCTTGGTCCTCACACGAGACCACTGGGTATGTCTTTAATTCTTGTACTCCTTAAGGTTATGAGGTTCTTATCCTAATTTTGCCCTCGACAGATGGATGGCATGCGGCAGTTTGTGGCCAATCAGATGGCGTCCTTGGAAGGTTTCTGACTTGACTCTGTTTTTGTATTTTTTTGTCATTTTCCTACTGATTGCCTTTATTTTATTTGTGTGTGCAGTACTGTGGAGGTGGAGCTGGCTTATCGAGGATCGGTCCGAGGTACAGAGGTGGTAGGAGGAGACCGTCGCCGACATACACTCCGGGCGGTCCGACAAAGGACGAAGAAGAGGAGGACTGAGCCCCCCCCCCCCAAGCGGGGATTTTATTCTATTTTCTTTTTATATTTTTGATCGGGTTGTACTGGTAATGTGACTATTTGGACAGTGTAGGGCGATGTGTGGAACAGTTTGTGACCTTTGACAAATTATTATTAAGGGTGTAAACGGTTCGGTTCGGTTCGGTTTGGTTCGATGTGATTTTTGGCAAAACCGATCGGTTTCGGTTCAGTTCGGTTCGGTTTGGTTCGGAGTGTGCAAATTTTCGGTTCGATTTCGGTTTTACACTGCACAAATTAAATGAAAACCGACCGAACCAATCGGTTCGGTTCGGTTCGGTGTGTCGGTTTGGTTCAGTTTTTGAACACCCCTAATTATTATGATGTTTTGCCTTTTAGGCCGGATAGCTTCCGATTTGGAGGCGCGGTTGTGTGCTTGTTTTAGTTGATGATTGTGTGATGATATATGTGCATTTTGGATGTCACTGGGATGGGCAGTTTTGTGATAGTGAGTGTTTTTGCCTTGTAGGTGGGATAGTCCATAAAACGGGGAGGTGCTGCCGAAATTTTGAATTTTGCTAGAGCCGTGACAGAAAATATGGCTTTGTACAATCCCGCTCAACTCACAGCTTGGCTGAACATCACGGATGGTGTGGAGCGGATCAATCTCTTCAGCTACGGCCTGACCGAGCTGTTCTCTCTTCGCCAGATGACCCTGAACACTGAGCTCTTGCGTGCTGCTATTGCCCACTGGGACCCGGTGAACCATGTCTTCAATTTCAACGGCCAGGAGATATGCCCCCTGTTTGAGGAGTTTTGTGCTATTCTTGGCTATGATTCTGACTCTGACCTGATTCTCCCTTCTGCTGATACCCTCAGTCCTACGCGAGGCTTGGCTAAATATCTAAATTGTTCCATCACTATTTCCCGCCGGCTGATTCAAGGTGAGGTTCTTGGCATTGCTTCCATCATTGCCCGATATGCCAGTCCTGGGAATCCCATCGTTTATGATGCTACCCGCAGGGCCGCTCTCATATTGTGTATGACTTCGCACTTCTTGTTCTCGAGTACTTCTAGCGACTTAGTGCATGTATGTCTTGGATTGAAGGTAGGTAAGAACCCCATGGCTATGGTTCTTGCTGAAACCTTGAATGGCTTGGATAATGCTTTCAACCAAGGGACTCCCCTTCTTTCTGGGGCACCTTTGGTGTTACATGCTTGGTTATACGAGCGCCTCCAACTGTGGACCCCGCATACCACCGGTTTACTTTCGTCGAGCCGTGCTTCACCGTCACTATACCTTTGCTGACTGGGTTAACATGATGGGTGCTTTATCTGAGGCTGACATTTGCTGGATCGTGAGGCGTTGGGGCCTTTATGCTGTTACTACGAGCCTCAGGGGTCACCAGAGAGTGTGGTTGATGGGTCTGAGAGAGACTTCTTTCTATCATCCTCTCTGTTTGGCCAGACAGTATGGGCAGGTTCAGGAGGTTCCCTGGGGGTTTACTGAGAGGGTCTTTGCTTCCAGGATCAGGGCTACCACTATTGTTGCTTTCATTGATGGTTAGACTGACCGAGTAAAGGCCTACTTCTAATAAAAGACACAAAGATTAAACCAGACCTGACTGATTCTGCTCATTCCTCCAAGTGTCTCTGAACATGTGTGATTGCCTTTTGAAAGACTTTTATTTATTTGATCATTCCTACTTATGTAATATTCAAAGTTTGTTTATCGGTGAACCTTGGTTACTTTGGGAATCTCATTTTATGCATTTTAACTTTCTAAAAATATTTTGTAACCGAGATTTCAACTAGATGTTGCTTTTGGTACTTGTTTGGGCATGCTAGGACAATTAGAGGCAAACGAGCCTGGTGGTCGAAGTTTGCCCCTAGTTTGGGATATATATGGTTGTGAGGTAAACGAGATAGATGACCGACGTTTGCCCCTAGTTTAGAAGAGGTTCAGGCAAACGAGGCGAGTGGCCAAAGTTTGCCCTTAGTGTGGAGGGTGATTTCTGGGTTATGGTAAGGACCGTAACTTTATTCTCTCAAATGCTCATAATTTTGCTTAGGCACCAGTTAGGTGACCTAGCGAGCTCTTTTATCTCTTTTGTTATTGCTCACTGTAGATTTAACTCTAACTTTTGCCTAGGCGTCCTTTCAGATTTTCAACCTAGCGAGCCATCCCTTTTTTTTTTTTTTTGAAAGTCTGCCTTCGTACCCCCGAGCGGGGATCAGGTCCAACGTAGTTCGGGCCAAAGCTTGAAAGAAAATGGTTATTTTTGTTGGTGAAGCGACCGAACCGATGTGGTTGCCTACGTATCCCCGAGTGGGAATCAGGTCGAGCGTAGTTCAGGTTTAGGCTTGAAAGAAAATGGTTATTTTTGTTGGTGGGGCGACCGAACCGATGTGGTTGCCTACGTATCCCCGAGTGGGAATCAGGTCGAGCGTAGTTCAGGCCAAGGTTGGAAAGAAATGGTTATTTTTTGTGGATTGGTCAAGCACAGTACTTTTTGAGACGATCCATGTTGATTGGTTCTTTGAATTTGACACCATCGAGGTCTATGAGATAAGTTGCTCCTCTGGAAAGAACAGTCTTGACGATGTAAGGGCCGACCCATTTAGGTTTAAACTTCCCACGGGGATCAAAGATCGGAGCTCGCAATTCCTTAAGGACAAGGTCACCCTTGACAATCTTCCTCGGATGAACCTTTTTGTTGAAAGCATGGGCTATCCTCTTTTGATAGATTCGAACATGGTCGACTGCCGCTAGGCGCTTTTCATCTATGAGGGCCAATTCTTCATACCTTTCCCTCAACCAATCTAATTCTGAAATTTCACATTCTGCCATCACACGTAGGGATGGAAGTTCTATCTCGACTGGAAGTACCGCTTCCATCCCATACACTAGTGAGTAAGGAGTTGCTCCTGTGGATGTCCTTATCGAGGTTCTGTATCCCAAAAGTGCGAACGGTAGCTTTTCATGCCAGTCTTTGTAAGTATCGGCTGATTTCTGCAATATGGCCTTAACATTCTTGTTTGCAGCCTCGACTGCCCCATTAGTTTGCGGTCTGTACGGTGATGACTTGTGATAAGTGATTTTGTATTCCTCGAACAGATCCCTGACTTCTGCCTTGAAATGACTTCCGTTATCCGAAATAATCTCATGGGGAACTCCGTAACGGCAGATGAGATTTATCTTGATGAATTTGGCCACTTCCTTGGCTCCCAACTTGGTGTAGGATGCAGCTTCTACCCATTTTGTGAAGTAGTCTATGGCTACAGGAATGTACCGATTTCCGTTCGAGGCTCTCGGAATGATTTCACCGATGATATCGATTCCCCAGGTTGAGAATGGCCAAGGTGAAGTCATGCTGTACAGAAGGGATGGTGGTGTATTCATCATGTTTGCGTGGATCTGGCACTTGTGGCACCTTCTTACGTATTCGCAACAATCTTTCTCCAATGTTGTCTAGTAGTACCCTTGTCTTACGATTTTCTTGGCCAGCATGTGACCGTTCATGTGCGGGCCGCATACCCCCTCGTGTATTTCCTCCATCATTCTTCTGGAGCTTTTCCCAAATAAGCAAGTCAGGTTGTGACCGTTGTATCCTTTCTTCAACAATTTCCCACCGATGAATTGCGCTGCGAATCTTCGAATTGCCCTTTTGTCTTTTTCGGTAGACTCTTGGGGGTACGTTCAATTTTCTATAAAGTTCCAGACATCCTGATACCACGGTGTTTCATTCTCTTCTGCTTCGATTGCGGTGATCATGTTGAACGAAGGCTCGTACCTTTACTCAATTACCAAAGGCATCATCCTGACTCCCACAGGAATTTTTATCATGCAGGCTAAGGTAGCCAACGAATCAGCTAGCTGGTTCTCTTTCCTAGGCAAGTAGAAGAACGTTATGCTCTTCAAGTGCTTCTTGAGTCCATCGAGATGGTCATGGTAGGGCTTCAACCTCTCTTCCTTCACCTTCCATTCCCCTCTGGCTTGTGACACGATGAGATTCAAATCTCCGAAGACATCTAGCTTTTGAATTCTCAATTCTATGGTCGCTTCCATCCCCAGAATGCACGCTTCATATTCAGCGGTGTTGTTGGTGGAGTTATAATTGAGCTTGACTGCCAGTGGGGTGTGGTCCCCGTTTGGTGATACTAGGATTATTCTTACTCCGTAGCCTTTCATGTTGGCTGCTCCATCAAAGTACAACTTCCATTGTTCTTCCTTGATTTCCATGATATTTTCGTCCGGGAATGGGAAGTCTCCACTTTCTTCGGAGTCAATGGCGTGTTCCGCAAGATGCTCAGCCACGGTTCTCCCTTTTACCGATTTGCTTGTAACATTCTTGATATCGAATTCGGATAGTAGAAGTAACCAACGGGATATACGACCGGTCAGGGCAGGTTTTTCGAGGATGTATTTTAGAGGATCCATGCGGGATATGAGCACAACCGGGAAGGCCAGCATGTAGTGCCTCAGTCGGCGGGTGCACCAAACCAAGGCCCAACATGTTTTTTCGAGGGTAGAGTAGTTGAGCTCATACCCAGTCATCCTCTTGCTGAGGTAGTATATGGCTTTTTCGGAGTGGCTTTTTTCTCCTTCTTGGGCTAACATGCAACCCATGGCATTTTCGGAGACAGACAGGTAAAGGAATAAAGGCTTATGAGGAGTAGGCGGTGAGAGGACAGGTGGATTCTGAAGGTAGGCTTTTATTTTATCGAAAGCGGCTTGGCATTGGTCATCCCATTGGAACTTCTCCCCTTTTCTCAGCAATCGGAACAAAGGATCGCATGTAGTTGTAAGCTTGGAAATGAAGCGGCTGATAAATTGGATTCTTCCGAGAAACCCCCTCACTTCTTTTTCATTCCGTGGTGATGTCATTTCCAGGATTTCCTTGATCTTAGAGGGATCCACCTCTATCCCCCTTTATGTGATGAGAAAACCCTGGAGTTTACCGGAGGTCACACCGAAAGTGCATTTCTTTGGATTCAACCTCATCTTGTACTTACGCAACCTTTCAAAAAACTTTTCCAGTGCCACTAGGTGTCCTTCTCTATCTTTGGACTTCACGATCATGTCGTCTAGGTATACTTCTTCTTCCTTGTGAATCATGTAATGCAGCAGAGTGGTGATAGCTCTTTGGTATGTTGCCCCAGCATTCTTGAGTCCGAAAGGCATTACTCTATAACAGTAGGTCCCCCAAGGGGTGGTGAATGTCGTCTTTTCCCGATCTTCTGGTGCCATAACAATCTGATTATACCCTGAGAAACCATCCATGAATGATAGTAGCTCATGTCCTGCGGTGTTATCTACCAAAACGTCAATGTGGGGAAGCGGGAAGTCATCCTTAGGACTGGCCTTGTTTAGATCACGGAAGTCGACGCACACACGAACTTTTCCATCCTTCTTCGGGACTGGCACAATATTGGCAACCCATTCCGGATATTCAGTGACAATGATGAACCCTGCCTTGAATTGCTTTTCCACTTCTTCTTTAACCTTGAGTGCCCACTCCGGCCTCATGCGCCTCAGTTTCTGCTTGACAGGTTTAGAATTAGGGAGGAGGGGAATATGATGTTGGACAATGTCGGGATCGACCCCAGGCATGTCTTCGTAAGACCAAGCGAAAACATCTTTGAATTCTTTTAGCAAGAGGGTTAATTTTTCTTTTTCTTCTTTATTAAGAGTTGAGCCAATTCTCACAATTTGGGGATTATCTGTTTCACCTAGGTTAACTGATAAAGTATCTTCGATTATTTCATAAGCAGGTGGTTTTTTAATTAGTTGCTTAAGTTCAATTGGGAGATCCTCGGAGGGATCTGTGCATTCACAAGTATTAGACACAGAGGAGTAAGCAGAATCATCTTTCATTTCATTCATGATAGGTGAAGTGACTACATTAGACAGTGGTGGGCTTACAACAGCCGACTCTGGTACAGACTCGATAATCGGCAGTACAGACTCTGGGGGAACAGGGGATAGGGAGACACAGACAGATGACCTCTACAGCCTGGTTGCTCAGACCCTCCTCAGTTGGCTTGATCTGATCATCTTGGCTCTTGGCCCTCTTTTCTTCCTTATTCTCAGCGGATTCCTCCCACATCTTCTCGATGGCTTTAGTGTCCAGGTATTTCAACCAGTCTTCTTCTGGGGTTTTCTCAATTTCTTCAGGATAGAACGGATCTTGATATGGAGACCTCTCGCAGTCAACGAAGATTTCATGTTCGGGGTGCCTTTTCCCGGTGATTTGATGGATCCAAGGTTCGGGGAACCCGTAGTAAGGGAAATCATCCCCTTCTTTGATGAATTGTCCATTCAAGGTCTTGCGGTATGGTGGGAGGCCCCTTACCCTTTTCTTCCATGGCCTCTGTAGCTCGATGTCTTCTTCAGTGGGCTTGTACGCCAACCCAAAAGTGCCTTGTTGCCCTTTGATCTGAGGGAAATCTCGAATCCCTTGCTGGCGTCGGCCCAATCCCATTCCAGGGAAGTAGTTCATTTTGCGGACGATGTTGACAACCGCAGAGTGGATCTCGGGGAACCTGTCTTCATCATTGATCATGTGGACTTCTTCTATGAAGAATCCCATAATTTTTCCTTCTTCTAACTCAGGTATTTGGATTTCAAAGATGGGAGCGTAGTTTGGGAAAGCTTCATTACCCCAACTATTACCAAGGATGATTTTCACTTCCTTCTCATGGATGTACTTGATCATTTGATGCACAGTGGACGATACGGCTTTGTTGACATGCAACTAGGGTCTTCCGATCAGCAAGTTGAAAGAGGCAGGTATGTCCATGACCTGAAAGACTTCGGTGCTCACCAAAGATCCTACCCGGATTTGGAGAGAAACGGTTCCCATCACATTTCTCCTGTTATTATCATAGGCCCTCACAGATTGCACAGATGGTGTGATGTCAAGGACATTGACCCCCAAGGCGGAGGCAGTCCTTAGGGCACAGACATTTAAGGCAGAGCCCGTATAGACTAGAAAAAATGGCACCTGTTGTCCCTTACATCCCACGATGATATACAATGCCTTGTTATGTGCGGATCCCTCTGGTGGCAGGTCCTTATCAGAAAATGTAATGATTGGGTCGGGGGTAAGTGCGCCCAAGAAAGCCACCATGTCCTCTGGTGCAGTGTCGATAGGGACTTCAATTCCAGCCAAGGCATTTAACACAGCTTGCCTATGCTTATAGGATGTTACCATGATGTCCCACATCGAGAGATGTGCTTGGGTCTTCTTTAGCTGCTTTATTAACTCGTTATCTTCTTCAATGATCTCATCCATTTTACCCTTCCCCTTGTCTTTTACCGGGCCTTTCTCGACAGTTTCAGTAGTAGGCTGCAGGGGCTGGTAGTGACGGCCTGACCTAGTCAGATGATCAATTTCAGCAGGACTAGGCCCTTCTACAGTCCCATCCTTTTTGAACCAGTCGCAGTCTGTCCCTACAAATGGTTTTTCTGGCTCATCCCAGATAGAAGCATCACTTTCATTATCGGGGTCATACCACTTGAGGTCCACCACCCCTAGATCATGCTCTTCCAGAAAGAACAAGTCTTGTTCATCGTCTAGCTGTTGCTGCCACTCGTCATTCTCCCCTTCAATCAGATGAATTCCCAGAGAGTTCGGAATGTCAATAAGGGGTAAGGGTTGTCCTAGGGGGTGATATAAGTAGCAGGGTTGAAGGATATAGGGTTGGACTCAATGAGGTTGACATTTTGGTGGTTTGGTAGAGGATTTTGGGTGATATGGGGCTGCTTTGGTGGTGGCTCGATGATGTTCTGGTCAATAAGGTCTTGAATGTCATGGCGGAGGCGCACGCAATCATTAGTGTTGTGGCCCGGGGCTTGGTGGTAGGTACACCGTTTGGACATATCACAGTTTGGCGGGAGCGGGGTGTTTTGGGGTTGGAGTAGTTGGAGGTGGCCCTTCTTGAGGAGGCGATCTAAGGCTGAGGAGAGAGAGATTTCTAACTTGGCGAAGTTGCGAGGGGGCTTTTTCTGGAAGGGGCGATCGGAGGGGTTTGCCTGGCTAGAGGGTTGGTAAGGCCTAAGAGGGTACGCCATGGATTGGCTGCTAAGGGCATTGACATCCAGGGGATTCCGGGAGTAGTTGGGCCTTCTAGACTGACTCGGGGGCTCTTCCTTTTTTATCTTTCCTTCTCTGATAGCGTCTTCAGTTCGGGTTCCGACTTCAAACAACTCCTCAAAGGTAGAGATGGACTGGTAGAATAATTTCTCCTGGTAGAGGGGCTGCAGATTCCGGATGAGCATCCTTACCTGTTCTTTTTCAATCGGCCGGTGGGTCATCTGGGCTACCTTGTTCCTCCATCTGCTCAGAAATGCAGCGAAGGATTCATTGTGGTTTTGCCGGGTTGTTTCCAAATCTCTGATGGTGACATCCAGCTCTTGATTGTAGGAGTAATGATCGACGAAGACTCGAACGATGTCTTCCCAGGCCCGGGTTTTGGAGACTTCCAAGGTTAGGAACCACGATAGTGCAGACTTTATAAGAGTTTGCGGGAACAACATCGCAATGTGCTCGTGGGTACAACCCATGGACTAGAAGATACTCATACATAGCTTCACATGACTTTTCGGATTCCCAGTTCCATCAAAACGGTCAATGGCAGGCATCTTGAAATTCTCTGGCAGTTTCAGCTTGACAGGCTCGAAGAGGCCTTCCAGGTCTAGCATGTAATCATTGACCCCTTTGCTTTTTCTTAGTACGCTTTCTAGCTTGTCGACCTTGTCCATTTTCTCTTGGAGCTTTTTCTCATACTTAAGCGGTGGGACCCCTTGAAACCAGTCTTCCTCCCTATTATTCTCATGCAGGAGAGGTTCAAATCCTGGTGGTGGAAACCCGGGTGGAGGTTGCGGCTGCTGCTGCTTCCGTTCTTACATGAACTTCAGAACTTGGGCTAGGCTGTCGGACTACTGGCTTATGGTCGCTCCCAATTCAGTAACCTTGTTTTCCAACTCTTCCCTATTTATGCTGAAGTAAGCTGTCGGACTGATTCTGATCAATCGATTATCCGAACTCCTGACCCACGAAGAGGACCCTGACTGGTGACCTTGGGAATCTATACTGACCTGACATATTTTGAGAGGACTAGATTAGATCTTGACAGTGGTGACTTTAGACAGACAAAGACAGTGATGTAAACCGACTCGAGACAGTGCGTGCACATTGATGGGGAATGGTGCATGCAAATGGGACAAGCATGCGGATGTAAGCCCTAATCTATATGATGCTTCTATTTCTAACAGATAGCAGTTAAACAAATAAGGTCCTAACCATACAGAGTGTGCTAACCTTACTTTCCAGTATGAACACCAAGGGATAACAGGGATTTCTGGGATACTTCGGGTAATTTTGGACAGAGTTTCTAGGAGAAATTGGTTAATGTGGTTATATCTGGGATACCTGGACAGAGTTTATGGGAGAAACTGGTTAACATGGTTATATCTGGGATATCTGGACAGAGTTTCTGGGAGAAACTGTTTAACGTGGTTATATCTGGAATATCTGGACAGAGTTTCTGGGAGAAACTGGTTAACGTGGTTATATTTGGGATATCTGGACAGAGTTTCTGGGAGAAACTGGTTAACGTGGTGATAGTGATCATACCGTCTAGCAGGTTTTCATACTCTTATGTCTTAGGACCGATAAACAAGGTTTGCGGTGTATATCTTTGTGAGCATGGAGCAGACATCCTTGTCATGGTGCCTAGGCAGGTCAACTCAATGTAATCACATGTGAGTGATTGCCTTGGGAATCATAAGAAAGAGGTTCTGTTCTATGCCACATAAGCGTCTACACCGCTCAGGTAATTCCATCAGGGCATACAACAGTTATATCATATTGTCCTATCTGAAAAGATAAATGAACAGTCCTATGAAAGGTTCTACAAGAATCTATATGCAAAGGCTGGGTTTAGTCAAAGAGGGTCCGTTGACGAGAGTTCCAATATACCGTCAGAGAGACAGTACGGATGTTTTTACTCTTTTTGATATACCTTGGAAGGTACAGTATCAACGGTGACTTGTGCCCTGGCACAGCAAGACCTGAACAATGACAGCGCCGCGTTTCAGACACAGTCGGAGGGGGAAAATGCAAGAGTGCAATGCGGTGAACCAAACACAGTAAAAAGATGATTTTAAGGATGCTTCTTATGAGTCAAACCTCTGTATTATTTTGTTTTAAAATAAAAAGTCCCCTGTGGAGTCGCCAGATTGTGGATACCGGGATCCCACCGCTTTGTTTGCTTTTAAAATTTGTTTGATTTTGATCAAAGAAAGAGCAAAGGTCTGTTGAAAACGGTGTAGACACCCCAACTTTGACCAACCGTCGAATTCAGGAGAGTGTCGCCTCCGTATCCGATGATAACAAGGACCGGAAGATTCGAAGTATTCCAAGCTCTTCAGAAAGTTCTCTAAAACGGGGTAAAATTTCACAGAAAAGAGAAAATACCAGGTATTTAGGAGAATTCAGGTATAAAACACAATTTTCGGAAAATATCGTCAAGAATCCTTTGCTTTGAAAAAAGAAAAATCTAAAAGGGGGAGTCTTAGCTAAAAACGGCACACGGCGGACTGCCGCGGCACTCACTGAGTGCCGCACGGCAGTCACAGAGTGCCGGGCCGGCATTCACCGAGTGCCGCCAGCAATTTCTGACTGCCGTTCACTTTTAAAGTCTGTATTCTGCAGATGTAGACACCCCAATTTTGACCGACCGTCGAATTTAGGAGAGTGTAACCTCCATATCCGATGATGACAAGGACCAAAAAATTGAAGTATTCCAAGCTCTTCAGAAAATCTACAAAACGCGATAAAATTTCACAGAAAGAGGAAAAATACCAGGTATTTAGGAGAATTCAGGTATAAGACATGATTTTTGGAAGGGATCTTCAAAAATTATTTGTTTCAAAAAGGGAGAAGTCCTAAAAAGAGGAATCTCAAATAAAAACGGCACACGGCAGACTGCCGCGGCACTCACTGAGTGCCGTGCGGCAGTCGGAGAGTGCCGGTCCGGCAGTCACCAAGTGCCGCCAAAATTTCTGACTACCGTTTACTTTTAAAGTCTATATTTTGCAGAGCAATACGTATGCGTATGCGAATGAGAACAAAAAAACTGATAAAGTAAGACTAACAAAAATGCGACAATCCATTAATGGCCGCGGCATTTGATGAATGCCGCGCGGCAGTCATGAAGTGCCGCAACGGCAGTCATGAAATGCCGCGGCGGCAGTCACAGACTGCCACGGCAGTATCTGGACTGCCGCGCTGGACAGCAGTCTGTCTAAATTCAGAAAGTACACATTGTACCACCAAATGAGAGAATTACACCTGTTTTTTGCTCCGAAATTCACCAAAAAATGCCTGGTAATTTTGCCTATAAAAGAGAAGGGATCTTCCTAAAAGGAGAGACCAAGAAGAACACCAAAAATTGGGAGGGAGAACACATGCAAAAACACTTCCATTACACCAACATTTTTTAGAGAGAAAAGAGAGTGTTTTAGAGAATTAGAGAAAAGGGCTTGGAAGATCTTCAAAGAAAGAAAAACTTTGAGGATAATTTGGAGGTGATCCTCTAACCATAGATTATTAGCTTACTCTTTCTTCTCTTAAAATCTCTAGTCCTAAATCTTCCATTACTTTCTTTGTTTGCAAAATAAACTTAGGAGTTCTTTTTTTTGTTCCCATTACTTCCTTCTTTTTTTGTCCATTTTCTTCTCTTGAAGGCCTTGGAGATCTTTAATATCTCTCTTGGTCTCTTGAGGATGATCTTTTGAATCTCATGTAAGCTTATGCTCTACATGAAAGTCAAAACTTGATCACCACTTTATTTCACATAGATAGGATTCAAGTCCATGCTCATGACTTGGATCCTCTAAACTTGATTTCTCATGGAATTCTTTCTATATTCCTTTGAAAACCATCAAGTATTAGTTGCACCTTCATCTCCAATGACCACCAAATGGTAGGAGAAAGTATTTTGGGTCTAAACTCATCTCTATGGTTTAGGTTCATCATTTTTGAGATTTCATGAAGTTTATTCATACTTCACTTGAAATCAATAAATATGAAGGTCTTTAGCCTCCAATGACCATCAAATGGTAGGAGAAGTGGTTTGGTTTAACCCAACTTCATGGTTTAATAGTTGGGGTTACCAAATAAAAATTGAACTTGAACAATAAAAATAGTGAGTTCACAAACTGTTTTTGATCAAAGATTTTTAGTTCAAAATCTAACCGTTGGAATCAAGTGAACCCAGTGGGAAACTGTTAATAAGACAATGTTCTACCACTGTAATTTTTGTTTTAAGTTGATTTCATGTTTAGAAGGGTTTGATCATGGGTTTTGTGGAGTAACAACAATCTGTCCAGAGTTTCAGAATAGTTCCAGAACAGTAACATTCTTTTGAAATAAATAAATCGAGGTTTTAATAAAGTATTTGTGGCCCAAAATAATTTTTTCTAAGTAGATTAATGTGTTAGGAAGTCACCCTAAAAAGAACAAAGCAATTCTGATTTTTTGCTATTTTTAATAAATCGTGCAAGAATTCTGGACAGAAGGTTGTAAAGTGCTGAATGATGTCTAGTATTTTCCATATTCCCGGCGATCCGACCGTTGAAACTTTGATTTTCTTTTTGATTTGAAAACTAGACTCACAGAGGCATATTGAGTCCAAATATCATCAAGATCAAACCACAGGAGCCATGCCTTTTATTTCTTTGAAGTTCGGGTCTGCTCTCTGGAATTTTCAGAGTTTTGTTACAATTTATACTTACTTAGCAAACAAAGGTCCAAATGACCCTTTCTTGACCAAGGGTTCATACCATGCTTCAATAAAGGTTTATTAAGCTTAAAATCATAGACTAAATGATCCAAATCAATGAATAGTTCATAACCTTTTTCCTTTCATACTCATGTGTTCACGTGCACGCATCTATGAAGATTGGTATTTGTAAATAGAATTCATCTTGTGTTAAAAGTTGTTACTTAGGAAGTTCAAATGACATGTTTTATTTAAAATGTGGGACTAATCCTTTGTTTTGTAGCACTTTTTGAGGTACAACTCCTCATCCCTTCTCTAGTTTAGTTCATTTCTTTGATTTTGCTTGATTTTTCAACCTCATGCGCAATACCTTAGAATTAGGATTTGCCTTATGTGTATATGTGATTAGAGACCTCTTTTTCGGATTTTCTTTTGTTCACATGCATTGCACGTTTATTATTGCTGCTGGATCCCGGGAAAGTTCACTTGTTCTCTATTGCATATCATATCGCTTGTTACCTGAATTATGTGGCTTTTGAATGATATTTTGTCAATTGCAATCTTACACCCTTTGGACATGCTTTTGTGATGTATATGTATATATGTATTAGTTGAGGACATGCTTAGATTAATAAATTTGATTAAAAGGATGTTGAGTAGAGGCCTATCGCAAGATAGGATGAGAGAGGGTGTTTTAGTCCGATGGGCTCCTTCCTCTCTCATTCCATAATCCCCGGACCTAGTTAATCTCTGGTTTCTAAAAGATCAGTTTGCTTTTAAAATGGTTTCTTAATTTTCCTTTTAAAAAATTAAGTGGCGACTCATTTTGTTTTTGAATTTGATTTTAAAAAGCTGTGGGTAAGTCAACCTGCGATATCCACAATCTGGCGACTCTGCTGGGGATCTAACCCAGAATCTCTGGTTTCGCAGACCAGAATTCTGATTTTGGGTTCACTTGAGGATTAGACGTGAAAAACATCCTTTTAATCGAATTTATTAATCCTTGTGTGCCTGTTGCATTTCACTTGCATGTCCAGCCAGTCGATTGCACGGAACTATGACCTTGGAGGCTCGGGGCAACCCGGTCGGTCAAGTCATCATGGGACTGTGCGATCACCCTTGATCTCGTACCATGATTTGGTATATTAAGCGTCCTATCGGATGTGTGTCAAGGGTCCCTTATTTGACCAAAACCCAGCCTTTGCATAGTAGCTTCCATAGAACCTTTCAAAATTAGGAAATCAATTCTTGATTAGGTTTATGTGCTAGGAAGTTTTGTGTGCCCAGGAGGGATTACTTGAGATGATGACGATACTTGCTTGATAAAAGATGTATAATCTTGTAATCACCTTTTAGCAATTTCTCCTCATGTTCCACGACATTTGGAGAACATGCCGAACCTTGATTATAAGATTACACTTCTTATATCGCGTTAGCTAAGCATCATTGACCTTGTATGTATCCAAACCCATGAAAAGTACGATGATGATCTTATCACGTGACCCTTCTACCCTGAGAATTTTAAAATCAGCCTTCGAAGAATAAGATTTCCGCGGCCTTTATTCAAAACCGCTCTTTCAAAGGACTTGGGGGATTTCAAAATCAAGATTTCGAAAAAATTAATGCTTTTCAAAAACAGAAAATTTTGACCCAATCACCTTATGATCCAAAATTCTTGAAAACTGCTTTCTAAAGATGCTTCCCAAAATGGATTTCAAGAATCCCCAAAATTTTTCAAAACTTCGAAGGATGGGAAAAGAGGGCCACAATGAATGGAGAAATCATCGTACTTGACATGGGTAAAGGTTTTATGTGCTTATGTGTTTATGTGTTAGGGTTAGATTTTTTTTTCGTTTTCTTTGGCATATAGAGTAGGCACACACGCACACATGCATTGCATCTGCATAACATACAAAATAAAAGTTTTGCTAAAATAAAGGTAAAAAGGTATTCTAAAAAAAATAAATAATAAAATCTGCTGTAGGAGCAAAAATAGCCAATCAAGCGTGGTTCAGGGATCCTACGGCAAGACTTGTAAGGAGAGAATACGCTAACATGGCCGAAGAAAGAAACAACGAAGAGATGACCGGATTGAGGGTACTAGTCGAACAGCAAGCGGAACAGATGAGGAGACAGGCCGAGAACATGAACCGCATGATGGGAATGATAGAGGAGCTGAATCGCCGGCCGCCGCCGCATGTAATTCCACCTATTATAGATCCGCCTTTGGGAGGAGGAGACGGAGATTGGTTCGACGATCAAGAGGCACATTGGAATGATGCACTAAGAGCCAACAGGGACAGAGAGAAAGATGAGAAGGAGAAGCTGTTGACCGAGAAGATAGAAAAGTTGGAAAGGGTAATGCGCAAGGCTTAGGGAGTGGATACCTATCTGATGGAACTGGAAGGATTGTATGACGGAGTCCACAAAACGCTGCCGGCTGGTTTCAAAATGCTAGTTTTCGATAAGTTTAATGGCACAGGCAATCCCCGCAGTCATGTCCAAATGTGCATAGGAGCTTTTCAGCCTAGTGCACTGAGCACTACCATGATGGTTGTCCTATTTCAACAAACCTTAACAGGAGCTGCTCTGTCATGGTACCTTACACTTGAGCCAAGCAAAACCAGAGTATGGGAAGAAGTGATTAAGGCATTTGTGGCACAATACGAGTACAATCAGGATTTGGATGTTACTGTCCGAGATTTGGAAACGACCAGGCAGGGGAGCAAAGAATCATTCGCCGAGTATTTGAGTCGATGGAGAGGAAAGGCAGCTAAAATGGTACAAAGGCCGCCTGAGAAAGACCAGATCCGAATGCTGATGAAAAATCTGCAGCCAGTTTATTAGGAGAAGATGAGATTTCAGTCAATCAACACCTTTGCTGAGGTATTCGATGTGGGGACGAGAATCGAAGATGCAATTCAAGAAGGAACAATCAAGAAGGAGGAGCCACAGAACCGATATCGAAGGCCCAGCTATGGATCAAATGGAGGGCACTCGGGGGGTCACTCTGGCCCCACCGATGTCAATGCACTTAGCGAGCCTGAGAGATAGTTCGATATCACCAGAAACCATCCAAGAGGAGGAGAGGATAAGCCACTGAGGAAGTTTTCGGATTTGGGAGTGTCACTATCAACCGCCCTCGATAGGCTGTTAGCGAAAGGGCATCTCCGTCAGCTAGAACCTCGACCCCCGCCGAATCCACTCCCACCACACTTCAAGGGAGATCTCTACTACAAGTATCATCAACAAAAGGGCCACTCGACGGATTGGTGCATGAGGTTAAGGCACGAAATCCAAGACCTCATTGACAACCAAGTGATATCCGAGCCACCTGTCAAAACCCCCAATGTCACCAAGAATCCTCTGCCAAACCATCGTGCGGTACCACCACCGCGGGGTCTTTATTTCTTAGGGGTAGAATAAGCGGCATTCGATCCGTCCAAGCTAATCACAAAAGTCGGGGAACCAAAAAAGTTTTGTCAATTACTAGCAAATCCAGGGATCTGTATGCTTGGAAGCCCGCTAGAGGTATGGGAAAACGAAGTGACAAGGCAGTCAGATTGGTGGGTCCAAGAAAGCAATGATCGGAACATAGGCCGGGTAGGGGAGGATGATCTATGGTATCAAAGCGTCGAAGAGGCAAAAGAGGGTTCAAAGACCGTTTCAGAAACCGACAACATTTGGGCAAAAGAAGAGATCGACCATTTGACTCGGTCTGGTAGACACTTCAAGCCGCATGAACTAGAGGAAGATCACCCGGGGAGGGAATTGGAGAAAGGGAAAGGAAAAATGAACGAGGAAGAAGAAGAGGATCGGGTCCTAAAGCAGATGAAGAAGACTCAAGCTAACATCACTGTCTGGGGATTGCTGATTGCCTCCAAACGCCATAGGCAGGCGGTCCTAGACGCTCTGAATCAAGCTGACGTGTCTATCGACACCACCCCGGAAGACCTCATAGGATTGATCGGCAAAATTCTGACTTCGGCTATCACCTTTTCATCGAATGACCTACCTCCGGAAGGACCCACGCTCAACAAGCCGCTGTATATCACCGTTGAATGTTTGGGGAACACCGTGCCCGCTTGTCTCGTTGACAACGGGTATGCTCTTAATGTATGTCCCTTCCGCACAGCCAAGCGAATGGGTTTAGATGAATCTTCTTTTGTGCTGTACCAACAAAAGGTCCGGGCATATGACAACACCCAAAGAGCAGTCATGGGCATTATCTTTCTTAATCTCGCTATCGGGCCGATGGACAAAGAAGCTGAGTTCCAAATCATCGATATCCCCGCTTCTTTCAATCTGCTACTGGGAAGGCCTTGGTTGGACAGTTTGGGCGCTATACCATCAACGATCCATCAAAAGGTTAAGTATGTCTGGGAAAACAAAGTCTGTGATATCCTCGGAGACAGTTGGGTTCGTTCGTCCGAAGCGTCGTCAAGTGCACCGGTCCTAGAATTACAGCTGTAAGAAGAAGAAGCGAAGATGGGAGGATTCGAGTTCATCAGCATGATAGAAGAGGGAAAGCCGAAAGAATTTCCACCGCCCCATTTCGATCAGTATGCTAGTCCAGTGGTCGCGGGAATCATGAAGAAAATGGGTTTCTTTCCAGGATTGGGACTGGGGAAGAATCTTCAGGGCCTGCCAGAGGCTCCAAGAATCCCTACTCAGACTCACACTCACGGTCTAGGGTATCGGCCAACGAAGAAGGAGCTGAGAGCAAAGAAGAAGGACGTCAGTGCGCCACTAGACCCTTACTTAAAGACTCTCAATGGGTATTTTGTGAAGGAAGGAGAAGATTTCCCCTTTTGCGGTTTCCCAGAACCATGGATGGACCAAAAAGACGAATGCATGAAGCCGGGGTTCGAGATCTTCTTCTCCCATGAATTTTCTGGGTACAAAGACCCATTTTTGCAAATGCCTGAAAAGTCTGTTGCTGCCAAGGACTGGATTGGTACGCTAGACGGTTCTGCCATGAAAGATCTGTTAGGCGAAGGGAACATAGAGGTCATGAAGGAGGATCCCGGAAAGACCAAAGGTGAATACGTCAAGGGCATAGTGGAGGAAGCTGCCGAGAGTGAAGAAGGTGAGGAAGGGAAGGCTGAGGAAGAAGAGATGGAGGAAATCACCAAGATAGGAGGTCCGGAAGAATGCTTTATTACTGGCCTGGGAGGAGAGCACAAGAAGGAGTGGGTTTTTGAGTCTAGTGATAGGTTCCCCCCACACCCAGAGTCTGTAATGGCCCAAATGAGGCGTCTTTCAATTTCTATGTCTGTTGTAATCACTCCAAAGAAAATCAATGAAAGTATGACTGATTCTGCCTACTCGAACGCGCTTAATGAATGTGATGAATGTGATGATCATGAAATACCTATTGAACTGCAAAAACTAATTGAAAAAAAAAAGAATCTGCATGTAAAATCATTGAGGACACCCTAACAATTAATCTTGGAAATGAGAACAATCCTCAAAATGTCTTCATCGGCTCTACACTTAGCAATAAAGAAAGTAAAGAACTAATCAGTCTATTAAATGAATTCAAAGATGTTTTTGCATGGTCTTACAATGATATGCCAGGTATCGATCCAAAAATAGTCCAACACCACATCCCCCTCTTTCCCAATTCAAAGCCCATAAAACAAAAATTGAGGCGAATGAGGCCAGAATGGGCACTCAAAGTAAAAGAGGAGGTTGAAAAGCAATTAAGAGCTGGATTCTTGATGGTCACCGAGTATCCCGAGTGGATTGCCAACATTGTGCCTGTCCCAAAGAAGGATGGTCGTGTTAGGGTTTGCGTGGATTTTCGGGATTTGAACAAAGCAAGCCCTAAAGACGATTTCCCATTACCCCACATCGACGTGTTGGTTGATAACACTGCGGGACATGAACTTCTATCTTTCATGAATGGATTCTCCGGGTATAATCAAATCCTCATGGCTCCCGAGGATAGAGAGAAAACCATGTTCATCACTCCGTGGGGGACATATTGCTATAGGGTCATGCCATTCGGACTCAAGAATGCAGGCGCAACCTATCAAAGGGCTGCCACCACTTTACTGCACGACATGATCCACAAAGAGGTAGAGGTGTATGTGGACGATATGATTGTGAAATCCAAGGAGAGGGGAGGGCACCTAGAGGCTTTCAGAAAGTTCTTTGGGAGATTGAGGGAGTTCAAGATGTGGCTGAACCCGCAGAAATGAACGTTCAGAGTCACTACTGGCAAGCTGCTAGGATTTCTCATTACCCAAAGGGGAATAAAAGTGGACCCTACCAAAATAAAGGCCTTAACCGAGATGAACCCACCAAAAAATGAGAAAGAACTGAGAGGGTTCCTGGGTAGAATACAATTTATAAGTCATTTCATCTCAAAGCTCACCATGACCTGCGACCCGCTGTTCAAGCTACTCAGAAAGGGAGAGAGATTCAATTGGGACACCCCGTGTCAACAAGCCTTCGACAAAATCAAAACCTACCTCCAGAACCCACCTGTCTTGTCGCCACCTTCGCCTGGGAGACCTTTGTTACTTTATCTCTCTGTATCCGAAGATTCAATGGGATGTATGCTGGCCCAAGAAGGAGAAGAGGGGCACGTGGAGAAGGCCATTTACTACTTAAGCAAGAGAATGGTAGGATATGAGTTAAAGTATTCGCCCTTGGAGAAGGCCTGTTGGGCCTTGGTTTGGTGTACCCGTCGCCTCCGCCACTACATGCTAGCCTTCCCTGTAATCCTGATATCCCGAATGGACCCATTAAAATACCTGTTCAAAAAACCCGTTTTGACCAGTAGGATTTCCCGTTGGACCATGATGCTGGCTGAGTTCAACATCAGATATGTCACCGCCAAGTCCGTAAAAGGAAGGGCTGTCGCCGAGTTTTTAGCCGACCTCGTTGTAGAATCTGAGGACAAGGGAGACTTCAAGTTCCCAGATGAAGGAATAATGGAGGTTAAGGAGGATTTGTGGAAGATGTACTTCGATGGAGCAGCCAACCAAATGGGTTACGGAGTTGGAATCATTCTCGTAGCACCAGACGGGGTCCCCACCCCATTAGCCGTCAAACTCAAGTACAACTCAACCAACAATACCGCAGAGTACGAAGCATGCATAATTGGGATGGAAGCAGCCTTGGCTTTGGAGATCAGAAAGATTGATGTCTTCGGAGATTCCAACTTGATCATATCCCAGGTCCGAGGAGATTGGAGGGTAAAACATGAGAAATTGAGACCTTACCATGACTATCTGGAAAGCCTAAAAGCGCAATTCCGAAAGATTTCCTTTTACTACCTCCCTCGTGAAGAAAACCAACTAGCCGACTCTTTGGCTACCTTAACCTCGATGATCCAAATCCCTTCCAAAATTGCCATGATCCCGCTGTCCATAGAAGTAAGGAATCAACCGTCATTCGAAATGATCGCAGCCATAGAGAGAGAAGATGAAGTGCCTTGGTATGTGGATGTGTAGAAGTTCATTAAAGAAGGAGAATACCCCGAAGGAGCCTCAGAAAAGGACAAGAAGGCGATACGACGATTTGCTGCTCAATTTGTGATCTACGCGGATAAACTATGGAAGAAGTCCTACACCGGGTATAATTTGGAGTGTTTATATGGAAGGGAAGCTAAGAGAATGATGGAGGAAATACATGAGGGAGTATGCGGGCCCCACATGAACGGGCACATGCTGGCGAAGAAGATCATTCGACAAGGGTACTATTGGACGACCTTGGACAAAGACTGTTGTGAATATGTTAGAAGGTGTCACAAGTGTCAGATTCATGCAAATCTGATGCACACCCCACCGTCGCAGCTCTATAGCATGACCACCCCTTGGCCATTTTCCGTATGGGGGATTGATATCATCGGTGAGATAGTTCCAAAGGCTTCCAATGGGCACCGGTATATAATCGTGGCGATCGATTATTTTACAAAATGGGTAGAAGCGGCCTCATATGCGACTTTGAAAGCCAAAGATGTGGTGAGTTTCATTGAGAAGAACATAATCTGCAGATACGGAGTCCCGAACGAGTTTATCTCCGATCATGGCAGTCATTTCCAGGGGGAAGTTATCCCGCTCTTAGAAAAGTATAAGATCACTCGCCATCAGTCATCCCCGTATAGGCCCCAGACGAATGGAGCAGTAGAGGCAGCGAATAAGAATGTTAAAGCAATCTTGGGGAAGACGACAGATACATATAAGGATTGGCATGAGAAGCTGCCATTCGCTTTATGGGGGTATCGGACGTCAGTAAGGACTTTAACGGGTGCTACGCCATACTCGCTGGTCTACGGAATGGAGGCAGTCCTTCCAGTCGAAGTGGAAATACCCACTCTCAGAGTCTTAACAGAATGTTAAGGGACAGAATCAGAATGGATACAGGGAAGGTATGAGGAATTGATGCTGCTCGATGAAAAGAGGCTGACCGCGATAAACCATACTCGAGGGTACCAGAAGAGAATAGCTCGTGCTTTCAACAAAAAGGTCCGCCCAAGGAAGCTTATTGAGGGTGACCTGGTCCTCAAAGAACTGAAGGTGCCTGTTTATGATCCCAGAGGAAAGTTCAAACCCAACTGGGTCGGGCCATACATCATTAAGACCCTCCTTTCCGGAGGGGCGGCCTATCTCATGGACCTGGACGGGGTTGAATTTAAATAGCCGATTAACCTCGATCGCCTCAAAAAACACTTTGCTTGAAACCATTTCTTTCGAAGCCTCCTACCTTGATGAACTACGCTCGACCTGATTCCCGCTAGGGGATACGTAGGCAACCAACTTGGTTCAGTCATTTCAAAAAAAAAAAAAAAAAAAAACGGTGCTAAACTAGGGGCAAACTAGCGTTTGCCCAAAGCCGCTTCAAAGCCTTAAAACCAGGGGCAAACTTCGTTTGCTAAGCCGAAGAACCCAGATACAAAACCCTCCCTTGGATCATCTGGCTATCGAGATAAGTACTATAAAAAAGCAAATGAGAATTCATAGAAGGATTAAAGTTTAAAGCAAAGTAAAGAGCCAAGTTAAGACATTAAAAGGATAATTCTTCATAAAAGATTAATCGAAAGGGTGGACACTTTAGATTTAGCATGACAACACTTCTTGAAAAGGAAAAATAAGAAAAATCACATTCAAAAGCGCAAACAAAGGGTAGGCAGGGTCTGTCAGAAGAGTTTCGTAAAATGTCAGGCATTTTCCCTATTTTCGTCTACTTTATTATGCATGTGTCTGTCAAGCTCGCCTCGCAGCCAAGGTTTGGATCTCTAGAAGATACTCAGTAGTAGGCACAGTCAGAGCAGGAATCCTCGGGAATGGAGCAGTCATTCTGCCATGCCAAGCCTCCATGAAAGCTTTCACTATGGAGGGACGCAAAGCGAACCCCTTAGTAAAATCAGCAGTTATAGAATCGGTAGCGCCTTGTAAGAGTCCAAACTGACGGACCACCCGGCCAGGGATGTAAAAAGTAGTGGCATACAAACCGGGCAGCCAAATGCCAGGTCGCCCAGGGAGGCGCACAGCAATAGAGCGACAGGTCCACGACGGACAAACCCAGCAAATGTCACTAGAAGAAAGGCCCTGCAGCCAACCAAGCCACGCATCGGCAGACTGAAACAAGCTATGAATCTCCACGCGATCATAAGGAAGTGACCCACGGAGATGGGAAGCATGTATGAAGAGATCTAGACGCTCCATAAGCCAAACTTGCAGAACGAAAGGGGCCCTGGAAGATAACATAACCCCAGTAGCATGGGCATGGCCCAGCCCGATCAGAGTTTCACCAAGGACCAGCATAACAGCACTTTTCATCTCCCGCAAGCCGCAGGCCATGGGTATAAGAATGTCAGAAGATGACTGGAATAGGAAGTAAGAGAGCATGGCGATTGACAAGGCACTACGTCGGATGATCTGGTACTCACCGTCATACGGGTCCCCTATGGGAGCATAAACAGAGGCAAGGCGCTCAAAATCAATATGCTTGTCACAAATAAAGGAGCCCGCCGCATTTCGAGATATGTGGAGAAGAGTGGCTAAATCCTGAACATACCCGGCCTGAATCTGAGGGACCATCAATTTAGCAGAAGAATCAGTATGGAGAATGGCGCTAAACTCCTCAAACAAGGGGCAGATCTCTTGAGAACCAAAGCGGAAGACGTTGAAAGTGGGATCCCAACATTGAATGGCAGCTCGAAGTAGGCCCTCATTCAAACTCATCCGTCGAAATGAAAAGAGATCGTTCAGTCTGAAACACTCAAAGTTAAGTCTGTCAATACCCGAGAAAGTATCCATCCATGGGAAGAGGATTTGAGAACCAATGGGGGCCATTGAGGGGAGAATAAGGAGAAAAGAGAAAATTTTTTCGGAGCTTTGAAAAAGGAGGGGTATAAATAGAAGAATAAAGCTGTCTACCTACCCGCGGCACTCGATAAAGTGCAGCGGCACTCGGTAAAGTGCCGCGCGGCAGTCCGTGAATACCGTTGCGGCACTCACTGACTGCCGTCGCGGCATTCACTGACTGCCGCGGAGGCTTAACCAAGTGTCGTTCTGAGTTTTTCATTGGCCAGAATTTATTTGTAACATGATCAGCCCACCTGCAAACAGAGAACTAGATACAATAAAAGGTGCGCATCATGCAGCACGAACAAATACATTCATTCATTTCATTTATTTATACATGTCAAATAGATAGGAGGGATAGAAGAGAAGCATTCAAAGATAAAAATTAAGGGGGGACCAAGCCATGGTCCCGCATATGGCAGGAGTTGGACCAAGCTATGGTCACACATACGGTGAGTAAGCGAAGGAAAAGTAAATATTTAAAGCATCTATCCTAACGACTATAAGGAAGCAGCCATCAAAATAAAGCATGTGTGTATATACAGTCATCCACCAAAATATAAATCCTCCCATAACTCTCAAAAATAAAAAATATAAAAAAGCAGGGTCAACCATGACCCCGACCCCGGCCGCGAGTATGACGAGTCGTGCGCCTGAGAGGCTCCTCCTCCGACTCGGTCCCGCTACCTCCACCGCTCCCTCCACGACCCCCGATACTGTCGCCTCTGCCTCTGCTGGTGCCCTCGCCGCCACCTCCGCCGTGCCCAGCACCGCTACCTCCGGGGGCATCGCTGAGAGGGATGCCGAAATGCTGGAGCCGCTGCTGAAGCTGCCCCACCTGCTGAGACAGGACTCTGTTCTCCTCCATCTGGAAGAGAGGGGATGAGTCCAGAAAAGTGTTGAAAAGACATTTGGAATACTAAGAATATGGAAAGGGTAGAAGATCATACCTGGGCCCTCAACTGAACCGCAGCAGTCGCCCGAGCTCCCTCAGCCTGAAAACAAGAACCAGGAATAAAGATCAGTAAAAAGAGATACAATCCCAGTCAAAAGTAGGAGTGGGGATAAATTTCTTACCATCCACTCCCGCCCGAGAACCCACTGTCGCACGCTATGGGCATACGCTAGGCCCTCCTCCGCATAAGCACGCGGGACGACATCATAATGTAAAGGTATGGTGGGAGCACCATGTGAAAGTCGAGGAATCGTCGTCGAGTGGGGCTCTCCGAATGAGACGGTCGACATAGTCCAGTCCCACTCGGGCAAGGCAGGAGCTCGAACCGCGGCAGGAACAGGCTGCAAACAAAAGAAATAAAGCATGGGTAAAGAATAAAAAGAAAATTCACAGAAATAATAAAGGAATCGTTTACTCACCCGAGTCACCTCCATCAAAGGGAAGTTCGGCATCAGCTTGGCGGCACAGAAAGCCGCATATCCTGACGGGTCGTCCAAAAAGTCGTGGATACCAGAACCGGCTCGAGCAGCCGTGAAATCGTCGCCTTGAAGTGTGTCTATGGCCCTCATAGAGTCGGGAGGAGGGAATGGCACAAAGAACCCCGGGGCCGCTATCGACTGCCGGGTCACTCTCTCTCCTAGATACCACGCCAGACCCTCTTACCCACCATCGAGAAGTCGTCTCGTCGGCTCGTACCCGGCCAACTCTCGAATCCCCACGCTAGCCTCAGGCAACACCCTAATCCACGGCTGCCAGTGCACGTGCCCCTCCCTCAGGTTCGTCAGGAAGTTCCTGAACGAAACAAAATCATGAGCCCCGGTCTTCCTCCCAACCCTATCCTTCGCCCATTTCAGCCCCTGGGGCATGATAAGGGCATCGACATCACGTGTCTGAGCAGACATCATGCGAAGATACTCGTGGGACCAAATCTGAGATAAAAAAGAAGAAGAAGAAGGATTAGTCTCACATCATTTTTAATAAAAAATATATGGAATATAGGAAAGGGTATACCTCCCACGCTCTCCAATACCCGCCGGTAGCAGCCGACCTGTCTCGAGAGATGTCACTCATATGCCTATATAGGATGGCCAACCCTGTACCAGCCCAGTCGTACTCGGCAACCCGGTCCAGGCGCTCCAGCGACGCCACCAAGGGAGCAGAAATCCGGTCACCCCTGGTGCTCAACAAGGAGCACCCCAGCACGTACATCAAGAAGCCTCGGGCCATCTGCTCGTCAGTAAAGTCGGGTCTCCCCCGGAAGGTATCCATAAACCACCGGGCCGTGACCAAAGCCTCATCCGGAACCACCCCTAGCAGCGGCTCCATCTGGTCCCACTCTTGGTCCGTCAAGTACCTCAGAGACTCTCCGCCGAAGGCTATCCCCGTGATCATGCTGAAATCTAGAGGGGTCATCGTCATCTCCCCAAAATCGAAGTGGAAAGTACTCGTGGTATCCCACCACCGCTCAGCCAGCGCATGCATCTGCTGTAGGTTGTTGGAGCTCTTCGTCAAAAGTTTGACGAAGTCTCCAAACCCTGCTGCATCCACCAGAGCCCTCACGGTCGGGCTCAGCTCTGTGTACCACTCGTGGCCGTGGGCGAGGCTGCCATGCCCCTTCAGCACCTTCGGCTGCAGCTGCAAGAAAAGAATAAAAGGTTTGCTGTTAGGGAATGGATAAAGAAGTGAGCAACAACAGCGAATAAATAATTAATAAATGGAAAGTCCAGAAGTGTTCATAGAGGATTTCACACTTGTTTGCATTCAAGAGGAAATGAATAAGAGAAAATGCTCGATTTTCTAACAAGGCTCCGAAAAGAAAAGAAAAGAAAAATAGTAGTTTGTCCACATTCTCTGAAATACATGCACATATAAAGAGATTTTAGGCCCGAAAAAGTATAAGTTTCGAAGAAAAATGCGTAATTGCAAACATTCGAGAATCATTTTTTTTGAATAATTAAATGGCACTTGGAATGCTCAAGGAAAAACTCGCCAATACAGGAGAAGGTTCAGGATCGTGTATTCATGAGCACTGGGTGTTTGAAGTTTTGATTAAATGGTTTTCAAAAAATCTTTGAGGAAAGTTAAAAGAAAAAATAATAAATGAGTGTTCAAAAAAATTCAAGCGTAACATTCAGTTTCTGAAAATTCATAAAATAAAAAACTCCTTTGCAAGAAGCATGAAATGGAGCGTTCAAGACACCACAAGCATGGCATTTGGAGTAGGGTATCTAAAAGTGGCGACAATTCTACGTTACATTCACAAGGAGAAGGAAATACGAGAAATAAATAAAAGGGGGCGTTTACCTCGCGCTTGAAAGCGCGGGCCGACAGATGCTCGTCAGGGTCCCTCAATAGGAGTGTGACGTCTGGGTGATGAGTGGCAGTATATCTGGCCCTTTTCTTGCGTCCTGAACCACTCGCCATAATCTGTCAAAAAAAAAAGAGGAAATCCGCGTGTTAGATTCATAGAAATTTCAAAAAACAAGAGAAATTATGGAGATTAATCAAGTATGAATCAAGCAGAACTAACCTGTAAGCACCCGAGATCAAGCCAAAAAAGAAAAGGAAAAGAGGAAGTTTTTTCTCCAGAGAGAAATTGAGAGAGAGAAGAGTGAAAGAATGAAAGAAATGTTTGAACCCCGGCGGTTTTAACCACTGCCGCTCAAACGCGGCACTCATTTTTCCGTGCGCGGCAGTCAGTCAACTGCCGCGCGGCACTCTCCGAGTGCCGCAACGGCACTCCGTGAGTGCCGCGCGGCAGTCACGGACTGCCGCGAAAAACCGCGTGTGCCGCGATTAAGGCGGTTCAAAGATATTTATTTTCCCCCCAAAAATTCAAATCAAGTCCCGAAAATTGAACTTGAGCCCCCCAAAGTGTGCCCTCATTGCACTTTTTGACCCCGGTTTTGTTTCCAGGTTTAAATCGGCTACAAATTTCAAAATACGGGTATAAATTTGAGCCTGTGGGCTCCCAATTCCCAGAAATCGAAATAAAATTCGAGCCTGTAGGCCCCAAAATTCAAAAGATGAAATCCTAGCCTGTGGGCCCCGGGTCTTGAAGATATAAAGTAGATTCCAAGCCCGTGGGCTCCCGAACTTTGAAATTTGAGAGTATAACGGATTTATATTCCCAGTTTTCGCAACATATTTGCGTTAACCCTCATTTTGAGAATATAACAGATTTATATCCCCGATCCGCATAACGAACTTGCGTTGACCTACGTTTTGAGAATATAACGGACTAATATTCCCGGTTTCCGCAACGGACTTGCGTCAACCCTCGTTTTTTAGAATATAACGGACTTATATTCCCAGTTTCCGCAACGGACTTGCGTCAACCCTTGTTTTTGAGAATATAACGAACTTATATTCCCGGTTTTCGCAACGGACTTGCGTCAACCCTCATTTTTGAGAATATAACGGACTTATATTCCCGGTTTTCGCAACGGACTTATGTCAACCCTCATTTTTGAGAATATAACGGACTTATATTTCCGGTTTTCGCAACGGACTTGCGCCAACCCTTGTTTTTGAGGATATAACGGACTTATATTCCCAGTTTTTGCAACGGACTTGCGTCAACCCTCGTTTTTGAGGATATAACGGACTTATATTCCCGGTTTTTGCAACAGACTTGCGTCAACCCTCGTTTTTGAGAATATAACGGACTTATATTCTCGGTTTTTGCAACGGACTTGCGTCAACCCTCGTTTTTGAGAATATAACGGACTTATATTCCCGGTTTTTGCAACGGACTTGCGTCAACCCTCGTTTTTGAGAATATAACGGACTTATATTCCCGGTTTTTGCAACGGACTTGCGTTGACCTTTGTGATCAAATCAAAAGCACTTTCATGACTCCTGTGTCACATTTTTGCATGAAAAATCTTGCCTGACTAACACGCCACGAAATGCGCGTTGTACGTAGGAAAACATGATAAGCATGACATTTACACAATCGGGTCAATTTAGAAAACGCCATTGCATTACACTTGCATCACGACAGGATAGGTGCATCCATCCGTGTGACTACTTGCGTTTGTGAATGTTCAACCCATGCCTGAACTATGCTTTGGTCTGATTCCTGACGGGATACGTAGGCAGCTCGCCATGGAGCACGACCAATTGGAATTCCGCTGCACACCAACTTTTGCAACGCATTTTGTTTTTACCTACATTCGACAGTCTGGTCAAATGCTTGTCTTCACACAGGCTTTGACATTCACTTATGGGACGCGTTGCTCCACAAGCTCTGTCAAAGAGGGGCAAACTGTAGACACCCCAATTTTGACCGACCGTCGAATTTAGGAGAGTGTAACCTCCATATCCGATGATGACAAGGATCGAAAAATTGAAGTATTCCAAGCTCTTCAGAAAATCTCCAAAACGCGATAAAATTTCACAGAAAGAGGAAAAATACCAGGTATTTAGGAGAATTCAGGTATAAGACATGATTTTTGGAAGGGATCTTCAAAAATAATTTGTTTCAAAAAGGGAGAAGTCCTAAAAAGAGGAATCTCAAATAAAAACGGCACACGGCAGACTGCCGCGGCACTCACTGAGTGCCGTGCGGCAGTCGGAGAGTGCCGGTCCGGCAGTCACCAAGTGCCGCCAAAATTTCTGACTGCCGTTTACTTTTAAAGTCTGTATTTTGCAGAGCAATACGTATGCGTATGCGAATGAGAACAAAAAAACTGATAAAGTAAGACTGACAAAAATGCGGCAATCCATTAATGGCCGTGGCATTTGATGAATGCCGCGCGACAATCATGAAGTGCCGCAACGGCAGTCATGAAGTGCCGCGGCGGCAGTCACGGACTGCCGCGGCAGTATCTGGACTGCCGCGCTGGACTGCCGCGCTGGACAGCAGTCTGTCTAAATTCAGAAAGTACACATTGTACCACCAAATGAGAGAATTACACCTGTTTTTTGCTCCGAAATTCACCAAAAAATACCTGGTAATTTTGCCTATAAAAGAGAAGGGATCTTCCTAAAAGGAGAGACCAAGAAGAACACCAAAAATTGGGAGGGAGAACACATGCAAAAACACTTCCATTACACCAACATTTTTTAGAGAGAAAAGAGAGTGTTTTAGAGAATTAGAGAAAAGGGCTTGGAAGATCTTCAAAGAAAGAAAAACTTTGAGGATAATTTGGAGGTGATCCTCTAACCATAGATTATTAGCTTACTCTTTCTTCTCTTAAAATCTCTAGTCCTAAATCTTCCATTACTTTCTTTGTTTGCAAAATAAACTTAGGAGTTCTTTTTTTTGTTCCCATTACTTCCTTCTTTTTTTGTCCATTTTCTTCTCTTGAAGGCCTTGGAGATCTTTAATATCTCTCTTGGTCTCTTGAGGATGATCTTTTGAATCTCATGTAAGCTTATGCTCTACATGAAAGTCAAAACTTGATCACCACTTTATTTCACATAGATAGGATCCAAGTCCATGCTCATGACTTGGATCCTCTAAACTTGATGTCTCATGGAATTCTTTCTATATTCCTTTGAAAACCATCAAGTATTAGTTGCACCTTCATCTCCAATGACCACCAAATGGTAGGAGAAAGTATTTTGGGTCTAAACTCATCTCTATGGTTTAGGTTCATCATTTTTGAGATTTCATGAAGTTTATTCATACTTCACTTGAAATCAACGAATATGAAGGTCTTTAGTCTCCAATGACCATCAAATGGTAGGAGAAGTGGTTTGGTTTAACCCAACTTCATGGTTTAATAGTTGGGGTTACCAAATAAAAATTGAACTTGACCAATAAAAATAGTGAGTTCACAAACTGTTTTTGATCAAAGATTTTTAGTTCGAAATCTAACCGTTGGAATCAAGTGAAACCAACGGGAAAGTGTTAATAAGACAATGTTCTACCACTCAAATTTTTGTTTTAAGTTGATTTCATGTTTAGAAGGGTTTGATCATGGGTTTTGTGGAGTAACAACAATCTGTCCAGAGTTTCAGAATAGTTCCAGCACAGTAACATTCTTTTGAAATAAATAAATTGAGGTTTTAATAAAGTGTTTGTGGCCCAAAATAATTTTTTCTAAGTAGATTAATGTGTTAGGAAGTCACCCTAAAAAGAACAAAGCAATTCTAATTTTTTTGCTATTTTTAATAAATCGTGCAAGAATTCTGGACAGAAGGTTATAAAGTGCTGAATGATTTCTAGTATTTTCCATATTCCCGGAGATCCGACCGTTGAAACTTTGATTTTCTTTTTGATTTGACAACTAGACTCACAGAGGCATATTGAGTCCAAAAATCATCAAGATCAAACCACAGGAGCCATGCCTTTTATTTCTTTGAAGTTCGGGTCTGCTCTCTGGAATTTTCAGAGTTTTGTTACAATTTATACTTACTTAGCAAACAAAGGTCCAAATGACCCTTTCTTGACCAAGGGTTCATACCATGCTTCAATAAAGGTTTATTAAGCTTAAAATCATAGACTAAATGATCCAAATCAATGAATAGTTCATAACCTTTTTCCTTTCATACTCATGTGTTCACGTGCACGCATCTATGAAGATTGGTATTTGTAAATAGAATTCATCTTGTGTTAAAAGTTGTTACTTAGGAAGTTCAAATGACATGTTTTATTTAAAATGTGGGACTAATCCTTTGTTTTGTAGCGCTTTTTGAGGTACAACTCCTCATCCCTTCTCTAGTTTAGTTCATTTCTTTGATTTTGCTTGATTTTTCAACCTCATGCGCAATACCTTAGAATTAGGATTTGCCTTATGTGTATATGTGATTAGAGACCTCTTTTTCGGATTTTCTTTTGTTCGCATGCATTGCACGTTTATTATCGCTGCTGGATCCCGGGTAAGTTCACTTGTTCTCTATTGCATATCATATCGCTTGTTACCTGAATTATGTGGCTTTTGAATGATATTTTGTCAATTGCAATCTTACACCCTTTGGACATGCTTTTGTGATGTATATGTATATATGTATTAGTTGAGGACATGCTTAGATTAATAAATTTGATTAAAAGGATGTTGAGTAGAGGCCTATCGCAAGATAGGATGAGAGAGGGTGTTTTAGTCCGATGGGCTCCTTCCTCTCTCATTCCATAATCCCCAGACCTAGTTAATCTCTGGTTTCTAAAAGATCAGTTTGCTTTTAAAATGGTTTCTTAATTTTCCTTTTAAAAAATTAAGTGGCGACTCATTTTGTTTTTGAATTTGATTTTGAAAAGCTGTGGGTAAGTCAACCTGCGATATCCACAGCAGAGCAATACGTATGCGTTTGCGAATAAGAACAAAAACTGATAAAGTAAGACTGACAAAAACGCGGCAATCCATTAATTGCCGCGGCATTTGATGAATGCCGCGCGACAGTCGCGTAGTGCCGCGACGGCAGTTAGCAACTGTCGCGGCGGCATTCGCGGACTGCCACGACAGTTTCTGGACTGCCGCGTTGGGCAGCAGTCTGCATAATTTCAGAAAGTACACATTGTACCACCAAATGAGAGAATTACACCTATTTTTTTGCTCCGAAATTCACCAATAATACCTGGTAATTTTGCCTATAAGAGAGAAGGAGAGATAATACAAGAGGGACAACTACATCAACATATTTTGGAGAGAAAAGAGAAGAGAGTTTAGAGAATTAAGAAGAAGAGTTTGGAAGATCTTCAAAGAATACTTTGAGGATAATTTGGAGGTGATCCCCTATGCCTTAGATTGTTTGTTTACTCTTTTTCTTTTTGGACTTCCAATCCTAAAATCTCTTGTTGTTTTTGTTTGTCAAGCAAGCTTAGGAGTTTCTATTTCTAATTCTCCCTTCAATTTCTTATATATGTTCTTCTCTTGAGAGTCTTGGAGATCTTCAATATCTCTCTTGATCTCTTGAGTATGATCCTTTGAACCTCATGTAAAGCTCATACTCTACATGAAAGTCAAAATTTGATCATCACTTTGTTTTATTTAGTTGGATCCAAGTCCATGCCCATGACTTGGATCCTCTAAACTTGGTATTTAATGAAGTCATTCCCTTATTCTTCTTGAAACTTAGGAGCATTAGTCATATCTTTGTCTCACATGACCATCAAATGGTAGGAGTACTAAGTTGAATTCAAGCTTTGGTCTATAAAGTTTTGGGTTCATTGTTTGGAATTTTGAGAAGTTCATTTCATACTTCATCAAAATCCATAAGCATAAAGTGACTTTTAGTCTTCAAGGACCATCAAATGGTAAGAAAAGTAGTTTGGTTTAATCTCAACTTCATGTTTTCAATAGTTGAGGTTAATCAACAAAGTTGAACTAGCAAATTAAAAACAGTGAGTTCACGAACTGTTTTTGATCAAAGATTTTTAGTTCGAAATCTAACCGTTGAAATCAAGTGAAACCAATGGGAAAGTGTCAATAACACATCGTTCTACCACTTTAAATTTTTGTTTTGAGGTGGTTTTATGTTTAGAAAGGTTTGATCATGGGTTTTGTGAGACAACCACAATCTGTCTAGAATTTCAGAATAGTTTCAGAACAGCAAATCGATTTTAAAATTGATAGATCAGAGATCTAACCAAGTTTTCATGACCTCTAATAATTTTTTATAAGAACCTTAATGTGTTATGAAGGTTCCCTAAAACGAATGAAGCAATTCGGACTTGTTTGCTATTTTTAAAAAATCATACAAGATCTCTGGACAGAGAGTTGTAAAATGCTGAGTGATGCCTAGTGGTTTCTACATTCCCGGAGATCTAACCGTTCAAACCTTGATTGTCTTTCTGGGTTAGAAACTAGACTCACAGAGGCATAACATATCCACAAATCATTCAGATCTAACCGTTGGAAGTATTTTATCTCTATTTTTGAACATCTGGTCTGCTCTCTGTAATTCATAAAAACTGCTACTATTTTTGTCTAGTCTTATTTATTTCAACTCAAATGGTCTCTTAATGCCTTAGAACCCAAATCATACTTTGAATAATGGTAACTTAGCTTAAATCCAGAGGCTAAGTGACCCAAATTAGTGAATAAATCCATGTCTTATTCTTGTTCACATCCATTCATTTATGCACATTAATGCTTATAATTAGAACTAGTAATTGGATAAAGTTGGATTTCATGCTTGTTAGATCTAAGCTAGGGAATTAGGATTGATTATTTGACATCATATTATTATGTGAAGCATGTGGACTAATCTTTGTTTTGTAGCGCATTTGAGGTACAATTTCTTATCTCCTTTCTAACTTATTTCGTTCCCTGATTTTATTGATTTTTTAAACCTCATGCGCGACACCTTAGAATTAGGAGCTTGTCTTATATGTATATATGATTAGAGACTTCTTTTTTAGGATTTTCTTTTGTTTGTATGCATCGCACGTTTAAATATCGCTGCTGGATCCCAGGTAAGTTCTCTCGTTCCTTATTGCATATCATATTGCTTGTTACTTGGAATACGTGATTTATGAATGATATTTTGGCCATTAGCAATTTTACACCCTTTGGACATGTTTTTGTAATGTATACGTATATATGTATTAGTTGAGGGCATACTTAGATTAATAAATTTGATTAAAAGGATGTTGAGTAGAGGCCTATCTCAAGATAGGATGAGAGAGGGTGTTTTAGTCCAACGGGCTCCTTCCTCTCTCATTCCATATTCCCCGGACCTAGTTAATCTTTGGTTTCGCAAACGATCAGTTTCCTTTCAAAATGGTTTCTTAATTTTTCCTTTTAAAAATTAAGTGGCGACTCATTTGTTTTCGAATTTGATTTTGAGAAAGTATTTTTAAAAAAAGGGAAAGCCGTGGGTAAGAAAAATGCGATATCCACAATCTGGCGACTCTGCTGGGGATCGAACCCAGAATCTCTGGTTTCGCAGACCAGAATTCTGATTTTGGGTTCACTTGAGGATTAGACTTGAAAAATGTCCTTTTAATCAAATTAATTAATCTTTGTGTGCCTGCTGCATTTCACTTGCATGTCCAGCCAGTCGATTGCACGGAACTATGACCTTGGAGGCTCGGGGCAACCCGGTCGGTCAAGTCATCATGGGACTGTGTGATCACCCCTGATCTCGTACCATGATTTGGTATATGAAGCATCCTATCGGGTGTGTGTCAAGGGTCCCTTTATTTGACCAAAACCCAGCCTTTGCATAATAGTTTCCGTAGAACCTTTGAATCTTAGGAAATCAATTCTTGATTAGGGTTATGTGCTAGGAAGTTTTGTATGCCCGGAAGGGATTACTTGAGATGATGACGATACTTGCTTGATGAAAGATGAATACCCTTTTAATCACCTTTTAGCAATTTCTCCTCGTGTTACATGACATTTGGAGGACATGCCGAACCTTGATTATAAGATTATACTTCTTACATCATGTTTAGTTAAGCATCATTGACCTTGTATGCATCCGAATTCATGAAAAGTACGGTGATAATCCGGTCATGTGATTCTCCTACCTAGAGAATTTCCTCTTTCCAAAGTTTTATTATTCATTTACTCTTTCAAAAAAAAAATAAAATCTTTCTTCTCCTTTCGAATCGAAATTTCCTTTGTTAAGGTATTTTTTCACTTGATCAATTTCGCAAAGAAATAAATTCGAAAAATCTTTGAAGTTATGAATTTTAAAGAAACCCAAAACATCTTCTAATAAAAGATTAAAAAATTTTGAGAATCATTTTTGAAAAATCTCACCTCTGAGAGGGTAGTAAGGATCATAATGAGAGGAGAAATTGGCGTACTTGACATGAGTGAAGATCTTATGTGATTATGTGCTTATGTGTTAGGATTAGGATTTTTCTTCTTTTTTTGGCATATAGAGTAGGCACACACACACACACATGCATTGCATCCGCATGATATACAAAATAAAAGTTTTGTTAAAATAAAGGTAAAAGGTCTTCTAAAAACAAAAAAATTTAAATTCACTGTAGGAGCGAAAATAGCAAATCAAGCGTGGTTTAGGGACCCCACAGCAAGGCTAGTAAGGAGAGGACGTGCTGACATGGCCGAAGAGAAAAACAACGAAGAAATGTCCGGTTTAAGGGTATTAGTCGAACAGCAAGCGGAACAGATGAGAAGGCAGGCCGAGAACATGAACCGCATGATGGGAATGATAGAAGAACTGAATCACCGACCACCACAAATGAATCCGCCTGTTATGGACCCGCCTTTGGGAGGAGGGGACGGGGATTGGTTCGACGATCAGGAAGCACAATGGAATGACGCACTAAGGGCCAACAGGGACAGAGAAAAAGATGAGAAGGAGAAGCTGCTGACTGAGAAGATAGAAAAGTTGGAAAGGGTAATGCGCAAGGCTCAGGGAGTGGATACCTACCTAATGGAACTGGAAGGGCTGTATGACGGAGTACGCGAAACATTGCCTGCCGGGTTCAAAATGCCAGTTTTTGATAAGTTTGATGGCACCGGGAATCCTCGCAGTCATATCCGGATGTGCATAGGAGCTTTTCAGCCTAGCGGTCTAAGCACTACCATGATGGCCGTTCTATTTCAGCAAACCTTAACAGGAGCTGCTCTATCGTGGTACCTTACACTTGAGCCAAGCAAAACCAGAGTTTGGGAAGAAGTCGTGAAATCGTTTGTGGCCCAGTATGAGTACAATCAAGATCTGGACGTCATTGTTCGAGATCTAGAAATGACCAGGCAAGGGAACAAAGAATCGTTTGCTGAGTATCTGAGCCGATGGAGAGGGAAAGCCAAAAAAATGGTACAGAGAGGCCATCAGAAAAAGACCAAATCCGAATGTTAATGAAAAACCTACAGCCAGTCTATCAAGAGAAGATGAGGTTTCAGTCAATCAACACTTTTGCCGAGGTGTTCGATGTGGGAACCAGGATAGAAGACGCGATTCAAGAAGGAGTGATCAAGAAAGAAGAACAACCAAACCGGTATCGCAGGCCCAGTTATGGATCGAATGGAGGGCATTCAGGGGGTCACTCTGGACCCACCGATGTCAATGCACTTAGCAAGCCAGAAAGAAAATTTGATATCACCAGAAACCAGCCAAGAGGAGGAGGGGATAAGCAACCAAGAAAATTCTCAGATCTGGGAGTATCATTGTCAACCGCTCTTGACAGGCTGTTAGCAAAGGGGCATCTCCGTCAGTTGGAACCACGACCTCTGCCAAGTCCGCTTCCGCCAAATTTCCAAGGGAACCTCTTCTGCAAATTTCATCAGCAGAAAGGCCACTCGACGGATCGATGCATGAGGTTAAGGCATGAAATACAAGACCTCATTGACAACAAAGTGATATCCGAACCGCCTGTCAAAGCCCCTAATGTCACCAAGAATCCTCTGCCAAACCACCGTGCTGTGCCGCCGCCACGGGGCCTTTATTTCTTGGAGATAGAAGAAGTAACCTTTGATCAATCTAAGCTAATCACTAAGTCTGGGGCACCAAGAAAACCATACCTGCTGCCTAAGGACTCAACAATCTGTGCTTTGGGGGATCAGCTAAGGGAAAATTGGTGGATCCAAGAGAGCGACGAGCAAGACGTGAGCCGGTTGGAGGATGACCTTTGGTATGAAAGTGACAAGGAAACAAAGGTGTTAGAGAGTACTTTGAAAGTTAATTCGAAAACCAATAATCTATGGATGAGAGAAGAAGTCAGTCACTTAACCCGGTCAGGCAGACACTTCAAGCCGCACAAACTAGAAGAGGATCACCCGGGGAGAGAACTGGAAAAAGGGAAAGGGAAGGTGAATGAAGAAGAAGAAGAGGACAGGGTTTTAAGGCAGATGAGGAAAACGCAAGCTAACATCACTATCTGGGGACTGCTGATCGCCTCCAAAAAACACAGGCAGGCAGTCTTGGATGCTTTGAACCAATCCGATGTCTCTATCGATACAACGCTGGAAGACCTCGTGGGGATGATCAGTAGGATCCCGGCTCTAGCTATTACTTTCTCGTCCGACGACCTACCTCCCAGAGGGCCCGTGCATAACAAGCCTTTGTATGTCACCGTCGAATGCTTGGGTAACACTGTGCCTGCCTGTCTGGTGGACAATGGATCAGCCTTAAACGTGTGCCCGTTTTGAACTGCCAAGCGCATGGGTTTGGACGAATCAACTTTTATGCCATCTGAGCAAAGGGTGAGAGCATACTACAACACTCAGAGAACTGTCATGGGCATAATTCCCCTTCACCTCGCTGTCGGTCCACTTGAGAAGGAGGCCAAATTTCAGGTCATAGACATTCCTGCATCCTTCAACCTACTACTTGGAAGGCCGTGGTTAGACAGTTTGGGCGCCATACCATCGACAATCCACCAGAAGGTCAAATATGTTTGGAAGAGCAGGGTCTGTAACATCCTCGGGGATAGCTGGGTTCGTCCGTCTGAAGCTTCATCAAGCGCACCAGTCTCAGAGGTACAGCTGCAAGAAGAGGGGACAGGTCTGGGGGGATTCGAGTTCATTAACATGCTGGAAGAGGGAAAGCCGCGAGAGTTCATACCGCTTTATTTTGATCAGCATGCCAGTCCAGTGGTCGCAGGGATCATGAAGAAGATGGGCTTCTTTCCGGGATTAGGATTGGGAAAGAACCTTCAGGGCCTGCCTGAGTTTCCAAGAATTCCTACTCAGACTTACACTCACGGCCTGGGGTATCAGCCAACGAAGAAGGAACTAAGGACAAAGAAGAAGGCTTTCGATGCGCCGCTAGACCCTTACCTCAAGACGCTCAATGGATACTTCGTGAAGGAGGGAGAAGATTTCCCTTTCTGTGGTTTTCCAGAGCCATGGGTGGACCAGAAGGACAAGCGCTTAAAGCCGGGGTTCGAAATCTTCTTCTCCCACGAATTCTCCAAACACAAGGATCCGTTTCTGCAAGTGCCTGAAAAGCCTGTTACTGTCGACGATTGGATCGGTGTACTAGAAGGACCGGTCATGCAGAATCTGTTAAGCAAGGAAGGGGTAGAAGTCAAAGGAAAAGGGGAAGAAAACAAGGGTTTGGAGGTCAAGGCCGAGGAAGGGAATGTTGAGGATGTACTGGAAGAGGATGCGCTGGAAGAAGAGCTGGAACTAGAAGAGGGAGAGAAGACAGACACCAGAGGACTGCCAGGTTGCGTCACTTTGGAGCTCAAGCAAGGAGCCAACAAGGAGTGGGTCTTTGAGTCTAGTGATAAGTATCCCCCTCACCCAGAGTCTGTAATGGCCCAAATGAGGCGTCTTACTATTGCTATGTCTGTTGTAATCACTCCTAACAAAATCAATGAAAGTATGACTGATTCCACCTACTCGAATGCGCTTAATGAATGTGATGAATGTGATGATCATGGAATACCTAATGAATTGCAAAAGTTAATTGACAAAGAATCTACATGTAAAATCATTGAAGACACTCTAACGATTAATCTAGGAAATGAAGATAATCCTCAAAATGTCTTTGTCGGCTCAACACTTAGCAATGAAGAAAGCAAAGAACTAATCAATCTATTAAATGAATTCAAAGACGTTTTTGCATGGTCTTATAATGATATGCCAGGTACTGATCCAAAGATAGTCCAACACCACATCCCTCTCTTTCCCAATTCGAAACCCATAAAACAGAAATTGAGGCGAATGAGGCCAGAATGGGCACTTAAAGTAAAAGAGGAGGTTGAAAAGCAACTAAAGGCTGGATTTTTGATGGTCACCAAGTATCCGGAGTGGATTGCCAACATTGTACCTATCCCAAAGAAGGATGGTCGTGTTAGGGTTTGCGTTGACTTTCGAGATTTAAACAAGGCAAGCCCTAAAGACGATTTCCCATTACCCCACATCGATGTGTTGGTCGATAACACTGCGGGACATGAGCTTCTATCTTTCATGGATGGATTCTCTGGGTATAATCAAATCCTCATGGCACTCGAGGATAGGGAAAAAACCACATTCATCACTCCATGGGGGACGTATTGCTATAGGGTTATGCCATTCGGACTTAAGAATGCAGGTGCGACCTATCAAAGGGTTGCCACCACTTTACTACACGACATGATCCACAAGGAGGTGGAAGTTTATGTGGACGATATGATTGTGAAGTCCAAAGAGAGGGGAGGGCACCTAGAGGCTTTGAGAAAATTCTTTGGGAGATTGAGGGAGTTTAAGATGAGGCTGAACCCGCAGAAATGTACCTTCGGAGTTACCACAGGAAAGTTGTTAGGGTTCCTTATTACTCAAAGGGGGATCGAAGTAGACCCAGCCAAGATAAAAGCCATAACCGAAATGAACCCACCAAGAAATGAGAAAGAACTGAGAGGATTCTTGGGGAGAATACAGTTCATCAGCCGCTTCATTTCCAAACTCACCTTGACCTGTGATCCATTGTTCGAACTGCTTAGAAAAGGAGAAAAATTCAAATGGGACACCCTTTGCCAACAATCCTTCGACAAAATCAAAACCTACCTCCAGAACCCCCCTGTCCTATCACCACCATCACCCGGGAAACCGTTGTTGCTTTATCTCTCCGTATCCGAAGATGCGATGGGATGTATGTTGGCCCAAGAAGGAGAAGAGGGGCACGTGGAGAAGGCCATTTATTACTTGAGCAAGAGAATGATCGGATACGAGTTGAAGTACTCACCCTTGGAAAGAGCCTGTTGGGCCTTAGTCTGGTCTACCCGTCGCCTTCGCCACTACATGCTAGCATTCCCTGTGATATTGATATCCCGAATGGACCCACTAAAATACCTATTCGAAAAACCTGTCTTGACCAGTAGGATTTCCCGTTGGACCATGATGCTGGCTGAATTCAATATCAAATATGTCACTGCCAAGTCCGTGAAAGGGAGGGCTGTCGCCGAGTTTTTAGCCGATCTCGCTGTGGAATTCGAGGAAGAAGGAGAATTCAAGTTCCCAGATGAGGGAATATTGGAGGTGAAGGAGGAGTTGTGGAAAATGTACTTTGATGGAGCAGCCAACCAATTAGGTTACGGGGTCGGAATCATTCTCATAGCACCTGATGGAACCCCTACCCCATTAGCTGTCAAACTCAAATACAACTCAACCAACAATACCGCGGAGTACGAAGCCTGCATAATTGGGATGGAAACGGCCTTGGCTTTGAAAGTCGAACGGATTGATGTCTTCGGAGATTCCAATTTGATCATATCCCAGGTCTGGGGAGATTGGAAAGTAAAGCATGAGAAACTGAGACCTTACCATGATTACCTGGAAAGTCTGAAAGTGCAATTTCAAAAGATTTCTTTTTACTACCTCCCTCGTGAAGAAAACCAATTAGCCGACTCATTGGCTACCTTGGCCTCGATGATCCAAATCCCCTCTAAAACTGCCATGATCCCGCTATCCATAGAAGTAAGGAAACAACCATTGTTTGAAATGGTCGCAGCCGTGGAAGACGAAGAGGAAGTACCGTGGTATGAGGATGTGTGGAAGTTCATTAAAGAAGGAGAATACACCGAGGGAGCCTCAGAAAAGGATAGAAAGGCAATTTGGTGGTTCGCCGCACAATTTGTGATCTATGCAGGTAAATTATGGAAGAAATCCTACACCGGGTACAATCTAGAGTGCCTATATGGAAGGGAAGCTAAGAGAATGATGGAAGAAATTCATGAGGGAGTGTGTGGGCCCCACATGAATGGGCACATGCTAGCAAAGAAGATCATCCGACAGGGATACTATTGGACAACCTTGGACAAAGACTGTTGTGAGTATGTTAGAAGGTGTCACAAATGCCAGATTCATGCGAATTTAATGCACACTCCGCCGTCACAACTTTACAGCATGACCACCCCTCGGCCGTTTTCCGTATGGGGGATCGATATCATTGGTGAGATAATTCCGAGGGCTTCCAATGGGCACTGGTACATAATCGTGGCAATTGATTATTTTACAAAGTGGGTAGAGGCAGCCTCGTATGCAACTTTGAAAGCCAAAGATGTGGTAAGTTTCATCGAGAAAAACATAATCTGCAGGTATGGGGTCCCGAATGAGTTTATCTCCGATCATGGTAGTCACTTCCAAGGAGAAGTCATCCCGCTCTTGGAAAGGTATAAGATCACTCATAACCAATCATCCCCGTACAGGCCGCAGACGAACGGAGCAGTAGAGGCGGCAAACAAAAATGTTAAGGCAATCCTGGGGAAGACGACAGATACATATAAGGATTGGCATGAAAAGCTGCCATTTGCCTTGTGGGGGTACCGGACCTCGGTCAGAGCTTCAACAGGTGCTACGCCGTACTCATTGGTCTACGGAATGGAGGCGGTCCTTCCAATTGAGGTAGAAATACCCTCTCTCAGGGTCTTGGCGGAGTGCGAAGTAACCGAATCAGAATGGGTACAAGAAAGGTATGAGGAGTTGATGTTACTCGACGAGAAGAGGCTGGCCACGATCAACCATACTCGGGGGTACCAGAAGAGGATAGCCCGTGCTTTCAACAAAAGGGTCCGCCCAAGGAAGCTTGCTGAGGGTGACCTTGTCCTCAAAGAACTGAAAGTGCCTGTTTATGACCCCAGAGGTAAATTCAAACCCAACTGGGTCGGGCCGTACATCATTAAGACTCTCCTTTCCGGAGGAGCAGCTTATCTCATGGACCTGGACGGGGTTGAATTTAAACAACCAATTAACCTCGATCGCCTCAAGAAGTATTTTGCTTGAAACCTTTCTTTTCAAAGCCTCCTACCTTGATGAACTACGCTTGACCTGATTCCTGTTAGGGGATACGTAGGCAACCTATTTGGTTCGGTCACTTAAATAAAACTGCCCGAACGGCGTCTTCCTTCATACCTTGAACCGAACTACTCGGGACCTGACGCCCACTCGGGGATAAGTAGGCGGGCTCTCCAAAGCCCTCGGTCCACTCGAAAAACCTGTGCTAAACTAGGGGCAAACTGGCGTTTGAACTACTTCAAAGCCCTAAAGCTAGGGGCAAACTTCGTTTGCTAGCCGAAGAACCCAGATATCTGTCTAAAACCCGTCTTTGGATCTCCTGGCTATCAAGATACATACTATAAAGAAACAAATGAGAGTTCATGGTATAGAAAGAATGAAGCCCAAAGCCAAACTCAAAGCAAGGTAAAGAGCCGAGAAAAGACATTTGAAAGGAGAATTCTTCATAAAAGATTAATTGAAGGGGAAGAACACTTTGATTGAACATGTTAGAACTTTCCTGAAAGATAACACCACTTTTTGAAGAGAAAAATCACATTCAAAAGCGTAAACAAAGAGTAGACAGGGTCTGTCAGAAAGTTTCGTAAAATAGCAAGCTTTTCCCTGTTTTCGTCCACTTTATTATGCATGTGTCCGTCAAGCTTGCCTCGCAATCAAGGCTTGGATCTCTAGGAGATATTCGGTAGTAGTCGCAGTCAGAGTAGGAACCCTCAGAAAAGGAGCAGCCATTCTGCTGGGCCAAGCCTCCATGAAAGCCTTCACAATAGAAGGACGCAAAGGGGACCCCCTGGTGAAATCAGCAGTCACAGATTCGGTAGCATCTTGCACAAGTCCAAACTGACGGACAACCCGGTCAGGAATGTAGAAAATCGTAGCATGCAAACCCGGCAGCCAGATGCCAGGTCGCCCAGGGAGGCGTACAGCAACAGAGCGACAGATCCACGACGGGCAAACCCAACAGATGTCACTAGAAGAGAGGCCCTGAAGCCAACCAAGCCACGCGTCGGCAGACTGAAACAGGCTGTGAATCTCCAAGCGATCATAAGGAAGTGACCCACGGAGATGGGAAGCATGAATGAAGAGGTCCAGACGCTCCATGAGCCAAACTTGCAAGACAAAAGGTGCCCCAGCAGATAACATGATCCCAGCAGCATGAGCATCGCCCAATCCAATCAGAGTTTCACCAAGGACTAGCATAACAACACTTTTCATCTCCCGCAAATCGCAGGCGATGGGTATGAGAGTGTCCGAAGATGATCGAAAGAGAAAGTAAGAGAGCATAGCAATCGACAAGGCACTACGTCGAATGATCTGATACTCACCATTGTAAGGGTCCCCTATGGGAGCATAAACAGAAGAAAGGCGCTCAAAGTCGATTTGCCTGTCATGAACAAAAGAGCCCGCCGCATTCCGAGACATGTGGAGAAGGGTGGCTAAGTCCCGAACATACCCGGCCTGAATCTGAGGAACCATCAATTCAGCAGAAGGATCCGTGTGGAGAATAGCGCTAAACTCCTCAAATAAGGGGCAGATCTCCTGAGAGCCGAAACGAAAGACATTGAGAGCAGGATCCCAACATTGGACGGCGGTGCGAAGTAGACCCTCATTTAGATTCATCTGTTGGAAAGAGAAGAGATCGTTTAGTCTGAAGCACTCAAAATTGAGCTTGTCAATGCCAGAGAGAGTATCCATCCATGGGAAGAGGATTTGAGAACTAATGGGGGCCATTTGGAGAGGAAATGAGAAGAAATGAGAAGTGTTTTGCGGAACTTTGAGAATGAAGGGATATAAATAGAAGAATAAGGCTGTCTACATACCCGCGGTACTCAAAAAAGTGCGGCGGCACTCGATGAAGTGCCGCGCAGCAGTCAGTGAATGCCGTTGCGGCACTTACTGACTGCCGTCGCGGCTCTCACTGAGTGCCGCGGAGACCTAACCGAGTGCCGTTCTGAGTTTTTCATTGGCCAGGATCTGTTTGTAACACGATCAGCCCACCTGCAAACAGAAAAATAAATGAGAAGCAATAAAACGTGTGCATCATGCAGCACGTACAAATACATTCATTCATTCATTCATTCATTCATTTCATTTATTTGTACATTCCAAAAGATAAAAGAAACAAGAGCATTCAAAGATAAAAATAAAGACGGGATTAAGCCATGATCCCACATACGGCAAGAATTGGACCAAGCTATGGTCACACATACGGTGAAAAGCAATAATGTAATAATAAAAGTATTAGGAATGTCTATCCTACCAACTATCAGGGAGCAGCCATCAAAATAAAGCATATGTGTATATATACAGTTATCCACCAAAATAAAAATCCTCTCAAAAAAACAAAAAATGATGATAAAAGCAGGATCAGCTCCGACCCCGACCCCGGCCGCGAGTCTGACGAGTCGTGCGCCTAAGAGGCTCCTCCTCTGACTCGGTCCCGCTGCCTCCACCACTCTCTCCATGTCCGTTGCCTCGGCCTCTGCCACCGCTAGTGCCCTCGCCGCTGCTGAAGCTGACCCACCTGCTGAGATAGGACTCTGATCTCCTCTGCCTGAAATGAGAAAAATAAGTCCAGGCAATGTTGAAATAACGGATAAAATGCTAAGAATAAAAGGAATAAAAGATCATACCTGGGCCCTCAGCTGGGTCGCAGCAGTCGCCCGAGAATAAAAGATTAGTAAGAAGGGGGACAATCAAAATCACCGTCAAAGTGAAAGTGAAAATGAAAGACGGGGAGAAGTCCCTTACCATCCACTCTCGCCCAAGGACCCACTGTCGCACGCTGTGAGCATACGCCAAACCCTTCTCCGCGTAGGCACGCGGGATGACGTCATAATGAATAGGAATAGTGGGGGCGCCCCGTGATAGCCGGGGGATCGTCGTCACGTGGGGCTCACCAAATGAGACGGTCGACATGGTCCAGTCCCACTCAGGCAAGGCAGGAGGGCGAACCGCGGCAGGAACAGGCTGCAAACAAAGGTAATAAAACATGAATAAAAGAATGAAAGATAATTCATAGAAAGGTTGAAAGAATCTTACTCACCCGAGTCACTTCCATCAGAGGGAAGTTCGGCATCAGCTTGGCGGCGCGGAAGGCTGCATATCCGTCAGGATCGTCCAAGAAGCCGTGAATACCGAAGCCGGCTCGAGCAGTCGTGAACTCGCTGCCCTGAAGTGTATTCGTGGCCCTCATAGAGTCGGGAGGAGGGAATGGCACGAAGAATCTGGGGGCCGCTAGTGACTGCCTGGTCACCCTCTCTCCTAGATACCACGCCTGGCCCTCTGGCCCACATAGAAGTCGCCTCGTCGGGTCATACCCGGCCGACTCTCGAATCCCCACACTAGCCTCGGGCAGCACCCTGAGCCACGGCTGCCAGTGTACATGCTCCTCCCGTAGGTTCGTCAGGAAGTTCCTGAACGAAACAAAGTCATGAGCTCTGGTCTTCCGCCCAACCCTGTCCTTCGCGCATTTCAGCCCCTAAGGCATGACAAGGGCGTCAGCGTCGCGTGTCACTGGAGACATCATGCGAAAATACTCGTGGGACCAGATCTGCGATAATAAAATAAGGGGGTTAGTTTCTCAAATTGAATAAATTTCTGAAAGCATAAAAAGGGCAATGAAATGTGAAAATATACCTCCCACGCTCTCCAATACCCGCTGGTAGCAGCCGACCTATCCCGGGAGATGGCACTCATATACCTGTACAGGATAGATAACCCTGCACCAGCCCAATCAAACTCAGCGACTCGGTCCAGACGCTCCAGCGATGCCACCAAGGAAGCAGAAATCCGATCACCCTTGGTGCTCAACAAGGAGCACCCCAGCATGTACATCAAGAAGCCTCGGGCCATCTGCTCGTCGGTAAAGCCGGGTTTCCCCCGGAAGGTATCCATAAACCACCGGGCCGTGACCAAGGCCTCCTCCGGAACCACCCCTAACAACGTCTACATCTGGTCCCACTCCTGGTCTGTCAAATACCTCAGAGGCTCTCCGCCAAAGGCAATCCCTGTGATCATGGAGAAGTCCAATGGCGTCAACGTCATCTCGCCGAATGAAAAGTGAAAAGTACTCGTGGTATCCCACCACCGCTCAGCCAACGCATGCATCTGCTGTAGGTCATTTGAGCTCTTCGTCAAGAGTTTGACGAAGTCTCCAAACCCTGCTGCGTCAATAAGCCCCCGTATGGTCTCACTCAGCTCCGTATACCACTCGTGGCCATGAGCAAGGCTCCCATGCCCCTTCAGCACCTTCGGTTGCAGCTGCAAGAAAGAATAAAAAGGTTTGTTATTAGGGAGTGGATAAAGAAGAAAACAACAACAGTGAATAAATAATAAATAAAGGAGTGTTCATAGGGGATTTCACAAGCAAAGCACTCGTTTGCATTCAAGAGGAAATGAATAAAAGAAAAAAACTCAATATTCTAGCAAGGTTTTGAAAAGAAAAGAAAGAGAAATAGTAGTTTGTTCACATTCTCTAAAATATATGCACATATAAGTTTTGAAAGAGATTTTTGGGCCCGAAAAAGTACAAGTTTCGAAGAGAAATGCGTAATTGCAAACATTCGAGAATCAATAAATGGCACTTGGAATGCCCAAGGAAAACTCGCCAGTGTAGTAAGAACAGGAGAAGGTTCAGGATTGCATTGGATTCTTTATTCACAAGCAATGTATCCCGATTAAATGGCTTTCAAGAGTCTTTGAGAAAAGTCAAAAGGAGAAAATAAAGGATAAGTGTTCGGAATATTCAAACATAACATTCAGTTTTCGAGGTTCATGAGAATTGAAAAGAGAATAAAATAGATTTCCTTTACAAAAGGCATGGAATAAAGTATTCGAGACACTCGGGGATGCCATGAGCACGACATTCGGGACAGGGTATCTAAGGAGTTGTGGCAATCCTACGTTACATTCACGTAAAGAAGGAAATGCGGGAAAGAAATACGAAAAATAAATAAATGGGGAGCGTTTAGCGCTTGAACGCGCGGGCCGACAAATGCTCATCGGGGTCCCTCAGTAGGAGTGTGGCGTCCGGGTGATGAGTAGCAGTGTATCTGGCCTTCTTCTTACATCCTGAACCACTCGCCATAATCTGTCAAAGAAAAAGAGAGAATCCGCGCGTTAGATTAATAAAAATTCGAAAAAATAATGAAATAAACAGGTTTAATCAAACTCTGATCTAGCAGAACTAACCTGTGAATGTCGTAGATCAATATAGGAGTGAGGAAAGAAAAAGAGAAAATTTTCCCCAGAGAGATTTCGAGGGAGAGGAGTTTGAGAGAATGAGAGAAATGTAATAAACCCGGCGGTTTAAGCCACTGCCGCTCAAACGCGGCATTCCGTGCGGCACTCTCCGAGAGCCGCAACGGCACTCCGTGAGTGCCGCGCGGCAGTCACAGACTGCCGCGAAAAACCGCGTGTGCCGCGATTAAGGCGGTTCAAGGATATTTACTTTCCCTCCAAAAATTCAAATCAAGTCCCGAAAATTGAATTTGAGGCCCCAAAAATTGCCCTCATTGCACTTTTGGCCCTCAGGGTCGTTTTTAGGTACACATTGACTACAAATTTTGGAATTTAAGAGTATCTATGAGCCCGTGGGCTCCCAATTTTTTGAAAAGTGTAGATATTTGAGCCCGTGGGCTCCCAATTCTGAAAAGTAAAAATATTTGAGCCCGTGGGCTCCCAATTTTTGAAAATTAAAATTCTAGGCCCGTGGGCCCCGATTCTTGAAAAATTGTAGATGTTTGAGCCCGTGGGCTCCCAATTCTGAAAAGTGAAAATATTAGAGCCCGTGGGCTCCCAATTTTTGAAAATTAAAATTCTGGGCCCGTGGGCCCCGATTCTTGAAAAATTGTAGATGTTTGAGCCTGTGGGCTCCCAATTCTGAATTGAAAATATTTGAGCCCGTGGGCCCAGACTTATATTCTCGGTTCTCGCAACAGATTTGTGTTAACCCCCGTTTTGGGAATATAACATATTTATATTCTCGGTTCTCGCAACAGATTTGCATTAACCCCCGTTTTGAGAATATAACAAATTTATATTCTCGGTTCTCGCAACAGACTTGCGTTAACCCCCGTTTTGGGAATATAACAGACTTATATTCTCGGTTCTCGCAAAAGATTTGCGTTAACCCCCGTTTTGGGAATATAACAGACTTTTATTCTCGGTTCTCGCAACAGACTTGTGTTAACCCCCGTTTTGGGAATATAACAGACTTATATTCTCGGTTCTCGCAACAGATTTGCGTTAATCCCCGTTTTGGGAATATAACAGACTTACATTCTCGGTTCTCGCAACAGATTTGCGTTAACCCCCGTTTTGGGAATATAACAGACTTACATTCTCGGTTCTCGCAACAGATTTGCGTTAACCCCCGTTTTGGGAATATAACAGACTTATATTCTCGGTTCTCGCAACAGATTTGCGTTAACCCCCGTTTTTTGGGAATATAACAGATTTATATTCCCCCCGAGATCAAATCCAAAAAATCAAAAAAATCATGACCCCTGTAAGAGATCTTCGCATCGGTCACTGAATTAGGTGATTTTCCTTAACTAACACGTCACACAAAATGCGTAAGAGAGACATGATGAGAATGACATTTGTACAACCGGTTCAATTCAGAAAGAACCATGGCATGGCATTTGCATCACGATTGGATAGGTGCATTCATCCGTGTGACTACTTGCGTTTGTGTGTGTTCGGTCCCCGTGTTTGAACTACGCTTTGGTCTGATTCCCGATGGGATACGTAGGCAACTCGCCATCGAGCATGACCAGCATGAACCGTTCGTACAGCCAATTTTTGCAACGCATTTTGTTTTTACCTAAATTCGACAGTCTGGTCAAAGGCTTGTCTTCACACAGGCTTTGACATTCACTTATGGGACGCGTTGCCCCACAAGCTCTGTCAAAGAGGGGCAAACTGTAGACACCCCAATTTTGACCAACCGTCGAATTTAGGAGAGTGTCGCCTCCGTATCCGATGATAACAAGGACCGGAAGATTCGAAGTATTCCAAGCTCTTCAGAAAGTTCTCTAAAATGCGGTAAAATTTTACAGAAAAGAGAAAATACCAGGTATTTAGGAGAATTCAGGTATAAAACACAATTTTCGGAAAATATCCTAAAGAATCATTTGCTTTGAAAAAAGAAAAATCTAAAAGGGGGAATCTTAGCTAAAAACGGCACACTGCGGACTGCCGCGGCACTCACTGAGTGCCGCACGGCAGTCACAGAGTGCAGGGCCGGCATTCACCGAGTGCCGCCAGCAATTTCTGACTGTCGTTCACTTTTAAAGTCTGTATTCTGCAGAGCAATACGTATGCGTATGCGAATAAGAACAAAAACTGATAAAGTAAGACTGACAAAAATGCGGCAATCCATTAATTGCCGCGACATTTGATGAATGCCGCGCGGCAGTCGCGTAGTGCCGAGACCGCAGTTAGCAACTACCGCGGCGGCATTCGCGGACTGCCGCGACAGTTTCTGGACTGCCGCGCTGGGCAGCAGTCTGCATAATTTCAGAAAGTACACATTGTACCACCAAATTAGAGAATTACACCTATTTTTTTGCTCCGAAATTCACCAAAAATACCTGGTAATTTTGCCTATAAGAGAGAAGGAGAGATAATACAAGAGGGACAACTACATCAACATATTTTGGAGAGAAAAGAGAAGAGAGTTTAGAGAATTAAGAAGAAGAGTTTGGAAGATCTTCAAAGAATACTTTGAGGATAATTTGGAGGTGATCCCCTATGCCTTAGATTGTTTGTTTACTCTTTTTCTTTTTGGACTTCCAATCCTAAAATCTCTTGTTGTTTTTGTTTGTCAAGCAAGCTTAGGAGTTTCTATTTCTAATTCTCCCTTCCATTTCTTATATATGTTCTTCTCTTGAGAGTCTTGGAGATCTTCAATATCTCTCTTGATCTCTTGAGTATGATCCTTTGAACCTCATGTAAAGCTCATACTCTACATGAAAGTCAAAATTTGATCATCACTTTGTTTTATATAGTTGGATCCAAGTCCATGCCCATGACTTTGATCCTCTAAACTTGGTATTTAATGAAGTCATTCCCTTATTCTTTTTGAAACTTAGGAGTATTAGTCATGTCTTTGTCTCCCATGACCATCAAATGGTAGGAGTACTAAGTTGAATTCAAGCTTTGGTCTATAAAGTTTTGAGTTCATTGTTTGGAATTTTGAGAAGTTCATTTCATACTTCATCAAAATCCATAAGCATAAAGTGACTTTTAGTCTTCAAGGACCATCAAATGGTAAGAAAAGTAGTTTGGTTTAATCTCAACTTCATGTTTTCAATAGTTGAGGTTAACCAACAAAGTTGAACTAGCTAAATAAAAACAGTGAGTTCACGAACTGTTTTTGATCAAAGATTTTTAGTTCGAAATCTAACCGTTGAAATCAAGTGAAACCAACGGGAAAGTGTCAATAACACATCGTTCTACCACTGTAATGTTTTGTTTTGAGGTGGTTTTATGTTTAGAAAGGTTTGATCATGGGTTTTGTGAGACAACCACAATCTGTCCAGAATTTCAGAATAGTTTCAGAACAGCAAATCGATTTTAAAATTGATAGATCAGAGATCTAACCAAGTTTTCATGACCTCTAATAATTTTTTTATAAGAACCTTAATGTGTTATGAAGGTTCCCTAAAACGAATGAAGCAATTCGGACTTGTTTGCTATTTTTAAAAAATCATACAAGATCTCTGGACAGAGAGTTGTAAAATGCTGAGTGATGCCTAGTGTTTTCTACATTCCCGGCGATCGAACCGTTCAAACCTTGATGTTCTTTCTGGGTTAGAAACTAGACTCATAGAGGCATAACATATCCAAAAATCATTCAGATCTAACCGTTGGAAGTATTTTATCTCTATTTTTGAACATCTGGTCTGCTCTCTGTAATTCATAAAAACTGCTACTATTTTTGTCGAGTCTTATTTATTTCAACTCAAATGGTCTCTTAATGCCTTAGGACCCAAATCATACTTTGAATAATGGTAACTTAGCTTAAATCCAGAGGCTAAGTGACCTAAATTAGTGAATAAATCCATGTCTTATTCTTGTTCACATCCATTCATTTATGCACATTAATGCTTATAATTAGAACTAATAATTGGATAAAGTTGGATTTCATGCTTGTTAGATCTAAGCTAGGGAATTAGGATTGATTATTTGACATCATATTATTATGTGAAGCATGTGGACTAATCTTTGTTTTGTAGCGCATTTGAGGTACAATTTCTTATCTCCTTTCTAACTTATTTCGTTCCCTGATTTTATTGACTTTTTAAACCTCATGCGCAACACCTTAGAATTAGGAGCTTGTCTTATATGTATATATGATTAGAGACTTCTTTTTTAGGATTTTCTTTTGTTTGTATGCATCGCACGTTTAAATATCGCTGCTGGATCCCAGGTAAGTTCTCTCGTTCCTTATTGCATATCATATTGCTTGTTACTTGGAATACGTGATTTATGAATGATATTTTGGCCATTAGCAATTTTACACCCTTTGGACATGTTTTTGTAATGTATACGTATATATGTATTAGTTGAGGGCATACTTAGGTTAATAAATTTGATTAAAAGGATGTTGAGTAGAGGCCTATCTCAAGATAGGATGAGAGAGGGTGTTTTTGTCCGACGGGCTCCTTCCTCTCTCATTCCATAATCCCCGGACCTAGTTAATCTTCGGTTTCGCAAACGATCAGTTTCCTTTCAAAATGGTTTCCTAATTTTTCCTTTTAAAAATTAAGTGGCGACTCATTTGTTTTCGAATTTGATTTTGAGAAAGTATTTTAAAAAAAAGGGAAAGCTGTGGGTAAGAAAAATGCGATATCCACAAACGGATACAGAGTCGCCACTTGGTCTTTAAGGAACCAAGAAACCTAATTTGACTCACCCAAATGGATAAAGGGCACTGGTCCTTCATAACCAAATATCTTGGCTCGGGGTTTTGGTACAAGAGAGGAAGGAGCCTTTGTCGCGACTGAAACACCCTCAACTCGCCCCGTCTTTCGACGGGCCTCAATTAGCATCCAAATAATCATCTCATACTATGTATGGTTCGGCAATTAATACTATGATAGTATATTACATTACATAAGAAAACTTGAAATTGGAAGATCTAAAGATAAGATATCATTCATAAGATCTAAGCCAAGTATCACACAATGTAAAGTGAAAGATCACACAAATAAACCTAGGAAAAATCGTCTAATCACGTATCAAATAGTAAAGTTTCCCTAATCTAGAGAGGACATGAATTGTTCTTGAAACAAAAAAATCAAATAAATCAAAATATGCTTAGCAAACTAGTATGATGCATGTTATTCTTTGAGAAAAGAAGACCTTTCAATCCCCAGGATGGATGAGAAAGGAAGATTGGATCGAGGGAAACATGAACATGTGATCAAGTTCATTCCTTATAATCTTCTTAGATTAGGAGTCACAAAAGCTCCAAATCTTTGCATGGATGCAATGTATGTATCTAGATTGTACTAAGGTTGTAGTGTGCCTTGTGTGCATGGAATCCTAGAATGGCTTGGAAGTCTAAAAGGTGTATGAATGAATGAATGAAATCAATATGGGATATGTACAAATATAGTATGAACTACTTCCTAAGATATGAACTAATTTGGAGTGCATGTAAGCATCAAATCAAAGAATGAAAGTTAAAAGGTGCTTGCTGTGAATAGTAGACAAAACAGTAACATGATCTTGTAAAAATGGTAAAGAGGTGTTAGGAATGTTTTCAATGCATGATGTTTTATGGCGATCTTTATTATTGTGTCTAGAACACTACACAAAAAACCAATCTTTAATAACTATCACAGATTGAGAGAAATAATATGAACAATAGAGATCACTCAGAAACAGAGTCCGTACTGTTGACTGAAATGTTGAAAAATCTTAGAAAATTAAAACGAGTGATCTAGAGGCCCATTTTATACAGACCGTTCCCTAAGACATTAAAGTTTAAGGGAAAAATAAGTTGGGACCACCCATTTTGGAAAATATTTCTGAAAAAAAAGTTGGAAGTTAGTCAAGCTACTGTGATAGCAGAGGCAGAATGTTTGGAAGGAATGCTTGGGTCCAAATGGACCATTTTCAAGTACTTCCAAGTCAAACCAAAAATCATGGGTGTTCTCCAATGAGTTCGGAAGACTTTCCAAGTGGCCTTGCATCTATATGTTGAGTATTAAGTTCTAGAGAAATCTTTGAACTCAGCTCACTCACTGTTTTGACTCACTGTTTTGAAGATTTTGGGAAAAATAAGGTTTTCTTTCTTGAAATCAAAATGAGAGGGATTGAGGGGGGTTTTGAAATAGAGGTTTTGAAAGTGTATTTTCAATACTCAATAAAGATTATAACCACTTAAAATGCCAACATTCAACTCATCATCAAGAACCTCCAAGATTGTTGGAGAAACTTATTTTTATTTTGAACATAACTTCAAGAATACCTTGGAGGTATTGAAGTTATGATCATCATCTATCAAACATGTTTTTGAGGTTAAGAGCTACTATCCATAAGGATTCACTCACCTCAAACTTCATGTCATCACTTAGATGATGATGAACTAGTAAGTAAATAAATAAAATCAAAAAGAAATGAGGTGAGAAGAGATGAACATTATATAAACAAGCAAGAAAATAGATAGCAATCAATAGATGATATTCATGATGTATAGAACTTGTAGCATGGTGTTTCACTCATATGTAATGACATTGGACATGGAAGAAGCTTCCACTCTCTTAAATGATCACTAAAATGGTGGTTGGGTGTATTGAATATTGAAGTAAATAGGAGTAATGAGGTAAAAACAAAGTTTAGAACTCACTTTTGTTTTGAAAATCAAAGAAGAAAGCTTCTTTTCTCTCTACTCTAACCTTATCTCTACAACTTTCTCTCCCAAACTTTTTCTAAACTTGCATTTAACCCCCCCAAAATGAAGAGCAATGGGAGGTTTATATAGGCCAACTTGGGGTGGTGTTGGGGTTTTAGAAGTATTCCCATTGGTCCCAAACACCTGAAATCATGAAACTACGTCATTTTGGTTTTAAAATAATCAAAATGGACCCCCAAAAGAAATTACAAAAATACACTGTTCTGGGGGAGAGTGCTGCGGCGGCACTAGGCCAGTGCCGCGGCAGCAGTGGGCCAGTGCCGCGGCGGTACTGCTCCTCCTTCGTCCAGATAATGCTGTTTAGGCCCCCTGAGGTTCCGGTATTCGCGAAAAGGCCCTATTTCGTCCAAAATTCACAGAAAATGCGTATGAACTCCAAACTGAGGTTGTGATATACCGTTGGAAAGGTAATGGAGTCTAATTTACATAAAAAATAGTTTGGGGATAGGTCGCTTTGAAAAGTTTTGCGGTATTCGTGATAAAAGCCGATTTGATCGCCTTTTTCGCCTTTGGAAATTCATAATAAATTCGTTTTAAATCCAGAAATTATGTGCGATATACCGTTGGAAAGCTATCGACCTCTAGTATCCGTGAAAAATATTTGAAAATTGTTTCGGTGCCTCGGTTTCAAAGTCAAATTTTGGTCAAACTGGTCAAACTTGGGATTCCCGGAAAGTTCTGGAAATCTCTGGGAGTTCCCAAGAGCTGACGTTTTCGCTCAATTTTCTTTTGAACCTTGTTTTAATACTTTTCTCATGATTTATAATGATTCCAATGAGCTCGGACGATTTTGGTCAAACTTGGTCAAACCTTGGTCAAACCGGTCAACGGGGACTTTCTGGGAACTTCCGGGACTTCCGGGGGTCTCCGGGAGCTGACGATTTCGTCCGATTTTACTTAAAAAACTCATTTTATTGTTTTTCTTATGACGTAGCATGTTTTCAGAACTTCGGGACCAAATCTGGGAGTCTTCGGGCTTTCAGGGGCATTTTGGTCAATCTGAGCATTCTGAGAGATAGAGCTGACTTCCAGGAGTCCTTTTGAGTCTTTTACGATCATTGTGAACCACCAAGCTATGGGTCTCCTAAATCTGATAGCCAAAAAAATGGGGTGTCTACACCATGCTAAATAATCTTCCGTTGTAAATGTTGAAGAACCATATAACCATAGGACATGATTTTAGGCCTTCTTTGTTTTCTACTCACCGATAAATGATAAATTTCCTTAGTTCGCCATTTGAGCCATTAAAATGCCATTTTTCTTTAATTACCATTATCCTATTTTTGCTCCAATTTGGCCAACTTGGAGCTCACCCCTGAAAGATTGATCAACTTTTAGTGGTGTTAAGGTGATGTGTGATTGAGAAGAAGAAGAAAATAAGATGATGTTTGGGGTGGTTTCCTTGTTATTTATTGAGTATTCGTTTCAAAAGCAACGAGGAGGAAAAGAATAGAGAAAAAGAAAAGAACAAAAGAAAAAAAAAGAATACGAAAAAAAATGAAAAAGAAACAGAAGGAGAAAAAATTGAATGGAATGAAAAGAAGAGAATGAAATGATGAAGTTGGTGGAAGAGAGAATGAAAGAAATCGAACATGCCTTACAATGGCATTCTGAAAACTACCTAATGAATCCTCTCTATCTTTTTTCATTGCCTGGGCTACATTACAACCTTTCAAAAGTCCTATTTGATCCTAGGAAACATGGTTTGGATATGAAAACGATGGGAAGGGGATTAAAACATGGTAATGATTAATTTTTGTTGACTGTTGGCGTCCTATCCATGAGACTGCTATTCTTTTGTGTCATGCATCTTTTTTGAGTCATATGTGAGCATTTCTTATTTTGAAAACATATTTCCGTTGCTTCCATATATTGGATAAATTACACATGTTTGGAGCGTTTCATTTGAGAGTGTATTTCATTGTGAGATTCATAGTCGAAGCATAGTTTGATGGTTATCCGAGTTATATTGGAAGTTCATGACATGCGCGTGTTCATTTGACTACCATATCACACACGTGCAATTTTATGAGAAACTCTATTGATTTATACGATGCATGTGCTTGGGATTGCTTTTCATGATGTACGTAGACATTTGGTTATGTTTCTTCTTCTTCGTTATTCTATTTCAAATCATTGTTTTATGATAAGGAGTATTGAATTTCATTGTTTTCCTTTTTAATAAATTTTTTTTTTGAATGTTGAAAATTTAAACAAAATTTTCTTGTTAGAAGTTAAAACTTTCTTTTTATAAGTTAATAAAGATGGTTGTGGGTGACTTGTCGACGAGAACCCTCACGAGACTTTACTCGTCCGACTGGAGACACCTAAGGGTTTAAAAGGCGTGTTGCATGCGCTAAACGCAATCGTGATCCAAACGAAAATGGAATAGATTTTTATTAGTAGTTTAATTTTTATGTTCTTTTTCCTCGAGGACTAGCAAAATGTAGGTTTCGGGGTGTGATTGGGAGAGAACAAATCCTAATTATACGCCTTAATTCACATTTGTTAGTACTTTTTTATCCTATTTTTGTATATTTTTACTTCGTTTTCTATTTTCTGTCAGGATTTGGAGAAAAGTAAGGATTCCAAGCTCAATGGGTTGAAAAAGCAAGATGAAAGAAGCTAAAAAAGGCACATCGCGCGCTCGGCCAACTCGCGCAAAACCCAATAAATCGCTCGCGTGACCTCCCAGAATCGTGCTCGCGCAACCTATGCAAAAAAGTGAAAATGCGTATTTCAGTGTACTAAAGACTCATACGCGAACTAATTACGTTTGAAAAGCTAAATACCGCAGTTTTAGTGCGAATTGGGTTAGGAAAGCTTCCAAACTTGCTACAAAACTATATATATCCCAAATTAATTCAATTCTTGGGTGCACAACTAAAACTTCAGCCATTGAAGAGAGGAAAGCAAGGAGAAGAAGAAGAAGACCAAGGATTCCCATGGCTTCCTCCATCAACCTCTTGCCGTTCATCAATTCTATGGCCAACTAAACTCAAGATCTAGGGTTTCAATGAAACCCTAGCCAAGTAATAGGGTGTATTTTATGTTTTTATTTTAGTTTTATTATGTATGGATGGCAGTTACATGTTCCGAGGATTTTTATAAATAAATCATGCTTTTATTGATTAAATCGTTACTTTCAAAGTTTACTCTTGTCTTAGATCTATTTTTATTGTAGTGTGCTCAATGATCTACGCTTGTTGTGCTTGTTTAGATTATTTACATGTAATGCTGCTTAAATTGAATTGTGCTATCATACATCTGAATAGTCCATGCCTAGATTAGACGGATTATACCACAACCCTAGTTTAGTGTGGGATAATTCGTGCTAACCGAAGATGAATTATGTTGGTGCTTGAACCATAGTTATTTTCTTAACGGAGGAATTGGGCTTGTAGCTACAATTCCCCATTATCATCCAACTTAATAAGCTAAAGTAATTCGTAAATACCCTTATTATGAAGCTAGTGGTGGATTTGAAATCCTAGGTTCCTTAAACTTATTATAAAAAACAAATATTTAATTGCTTTAATAATTAAGATTTACTTTTATTGTTATTAGTTTAATTCAAATTAAATCCAAAATCCGTTTTTCTTAATTAACTAAATTTAGGTTTAAAAATTAAAGTGCGTAGTATTCAATCTCTGTGAGTTCGACCTTTACTTCCACACTGCAAATCTTTTGAAAGTAAAGCATAAGTAAGCATACTTTTGTATCTTGATTTTGACGAGATCACTAAACGAATCTTAAGATACTAAACTATAACATAAGTTGAGCGGTGTTTTGTGTTATAGATCTTTGTGTGGTTGGGTTACTCACTCAGCTTTGTTCCAATGTTGATGGCATATTACATCCTAGACATTCCCATGTCCTGAGTGTTGCAGGTTCTGTTTTGATAGAGAGGTGAGCCCAGGGTGCAGGACTAAGGAGCTAAGAAAGGTCAGAGTCGAGCTGGAGATCGGAAGATAGTTATTTCCATGTTTAAGCTTATGCATAAGTTTAGTATGGTCTCATGTAATTAGTTTGATATCGTTGTAACTTGTTTACTTCCCGTGTTGTAATTATATTTCAAATGAGATTGAGTTATGTTTATGCTTTAGCAAATCCCTTATTTATGAGCATTGTGCAGAGTTAGAAGGACAGAACAATATTCAACCAGTTACGTGACCTTGGTTTCAAAAGGGGAAATTTACTTTTCCCGATTTTGCCACTCTGGGGCGTGACAAAAGTGCAATCGATTGGACAAAGACCCAATCGATTGGTACTTCATCTTCTTCACAGTGAACGTACTAAAAATGTCCAAAACTCAATTTACACATTAACAATCTATTTTCTTCCTACAAAAACATGTAAAAACAACTCATAAGGCCAGTATGTGAGTTTGAGAACCCACAAATGTGTGTAGATGTGGTGGTGTGTTTACGAAACTTGAAAGCTTTAGCTTCAATGATGGATTCTTTGTTGGGTTTGTGGCCTCAAACCATTACTTTATGTATGAGACATTGACATTTTAAGATATGGATATCAGCTTTACATTTTATTATGTATATTTCTTTCATGAGATGATTGTTGATCCTTAAGTATCATAGTAAGTAATTCGTGTATGTATGAGATATATACAAGTGAGATACAAATTACTATCCTTTGATACTTAGAACTTGTCACAGTAGATGATGAGACTGGATATCTGATCAGGTTTACAATATAGCATGATTAACTACCATTGGATGGAATGATGAATCTCAATCGGTGGAGTAATGCTAGTGCTTGTAGTGCATTCAAGACTGTCAACAGTCGATAGGAACTCATAACTTGTACAAGGTATGTGTTCTCAATTTTGAGACGAATATAGACACAAACTGTGGATATGGATGCTTTGACTTACCAATCAGTGAGGTCTCAATAGAAGATCATTACCTGGGTATCTTTGATATGGCATGTTCATAGGGTTGTGAACATATATTGTCAAGATAGAATCTACCTTCTGATAAAGAGTAAGCATTCACTTGAGAATGTCACCAAGTTGATTACTGAGAACTGCAGTCTTGTTGATGAGTAGTTATCAACATGTTGAGTAATCATGAGAGGTGAATGGGACTCAAGGAATGGAAGATGTAATCATCATTCAAGTTGACAGTAATGGTTATCCAACTACCTGAATATGATTATGAATGCTGACTATAGAGGGACATTAGTACACCATACAAGTCTAGATATTGGTTCGGATTTATTCTTTTGCATTGGAGTGCAATTATCATTTTATAGTGGAGTAAATGTTAACTGGCCAGTTGATTAGTTTGCTGATCAAAGAGTTTGATCATGGGAATTAACAACTGGTCTGAGCCAACAATAAATAGCCTAGGAGGTCCCACTCTTAGCTCTAATAGGATGTTTAGAAAGGCACATGAGGATCTTATCAAGACAGGTTCGATCGATTGAAGGAGTCTCAATCGATTGAAGTCAAGACAGGTTCGATTTGATCTATTAAACATTGTTCAATCGATCGAAGGTTCGATCGATTGAAGCCACTTCGATCGATTGAAAGTTAGGTTGGTTCTAAGAATCTATAAATAGGGCAGCTGCGTTCAAAAATTAGAGTTTATCGTTTTTATAAACCAGAAGCTGCAGAAACTATTTTAAGCTACCCAAACCTTCTCCATCCTCACTATTCGAGATTCCACCATCTCTAGCCTCTCCAGAAAGCATCTACAGGAGTCATAAGCATGAAGACATCCTAGTGGAGACTGCTGCACCACTGAGGAAGAAGAATATCAGAATTGGGTTCAAGACCTGAGGTATAACTCTTCTCCCTCTTTTGTATACACATCTGTAGAATTGATAAGTAGTAGATCCGGGCTACTAATTCAAAATTTTTGAACTTTATTTTCTGCTACGCGTTTAAATAATTTTTTAAACTTAATTTTTCCATCATTCTTTTCTCTCCTTCACTGTCTCCTTTCTATCTCTTCTTCTTCTCTTTTCCTTCTCTTTCTTCTATCTTTCTTCTTGTTCTTCATAGAGTGTGTGTTTGTGTGAGTATGGAAGTGTGTACATGTATGGGTATATATGAATATATATATATGTATGTATAGGTGTATAGCTCAGGGAAATCAACCAAATAACCCTGAGTACAAATTTTTGATCAGTACATATAGGCAAGGGGTTGCATGCCCAAGTATATGCTGTCATTCTTATAAAAAATGCTTGGAGACCAAGTTTCAATCAGGAACAATCGACTGGGGGCAGGTGCTAATCGATTGGGACTAAGGCGGCAAGCGCAAGCGATTGGTATAAGTGGTAATCGATTGGCAAACAAAGTTTTCCAAGACAAGGTTAAGACAAGGTATTAACATAAAAACTCATTGCATATATTTATACATCATAATTATAGTGAAAATATGGGTAATACAGTATTATAAGAAAGAATTAGTTGAGTACGTATCCCAGTGTCTTGTTTGTAAATAAGTGAAGGCAGAACATTAGAAACCACTAGCACTTCTACAATCATTATTGATTCCCCAATAGAAATGGGAACACATAACCACATATTTCATGGTAGGTTTTCCAAGGTCTCAGCAAAGCCACAGTGCTATTTGAGTAATAGTAGACCGCCTCACCAAGTCAATGCATTTCATCGCCTATAGCATGGCATATCTAGTTGAATGTTTGGCCTAGATTTATTTATAGCATATGGTACGGCTACATGGTATACTTGTCTCAATCGTATCGGATTGATATTCATACTTCATTGTAGAATTCTAGAAGAGCCTTTAGATAGTAATGAAAACTTCACTGAAACTTAAGTTCATCCTTTCATCTACAGACTGACAGTCATACATAACAAGCCCGTGTCATTTATTTTGAGAGTTCATAGGAGATGCACTTGCCTTTGATCGAGTTTACCTATAACAACAACAATCACACGAGCATACAGATGCAACTGTTCGAAGATTTGTATAGAAGACCCTGTCAATCACCATTATGTTGGGCTGAAGTTAGAGATACTCAACTTCTTGGGCTAGATATGATTTGAGAAACTAGCGAGAAGACTCAAATCGTGAGAGAGAACATGAAGACAGCACAGTCCAGACACAAGATATGCTGATAAGCGCCTTAAAGATCTAGAGTTTCCTATGGGAGATTATGTACTACTCAAAGTTTCTCTAGTTTGAGGCATTATCAGATTTAGTCAGAAGAGAGGCTAGCCATCAGCACAATTCATCGAACTATTATAAATCCTGGAGCATATAGGAAAGGCGCCTATAAACTTGCCTTACCGCCAAAGATGTCAAGAGTGCACAACATTTTTCATATCAGCATGTTATGGATACGCGGCCACGGGGGATCGACTCTGTTTTGTTTTAAAAAAGATTTGGTTTTGAAATTTGTTGAAAAGTCTGTGAAAATAGATACAGAGTCGCCACTTGGTATTTAGGGAACGAAGAAACCCAATTTGACTCACCCAAATGGATAAAGGGTACCAGATTTTCATAACCAAAGAACTTGGCTTGGGGTTTTGGTACGAAAGAGGAAGGAGCCTTCGCAAAGACTAAAACACCCCCAACTTGCCTCGTCCCTCAACAGGACTCAATTAGTATACAAATAATCATCTTATAATATGTTTGGTTCGACAATTAATACTACGATAAGTTTATTAAATCACACAAGAAACTTGAAATGGAAGATCAAAAGATAAGATATCATTCATAAGATCTAAGCCAAATATCACACAATTTAAAGTGAAAGATCACACATAACAATCCTAGAAAAATCGTCTAATCACATATCAAGTAATCAATTTTTTGCTAGTCTAGAGGGGGGACATGAATTTTTCTTGAAACAAAATAATCAAAGTAAAAAAGTATGCTTAGCAAGCTAGGATGTATGCATGTTGATTCTTGATAAAAAGAAGACATCTCAATCCTCGAGATGGATGAGGAAGGAAGATTTGATCAAGGGAAAGCATGAACGTGTGATCAACTTTATTCCTTCTAATCTTCTTGTATTAGGATTCACAAAAACTCCGAATCTTGCATGGATGCAATGTACGATTCTATGATGTGCAAAGTAGTAGTGTGCTTGTGTTCATGAGTTTTCTAAAGTGACTTAGAAAGTATGAGAATATGTATGAATGCATGAATACTGTTATTACAGGATATTAACAAAAGTGGTATGAACAACTCCCAAAGATATAAGCTAGTTTAGAATGCATGTACACATCTAATCAAGAATAAAAGTCAAAACACACTTGCTGTGAATAGTGGACAGGACAGTGAACTGATTTTATAAAAACAGAAAAGTGAGGTTAGGGGCATGTTAAATTCATCAAACCTTATGGAGATCATCCCTATTAAGTCTAGAACACATAGGAAAAATCCAAATTAAGATTGAAGTTATTGATTGAGAGAAATCATATAAGCAAGAGAGGTTACTCAGAACAGAATCCGTACTATCGACTGAAATGTAGAAATATCTTTGAAAATGAAAACAAACCATTTTGAGGCTCATAATATACGAAAAGTTCCCTAACACTGCAGTTTAAGGAAAAAATGAGTTAGGACCACTCTTTTTCGAAAAGTTTTCTGGAAAACAAGTTGAAAGTCAACTAAAGCTGCTGTGACAAAAAAATAGAATGTTTTAGAAGAATGTTTGGGTCAAAATGGAACCCTTCCAAGTGTATTAAAATTCAACTAAAAATCATGGATATTTCCAAATGCATTAGGAAGACTTTCTAAGTGGTATCACAATCATACATTAAGTATTGAACTCATAATGGTATTTTCAATTTAAAGAACTCACTATTTTTGGATTTTTTTGAGAAAACAAGCATTTATTTCTTGGAAACAAAATGTAGGTAGTTATAGAGAAGTTTTGAGAAGGGGGTTTTGAAAGTGCATTTCCAGCAGTAAATGGAGATTATAATCACTTGGAATATGAACTTCAAACTCACATCAAGAACTTCCAAAGTTATTTGCAAAACATTATTTTATTTTGAACATAACTTCAAGAATACTTAGGGAAGTATTGAAACTAGAATCATCATCCATCAAACATGCTTTTGAGGTCAAGAGCTATTATCCATAAGGATTCACCCTCCTCAAACACCATGTCATCATCTAGATGATGATAAACAAGTAAGTAAATCAAAGAAAATAAAAAAGAAATGAGGTAAGAGGTGATGAGCATCAAAGTAAACAAGCAAGTAATCAATAGTGGTAATCAATGAGATATTGGACTTGTAGCTTGGTGTTTCACTCATATAGAATGACATTTGGACATGGAAGTATATTCCTAACTCATAAATACTCAAGAATGGTTGTTGGGTGTATTGAATATGAGGTATAAAGTGAGATAATGAAGATAAATCAAACTTAGAACTTACTTTTTTATAGAAAATCAGTGGGAAAAGCTCACTTTCTCTCCTCTATCCTTATCTTTATCTCTACAACTTTTCTAAACCTTGTATTTGTCACCCCAAAAATGAGGAGTCAATGGGGGGTTTATATAGGCCAAATTGGGGGAAGTTTGGGATTTAAAAAGGTCTCCCATTGGTCCTAAACTTTTGTAAACAAGCAACTAAGTCGTTTTGGTTTTCAATAATTGAAAATGAAATTACAAAAATGGACAGTCTGGGGAGGAATGCCGCAATAGCATTGGCCCTGTGCTGTGGCAGCTCATGTCCAGTGTCGCGGTGGCACTGCCCCTTAGATGTCTAGATTATTACATTTTTGCCCCTAGAGGTTCCGGTATTCGCGAAAGGCCATATTTTGTCTGAAATTCACACAAAATGCGTATAAACTCCAAATTGAGCTCTTGATATACCATTGGAAAGGTAATGGAGTCTACCTTATATAATAAAAAAATAGTTCAGAGTTAGGTCAGTTTGAAAAGTTTTGCGGTATTCACGATCTAAGCCGACTTGATTGCCATTTTCACATTTGGAAATTCATAATAAATTTACTTTAAGTCAGAAATTATGTGTGATATACCAATAGAACATTGTTGGTTTACAATATCCATGAAAAATATTTGAAAATGATACGGTGCTCCAGTCTCCAAGTCAACTTTTAGGGCAAATCGGTCAAACTGGGGATTTTTGGGAAGTTCTGGGAACCTCTAGGAGCTCCCAAGAGCTGATGTTTTCATCTGATTTACTTTTGAAACTCATTTTAGTACTTTTCACATGATCTAAGATGATCTCGAAACTTTTGGGCAAATTCAGACGACTTTAGTCAAACCCTGGTTAGACCTTGGTCAAACCATTCAACAGAGACTGACAAGTGGGGGTATTTGTAAAATACAACTGTGCTAAAAGAAAGAAACGCATTGATTTAGTTTACAATTCCCTATTATTTTTGTAATTCATATTACAATACCAGCTTTTTTACAATGTGATAAATCTATGATAAGTTTGTGTATTAGCTGTTATTTTGTGCAGATATATTGTTGTGTTATGATCAGGAATGAATAACAGGATAATAAGTAAAGCTTGATTATAAGCAAGGCAATTCAAGATGAAAAGTGGGCTTTGAGCAATCAAAGAACCCTAAAGCGATCGAGGTTTCGATTGATTGAAGCCAGTTCAAGCGCTCGAGTAATTCAAGGTCAAGCGATCGAATGATGTTAGATCGATCGAACATGCCTTTTATTAGATTTTGTGCGCACGTAGTAGAAACGTATTCTGTAACCCTAGCTTTAGGTTTTACTATATATATATTAGTTCTGAACACGTCCAAAGGGACGCCCAACTTTGTTTTTCACAGTTTACATAGAGAGTTTGTTGGTTATGTAGATTTTTCATACATTGGATAATATTTTGCTTTAAAGTTCATAGTTTAATACAAGTTTGCGGTTCATCCAAGTTTTGTTATATTAGTTGTTTGCATTCGGATTGTGATTTTAGTATTATAAGCAGTAATAATCGTAGGTTTGCATGATAGTTTATTATTGATCAATAGTTTTTATAAGTTTCATGTTAAAATCGCAAACAAACACAGCCTTAATGAACTTTTACATTAAAAACACATCTGTGACACTACAGACCATGTCTGAGCAGTCCTAGAGTTAGGAGATCATGATGAAATAGTGATCTCCAGCCTCTGCATGCAACAGTATAAAACCGGTGTTCAATCGATCGAAGTTAGTTTGATCGATCGAAACAGAGATATAGTCAAACGATCAAAGACATTTCGATCAATTGAGAGATGATGATGTTCGATCGATCGAGAGCACGTCGATCTATCGAACCTTCAGATTCTTGGACTTTGCAGTATTCCTAGACTTTCTATTTTTGAGATTTGTTATCAAACTGTCCCCATATGCTCAGTTTGTCAAAACAGTTTCTTAACTTTAAGCCTTAAGGCATTTTTCTTCAATAACGTTTGCAATCCACTTTGAATGCTAACACCATTCAGAATGCGAGTCCTAACCATTGTTTTAAACTGCCTTCATGTGTTTTGAAATCAATTGTGATGATGTAGTCCCGGTCATAAAAGGACTGCTGAATCTTTTATCTTTAGAAAATACAGAATACTATAGAGAGACATACTCCATAGAGCTTTAATGTGACTGCATGGTAGATGGAAAGGTCACTGTGGATTCGTGTCATCCCAACGTCCCCCTTTCATATCGACAAACCGTTTTTAAAATATCGTTTTAGTTAATTAGTTAATCATTAGCTTAATTTAGTTGCTTTATATTAGTAGCTGTTAATTGTGGAACTTCGTGTTCTACACCGTCCTTTAAACATCGAATTTTTATTTTCTTTTTGAGTTTAATCTAAGTAGCTAGTTTAAAACCTTCTCTGTGGGATCGACCTAGACCTATCCAGTACTACTTGCTCATCTACCTATACTTGGGTATAGCACACAAGTGCACACAAAATAATTCACGTGTCAAGTTTTTGGCACCGTTGCCAGGGAAAGGCGACCAACTATTCCTTAGATTACCTCGCTCTGTCTTCATCTATTTCTATTTTTCTTTTTTGTTTTCTTTAGGTTTAAATTCTTTTAGACTTTTTCCTTTCATGTCCGATAATTCCATCGAAGGAATTTTCAGAAATCCATTCTACCTATCTGATTCCTCTGATTCAATCAACCCCGTCACCACACCTACAGAATCAATGGGTGACACTCAAAGTGAAAATGGTGAGAATGTGGTTGTACCTATTGACGATCTCTTACTTCACCGACTCGCTTTCTTGTGGAAAGATTTGCTGCGTCCCTTGCGTGATCTCATGCAACCTGAACATGCACTGAATCCTTCTTATATTCTCATTCCACCCCATGCGGGCAAGTTCCAATTTCAAAATAGAATGATTCAACTCCTTCCAACATTTCACAGAATGGAGAACGAGAAGGCATATATATATGTCAAGGACTTACCAAACACCACTTAGTATTTGGGAAGGTAAAGAACATACAAATATGGGTACAAGCATCAAAATGTATGTGTTATAAAATGATCAAAAGAACTAACCAAAAAAGGCTCAAGTAACATCAAACCACTTGACGATTGTGAGGATGTTTGTAAAACATTCTCTCAAAACTATCCTGTGGATGTAACACGCTTAATGTTATTTCCCTTCACTCTGAAGGATAAAGCAAAAGCATGGCTGCTCACCCTCAAGACAAATTCAATCTTCACCTGGCATGCGATGAACACTGCATTTTTGAAGAAATTCTTCCTACCTCGCATGACCACTGAACTTAAATGCAAATAAACTCCTACAAACAAAAGAGCAATGAAACCTTCACTCAAACTTAGGAGCGTTTCAATGATTTGCTTTTCTCATGCCCACATCACGGGTATGAAAATGGCGAACCATTAGCTACTTTTATGAAGGTCTAAATGGTGAAACAAAAAAACTGGTTGAAACCATGAACTTAGGTCCATTTTCTAGCAAAAACATCAAAGAGGCTGAAGCCCAATTCGAGTGGTTAGCCGAACATGCTCATGAATGGTCGAACTCTGAAGAGGTTTCACGTGCACAGCTAGCAGTTGTAGAGGAGAAAAGTATTTATCAGTTAAAAAGTGAAGATCACCTTATGACCAAATACGAGGAACTTATAAAAAAGGTAGATGAGTTAGGAATGAAAGGAGAAAGCTCTAGGCAGATTTTGCCTGAAGAACCATACGACACATGCAATATGTTGGGACACATAACTCAATACTGTCCCAATGTGTCGTATTGTCAAGAACAGGCCCCCATGGAAATGAACACCATGCAAGGATATAGAGGGGTGGGGAATTCCTATAATAACGACAATAACAATTTTCAAAATAAAAATCAATGGAATCACCCCGGTTTTGATTGGAAAAATGACGCTGGGACCCAAAACCAATATCAGCAACAGCCCTACAACAACAATAACCAATATTAAAGGCAATACAATAGGCAGTCCCAACTATTCAATCAAAATAGATCCAATAACTACAACTAAGCTCAACCCTCTAATAATCCACAGTCAAATGTATATGTGCCACCACATAAAAAGGTGCAAGAGGAAGATCCGCTCTCTAATGCAAATCTAACACAGCAATCAATTCAAATGATGAGTAAAATGTCTGTTACGTTAGAGAGAATGGATGCAAGATAAGAAGGATCGGGTGGAACATTTCCTGCCCAACCAGTTCAAAACCCTAAGGGATACAACAATAGTCCCAATAATCAAGAACATGCAAAAGCCATGACTACTCTGAGAAGCGCCAAGATTATAGGGCACAACATGCCTCTTTCTACACCTAAAGAGTACAAAGAGCATGAAGTGGTAAATACAAACGAGCTAACTACCCAGGATGAGGAGCCATCTACTAATAATGAACCATTAGAAGAAAATGATGAAGCTCCCATAGAAGTTGAAGAAGCTGAGAAATGGCCTGGAAAGGAGCCTATTAAGGACGAATTACCTAAGTGCCCTTTTCCCACACCTTACCCTCAAGGGCTGAAGAAGCCCAAAAATGAGATGAAGAATAAGGAGTTCTTGGAACTGTTTAAACAAGTAAAAATAAACCTTCTACTCCTTGATGCAATTAAGCAAGTGCCGGCATATGCTAAATATCTTAAAGATTTATGCACGGTCCAGAGGCGGCATAGTGTGAAGAAACACGCATATATCGCTTGCCAAGCAAGCGCGATCATTTAAAATGAACTGCCTCCTAAACCCAAAGACCCTGGTACACCTACTGTCTCATGCCAAATTAGGAATAAACACATAGACAATGCACTCCTCGATCTAGGAGCAAGTGTAAACATGCTGCCATACTCTGTTTATAAACAACTAGGGTTAGGTGAACTCAAATCTACTTGAGTTGTACTATAACTGGCAGATAGGTTAGTAAAATGCCCTTGAGGAGTACTAGAGGACGTTCTTGTACAAATAGACTCATTTGTCTTTCCGGTTGATTTTGAAATATTAGACACTGAACCTGTGTCTAATCCATGTGCACGATTCCCGGTGATTTTCAAATATCCATTCCTCAACACAATCGATGCCACGATAAAATAAGAAGTGGTATAATGATCATCGTATTCGGGAATATGACTTTAAATGTCAAAATCTTTTCAAATCTCCGACCTAAAGAATACGAGGATGAAGAGGAAGTAAACTACATTAAAGCAGTCATCGAAGATCAGGCTGATGTGGTCGATTACAAAGATCCTTTGGAGGTAGTTGTGTCATAATTTAACGCTGTCTATCAACCTAACAATTCTACTCCACTGGATGTCGACCTAAATCAAATGTGCCTCATGATGGAAACAAAAGAGGAGGATAGAGTTGAATGCATGTGGGTAACACCATATGAACCATTGCCTCCTAAAACAGAATTAGTTATGCCCTCAAACATTCAGTTTCCTGATTTAGAATTGAAGAAGCTTCCTAAGGAGCTCAAATACGCTTTCCTAGGGATTAAAAAGATGTACCTTGTCATTATATCATTTACTTTAAGTCTCGAACAAGAGGATAAACTAATTCAAATGCTAAAACAACATAAGGGAGCATTGGGATGCACTATTACTGACCTCAAAGGCATAAGTCCATCCATTTGTACCCACAAAATCTATTTGGAAGAAGACGCTAAACCATTACGACAAATGCAAAGGCGTCTAAATCGCAACATGCAAGAGGTAGTCAAAAAGGAAGTTTTAAAGTTACTTGACATTGGGATTATTTATCCTATCTCTGATATCCCTTGGGTTAGCCCAACCCAAGTGGTGCCAAAAAAAGAAGGCATAACAGTTATTCCAAATAAAGACGGGGAGTTGGTACCAACGCGCGTCCCTACCTGATCGAGGATGTGAATTGATTACAGAAATTTAAACATTGGGGCACGGAAATACCACTTTTCTTTGTTGTTCATGGACCAAATGCTATAATGAGTGGCGGGTCACAAGTACTACTATTTTCTAGACGGATATAGTGGATACAATCAGATCAAAATTGCTCCTGAAGATTAAGAGAAAATAACTTTTACGTGTCCTTTTGGTACTTTCGCCTGCAGTCGTATGCCCTTCGGCTTATGCAATGCACTTGCTACTTTTCAGTGCTGCATATTAAGTATCTTCAGTGACATGGTCGAACAAATACTCGAAGTCTTCATGGACGATATCTCTGTGTTTGGCCATAGTTTTGATAATTGCTTAGAAAACTTTGAACATGTGTTAGCACGATGTGAGGACAAATACCTAGTATTAAACTGGGAAAAGGGAATAGTCCTTGGCCATATAATCTCTGATAAAGGTATCCAAGTGGATAAGGCAAAAATCGATATAATCTCAAATCTACCTGTCCCCCGTATAGTTAAAGACATTTGTTCTTTCTTGGAACATGCGGGATTCTATCGTCGATTTATCCAAAATTTTAGTGCAATATCTTGACCACTTTGTGAACTACTTGTTAAAGACAGACCATTTGCATGGTTAAAAAGTTGCCAAACATCTTTCGATGCATTAAAAGACCACCTTACCTCCGTACCAATAATATAGGCATCCGACTGGAGTTTACCTTTTAAACTAATGTGCGATGCTAGCGACTATGGTATTGGCACAATTCTAGGACAGAGGAAGGATAATAAGCCATACGTTATCTACTATGCCAGTCAAACACTGAATGAAGCTCAAATGAATTATATAACTACTAAAAAGGAGCTACTGGCTATAGTATTCGCCTTGGATAAATTTAGGTCTTATCAGATAGGGTCCTCAATTGTCTGTTTTATAGACCAACCGGCCCTCAAATATTTGTTATCCAAGAAAGACGTGAAATAAAGGCTTATCCATTGGATACTCCTACTCCAAGAGTTTGATCTCACAATCAAAGACAAAAAGGGAGTAGAGAATGTGGTCGTAGACCACTTATCTCGGTTAATGTTTGTTGACAATACTAAGCCATTACCGATTAAGGATGAATTTCCAGATGAGCAACTGATGACTATTTCCAATTTACCCTGGTATGCGGACATAGTAAATTATCTTGTCATGGGAGAAACCCCCAGGCATTGGTCAAATCGAGATAAGAAACGATTCCTCTCGTTTTCACATCACTTCTTCTTGGATGACCCGCACCTTTTCAAATATTGCACTGATTAGGTCATCTGACGTTGTGTTTTGAATGAGGATATAACCATAATCCTAGCATCGTGCCATTCTGAGGCTTGTGGTGGCCACTTCGCTTCACAAAAGACCGTAAAAAAAGTCTTACACAATAGTTTTTATTGGCCCACCATATTCAAAGATGCCTATTCCTTTTGCAAATCGTGCCAATGTTGTCAAAAGCTTGGTACAATTTCAAAAAGGAATGCTATGCCCTTAACCCCTATTATCACAATTGAAATATTCAATTATTGGGGTATAGATTTCATGGGCTTGTTTCTAAAATCAAACAACTGTGAATACATACTCCTAGCTATGGAATATGTCTCAAAATGGGTAGAACCAAAATCAACGAGACGCAATGACCAAAAAATAGTAATGTCCTTTCTTAAGGAACATATTTTGTCAAGTTTTGGAACCCCGAGGGCGTTAATAAGTGACCAAGGCAAGCACTTTTGCAATAGGCTTTTGGAGTCACTCCTCAAGAAATACGGGGTTAAACACAAGATCGCACTAGCTTACTACCCACAAACTAACGGGCAAGTAGAGTTGGCTAACTGAGAAATAAAGTATATTCTCAAAAAGATGGTTAGCTCCAATTGGGCATGCAAACTGACCGATGCTCTATGGGCGTACCATACCACGTATAAAACAAACCTGGGAATGTCCCCGTATAGGCTAGTGTACAAAAATTCTTGCCACCTCCCTGTCGAGATTGAGCATAAAGCATACTGGGCGACTCACTCATTAAACTTTGATATTAAAGAGGGAGGTCAGCTAAGAAAACTCCAACACATAGAGCTAGAGGAAATCTGTAGAGATGCGTATGACTCTGTGAATTTGCATAAGGAAAGGTTGAAGGCTCGCCATAATTGAACAATTTTTCAAAAAACATTTGAGTCGGGGCAGAAAGTCTTGTTGTATGGCTCTCTCCTTCACCTTTTCCCAGGTAAGCTCCGATCCCAGTGGACAGGTCTATTTATCGTGAAATCTATTTTTCCACATGGGGCCGTCGAGCTCATAAATCCCAAGAACGATGAAAATTTTAAGGTTAATGACCAAAGGTTATAGCTGCTCTTGTAAACTTCCAAACCGAAGCTGAGCACATCCAACTGGATGATCCCAACTATTCTTCCTCCTAAAATACCAAAATGAGTCACAACCTATTGTTATAAACTTTTCATTTCTTGAGTTTTGTTTATTTTCTGCTATTTTTTAATTTTTTTCTTCTTCTTGAATGTGATGTTATTCTTAATCCACTATTCCTTGTATCACTTAACTGCAGATTCCAAAATGAGAGATGATGATGTCCATTCGATAAGCTCTTGGCCGATTCTAAATATCAAAAAGCGCCATGCATAGCTAAGGAGGTTGCATTCTTCCTTTCACCATCTGGCGGGCCAGATGCGAATGTTTTCATCGACATCTCTCATGGATACATCCCGTACCCACTAGCTCTCCTTGACATTAATCCTTTTAAAAATATGGAACCCCCCAAAGAAGGAGAAGCAGAAGATCACTTTTTTGGTGAGGTTAACGATGCACTCCTCGAGCAGTGGGAGAATGACTCGATGTAGGAACCTTGGGAAGAGGATGACTTACAAGATGTTGTGCCTGAATGCCACAATGCTGTTTTCACATTTGTCGATGACTTTCTCCTTCTCAAGCTGGTCCTATACCTCTATGTGCACCTTAGATACTTACTGTTTAGGCTTTAATGTCCTTTACCAGCTAGTGCACGCTGGGCATTCATGCCAATAGTGAGGTTAGGATAATGTCATATTCCCCTTTGTTTTATTTCTTTCAGTTGTTTTTATTTCTTATTTATTTCTTGTCTTATCCTCCTTTGTGTTTTCTTCTGTTTTCCTTGTCTAGGATTATCACTATGAACCACAACAGTCTACCAGTGTTCCTTCCGCACTTACCATTTCATGGACCTCCCATAGGGTCCCCTGGTACTCTACCGCAAGAGAAAGAAAAGTTGCAGAATTACACTCCTGTACCTATGACGACGTCAAGCTCACCTAGATCACCTCTTGCTTGCGCTTTAAATTCTTTGGAGGTTTCAGACGGATTCGATGATATTCTCGATTCTTTAAGATCCTTTTGGAATCGTGAATTATCGAGTTTGGACTCTGGTTTCAACGATTTGGCAGAGTATGAAGCAATTGTTGAAGAAGAAGTTTTCATGCTTGAAGAATAGTGGATCACTTCAATTGTAGTTTTCCATTTGTCTATTCTTTTGTAATTGAAGTGTAATCATAGACAAATCTTAGTTATCTTTAGTTTATTTCTAGTTTTTCATTGTAATAAGGTCTTAAGTACCAAGTGGGGAAATACTTTTGCAAAAAGAATGCTCTTAAAATTCATATTTATAAAATTTGCAACTTCATATTACTATAATGATCAATTCTGGCTTACATGCTCTGGGTTTGCACTGTATTTAGACTTTTCTTGTTTGTCCAGAACTATTTTCTATTAGTTGGGATTGCACAGGTACTCTATTCAAAGAGTTCTTAGAATTCTAGAGTTCAATCGAACGAAATCCTCTCGATCGATCCAAGTCTTGGACTCCTCGAGCGCTTTGAAATGACTCAATTGATTGATCGTTCGATCGATCGAAAACTCATGATTGATCAAACCTTGTTTTTAAATGAGGCATCTAGCATACTTCATCAATCTTTTCCTCTCCTTCATTTTTTTCTTTCAAGCAATTCAGAGAGAGAGAGCTCATGCAATTTTCACCCCTTACTTACACATATTAATTGAGGCACCCTTGTCAACCCCCCCCCCCCCCTCCCCCACATCGTCCAAGTCATCATCCTCATCACCTCTCCTATGCGTGTAATCAAGGTAAGGTCCTGAGACCCTCCTGGTTCTTTTTCATTCGAAAATATATGGGGGAGCACCCCATTGGTCCTAAGACCATTTACTACTCTTCTTAGTCATAGATTTTTGGTTTGCTTGTCATTTCTATTCTTCTTTCTTGTCTCTATGTATCTCTCTGTTCTCGATCAATTGATGGGCTTGAGCGCTCGAGCGTGGCCCTTGTCCAATCGATCGCGAAACGTTCAATCGATCGAATTGAAGCTGTGACAGTTTCTCCTTTTAATTAGTCTTTTCTTCTATTTCTCTATTTCAGGGACCTCACGATGAATCCTGTTATGGGATACCATAAAGAGAAACCCTTTGACCTCACCGTACCCAATCCGGTTCCACACCATGGCTTCTACAATACTCCTGATCGATAATGGTTCACCCGATACTTCCAATCTTCTAAAGGTGATGATCGAGTAACCTCTCGAGACGGCGTGGCTCTCCACTCCCTGGTACTTAGCCTAGATACGAACGATGCCACACTGGTTCAATTTACTCTTGCAATCTAAGAGAGTAAATCTTTCTTGTATCCATGAGGCCTGTGCCATGATGATACACGATCCGGCTGCCCCATTCACTTACAGATCCTTTTTTCTCGACCGGGAGTTTATATTCAGTCCATCCACTCTCATAGCTGCTATACGAGTACCTGAGGTACCTGATTATGTATGCCTACATCGACCAGATGCACCTGAGACCTCATCGACCACTATAATTTAGGAGATCACAGGCGGCGCCGTTCCACCGTATCATTGATTGAGGACCACTACCTCACAAATAATTATCACATGTTGTACCTCGCACTCAGCAATTGCATTTTGGTGACCTCCTACCGGGAGAAGATAAGTCGCATGGTATGCGTGAGTCTTATATGCAGTAGGGACATGGCAGCCAGTCTATTTACCTTGCCTCTACATTGATTTCATAATCCACCCCACCCACTACATCGTCGCCAAGAAGCACTTGAAAGGTGCTTGGGCTATCCATCGGGTCATTGCTCTGGCCAGACTCCCCCAGCTACCCACTGATGTGGTTCGGACTTTCTCTAGCCGCTTTGGAGAGACAGCTTCCCGCCGCTTAGATGCTTAGAAGAGGAAGAGAAAAGGGAAAGGAAAAGCAAAGATGGGTGCGAAGAAGAAGAGGGGTGGATGCACCAATACAGAGGGTGCGGCTTGTGGGACGCCTTCAGAGGTTGAGGAGCACGAGTTCGACGACGAGAGAGATCCTATTGAGGAGGTTGAAATATTCAAGCTGAGACAGTGATCTCAGGCTCCAGCCCAGGAAGAGTCTTCTTCTGTATTTCTAAACTCTCCATACATTGTTTATTGAGGAGAGGGAGGCACGGATGCAACTCGAGGGTAAGGTTGATTTCTTCACTACACTGCTCACTTGGTTCTTGGACTAGTTAGGGGTCCCCCAGTCTTTCCATACATCTACCCATCACCCAGCTACCCCACCTACGTCTGACCCTTCATCATCTACTCCACCACCTACATCTACCCCACCATCCTCCACCGACATCTTCTATCCTTCTGCTCCATCCACATCAACGACCCCACCGATTCTCTTCTATCCTTTTGCTCCATCCACATCAACGACCCCGCCGATTCTCTCTGAGATACCACCTCCACCACCTCCGGTTGTGCCAGTGCCTTTTGAGACTACTCCTTCGGACACTACTGCGAGTGACCCGATAATGGCTCTTGCTATTGCTGAGGGTAGAGGTGCTGATGCTCCAGACGTGCCAATCGAGATCTTATCTGATTTGGCTGATGATTAGTGATTCATGCTAGTTGAGAGTATGGGAGTTTTGTTGTATTTATTTTCTTTTTGTTTCCTCTCTCCGCTCTCTTAGCTCTATTTTTTTTTTTTGGATATTTGGACTTTGTGATCACTGTCTGTACTATTATTGTTCTATATTTCCAGTGATTGGTGGGGATTGGTGGTGTGATATCCATGGATTATATTTTTTTTATTACTATATCTATTGATCTGTGTGCTTGGAGATTGTATGCTTTATGTACAAGTTGCTATGATTGCTGTTATTGCTTTGGTTCTATTAGGTGATATCCATCTATTTTCATTTGAAAATCAACTTCTGAGGACATTGTTATTTTCAGTTAGGGGTGGGATGCAGATAGATATACACCTATACATGTTCACATTTAGCACTCTGGATATTTCATGGCAATTATCATATTCTCAATTAAAATTAAATTAGAAAATTTGAAAATTTGAAAATTTGAAAATTTGAAAATTTTTGATATAGTTTGAACTTAAATGATAGAATAACTTCAAACTCTCACTCTTGATTGGTTGTTTATGAATCAATGACACATTCGTATTTGTCTCATCCTTTTATAAATTTGGTGCATGCGCTTTTCTTGTATCACTAGGATGATTGCATGTGTTGACCTTTCATGTATCCAACATCCATATGCACGTGTTGATAGCTATGTAGAAAACCTAAAAATGAGTTAATACGACTTTTGTGCTAAAAGAATGAATAGTGGAAACTAATTACCCTTAGTGAGTTTTTGATCCAATCTTCATTTCTGAGGGAATTGTCACATAAATTTGATCTGTTTTTCTTGATTATGCTTATAAAAGTTCATTGAAATAGTCTCGATTAATTTTCTTCATTTTGGTTGTTTACTAGAGGAGAACGTTAAGGATTTACAAACTAAACTCAATGAACATTGAAATGCTTAAACTAAGAACTTGAGAAAATGATTTAAGCCATCGCTTCCCATTCCCTAATCTATACATATCCCTTTACCTATATCCAAGGAGCTGTTTCATTTCTAAACCCACACCGATTCAATATTTTCAAGTTTCTTTCGAGAATACAAATTCTTAACTTAATACCTTGACCCCAATTGACCTTTAGTATGAATAAATTGTCAAAGTATGTGGTTGGAGGAGAGTAGTTGTGGGAGGTTTTAAAAATAAAAATAATAATAATAATAAAATAAAATAAAAGGACGAAAAGAAACGCTTGAATGTGAAAAGGGAGTTTATATTAAAAAAAACATATGCAAAGAAGGGAAGTCGGTTGGAGATGTGAAAAGAACTAAATGAGGAGATAGACTTCATCACATACTAAGACGCATATTTTCTCTCTCATCATCTTTAGCTACCATAAAAAAAACTAAAAATCTAAAGTCTTAATGATTCTTAACAAATTAGTTTGAACATGAATGTGTAAATTGGGTTATCCACGATTTTTCGCTCCTCTAGTAAGTAGTATTTTATGCGTGAGACTATACACTCTAAATGTTCATTGTTCATAGAGTCAAGTATGAAATCATTAGTAACCAGAATATCACTCCTATCTAAGCTTTCATACAACATGTGATCATTATTAAACAAGTCTCTATGAGATGTTCCTTTTTTAGTGTAAACCAATGTGAGATTTGAGTTGAAACTACAAGTTCTAGAGGTACAATAGTCTAAATAACTCTAAATAAGGTTTGACGTATAGCTGTTAACTCCACACACACAGATGAATGGATGTGATACATTTCTTATATCCATGTTGGTGGCATGAGGAGCATGTGAATTTCTTTCATGGTCTAATTGAGATTAATATGTCATTGTAGAGCTGAATTAGCAATTGAATAAGAGGGAGTGTTTAAAAGTTTTTCTATATCTTTTTGAATTTAAAATGGAGAATTTTGTGGGTATATTCACTGCAAACCCTCACGAGACAACACTCGTCCACTAGGGGGAACCTAGGGGTTTAACGGTTTATTGCATTCACTAAATACAATCGTGATTCCTGCGAAAGTAAATTAGGAAGTATCTCTTTCTATTAGGTTAGTTTGTCTTAGTTTATTTTGTTTTCTTTTAGTCATTGTAGTAGTAGTTTAGCTTGTTTTTATTATCGCTTTATCACTAGGGACTAGCAATAAGCTAGTTGGGGGTTGTGACAAGCGGGGATATTTGTAAAATACAACCGCGCTAAAAGAAGGAAATACACTAATTTAGTTTACAATTCCCTATTATTTCTGCAATTCATATTATAATACCAGCTTTTTTACAATGTGATAAATCTATGATAAGTTTGTGTATTAGCTGTTGTTTTGTGCAGATATGCTGACGTGTCGTGATCAGGAATGAATAACAGGATAAAAAGGAAAGCTTGATTATGACCAAGGCAATTCAAAATGAAAAGTGGGCTTTAAGAGATCAAAGAACCCACCCTAAACCGATCGAGTTTTGATCGATCGAAGCTAGTTCAAGCACTTGAGTAATTCAGGGTCAAGCGATTGATTGATGTTTGATTGAATGAACATGCCTTTTATCAGATTTTGCGCGCATGGAGTAGAAGCGTATTCTATATCCCTAGCTTTAGGTTTTACTATATATATTAGTTCTGAACACGTCTAAAGGACGCCCAACTATATTTTTCACAATTTACATAGAGAGAGAGAGAGAGAGAGAGAGAGAGAGAGAGAGAGAGTTTGTTGGTTTTGTAGGTTTTTCATACATTGGATATTATTTTGCTTTGAAGTTCATAGTTTAATACAAGTTTGCAATTCAACTAGGTTTCGTTATATTAGTTGTTTACATTCTGCTTATGATTTCTAGTAGTATAAGTAATAATCGTAGGTTTGCATGATAGTTTATTGTTGATCAATAGTCTCTATAAGTTTCATGTTAAAATCTCAAACAAACACAGCCTTAATGAACTTTTACGTTAAAAACACATCTGTGACACTTCAGACCATGTCTGAGTAGTCCTAGAGTTGGGACATCACGATCAAATAGTGATCTCTAGCCTCTGCCATGCAGTAGTATAAAATATGTGTTCGATCGATCGAAGTTAGTTCGATCGATCGAAATAGAGATACAGTCAAGCGATTGAAGACATTTTGATCGATTGAGAAATGATGATGTTCGATCGATCGAGAGCGCGTCAATCAATCGAACCTTTAGATTCTTGGGTTGATCCTTTGTAGTATTCCTAGACTTTTTGTTTTCAAGATTTGTTGTCAAATTGTCCCCAATGCTCAGTTTGCCAAAACAGTTTCTTAACTTTAAGCCTTAAAGCATTTTTCTTCAATAACTTTTGCAAACCACTTTGAATGCTAACACCATTCAGAGTGCGAGTCCTGATTATTGTTTTAAACCACCTTCATGTGTTTTGAAATCAATTGTGATGATGTAGTCCCAGTCATGAAAGGACTGCTGAATCTTTATCTTTAGAAAATACGGAATACTGTAGGGAGACGTACTCCATAGAGCTTTAATGTGACTGCATGGTAGATGGCAAGGTCAATGTGGATTCGTGTAATCCCAACGTCCCCCTTTCATAAAGACAAACCATTTTTAAAATATCATTTTAGTTAATTAGTTAATCATTAGCTTAATTTAGTTGCTTTATTTTAGTAGTTGTTAATTATGGAATTTCGTATTCTACACCTTTCTCTAAACATCGATTTTATATTTTCTTTTTAGGTTTAATCTAAGTAGCTAGTTTCAAACCTTCTCTGTGGGATCAACTTCCACCTATCCAGTACTACCTGCACGTCTACCTACACTTGGGTATAGCACACAAGTGTACACAAAAGTCCGGGACTTTTGGAAACTTCTAGGACTTTTAAGAGCCTCTGAGAGCTGACAATTTCATTTAATTTTATTTTAAAACTCATTTTATTACTTTTCATATGATCTAGTGTGTTTCCCTAACTTTAAATCCGAACCTGGGAGCGTATGGGCTTTCAGGAGCATTTTGGTCATTTGTACCACTATTTGAGCATTTGAGGGATATAACCAACTTCTGGGAGTCTTTTTTGAGTCTCCTACATCTTATAGCTGAAAATAATGGGGTGTCTACAGTTTGCCCCATTATGGCATAAACTTACGAGGCAATGCATGTCGTAAGCGAGTGCTAAACCTTTGAATAGACATTTCTTTTGGAGGCTATGGATTTAGGATAAAAAGCTTTACAAAAATTGAAGGATAAAAACATCATGATGAGGCTGGTCATGCTCTGCGTGAGCTGCCTACGTATCCCAAGGAGAAACAGACCAGAGCATAGTTCAGGAAGTATGTTTCGCATATGAATGTATTCAGATGTGGGGTCCCTAAGGATGACAGTCGAAGATGAAGTTTGAAGGATAACTAACAGACATGGAAACTCTAGAAATTAGACGACAGACAGGATCCCTAACTTAACCAACAGACATGGAAGCCCTGAGATGTCAAACGACAGAGATGGGAGCCTTGACATGTCAAGTATGGGAAAAACAGGTTTAAAAGTTATTTAAAACGCGCAGCGGAAAGATTGAGTTTCAAAAACTTTTGGTATCCCAGGATCTACTACTCGTTAATTCCATAGATGCGTATACTAAAGAAGGAGAAGAAATATACCTCAGGTCTTGAACCCAATTCTGATTTTCTTTCTCCGAGATGGAGCAGCAGCCTCCACTAGGTTGTCTTCACCCTTATGTCTCCTACGAATGCTTCCCGGATAGGCTAGAGATGGTGGGATTTTCTAATGGAGAGGATAAGGAGGGTTTGGGAGCTCTAAAATAGTTTTTGCAGCTTCTGACGTTCAAAATGACGAACTCTCTTTTTTCTAGACGCAGTTGCCCTATTTATAGATTCCCAGAACCGACCTAATGTTTGAGAAATTGAAGTGCATTCGATTGTTCGAGACTTTGATTGATTGAACCGCCTTTGAGCGATCAAACCCGCCAAGACTTCAATCGATCGAGACACGTTCGATCGATCGAACCCGCCTTGACTAGATCCTCATGTGCCTTTCTAAGCATCCTAGCAGAGCTAAGAGTGGGACCTCCTAGGCTCTTTATTGTTGGCTCTGACTAGTTTGTTAATTACCATGACCAAACTCTTTGATCAGCAAACTAACTAACTGGTCAGTTAACATTTACTCCATTATAAAACGATAACTAAACTCCAAAGCAAAAGAACATATCCGAAGCGATAACTAGACTTATATGGCGTACTAATGTCCCTCTACCGTCAGCATTCGTAATCATATTCAGGTATTTGGATTACTATTACTGTCAACCTGAATCATGATTACTTCTTGTATTCCTTGAGTTCCATTCACCTCTCATGATTACCAAACATGTTGATAACTACTTATCAACAAGACTGCAGTTCTCAGTAATCAACTTGGTGATATTCTCAAGGGAATGCTTATTCTGAATCAGAGGGTAGATTCTATCTTGATAATATATGTTCATAACCCTACGAACATGACATACCCATGATACCCAGGTGTTGATCTTCTATAGACCTCATTGATTGGTAAGTCAATGCATCCATATCCACAGTCTGTGTTCATAATCGTCTCAAGATTGAGAACACGTACCTTATACAAGTTATGAGTTCCTATTTACTGTTTAACAGTCTTGAGTGTGAATAGGAAAGCTCAGGTCCGTCAATGCACTATAAGCACTAGCATATTAATTAAGAGTTACACTCTAGTGATTGAGATTAACCACTCCATCCAATGGTAGTTAATCATGCTATAGTGTAAACCTGATGAGATATCCAGTCTCATCATCCACTGTGACAAGTTCTAAGTAATAAAGAATAGTAATTCGTATCTCAGTTGTATGTATCTCATACATACACGAATTACTGACTATGATACTTAAGGATAACAATCATCCCTTGAAAGAAACATACATAACTAAATGTAAAGCTAATATCCATATATTAAAATGTCAATGTCTCATATATAAAGTAATGGTTTGAGGGCACAAACCCAACATCAAGCAACTGACATGGAAGCCCTAAATATTAAGCGACGAATATGGAAACCCTGAGATGTCAAGCGAAAGACATGGAAGCCCAAGATGTCAAGTGATGGACATGGAAGCCCTAAGATGTCAAGCAACTGTCACGCCCCGGCTTAGCCAAAATATGGAAAAATTTAAAATTTTCATCTTGGACCCTGAGGCATGTGACTGGTGGAAGTACCGAATTGTCCATGACCAAAATAATAATAACTAAATGCTATGACAAAAGGGTAAAAGCAACATCTACTACTGGACTATGTTACAATGAAAGGCTACAACGGTACTGGCTAATTAAATACATAAGAGTCTTATGGCTCTCGGCCTTGCAAAAACTATTACAAAAATATGATAAATCTTATGATTACAACAAAAATATTTACAAAGGGAAGCTACTGGTCTTCTTCCTAACTTGCATAACCATAATCCTCTTCAGTATAATCTTCTTTCACGTTATATTCTTAAGTAGCTCCATAGCCGGTGTTCTTTTAACCTGGATAAGCTGGACATGGGAATGTCCAGCGACATGAACATTGTCAGCTTATGAAAGCTGAGTGAGAAAACTAAATCAAATGGAACGTATATAGTAAAGCACAACAGAGATACCCTTATTACTTTTTAACACGTCTTTTAAGATCTTTGCATTCTCACCATCGAGTTATAAGTACCAATATACCCGACCACGTATTCAAAAAGAAAATGTCCAACTGAGAAAACTCGTCTCGACATTCTTAATGCCACTATCATCTGTTGCCAACATCCGACATCATTTACTAACACAAAACATCTCTTACTAACTAAACCATCTTTCATTTACCAAAACACCTTCCACCAACCGAAACATCTTTTAACAACCACCTCGTCATGAAGAATCGAAGTGTTAGGGAGTGTAAGAATATCAATTCCATCATGAAGAACCGAAAGGAGTCTTCACTCTAAGAAACACCACTTCACCATTACGAAAAATCGAAGTGTTTATGGAGTGCAAGAACATCCATTCCATCACTAAGAACCAAAAGGAGTCTTCACTCTAAGAAACACCACTTCGCCATCACGAAGAACCGAAGTGTTTACGGAGTGCAAGAATATCCATTCCATCACTAAGAACCGAAAGGAGTCTTCACTCTAAGAAACACCACTTTGCCATCACGAAGAACCGAAGCGTTTACGGAGTGCAAGAACATTCATTCCATCACTAAGAACCGAAAGGAGTCTTCACTCTAAGAAACACCACTTCGCCATCACAAAGAACCGAAACATTTACGGAGTACAAGAACATCCATTTCATCACTAAGAACAGAAAGGAGTCTTCACTCTAAGAAACACCACTTCGCCATTACGAAGAACCGAAGCATTTATTGAGTGAAAAACATTCATTCCATCACTACGAACCGAAAGGAGTCTTCACTCTAAGAACAACCACTTCAGCATCATGAAGAACCGAAGCATTAACCATACCCCTTTCGTCACGAAGACCCGAAAGGATACAAAATAGTCATCACTTCACAACCCATCACACACATCCTTTACTCACTATCCCAGCCTCCGCGGCTTGATTTACCTATCCAACACTTATCCTTGACATACGCTGCTCCTAACCAAGCACAATCAATCCTTATATATCCTTGACCGCATTTGTGTCACTCGTTCCATGGTTTAATTTGTTAATACTTTCATTTCAACATACAAGGTTGCGTTCATACGTCTGTTGTTCTATTTTATGTCATAATATACCCATGAAGTCAAAATTAATGTCGTCGTTCAGCTTACGGCTTTAATAGCTCCTTAAGGAAACTTTTCCCAGAAAAACTTCCCAGAAACCGGTTTCTCCCATAAATCAGTTTCGGGAACCAAATTATTAAATCCTCTATTTTTATGCAATGTACAATCATTTAAGCTTAGGGTACGCAAATTATGTACTCTTATGAGTAGTATAACATGTCTACAGTAGTGTAGATACTCCATATATATACATATATATATATCCAAGCATTGGTCTATGTACAACTAATTCAAGCTTATGTTAAGATTTCAAAGCATCATCTTGGTTATACTTGTAAAATACATGCATGGGTTCATTTTCATGTCTATAAAACTACATAGACCCTTAAGATATTCATCTACTCGATAGCACTACCATAGCACAAGATATTCATAGCCACAGAGGTATTGGAGAAAAAGCATCATCAATAAACACATCATACAAGTAGTTGTACAATCTGCCAGGAATTAATTTTACTATGTCGACTGAATTGATATGATTTATTTGGGCATGATAAATTGATTTTTAGATCAAACTCAAAACTAGAACATTGTAGATAATTAGATTAGCTTCGTGTACATAAAAATCTAGATTCAATAACATTTTTTAGCTGCTCAAAATATTTATTATACTTAGACATTTCTATATTTTTGGACTGCTCTGTCCCAGATTTATAGTACTGCGTTGCATGTGCATTCCACCTATGAAATAGTGATTTCTAGACTGAGGTATAGAAGAGTTATTTGTAGATAAATGAGTTAGATTTCTCCATAAAAAAACCTAGCCTCATTCTCATTTTTGAACTGCTCAAAATGTTCATTTCGCTAAACAACATTCTGTTGGAAGTTTCTGCTTCTCAGATTGATAATACTACGTTGTACATACATTTCACCTATGGAGGATTGATATTTAGACTAAGCTATAGAAGATTTAATTATAGATAAATGAGTTAGCTTTCTTCCCAAAAAAAACCTAGCCTCATTCCCATTTTTGAACTACTCAAAATGTTCGTTTTACTAAACAACATTCTGCTGGAAGTTTCTGCTTCCCAGATTTGAAGATTTGACTTGCATGTTGCATAGAACCTCAAAATACAACATCAAACACTTGATAAACATTACTACATACTATATAGGTTCTAAAGTGAGTTAGAATACTCACCAAGTATTGAAATTGAGCTTGGGCTTTGGATTTGAGCTTAAGGAAGCTTGGACACAAGCTTCAAGTGATGGAATCTTCTTCTTCCTCCTCTTCTAATCCTCTTACTTCTCTTCTATTTTTCTCATGGACATGCAAGTCTCCTCACTTCCTCTCTAAATGTAGATTATGAAGAGTAAGAGAGGGTAATGCATGCTATATGCATGAATATATAGAAAAACCCAAGTGCTAGGTTTCATTTGCATGGTTATATGTCATGCCATGTGTCCAACAAGTGGACATGTGTCCAAGGTGGTGACATGTGGCTGCCATGTAGGGCCCACCTTGGGTTTTGTGCCACTACCTCGGTTTGCATGCAAAAGTTCCTCGTTATGCATGTCGGTTCTGGTTTACGTGCAAACGGATATTGTTTCTAATGTCCGGGTCCGTGTATGGGACTAAGTTAATCTTATTACAATCGAGTCGGTTCGGTACTATGGTGTAATTAGTAATTACATTACACTGATATAGTCATATAGATAAAATAATATAATAATAGACTAGATATGGAAATTCATAAAATGTATATTATTGCACGTAGAGAAATTACAGGTATTACAGCAACAGACATGGAAGCCCTGGGATGTCAAGCAACAGACATGGTAGCCCTGAGATGTCAAACAATGGACATAGAAGCCCTGGGATATCAAGCGACGGACATGGAAGCCCTAAGATGTTAAGTGATGAACATGGAAGCCCTAGACAGATGCAAAAGTCCTGGAAATTGGAGAGTAGTTTAGTTGTGAGTAGACGATGCTTGCCCTGGGAGTCGAGGTCTCTTAACTATTAACGGTGTTTTAATCGCTGGCCAATTCTGGAGGTGATCAATCCAGAAAGCAAGTTTGGGCTTCTTGGATTTGATTTTCTTTATTTTCTTTTACTGGGGATGGTAAGGGGACTCTCTGGGAATCTTTATTGACTATTTTATCTTCTCTTCTGATCAAGAACCTGAGGTTCACTTCTGAACCTCTCACGATTGATCAAATCTTGCAACGATCGGTTCGAAAAGCCGATTCGAGCATCTAGGAGCTAATTTCTTTTAGTATTCTCCTATTGGGAATAGTCTAAACTCTCTTGAAATCTCTATTGACTATTTATCTTCACTTTTAATCAGAAACTAGGGTATACTTCTAAACATCTCATGCATCTCATGGTTAATCAACTCTTGTAACTATCGATGCAGAAAGCTAATTTGGGGCTTCTAGGAACCGATTTCTTTCTATATTTTCTTGGTAGGGATAGTTTGGACTCTCTAGGAATCTCTCTTCACTATTTTTCTTCACTTCTAATCAGGAACTAGGGTTCACTTCCAAACCTCTCACAGTTGATCAAATCTTGCAATGATCGATTCGGAAAGCCGATTCTGACTTCTAGGAGCCAATTTTTTCCTGTATTTTCCTAATGGGTATAATCCAAACTCTCTGAGAATCTCTGTTGACTATTTTCCTTCACTTTTGATCAAGAACTAGGGTCCACTTCCAAACCTCTCATGGTTGATCAGATCTTGCGACGATCGATCTGGAAAGCTAATTCAGGCCTCTGGGAATCGATTTCTTTTTGTCTTTTCCTGGTGGAGATAGTCTAGGAGACTTTTGGACTTTTGGGGATAAAACCACATCAATTTTAAAACAGATGGGTCACCGGGGGCCAATCGTGGCCTAAAATGGTCTAAAACGGGGTGAATCGGAGAGAATTGAAGCAAAATTAAGTGAAGTGGGGCCTACGGGAGCCAGTGTTGCAATGGCACTGGGCCACTTTCGTGGAAAAAATTGGCCTATGCCACAGTGGCACTGGATGGCCAGACTCCATTATTGTATATTTTGGAGTTTTTGATCATTTAAGCTCATTCGTGGCCATTTTAGGGTTTTTTTAGCCAAAATCTGTCAAAATTTAGTTTGTGCATGCCAGGGTGAGTAATCTTTTGCCATGATTAGAATTTTGATTGGTGCTTTATTTTTCCTTAAATATTATGAAGAAAGTTTGGTTCCAACTTCCATTTTCTTTGTTGATCTATGGCTTCAAGCTCAAAGAGGCTCTCTAAGAAGGCTAAGGAGAGGGTAAGGATCAAGAGCCAACCCCGAGAATTTATTTTGTGAGACCCCAATGTTATCTTTTTGTCGTGGCTTTAGCGAGTCAAGTATGTGAAAATTTTGGCAGTTCAGGACCATTCTTGTGGATTATGCTAATTTTGTGAGCTGTAGTGTGCACCAAAAGGTCGTTGAACTGTGTAACCTGAAGAACCGACGCTTTTTGAAATGGATCTACGAAGATAGAGCCATGAGAGAGAAGGGCCATTATTTCATGCATTATATTTATGTGTTATTGCATGTTTATGTGATATGTTACATAAATTTCACATGCATGATCTCAAAAGCGTTTTCTTTTAAAATTGATAAAAGGATAAAACCATTTTACCAAAGTTAACAAGTTTTTTTTTCAAAAGAAAAGAAAGGCCATTTTGACACATTAAACAAATATGAGATATTTGCAGTTAATGTAACAAAACAATTTTTTGAAAATAAATTCCTAACTTAAAGAATCTAGTCAATAGTTCATTATAAGGAGAATAGAATACTGCGCATCATAGATTTATCTATGATCACTCCCCTTGAACAGTGTTTTATTCACCGGATACTAGGTTTGAACTTCTGAAGGATGGAATCAATGAGATATGCTAGAGAGTGACCTCCCCTCGGAGGCACTACTTGAGGCAGTCGTCATTGGAGTCTAATTGATGGTTTACACTAGACTAATTATTCCCTCAAAATTTTATTGAAAATTATTAGTGACTAAGGGATCAGGAGTCATGAGTTATTTTGCAAGAGTTGCATGGGAATAATCATGACGGTTGAGCTAACTAAGTTATGGGGCCTCGATCTCCCTTTGGAGGCTTGATTTCATGAATTTAATATTCTAATGATATGTATGTTGAATGTTTGAAAGGAAATTTCATGATTTACATGCTTATCACTTTAAATGATGATCCACACTTATACTACCATTGCATGTGTAATTTTCCAGATTTTACTATGTTGCATTTTAGCCCACTTGCAACCATTCTTAACCAAAACAAATAAACAGGAACAAACTATGTGGATTGGAAAAGAAACCTTGACATTCTATTGACTGCAGAAGAATATAAATATGAACTCACCGCTTGCCAGCACTCAGACCCGATACCAATAATGAGGAGGAAGATCAATATGAACACTGGCAGAAGGATGATGAGATAACTCGCTGTTATATATTGGCCTCTATGTCCAATGTATTGTAGCATCAACATTAGTCTATTGCAATGCCTATTGATATGGTATTGAATCTCAAGGAGATGTTTGGGGAACAAGGCTGGCATGTAAGGCTTAACGCCATGCAGCTAATCATGAACACTAAGATGGCAGAAGGAACTCCAATAAGAGAACACATTCTGAAAATGATTGGTTATATGAACATACTAGAGGTCCTTGAAGCTAACATCGATGGGGAAACCCAAGTTGACATGATCCTTAACTCATTACCTACTTCATTTAACTAGTATAAATTGAATTATAGTATGAACAAATTGGGTTATTCATTGAGTGAACTAGTTAGCTCTCTTCAAGTAATGGAGGGGATAGTCAATGGTGGTTATGATGTTATGAACCTAGAGAAGGCTTCATCCTCGAAGCCCAAGCCCAAGGGTAAAGGTAGGAACAGGAAGAAGGGTTCTAAGTTTCAAGTTCATGCGCTTAACCCAATAATTGGGAAGAAGGACAAGAAAGGCAAGGAGAAGGCTGAGGAAAATCAAAGGGAAAGTGTTTCAACTGCAGTATCCCAGGACATTGGAAGATAAAATGTCTGGACTACTTGGCCACTAAAAACCAAGGTATGATTGAGTCACTTATAATTAAAGTAAGTTATTTAACAGATACTTTGAATACATAGTGCATTGACTTTGGTGCAACTAACCACATCTATAATATGTTGTAGGCAACAAGGCAGTGTAGTGATGGAGAAGTCAAGCTCACCCTGGGATTTAGTGCAAGCAGTTTAGCACTTGCAATTGGAGTAGTAGTCTAAGTTTTTCCTAGTAATAAAGCATTAGTGTTAACAGATGTACTTTACGTCCCTTCCATAAGACGTAATCTCATTTCAAGTTCTAGTTTAGTGAATAATGGTTAATCATTTCATTTTAGAACTGAAGTGTCAATAAAAAGAAATGGTCCTTTTGTTTGGTCTGGTACACTGTCTAATGGTTTAGACTTGATTAATCCTTGCACTCAAGAATCACATAAAGTGGAATTGAATAACTCAGTGGTAATAGTACCATCTAAAAGGAAAGTACCTTCTTCAAACCCTACAAAACTTTGGCACTTGAGGTTAGGTCATATTAATCTAAATAGAATAGATAGGATGGTTAAAGATGGTGTACTCAACTCTTTAGTTATAGAAGCATTGCCTATCTGTCAGTCCTATTTAGAGGGTAAAATAACCAAAAGATATTTTTCTGTGAAGTGTAATAGGGAAAAGATTTGTTGGAGTTAATACATAGTGATGTATGTGGACCAATAAGTATTAGAGCACCTGGTGGTTACCAATATTTCATTACATTTACTGATGACTACTTAAGATAGGGATATGTTTACCTATTGAACCACAAATCTGAGGCCTTTGAAAGGTTCAAAGAATTTAGAGTTGAGGTGGAGAAATAATTGGCAAAGAATATCAAGGCCATTCGATCTGATCAAGGAGGCGAGTACTTATTTGATGCATTTATTGATCATTTGAGAGAGAATGGGATTCTATCTTAGTTGACTTTACCTGGTACACCTCAGTAGAATGGTGTAGCTGAAAGAAAGAACAGGACTCTTTTAGACATGACTAGATCAATGATGAGCTATTCAGAATTGTCACTGTTCCTATGGAGTTTTGCTATGGAGACAGCATTATACATACTAAATCATGTTACAAGCAAATATCTCCCTAAGACACCCCGAGAATTATGGAGTGGGCGTAAGCCTTCCTTACAACATTTTTAGATATGGGGATGTCCAGAACATGTGTTCAAGGGACAGACAAGCAAATTGGAAGCAAGATCAGAAGTATGTTATTTTGTTGGATATTCGAAAGAAACAAAAGGTTGGTATTTTTATCATCCAAGAGAATAAAAGGTGTTCATAAGTACACATGCTATTTTCTTAGAAGATAATTATTTCATGAACTATATACCCAAAGAAAGGATAGTTCTAGAGGAGTTGAAAGAGCAACCCTTAATTCCCCAAGCAGTCAATGAGAATATAGAACCAGAAATAATGACATCGCCTTCTATTCTTGTAGTGGAATCTCGTCGTAGTGGGAGGATTGTTAGGCAACATGACAGATTCAAGTTCTTAGGAGAAGTTTTTGAAGTTGTTCCTGAGGAGTCTGAATCTGATTCATCTACATATGAGGAGGCCATGGTCGATGTAGATTCAAACTAATGGAAACTTACAATGAAAGCTGAAATGGAATCCATGTATTCTAATCATGTCTGGGAGCTTGTAGACTCTCATGCCAATATTAAACCAATTGGCTGCAAATGGGTCTACAAATGGAAAAGAGGACCAGATAGGAAGGTAGAGACCTTCAAGGCTAGGCTAGTGGCAAAGGGTTATACTCAACGAGAGGGTGTTGACTATGATGAAACTTTTTCCCCTATAGCCATGCTTAAATCCATCAGGATGCTCTTAACATAGCAGCATGTCTCGATTGTAAGATATGGTAGATGAATGTCAAGATAGCATTTTTGAATGAAAATCTTGACAAGGACATATTTATGCAACAATCAGTTGGTTTCATAGTAAGTGGTCAGGAGAGCATGATATGCAAGTTGCAAAAGTCCATTTATGGGCTTAAGCAAGTATCTAGGAGTTAGAACATCTGATTTGATTAAGTGGTCAAATCTTTTGGATTTATCCAAAATATGGATGAGCCTTGCGTTTATAAGAAACATGAGTGTTGGGATTTTTGCCCTCAAATCTGGTCTTTGTGTGTTTGACATTTGGCATTTTATATGTGGATATCAGTTTACATTTCATTATGTATGTTTTTCATCAGATGATTGTTGAAATCCTTACGTATCACAGTAAGTAATTTGTGTGTGTATGTGGTACATATATGTGAGATACAAATTACTATCATTTGATACTTAGAACTTGCCATAGTGGATGATGAGACTAAATATCTCATCAGGTATACACTGTAGCATCATTAACTACCATTGGATGGAAAGATGAATCTCAATCGCTAGAGTATGACTCTTACTTAATATGCTAGTGCTTATAGTGCATTGACGGAGAATTGATTCCTATTGACATATAAAACTGTCAAAGTCGATAGGAACTTATAACTTATATAAGGTATGTGTTCTCAATCTTGAAATGATTATGGACACAGACTATGGATGTGGCTGTTTTTGACTTACCAATCAGTGAGGTCTTGTAAAATCAACACCTAGGTATCTTGGATATGTCATAATCATAGGGTTGTGAACATATATTATCAAGATAGAATCTACCCTTTGATAAAGAGTAAGCATTCCCTTGAGAATGTCACCAAGTTGATCACTGAGACCTGCAGTCTTGTAATCATGAAAAATGAATGGTACACAAGGAATAAAAGATGTAATCATTATTTAGGTTGACAGTAACAGTTATCTGACTACCTAAATATGGTTATGAATGCCAACTAGTAGAGGGACATTAGTATACCATACAATTCTAGCTATCACTTCGGATTTGTTCTTTTGCGTTAGAGTGCAGTCATCATATTATAGTGGAGTAAACGTTAACTGATCAGTTAGTTAATTTGATGATCAAAGAGTTTGATCATGGGAATAAACAATTGGTCTAAGCCAACAATGAAAAACCTATGAGGTCCCACTGTTAGCTCTACCAGAATGCTTAGAATAACATATGAGGATGATGAACCAATCAATTGAAAGAGTTTTGATAGATCAAAGGTTCGATTGATTGAACTTGCTTCGATCAATTAACTCTAGTTCAATTCGATCGATCGAACTTGTTTCGATCGATCGAACTTGTTTCGATCAATCGAACGTTCGATCGATCAAAAGAGTTTGATCGATTGAACTCTAAATTCAGTTTGGAAATCTATTAATAGGGAAGCTGTGTACATAATAGTAAGAGATCATAATTTTTATTCACACAAATTTGTAGAAACTATTTTAGGGTTTTCCAACATTCTATATCCTCTCCATAAGGGTTCCCACCAACCCTTGTCACTCCGGGAGCATTCAGAGGAGATATAAGGGTTAAGACAACCTAGTGGGAGTTGTTACACACTAAAGGAAGAAGACAAAGTCAGAATTGGGTTCAAGACCACAAGGTAATATTCTTGTTCCCCTTTCTTGCATGCATCTATTGAATTGATAAGTAATAGATCCAAGCATACCAATAAATTTTTTAACATGATTTTCCACTACGTACTTGATTTAAAGTTTTTTTGAAACTTAAACCCATCAATTAGTATCAGAGCCACGCTTATTTGGATCTATAGCTGCATTTTGGAACACTAGATTTGATTCGCATGTTGGTTTTAGGACTCTTTTAAAACTGCATCATCACAAATCTGTTTCTGTAGCAGTTTCGTAGCAGAAAATAAATCTATGATTGCATAGGATCCATGGCAATTTTGATCGATTGAAAGTATTTCAATCAATTGAAACTTCCTGTGTTCGATTGATTGAAAGTGTTTCGATTAATCGACACTATGCTGGGTTCAAGCGATTGAACTTGTTTCGATCGATCAAAAATTGTTATGTTCAATCAATTAAAACTGTTTCTCTATCTAGGTGATTTTAATAGTTTAAAGTTTTTGAAAAGTAATTTATTTTAATTTTTTTATAACATCTAAAAAATTTTAAACCAATCTATGAAATCTTAAATTCAATGGATTGAACTCAGTTTAATCGATCGAACATTCGATCAATTGAAGTTGCTTCGATCAATCGATGTGTGACATAGATCTTAAGTTGCTGCTTTTATGTTCTAATTGTTTCCATGAAGAGTTCATGGAATATGCAAGTTAAGTAGGAGTTCCAATAATTACATGTATTTTGTTATATGTATGGTTGTTTGTGCAACTAACCCTTTCTGCAGCAAGTTAGTCCTCTATCTCCCTTGGCACTAATGTTTTTCAAATTTTATTGTAATTTATGATTGGTGTATTTAATTTTTGGTTTGGTTTTAAAAGGCATATGTAAAGGGTGCTGCGACTCTATTCCTGCGAATAGGAGAGCTGCAACGGTTTCCCTAGCTTTTTTTATATTTATTACTATTTTTTTCTAGATAAATTGTAAGCTTCAAAAGAAGCATAGACCAATGTAATAAAATAGGAAATCCATGACGATGGAGTGGCAAGCCGGAGTTCATGAAGATGGAGCCGGAGGTGACCAAGCCAATATGATGGATCTATGAAGGTAGAGCCATGGGAGATATAGGCATTGTTAAATGTCTTTATTTCATTTTAGTTTTTTGTTTTATGTGCTTGGTTTGTGATTGGCGTTTATTCATATTGTTACAACATGCATATAAAACAAGTTTTCTAAAATAAAATTCAAAAACCATTTTCAACACATTAGTAAACATTAGATGTTTATGGGCAATGTGTAAAAACTTTTTTTGTCAAAAGGCAAAATCCTTAATTAATAAATCTAGTGGGAGAGGGACTTATTATTAGAACTCCTATGGTCTTCCATTAACGGCTCACTGTAAGATGAGTACTGCATTCTGTGTCACCTCGCCAGGGGTGATCAGTGCATAAGGAGGGTACACTACTCAATGGTTGCTAGATGTGAACTTCCTATGGGTAGGATAAATCAGATGTGTTAGAGGGTGACCACCATATGGAGACACTGCTTGAGGTTGTTGTGATTGGATCCTAGTTAATGGTGCACACTAGCTAAGCTATGAATAAGGGATCCCATAAGGGGTATTGTTCAGAAACTTGGATATTAAATAGGCTCGAGAGTCATGAACTATTTTGCAAGAGTTGTATTGCAGACAAGTCATGATTAATCAAAAAAATGAATAATGACCGCCACAAGGAGGCTTTGTTCGTTTGTTTCGATATTCGAGTGACTTTGTTACAATATAAGAGTTTTAAGGATTCCTTTATTTTGTACTATTTAAATTTTTGATATCCATATTAACATGTCTATTTTTTTTTTCAGAATTTAAAATGTATGGATCTGCATTTAGCCCACTTGCCACCATACTCATACAAAATAAGCTAACTGGAAATAACTACATTGAATGGAAACGTAACTTAGACATCATTTTAACTACGGAGGATCACATATATGTCCTCACTATCCCATGTCTTGACAAACCAGCGGCAAATGCTTCGGCAACTGCCAGATGCGAGTTTGACAAAAGGAATAAATCAAATGCGGTGGCTTGTTGCTATATATTCGCCTCTATGGCTGGTGTGTTGCAACACCAGTACCAATCAAACGATTTTGCCAATGCCATTATCACTTCCCTAAAAGAAATGTTTTGAGAACGTGCCAGACCTGCTAGGCAGATTACCATACAAAAGATAATGAGTGCTAAGATGTTGGAAGGAACTCCAGTCAGAGAACATGTTTTAAACATGATTAGAAATTTAAATGAACTGGAGACTCTGGGTGCCAACATCGATGCACAGACCCAAGTTGATATGATCCTCAACTCCCTGCCACATTCATTCGTTCAATTCAAACTAAACTATAATATGAATCAAATGAATTTTTCTACGAGCAAATTGATGAGTTCTCTTCTGGCAACGGAAGGTGTGATCAAGCCTGGGGGCAACGTTATGAATGTTGAAAAAAGCTCATCATCTTCCCGATCTATGCTGAACGGCAAGAATGGAAAGAAGAAAGCTAGAACTGGTGGTCCAAGTGTTGGATTAGTCCTAAAGATTGTGAAATCTTAGGGAAAGGGCAAAGGTAATGGGAAGGGAGGTGGTCAAGGCAAAGGAAAGTGTTTACAATGCGAGGACAAAGGCCACTAGAAGAGGAACTGTCCAAAATTCTTAGCTACAAGAGTTCAAGGTATGATCAAATCACATATGATTGAAGTAAGCTTTATAACAAATACTTCGAACACTTGGTGCATTGATTCTGGAGTGACTAACCATATCTGTAATTTGTTACAAGGGTTTAGATCAACCAGGAGGTGCAGTGATGGGGAGATCATGCTTACTCTAGGTTCTAGCGTAACCGTTTCTGCAGTTGCTATAGGAGTAGTAGTTTTAGAATTCCCAGAGAATAAGACTTTGATTTTATCAGATGTACTTTACATCCCTTCAATGAGACGTAATTTAATTTTAGTTTGAGAACTTTCTAATGAAAATTATTCTTTCTATTTTGGAACTAAAGTTGTGATCAAAAGAATGGTTCTTTTGTGTGTTCTGGTATTAAGTCAAATGGTTTGTATGTGATTGCTCCAATTAATTCTAAAGATTATAACATAGAACTTAATAACTCAGTGGTAACTATATCATCTTAAAGAAAGGAACCTTCCACTAATCTAACAAGGCTTTGGCACACGAGGCTAGGTCATATCAATCTAAACAGGATTAATAGGCTAGTTAAAAAATGGATCTTAGGCGATTTGGTTCTCGAACCAATGGAAGTCAATGAATCATGTTTAGATGGTAAAATGCCCAAAAGGCCCTTTTTCTTGAAAAGGGCAATATGACCAATGCATTGTTAGAATTTGTTCATACTGATGTGCGTGGACCAATAAATATTAGAGCTAGGTGTTGTTGTGAGTATTTCATTACATTTACTGATGACCACTCTAGGTATGGATATGTGTACCTAATGCAGCATAAGTTTGAAGCCTTTGAAATGTTCAAGAGTTTAGGGCTAAAGTGGAAAAGCAATTAGGCACACATATCAAGGCCATTCAATCTTATTGAGGTGGCGAGTACCTCTCTAATAAGTTTATTGATCACTTCGTATAGAATGGGATTCTATCATAGTTGACTGCACTTGGAACACCTCAGTAGAACAGTGCAACAGAAAGAAGGAACCAGACTCTTTTAGACATGACTAGGTCAATGATGAGTTATTCGGAGTTGCCATTATTTCTTTGGGGTTATGCTTTGGAAACCACTATATACATACTAAATCTAGTTCTAAGCAAATATGTTCCTAAGACACCATGGGAGATGTGGATTGGAGGCAAGCCCTCTTTGCAACATCTCCGGATATGGGGGTGTCCAGCACATGTGTTGAAAGTAAAGATGAGCAAATTGGAATCACAACCAGAAGTATGTTACTTCATAGGGTATCCAAAGGGTACTTTTGGATGGTATTTTTATGATCCGAGAGAATAGAAAGTGTTTGTTAGTATAAATGTTGTTTTCTTGGAAGATGATTATATCATGAACCATAAAACCTAAAGGAAGGATAGATCTGAGAGAAATAGATGGAGAACCCTCTATTCCTCCAATAGTTAAAAATGATGTAAGACGAAAGAATACCACATCTTCACCCATTTTTGCCTCGGTACCTCATCGTAGTGGGTAGATTATCAGCTAGCTTGATAGATACATGTTCTTAGGATAAGTATTTTAAGTTGTCTCCATAGAATCTGAATCTGATTCTGCCATGTACGAAGAAGTAATGGCTGATGTTAACTCAGCTCATTGGGTCAAAGCTATGAAGGCTGAATTAGAATCTATGGATAATAATCAGGTCTAGGATCTTGTATAACTTCTAGCCAATATTAAACCTATTGGTTGTAAGTGGGTATATAAGAGGAAAAGAGGATCTGATGAAAAGGCTAAGACCTTTAAGTCAAGGCTTATAGTGAAAGGTTACATTCAAAGAGAGGGCATTGATTAAGAGGAAACCTTCTCGCTGGTAGCCATGCTCAAATCCATTAGGATACTCTTATCCATTACAGCATGCTTAGATTATGATCGAGATATGGCAGATGGACGTCAAGACTGCATTCTTAAATGGAAATCTTGAGGAGGATATCTATATGCATCAACCTGAAGGGTTCATAACTGAGGGAAAAGGTAACTTGGTACGGAAGTTGTAAAAGTCCATTTTTGGGTTTAAGCAGGAAAACAGGAGTTGGAATATTTGGTTTGGCCAAGCAATCAAGTCGTTTGGTTTCACACAGAATCTGGATGAACCTTGTGTATATAAGAAATGTGAAGGCAAGGTGGTAGCTTTTCTTGTGCTTTATGTTGATGACATTCTACTCATTGGAAATGATGTAAGGTCATTGCCATCAATCAAGGTTTGGTTAGCTAGTAGTTTTGATATGAAGGGTCTAGGAGAGGCTAGCTATATCCTTGGGATAAAGCTCTTTCGAGATCGCAAGTGAAAGATAATGGGATTATCTTAAGCTAGATATATCAAAAAGGTGCTAACTAGGTTTCCATGGATATTTTGAAGAAAGGTTTATTACCTTTCATGCATGGTTTAGTGTTCTCCAAGGACCAGTGTCCTAAGACACAGGAGGAGAAGAATTGCATGGCAAGAGTTCCCGGTGCTTTGGTAGTGGAAAGTCTTATGTATGCGATGTTATGCACTAGACCAGATATCTAGTTTGCCATTGCAATGGTTAACAAGTATTAGTCGAATCCAAGTTTAGAACACTGGACTTCCGTCAAGCACATTTTTATGTACTTGAGAAGCACTAAAGATTACATGCATATGTATGGTAGTGATGAGTTGATTCCAGTGGGGTACACTGAATCGGACTTTATGTTAGATAAAGATTCAAGGAAGTCAACATCCGGACATCTCTTTACCCTTAGAGGTGGTGTTGTTAGTTAGAGAAGCATTAAGCAGAAATGCATTGTAGACTCAACTACAAAAACTGAGTATGTAGCTGCTTGTGAAGCCGTAAAGGAAGCTGTTTGGCTCAAGAAGTTCCTCATGGAACTCGAGGTGGTACCAGCTATAGACACCCTATTTTTGCCCAACCCAATCATTTCAAAATAAAGTGCTCATTGACACGAGTCTATCGCTTTTTGAATCATCCCAATCTGCCTCGAATGCGAAAGATATTGCAAGTCATAGCTATGGGGTCAAAGGGTCAACAATTTTGCATGCACCCTACGCACTTGGTTATCCCTCCACAAACTAAATGGAGACATCTCGGTGGAAAGGAAAAGGCAAAAAAAAAAGTAGCAAGCAAACAAAAAAAAAGTAAGTGGTCTCTCCCTTTTTCTAAGTGGAGAGTGGTTTCAACCAAAAAAAAAAAAGAGTGGAGAAGATGCTCTCATTTGCCTATATAATTGGCCATTGCAGATTCATTTAGAGGGAGAGAGCAGTAGCATCTCTCCCCTCTAAGTCCTTGTTTGGCCCTTCCTCATTTCTCCTTTCTCCATCTTCATCCTCCTCACTACACCATTGAAGCACAAAATAGCCCCTGCTTACCAAAGCCCACTGCTGTGATAATGATAAAAAATTCACCATGAATTCATTTTTGATTCAAATTAAATGAAACCAAATGGAGAGTGTTCCTAACTCAATAATAGTTTCCTATGATTTTTCTTAAAATTTATAAAAATCGTATGACCCATTTTCAAAGCACAAACACACAAGGCATACAATCTGTCATAAACATCACAGCAGGCTTGCTCAATAACGTCCTTCTTTTGGACACTTTAAAGATTTTGTTTTGCTCTATTATTAATTTTTTCATTAATCTTATCTTCTTAACTATCTCAATGAATATTTCCAGATTTTTGAAAAATCATTAAATTTTTGTAAACTTTTGGTCGACAGTGCAGTCCTTGATTCTAAGTAAGGGTGCTTCTAAATTCAATTTCTTCCAATTTATAAAAGACATTGCAAAACGGTTTTCTCCCATAGAAACTAGACTCATTTGGGAGCCTTCCCTCAAAATTTCATAAAATTAGAAGCACCTAGACCCCTCCGTTTCTTTTTTGGAATACTCAACTCAAATCTACCAAAAAACTGAAAGAAGCAAAAAAAAATTCTTTTTTTTTTTCTGTTTCCGAATACTCCTAACGTATCAAGTTTCTCAATAACTTTGATAAAAAGGAAATTCGAACATCACACTTTTCAATAAACTTGGGCACCGTCCCTTTCTTCCGGTACAAATTCAAAAATACACAAAAAAAAAAGACAAAAAGAAAAATACAAAAAGTGGACTTTCTCTGCAAATAATACAGGTAAGACAGGTAAGTCTTCTCACTCTTAATGGGCACCGACCCTTACTTCTGACACAAAATAAAATACAGAAAAAACCTATTTTCAATCATTTGGTCACGGGCCCTTTCTTCCAAAAAAAAAGAAGAAAAAGAAAATACCAAAAAATGGACATCCCTCAACTCAAATGCCTCCCTTGTTCAAGATCTCCAAGCAACACAGGTAAAGTCAGGTAAGTTTTCTTATCCTACATGTACGTTCTCATATTTTCTTAAAGGTTGGGCACTAACCCTTACTTCCGGCATAGGAATTAAAGAACAGAAAAAATACAAAAATACAAAAAATATATATATTTCATTCTTCACTTGCTTGCATAAGTTCGTTTCAATCTCTATCACTTTCCAAAATTCCTAATTACACCATTTTTCACTCAAATCACTTTTCAAAACTCACTACTTGAAAGGTTAAAGTCTAGGACTACACCATATAGGTTAAAGATCCTAGCTACACCATCTTTTCCTCAAAATACTACTTCCTATTTGTATAGTCTAGATCGACCAACGTTTTCAAAACACTTGCACACATTCACATATACAAGGCACAAAACTACGTAGGCCTAATTCTCGACTTGAGATACGTATGCAACCCCTTACTTGGGTGCGGCTGTAACCACATCTTTTTCTATTTCTTGTACATCCTCACACTCTATTATATTTCATTTATGCCCCATTATCATGAAAACCACTAGAATCGAGAACCGTGCTTGCACAGATGTTCGAGGGTGCCTAACACCTTCCCTCTCGACATAATCGAGTCCCCGAAGACATCTCAAAATCTCTAGTTTTCGCGTGGCTATTCAAAGTCACACTTTCAAAGGGCCCACTTTTCTCAAAACTATTTTTCAAAATTCAAGTCGAATTTCACCCACCTCAGGAAGTCGGGCCCACTCCGTCAGCCAGCATGTTCCGGGGGCGCGGGCGCGACAGCTGGCGACTCTGCTGGGGATACTTGATACTTAAGAGGACTTAGGCCATTACTTCAATGATTTTCATTACAATGGGGCATTTTCTTTGTACTAATAGTTTTTGTTTTACCTTTTTTTTTTGTAAATTTGAATTCTCTTGCACAGGTGTTCACAGCTCAGGCTAAAATTAAATTGCAAGGCCAATACCAAAATTAAAAGGTCAATGCCAAAATTAAAAGGCCAATGCCTAAATCATTAGGCACACTAAACACTAGCATGCAACCCCATAAAATAACCCTTCCTTAAGAGGAAACCTTATAAGATTAGATAGGGAGATGAGAATGTGGCATGGCCATTGCGGTGTCACTGTTGGTACCATATAGAAAAATCTCCCGCTCGAACCACCAACCTGAGAGAGTGCTTCGGCACTGGAAGTTTGAAGGTTTGGGGACCGGACCTGATTTAGGTTTGCATTAGACATTAGCCTCTCCACATGCTCTCACTCTCTACACATGGATCAATATTGATACATCACTCTCTCCACATGCTCACACTCTCTACACATGCATCAATATTGATACATCACTCTCTCCACGTGCTCTCTCTCTCTCTCTCACTGACCCCCTCTCTCTCTTTTCTTTCTCACCTGCTCCCTCTCTTTCTGTCACTCTCCATGTGCTATCTCTCTCTCTTGGTATTTCTCTCTCTCTCTCTCTCTCTCTCTCTTAGTTGCTCCCTCTCTTTCTATCACTCTCATAGTATCTCTCTCTCTCTTTCTTTCTCTCTCTCTCTCCCTTGTCCCCCTTATGGATCTACTCCCCCTCTCTCTTCCTCTCCTTTTTAAAACTCTCTATTTCCCCTTTTCTCTCTGTCCTTCTCACCCATTCTCTCTCTCTCTCTCTTTGATGAACCTCTCTCTGTCTCACTCTCATCCTCTCTTTCTTCTTCTCTTCTTCTTCCTTCCGCCTCTTGGTAAAAACTCATATCCCCTCTAAAAAAACTCACCCAACCTAGATCTGAATAAGAGGAAGCTAAAACAAGCCCTGTACAGGAGTTTCCCATAGAGATCAAGAAGAGGAACATAAAATCATACCAAAAATGATTTTTAAGAAGGTTATTAACCCAATTCGTTGTGGTGCATGCGAGTATAATAGATGACAGTGTCGAAGTGACTGTTCCTTGGCTCCCTACTTTCAGTATGCAGGGAGTATGAAGGATTATGAGCAAATCCACGATTTTTTTCGGATATAGGAATTTTCTACGCCTTATTAAAAGGGTATCCGAGGTAGATCATCAACAAACTATCAAATCCCTTGTGTGTGAAGCCACAGCTAGGCTTTAGGATCCCATTTTGGGTTGTGTTTCTTATATCTTTTTCCTCAAAAAAGAAGTTCTAGAACTGAAGGAACAGGTCTCACAACTTCAAGCTCAATCAAAAGAAAAGTCACTCAAACAATCCAAAGAGCCTGATCTAGATCCTTTGCTCAACTATGCCATGGAAGATCTAGATCACGACATAGAAAGCCATCGAAAGTGTTCCAATCTCATTTTTCCCACCATAACTATTCCAATCTCTTCTGAAATCTCTAGCCCTACCCATATTCCCCCTGTCACTCAAATTTGTACAATCTCTCCTTGGTCTAATCTGATCCTATTTTTACTATCTAACAACAACCACCAAACTTTTCCAAGTCCGTTGGATCTCGCTACTCCCAACACAATTTCTCCAGTCCAATCCTTACAATCTAGTAATAACCCCCAAACTTCTCCGAGTCTATTGGATCTCACTACTCCCAACACAATTTCTCCAGTTTGTTGGATCTCGCTACTCCCAATGTAATTTCTCTAATCTCTCATCCTACCCACACCCCCTCTGTTACTCTAACTTGCTCTTGCTAGTCTAATCTAGTCTAGCACTCACAATCTAACAAGTTCCAGATTCCCTTGAATCAAACAAAAAAACCTGGGATCGCAAGATATCCAAATTTCCCCCCAAATCTTCAAGCAAGTTCATCAAAAGCACCTACTCCATCCACTGATCCTTACTCTTTCTTCACTGTTAATAACTTAGCTTAAAGCTCTATCTTGGGTTTAATTGACAAGATGGAGAGTCAACATGTCTTTAAAAGGAAAAGAAAAAAAGTCACGAGGTGGTATAAGCCTTAGAATTAAGGCTCTTTTTGTTTTTTTTTATTAAAAAAATTCAAAAACTTTTTTTAAAAAAATGGAATGAACATCACGGTCCGTATTCGAGGTAGTCCATGTACATCGAGTGTGCGTGGGATTGAGCTCACATGTCTTACTACGTGTGTCCCTCCACCAGATTAATGTAGTTTAGACCTTTGGGTACTGATTTATATGGAAACTAGGAGGGTAAGCATCCCAGGACGGTATTGTCCTCAGAAGTAAGTCTTGAAGAACATTAACCCAAGGTTCTGTCGAACGGGCTATAGGATCTATATGGTTGCTGAAAAGCGCATAAGATGTTGATCGGGAGAGATCAAATCCCAATTATACGCCTTAATTCACATTTGTTAATCATTTTTATCCTGTTTTTGTATAATTTTACTTTGTTTTCCACTTTTTGTCAGGTTTTAGAAGAAAGCAATGATTTTTGGTTAAAAGGGATGAAAAAGCAGGAAGAAAGAAGCAGAAAAAGCCAAATTGTGCGAGCGACCCGCTCGCGCGAGATACCAGCACATAGCTCGTGTAATCCGCTCGCGCGACCTCCCTTTTATGCGCTCATGTGGCCCGCTTACACAATCCGTATAGAAAAACATAAAATGCGTATTTTGAAGTGCTGAAGACCCCTACGTGGACGAAATTGTCCAATTACGTCCAGAATGCAATTTATAGCAGTTTCAGTGGGATTAGGTTTAGGAAAGCCCTCCTAATCTCTCTACAACTATATATATCTTATTCTAAATTAATTGAGGGGACACATATTCTTTCATACATCAACTTGGAGGCAAGAGGAGGAAAAGATCTAGCTAGAAGGTCTCTAATGGCAACAATCAACTCAACCTTCATGCTTTCATCAATCATGCTCAATTAAACTCCTATTTTAGGGTTTCAATGAAGCCCTAGCTATGTGAAGGGGGAATTCTATGCTTTCTTATTTTAGGATTTTATGTATTGGATAATGATTGTATGTTGGTGGATTATTTATATATAATCAGTTGTTAATGATAATAATCAAGAGTATTTTGGACCTATTCTTGTCTTAGATTTTTCCCTATGCTTGTTGAACTCAATAGTCCTTGATTTCTGTGATTGATAAGAGTATTTACATACAATAATGCTTATGCAATTGTGATGTTTACATCTTTTATACTTCATGCCTAGGAAAGATGAGTTATGCTACACCCTAGTCATAGGTGTGAACCTTAGATGAATTGTGCTTAGATTAAACTAACGATATCTTCTTGTTGATACTATTGGGCTTGTAGCTACGATAGATCATGACTATCCAAACATAGATCTTAAAATAGAAAGTCTAGACCCCCGATGCATAGTTAGTGGTGGATTTGCAATCCTAGATCTCATCCACTCATATTTAACCCAATCTTAAATTTTGCATGCTAGTTTACTTAGTTTTAATTTTAGAATTTGTTCCCATAATTTCATAGTTTAGTTTAAAATTTAACTCATAGCACTAACTTCATCAACAATCAAATCAAAATTCCGTTTCTTAATAGCTAATTAGATTTAGGTTTTATAAATTAAAGGATACAAATAAACAATCTCTGTGGGTTCGACCTTTACTTCCACACTACAAATCTTAAGAAAGTAAAGCATACTTTTCATCTTGATTCTGATGAGATCAGATGTCGTTAGCATTTGACCTCTGGAAGGAAGCCGTACGCTGGCAGAACTCTGTTCCCGCTCATCAAAATCCAAATGTACATTTGTATCATTGTAACTTTTCATATTTAAAATCCTCCTTAGCACTATTTTCGCTTCTTATGCAATGTACTCTTACATTGGGCTATCAGTTCAAGAATCAACTATGGAAATACTATCTCTTGTTAAAAACATAAGTACACTTTCTAAAATGAGGGTTCTAATCCCCATCACTTTCATGATCCACTTGTGTTTTCTATCACTAATCTGAATCAGCTTAAAGGCTGACATGTGTCCCAAGTAAAAAAAAAGATGTGCTTGATAGTTCCCAATCCTTCATTCAAGCCTAATTCGATACAATGGCAGCACATGCAAGTCAATACTGGGAACACTGACATTATCAAATCCAAGCAGTACTAATGCATTCGCAACTGTCCAAATCATCTCATTGCCAAATCAATAGGCTGCTCTACTCTCTCAAATACACACTTACTCTCTTTCAAATCGAAAAGCAAAAGAAAAAAATAGAAAAGGTCAAAAAAGGAAAAGAAGAGAGAGAGAGAGAGAGAGAGAGAGAGAGGAACTGTCAGAGAGAGACAGAAAGGGGAGGAAAAGTTAGAAAGAAAAAGAAAAGAAAAGAAAAAGAAAAAGGAGAAGAAACAACGAGAGAGAAAGATAGAAAGAGAGAGAGAAAGCGTCGGTGGAGAGAGAGGAAATGTCAGTGGAGTGAAAAAAAAAGAGCGTAAAACCCATCTCTCTCTCATTTCTCTTTCTCCTTGTCCTCCTTGTCAACTGCAGCCCTCTCAATTCTTCATCTCTCTCTCCTCGCCCCTTATCTTTCTCTCTGTTTCCTCATTTTTCTTTCCTTATCATACTCATAGTCATTGTCTTTCATCATTGTGCCTTGCGATTATGACCAAGACCAGAAGTTTGATCTTGTTTTAGGCATGCGGGTGCTCATAAAAAAAAGGTTTGGAGAGCGACATGGATTTGGGTGAGATAATTATACTTTACGAAGAGTGCATTCTTTTTTGTATGGCTGTGACGGCTGCAGCTTACTTCTTGTTCAAACGGCTTGATAATGAAAAGTTAATGAAGACTAGGAAAAATGTTCTTGGAAACTCGACTCACCCCTGTGATTCAGATCATTTGTTAGATGGGTTGGCTTTACCAATGAACAATGGATTGACAAAAATGTAAGGGTTTTCTTGTTGTTCTCTTTTTGCCCTTATATGTATCACAAAAAAATCATCAATAAAAAAGAATGTCAAGGATTGTGTAATTACATGGGCAACCAATCATATGTGCTGTTCCCAGCCATCTAGTACATGCGATGTTTCTATACCCTTTACCAACAGTCTGATTCTCCATCGATACACCCACAAGCCTTTGGTCACTCACACAAAAGGCCAATACTCACCCACTACCTAAAATTCCACTCCTTACAAGGCATCAATATGCCACACAAGGGTAGTTTCTCCACAACCAATATATACATTGCCTGCTTTGTATAATTACATGCATTTCTTTTTTAAAAAAAAAATTCAAAAAAAAAAAAACCTTTTCCATCATTCAATAATTATCAGCTTGCCTTAAAATCTCATGATTCATTGGATATGACTGTCTTGTAACTTGTCGAAGCCAATTTCGACATCGCAATTAGACTTTTAGATGCAACCCGTGTCCAATTTACCATGCAATCTTAGTCCATGATAGAACATGCCAAAAGGCTTCAAGTCTATAATTGACCATTACAATATCTGACGGTGCTCATCATTGCAAGTGCATGCTGCTCTACCGCTGCTGTAGCATATGGACAGTGCACTCTCAAGGGTAGAAATCCCTCAACTCAAGGCATGCCACACATCATCAAATACAAAGTAGAGCGGCCCATTGTTCCCCATGACATTGCACAAATTTTAATGTTGCACATACATGATTTCTAAAATTCAACTACATTTGTGTCAAAATGATGAGAGGCAATCATTTCAGCTATCCATACACTATTATTCACTTGCTAGCCCACTTGAGCCATACAATGAAAATCTCTTTCCAAATTCAAACCCCTGAGGATCAACCACCCCCCCCCCCCCCCCCCCACACACACACTGGGGTAATGAAAAAAAAACAAAGCTAAAAAAAATACAGAAGCTAGAAAAATCCACAGAATACTATCCAACTTGGATACTCACTTCAAACCGGGGAAATTCCTCCCAAGTCACGTTTCACTCAGTAATACTCACCCCACACTAGATTGGGGCAGGCCAAAAAAAATTGGATTCATTAAATCATACTTTTGCATCATTTCAAAGACATGGGCCATCACATACTGTCAATTTCGACGGGCATAGTGAAAACCTCAAAAAAAAAAAAAAAAAAAAACGGGGGAGGGGGGGAGGGGCATTACGTGTAAAACCCAAGATAATGGCAAAACTGTTGCACAGCAAGTACAGACAAGGACTGGACATTCACCAAATACTGGAACACTGAGCCTATGAAGTCAAAATACGCTGTCTTCTAGTGTTCCAACAAGCAACATGACAGACAATATCCACTAACTTATGACTCGCAGATGCTTAACTCATGCATCAAAAGAAAAATTAAAATACTCTATACATAGCATAACATCGTATTCAAAAACAAAAAAAAAAAATCATTCATGCTTTACAATATTCCAGAAAATGCACATCTTTTGTAGCAGGGGAAACTGGTCCCGATACTTCTATCATCCTTGTAAGGAGAATAATCACCACTAGCCCAACATACTTCCAAAACCCCCCACTTCATACAACTTGTGCTCTGGCTCACTAATTCTACAAAAACCCCTCAGCTCAGATCTATATGTCAACCTCCCCTCTACGGATCATCATGAAGTATGTCCCGTACTCGGGATCACCAAGCTCATCTCATCCAGTCTCAGGAGTAAGTCCATTAAGGGGCATCTTGTTCACCTCCTTTAGCATCAAGTATGAGTCCATCAAGTGGCATCTTGTTCATCCAATCTCAGGAAACGAGTCCATCAAGAGGCATCTTGTTCATATTATTCAACTTAGGAGTGAGTCCATCAAGAGGCATCCTATTCATAATCTCACTATTAGGAATGAGTCTGTCAAGTGGCATCCCGTTCACATCTTTAACCTCAGGAGTGAGTCTGTCAAGAGGCATCCTGTTCACAATCTCACTATTGGGAATGAGTCTATCAAGAGGAATCCAGTTCACATCTTTAAGCTTAGGAGTGAGTTCCTCAAGAGGCATCCTATTCACAATCTCACTATTGGGAATGAGTCTGTCAAGTGGCATCCTGTTCACATCTTTAAGCCCAGTAGTGAGTACGTCAAGAGGCATCCTATTCACAATCTCACTATTGGAAATGAGTTCGTCAAGTGGCATCCCATTCACATCTTTAAGCCCAGAAGTGAGTCGATCAAGAGGCATCATGTTCATAATCTCACTATTAGGAATGAGTCCATCAAGAGGCATCCCATTCACAATCTCACTACTAGGAATGGGTTCGTCAAAGGGCACCCTATTCACATTTCCAATTATCAAGAAACAAGTCCGTCAGAGATATCCTGTTCATATCTCCCATTACCAGGATATGAGTTCGTCAGTGACATCCTATTCATGTATCTTGATTACTAGGAAACGAGTCCATTAGAGACATCCTGTTCACATTCTCGATCATTGGGTATGAGTCTGTCAAGTTACATCCCATTTAGAACTTCAACAAAATCAAGTGCGAGTCCGTCAAGTGGCATCCTAATCATATCATCAAGAATCAGAGTGAATCCGTTAAGTGGCATCTTGTCCATCTCATTCAGCATTAGCCTCAGCATCAAGTGTGAGTCCGTCAAGGGGCATCCTATTCATCTCCTCTAGTAACAGGTGTGAGTCCATCAAGGGGCATCCTGTTCATCTCACCAAGTCTCAAGTATGAGTCCATCAAGTGGCGTCATGTTCATATCATTTGGCATCAAGTATGAGCATGTCAAGTGGCGTTCTGTCCATATCATCAAGCATCAAGTATTTCTTTTACTATCCTGTGCTCTATAGCAATTACGCCACACGTGGCATTTTGCTCTCCTATCTCACAGTCACGCCTCATATGGCTCATGTGCCATTTTTCTCTCTTATATCCTCAAGGCAATCACGCGTATAATATTTTGCCAGTCTATATCAATCACGCCCCACGTGGCCTTTTGGTCTCATGTCTCATAATGATCACACCTCACATGGCATTTCGCTCTCTTATATGCTTACAGCAATCACGATGTGGACACGCGGTACTAGCCTTCCACTTCTTGTTTGTTTGAAATTATTTTGAAGGAAAAGAAATGTCCATTGAAAACAAATACAGAGTCGCCACTTGGTCTTTAAGGAACCAAGAAACCTAATTTTGACTCACCCAAACGGATAAGGGGCACCGACCTTTCATAACCAAAGAATTTGTCATGGGGTTTTGGTACGAGAGAGGAAGGAGCCTTTATCATAACTAAAACACCCTCAACTCGCCCCGTCTTTTGAAGGCCTTAATTAGCATCCAAATAATCATCTTATACTATGTTTGGTTCGACGATTAATACTATGATAGTATATTACATCACATAAGAATCTTGAAATGGAAGATCAAAAGATAAGATATCATTCATAAGATCTAAGCCAAATTTCACGCAATGCAAAAGTAAAAGATCACACAAACAAATCTAGGAAAAAAAATCTAATCACATATCAAGTAATCAAAGTTTTCCTAATCTAAAGGGGACATGAATTGTTCTTGAAATAAATAATCAAAGAAATCAAAATATGCTTAGCAAGCTAGTATGAAGCGTGTTAATCTTTAAGAAAAGAAGATCTCTCAATCTCCGGGATGGATGAGAAAGGAAGATTAGATCGAGGGGAAGCATGAACGTGTGATCAAGATCATTCCTTATAATCTTCTTAGATTAGGAGTCACAAAAACCCCAAATCTTGTATGGATGCAATGTATGATCCTAGAATGTGCAAAGGTTGTAGTGTGTAAGTGTTCATGAGATTTCTAAAATGACCTACAAGTCTAAGGTATGCATTTATATATAAGTAAATCATCATAGGACATGTACAAATGTAGTATGAACTACTTCCTAATATATGAACTAATTTCGAGTGCATATAAGTATCAAATCAAAGAATGAAAGTAAAGGTTTGCTTTTTGTGAATAGTGGACAGAATGGTGAGTTGATTTTGTAAAATTGGAAAAGTGGGGTTAGGAATGTTTTCAATGCATGGTTTTTTATGGAGATCATCCTTATTGTGTCTAGAACACATGTCAAAAAGCCAAACTTAAATAACTTTTACAGATTGGGATAAATCTTATAAACAATAGAGGTTACTCAGAAATAGAATCCGTACTGTCGACTGAAATGTTGAAAAATCTTAGAAAATGAAAACAAAATATCTGGAAGCCCATATTATACAAAAAGTTCCCTACGACACTGAAGTGTAAGGGAAAAATGAGTTGGGACCACCCCTTTTGGAAAAGTTGTCTGAAAAACAAGTTGAAATTCAACATAGCTGCTATGACAGTAAAAACAGAATGTCTAGAAGGAATGTTTGGACTAAAATGGAACCCCTCCAAGTGTTTTTAGGTCAAACAAAAAATCATGGGCATTCTATAATGAGTAGGAAGACTTTCCAAGTGATCTTGTAATCAGTATTTGAGTATTGAGTTCTAGAGAAATCTTTGAAGTCAGATCACTCACTGTTTTGAAGATTTTTGGAAAAAAACAAGGTTTATTTCTTGGAATCCAACTATTGAGGTTTTAGAGGGGTTTTGAAATAGAAGCTTTTGAATGCAAATTTAAACATCAAATAGGGATTGTGACCTCTTGGAATATCAACATTAAACTCATATCAAGAACCTCCAAGTTTGTTGGAGAGATTTGTTTTCATTTTTGAATGTGACTTCAAGAATACATAGGAATGTATTGAAGTCATAGTCATCATCTATCAAACAAGTTTTTTAGGTCAAGAGCTACTATCCATAAGAACTCACTCACCTCAAACACCATGTTATCATCTAGATGATGATGAACTACTAAGTAAACAAAGAAAATAAAAAAAGAAATGAAATTAAGAGGAGATGAGCATAACATGTCAACAAGCATGTAAGGGCCGAGAGCCAACCCCCAGAGTTGATTTTGGAGCCAAAATCTGTTAAAAGGTAGCTTCTGCACACTCAGGTGAGTAATCTCTTCCCATGTTTGGAATTTTGATTGGTGTTTTGTTTTCCTCTATTTTCCAAGAAGAAAGTTTGGTTTTAACATCCATTTTCTTCACAGATCCAGGCGTCAAGCTAGAGTAGGCCCTCTAAGAAGGCCAAGGAATAGGTAAGGGCCGAGAGCCAACCCCCAGAGTTGATTTTGTGTGAACCTAAACGTCATCTTTTGGCCGCAGCTCTAGCTAATCAGGTAAGTGAAACTTTTGGCAGTTTAGGATTAATCATGTGCATTGTGCTAGTTTTGTGAACTGTAGTATGCACTTAGAGATTGTTTGAAGCTCATTTATTGATTTTGTGAAGTTGGACTTCAGGTCATGAATAGTGATTTTGTGCTTGTTTTTGCCATTTTTTATGTATGCAGGTGCCGGAGGTGACCTTGAAGGGCCACGGTAGTCTTGCTCACGCCTTCCTATGGTATACCCAACTTTTGTCTACTGTTAAACAAATGGTCGATGAGGCGGGTTTTGGCGGTTTTGTCCATTTGGTTTCGAAGAGTACCAATGACCTAGCATACTTTTATGCTCTTGCTGAGAGTTGGTGGGACACGACGAATACTTTTCATCTGCCATTTGTTGAGATGACAATGACGCCCTTCGCCTTTACCATGATTACCGGTTTGAGAGTTGGCTGGAAGCGCCTGATTCTGGACTATTTTTATGAGATCGATCCTAAAGCTGTTGAGATACTGATCGGGGCTATTCTTCCTAATTTGGAGGGGCTTTAATTTCCTTACGACTGGCTTTATCGAGCTTATGAAAGAGGGGGGCACAACCTGAATAACCGTCAACTATTGAGGGTATTCCTTCTATATGTCATTGACTATTTGATCTTTGCAACATGGAATGACCGGGTAAGCTTGAGGCTCTTTTCTTGCTTGGCGACTGTCGACGAGATCCCTTCCTATGACTGTGGTGGCACTGCATTGGCTCATCGTTACAATCATATGGGTGAGGTTTTTTGTGGGGAAATCAAATCGACTGGCGGGTTCTGGCAAGCTTGGGAGGTATATCCTTTGACTTTTCCTTTTCTTTCGGCTCTTCCTTACTATTGTTTTCTAATTTTTATTTTCCTGTGTAGCTCTGGAGCTTAGAGTATCTGAAGATGTTGGCTCCTACCCTTGCCGATGAGTCGGGTGAGGATGAGGATGGCATGGCTCCCGTGCCTTTATTCCCTCGGGGCTTGAGATGGTGGAGATATGTTGTTAGGGTCAAAAGTAGGGCCCACCAAATTGTCCTCCTGAGGAATTTCTTATCCGAACTAATAGTTGCTAGTGTTGATTGGACGCCTTGGGAGAATGTTTCTTACGCTGTCCCAGAGGAGATTCAGGCGGTCAAGCCTCTTGCCTATTGCTGACTTCTGATGGAGATTACTAAAGGCAGGCAGTGGTACCTTGGTAAGCGCATGTCCCTGTAGGTGGTGGGTGGTTTGAGATACCGTGTTCCCCATACTCCTCATGTGATGGATGCTAATGACCTTTCTGGTACTGCTTTGTTGTCAGCTTTGGCTGGTACTGATGCTTGGGATCATTTCTGTTCTGAGACTGTTTATGAGACATACCGTGGCTGCTTCCTGATGCCCAACTTCCCACTCTACTCATCACTTATGTTTTGGACTCATCTTTGTCTAACTTGTTTTGTGCCTACAGTTTTGCGAGATGTATAGGAGGCAGGCTCCTCCGACATCCAATCTTATCCCTCCTTGGGATTAGACCGTCAATGTTTTGAGTGCCGATGGTTCTCTCAGGTCATAGAGGTGCACGAGTCACATGCGGGTATCCCACTCAGCCAACAGACATCCTCAACGTCCCTTGGAGTTACGCTAAGGAGAGCCATGCCTTGGAAGCTAGCCTACGGTCTTTGGTCCTTACGAGAGACCACCGGGCATGTCTCTAATTTTGAGCTCCTTAAGGCTATGAGATTCTAACCCTAGATTTTACCCTTGATAAATGGATAGTATGTGGCAGTTCGCCACCAGATAAATGGCGTCCTTGGTAAGTTCTGGACTCGACTCTATTTTTGTACTTTTTGTTACATCTCGACTTATTGCTTTTATTTGTGTGTGTAGTATCATGGAAGTGGTACTGGCTCGTCGAGAACCAGGATAAGGTACAGGGGCGGCAGGAGGCCATCGTCGTCGTACACTTCGGGTAGTTCGACGGAGGATGAAGAAGAGGAGGACTGAGGCCTCCTATGCGGGGACTTTTGTTTTGTCTCCATTTCATGTTTTTTATTGGGTTGTATTGGTATATTTTATGAATGACGGATGATGTGTAGGATGATTTGCCACCTTTTGACAAAGTATTATGATGTTTTGCCTTTTAGGCCGGATATCTTTCAGTTTGAAGGCGCTATTGTGTGCTTATTTTATTTGGTGATCGTGTGATGATATATACATATATATGTGTACTATGATTCTATGGCTGTTGATGTTACCGCGATTAGCGGCCTTGTGATAGTGAGTGTGTTTGCCATGCAGGTGGGATAGTCCGTGCAACGAGGAGGTGCTGCCAAACTTTTGAATTTTGCTAGAGCTGCGACAGAAAATATGGTGTTGTATGATCCCACTCAACTCTTTGCTTGGCTGAACATCATAGACGGTGTAGAATGGATCAACCTTAATACTTATGGCTTGACCGAGCTGTTCTCCCTTCGTCAAATGGCCTTGAATGCTGAGTTCATGCTTGCTGCCATTGCCCACTAGGACCCAGTAAATCATGTCTTCAATTTCAATGGCTTGGAGATATGCCCCCTATTCAAGGAATTCTGTGCTATTCTTGGCTTTGATCCAGATTCAGACTTGATTCTTCCTTCTACTGATACCCCCAGTCCTACGCATGGCTTGGTTGAATATCTAAATTGTTCCACTGCTGTTTCTCGCTGATTAATTCATGGGGAGGTTCTCGACCCTGCCTCCATCATCGCTTGGTACATTGATCATGGAAATCCCAGCGTATATGATGCTACCCGTGGGGCTGCTCTGATCTTATGCATGACTTTGCACTTTCTGTTCTCGAATACTTCTAGCGACTTGGTGTATGTATGCCTTAGACTGAAATTGGGTAGGAATCCCATGGCTATGGTTCTAGCTAAAACCCTGAATGGTTTAGATAACGCTCTTAACCGAGGAACTCTTCTTTCCGGTGCCCCCTTGGTATTGCAGGCTTGGCTATGTGAGTGCCTCCAGCTATGGACATGCCGAGTGCCATCCGTTTATTTTTGCAAGGATGTGCTTTATTCCCACTACACTTTTGCTGACTGGGTTCGTATGTCAGGTACTCTTTCTAAAATAGACATTTGCTAGATTATGGGGCGTTGGGGCCTTCATTCCATTACCACAAGCCTTGGGGATCACTCGAGAATGTGGTTGATGGGTCTGAGAGAGACTTCTTTCTATCATCCTCGTCGATTGGCGAAGCAGTACGGGCAAGTTCAAGAGGCCCCCCGGGGATTCATTAAGAGGGTCTTTGCCTCCAAAGTCAGGGCTGTCACTATTGCTACTTTCATCAGAGGTTGGACCCATTGAATAAAAGCCTATTTCTGAAGACCTTTGAAGAAACAAAAGACACACAGTAAAAACTAGATTCGACTAATTCTGCTTCTTCCTCCAAGTGTCTTTAATATTTATGATTACTTTTTTGAAGAAGAACCTTTATGTTTTCCTTTATTCCTGTTTATGTAATATTCGAAGTTTGTTTATCGATGAACCTTGGTTACTTTGAGAACCTTATTTTATGTTTTTGGCTTTCTGAAAACATTTTGAAGTAAGATTTTGAATAGATGTTGCTTTTGATACTTGCTTGGGCATGCTAGGGTTATTAGAGGCGAACAAGGCGGGTAGCAGAAGTTTGCTCCTAGTTTGGGATATGGGTGTTTATGAGGCAAACGAGGTAAGTGACCGAAGTTGCCCCAAGTTTAGGAGAGATTCAGGCGAACGAGGTGGGTGGCCGAAGTTTGCCCCTAGTGTGAAGGGTGGTTTCTGGGGTTAAGGTAAGGACCACGACTTTATTTCTCTCATATGCTCATAATTTTGCCTAAGCACAAGTGTGGTGACCTAGCGAGCTCTTTTCTCTCTTTTGTTATTGCTTACCTTGGATTTACCTCTAATTTTTGCCTAGGCATCCTTTTGGATTTTTGATCTAGAGAGTCATCCTTCTTCTTTTTAAAGTCTGCCTATGTACCCCCAAGCGCGGATCAGATCCAACATATTTTGGGCCATGGTAGGAAATAAGTGGGTTGATATTGGTGTCGACCGAACCATTGTGGTTGCCTACGTATTCCTGAGTAAGAATCAGGTCGAGCGTAGTTTAGGGCAAGGCTTAAAGGAGATGGGCTATTTTTATGGGTGGAGTGACCAAACCAATGTGGTTGCCTACGTATCCCTGAGTGGAAATCAGGTCAAACGTAGTTCAAGGCAAGGTTTTGAAAGAAATGGGTGAAAAAGTCAAGCATAGTACTTCTTTAGGCGATTCATGTTGATTGGTTCTTTGAATTCGACACCATCGAGGTCCATGAGGTAGGTCGCTCCTTCGGAAAGGTTGGTTTTGATGATATAAGGGCCAACCCATTTAGGTTTGAACTTCCCACGTGGGTTGATGATCGGGGCTCGCTATTCATTAAGGACAAGGTCACCCTTGACAATTTTCCTCGGACAGACCTTCTTGTTAAAAGCACAAGCTATCCTCTTTTGATAGAGTCGGACATGGTCGACTGCCGCTAGGTGCTTTTCATCTAGGAGAGCCAATTCCTTGTATCTTTCCCTTAACCAATCAGACTCTAAAATTTCACATTCTGCCATCACCCGCAGAGATGGTAACTCTATCTCGACCGGAAGTATGGCTTCTATACCATATACTAGTGAATAAAGAGTCACTCCTGTAGATGTCCTTATCGAGGTTCTGTATCCCCAAAGCGCAAATGGTAGTTTCTCATGCCAGTCTTTGTAAGTATCGACCGACTTCTGCAGTATGGCCTTGACATTCTTGTTTGCAGCTTTGACTGCCCCATTAGTCTGTGGCCTGTATGGTGATGACTTATGATAAGTGATTTTGTATTCCTCAAATAGATCCCTGACTTCTGCTCTGAAATGACTCCCATTGTCTGAAATAATCTTATGGGGGACTCCATAGCGGCAGATGAGATTCTTCTTGATGAACTTGGCCACTTCCTTGGCCCCCAACTTGGTGTAGGCTTCAGTCTCAACCCACTTTGTGAAGTAGTCGATGGCCACTAAAATGTAACGATTCTCGTTTGAGGCTTTTGGAATGATTTCACCAATGATATCGATTCCCCAATTTGAGAATGGCTATGGGGAGGTCATGCTATAGAGCAGAGATGGCGGTACATGCATCATGTTTGAATGGATCTGGCACTTGTGGCACCTTCTCACATATTCATAATAATCTTTTTCCAATGTTGTCCAGTAGTACCTTTGTCTTACAATCTTCTTGGCTAGCATGTGACCATTCATGTGTGGACCACATATCCCCTCGTGTATTTCTTCCATCATTCTTCTGGCGCTCTTTCCGAATAAGCAAGTCAGGTTGTGACCATTGTACCCTTTCTTTAGCAATTTTCCCCCGCGGATGATGAATTATGCTGCTAACCTTTGAATTGCTCTTTTGTCTTTCTCAGTAGACTCTTGGGGATACGTTCCTCTGTCTATAAAGTCCCAGACATCTTGGTACCATGGTGTTTCCCTTTGTTCTTAGATTGCGTCGATCATGTTGAATGAAGGCTTGTATATTTGCTCGATTACCAGAGGCATCATCTTGACTCCCACGGGCATTTTGATCATGGAGGTTAGAGTAGCCAATGAATCTGCTAGTTGGTTCCCCTCCCTGGCCAGGTAAAAGAATGTCACATTCTTGAACTGTTTCTTGAGTTCATCGAGATGGTCATGATAGGGCTTCAACCTTTCTTCTTTCACCTTCCATTCTCCTTTGGCTTACGATATGATGAGGCTTAAATCTCTGAAGACATCCAATTTTAAACTTTTAATTCTATGGCTACTTCCATCCCCAAAATGCATGCCTCGTATTCGGCAGTATTGTTGGTGGAGTTAGAATTGAGCTTAACTGCCAGTCTGTAGCCTTTTATGTTGGCTGCCCCATCAAAGTACAACTTCTATTGCTCTTCTTTGATTTCCATGATATTTTCGTCCAGGAATTGGAAATCTCCATTTTCTTTGAAGTCAACAACGTGTTCCATAAGATGCTCAGCTATAGTTCTCCCTTTCACTAATTTGCTTATTACATACTTGATATCAAATTCAGATAGTAGAAGTAGCCAACGAGATATATGACCGATTAGGGCAGGTTTTTCAAGGAGGTATTTTAAAGGATCCATGCGAGATATGAGCACAATCAAAAAGGCTAGCATATAGTGCCTTAATCGATGGGTGCACCAGACTAAGGCCCAACATTATTTTTTTAAGGGTAGAGTAATTAAGCTCATACCCAGTCATCCTCTTGCTAAAGTAATATATAGTTTTTTCAGAGTGGCTCTCTTCTCCTTCTTGGGCTAGCATGCAACCTATGGCATTTTCGGAGATAGATAGGTAAAGAAATAAGGGCTTGTGAGGAATGGGTGGTGAAAGAACGGGTGGATTTTGAAGGTAGGCTTTTATTTTATCAAAGGCGGCTTGGCGTTGGTCATCCCATCGGAACTTCTCTCCTTTCCTCAGTAATCGGAACAAAGGATCACATGTAGTCGTGAGCTTTGAGATAAATCAGCTGATAAATTGGATCCTCCCGAGGAACCCCCTCACATCTTTTTCATTCTGCAGTGGTGTCATTCTAGAATGGCCTTGATTTTGGAGGGATCGACTTCTATCCCCCTCTGTGTAATGAGAAAACCTAGGAGCTTCCCAAAGGTTACACTAAAAGTGCATTTCTTCGGATTCAGCCTCTTCTTGTAGTTGCGCAACCTTTCAAAAAATTTCTCCAATGCTACCAAGTGTCCCCTCTATCCTTGGACTTTACAATCATGTCATCCATGTACACTTCTACTTCCTTGTGAATCATGTCATGTAACAGAGTAGTGGCAGCTCTTTGGTAGGTTGCTCCAGCATTCTTGAATCCAAAAGGCATTACTTTATAGTAGTAGGTCCCCCATGGCGTGGTGAATGTCATCTTTTCCCAATCTTCTAGTGCCATTAGAATCTGATTGTACCCTAAGAAACCATCCATGAATGACAGTAGCTCATGTTCTGTAGTGTTATCTACCAAAACATAAATGTGGGAAAGTGGGAAGTCATCCTTTGGATTGGCTTTGTTTTGATCGCAGAAGTCAGTGCACACGCAAACTTTTCCATCCTTCTTAGGGACTGGTACAATGTTGGCAACCCATTTCGGATATTCTATAATGATGATGAATCCTGCCTTGAATTATTTCTCCACTTCTTCTTTGACCTTAAGTGCCCACTTTTGCCTCATGCGCCTCAGTTTCTGCTTAATTGGTTTAGAAATAGGGAGGAGAGGAATGTGATGTTGGACAATGTCGTGATCAACCCCAGCATATCCTCGTAAGACCAAGCAAAAACATCGTTGAATTCTTATAGCAAAAGAGTAATTTTTTCTTTTTCTTCTTTATTAAGCATTGAGCCAATTCGTAAGACCAAGCAAAAACATCTTTGAATTCTTTTAGCAAGAGAGTTAATTTTTCTTTTTCTTCTTTATTAAGCGTTGAGCCAATTTGCACAATTTGTAGATTATCTTTTTCACCTAGGTTAATTGATAAAGTATCGTCGATTATTTTATAAGCAGGTGGATTTGCAATTAGTTGCTTTAGTTCGATTAGGAGATCCTCAAAGGGATCTGTGCATTCACAAGTATTAAACGCGAAGGAATAAGCAAAATCGTCCTTCATTTCATTCATAACAGGTGGAGTGATTACATCAGATAGTGGTAGGCCTACAGCAGCCGACTCTGGTATAGACTCGATAATCGGAAGTACAGACTCTGGGGGAATAGGGGATAGGGAGACACAGGCAAATGACTCTACAGCCCGGCTGCTCAGACCCTTAGCTGGTATGATCTGATCATCTTGGCTCTTGGCCCTTTTTCCTTTCTTTTCTTTAGAAACTTCTTCCCGCATCTTCTTGATAGCGTCAGTGTCCAAGTACTTCGACCAGTCTTCCTCTGGGGTTTTCTCAACTTCTTCTGGATAAAACAGATCTTGATAGGGAGGCCTTTCACAGTTAGCAAAGATTTCAAGTCCAGGGTGCCTTTTTCTGGTAGTCTGATGGATCCAAGGTTCAGGGAACCCAAAATAGGGGAAATCATCCCCTTCTTTGATGAATTGCCCGTTCAAGGTCTTGCGGTATGGTGGGAGACTCTTCACTCTCTTCTTCCATGACTTTTGTTGCTTAAGGTCTTCCTCGGTGGGCTTGTACCCCAATCTGAAAGTGCCTTTTTGCCCTTTGCTCTAAGGGAACTCGCGGATCCCTTGTTGGCGTCAGCCCAATCCTATTCCAGGGAAATAGTTCATTTTGCTGACGATATTGACGATCACGGAGTGGATCTCAAGGAACCTATCTTCATCGTCAATCATGTGGACCTTTTCCATGAAGAATCCTCTGATTTCCCCCTCTTCTAGTTCGGGTATTTGGATTTCAAAGACGGGAGCGTAGCTTGGGAAGGCTTAATTTCCCCAACTATTGCCGAAGATGATTTTCAACCTTTTCTCATGAATGTACTTGATCATTTGGTGCACAGTGGATGATACCGCTTTGTTGACATGTAGCCAAGGCCTTCTAATCAGCAAATTGAATAAGGCGGGTATATCCATGACTTGGAAGAGTTGAGTGTAAACCAAAGACCCTACTCGAATTTGGAGAGAAATAGTCCCCATCACAGTTCTCTTGGTGTTGTCATAGGCCCTCACAGAATGCACAGACGGAGTGATGTCTAGGATGTTGACCCATGGCAGTGGCAATTCTTAGAGCACAAACATTCAAGGCGGAGCCCGTATCGACTAGATAGAATGGCACTTGCTGCCCCTTGCATCCAACAGTGATGTACAAAGACTTGTTATGTGCAAATCCTTCTAGCGAGAGATCCTCATCGGAAAAGGTAATGACTGGGTTAGGGGTAAGTATGCCAAAGAAAGCCACCATATCTTCTGATGCGGCGTCAATGGGGACCTCAATTCTAACTAAGGCGTTTAACACGGCCTACCTATGCTTGTAGGATGTCACCATGATGTCCCACATTTAGACGTGTGCTTGAGTTTTATTCAATTGCTTTATCAACTCATTGTCCTCTTCGATGACCTCATCTATTTTTCCCTTTCCCTTGTCTTTGACCGGTCCTTTCTCGATGGTTTTCGTGACGGGCAATGGAGGCTGATAATGACGGCTTGACCTAGCCAGATGATCAATCTCAGCAAGAGTAGGTCCTTCTATAATCCCATCTTCTTTGAACCAATCGCAATCCGTTCCCACAAATAGTTTTTCCGGCCAATTCCAGATAGAGGCATCACTTTTTTATTAGGATCATACCATTTGAGGTCTACTGCCCCTAGATCATGTTCTTCCAGAAAGAACAAATCTTGTTCATCATCTACCTACTGCTGCCATTCATCATCCTCCCCTTGAATCAGGTAAATTCCCTAAAACTTTGATATGTCGATGAGGGGTAAGGGGTGTCTTAAGGGGGTGATATAGGCGACAGGGTTGAAGGATACGGGGTCAAATTTGATGAGATTGATATTTTGGTGGTTTGGCAGGGGATTTTAGGTAACATGGGGCTACTTTGGTGGTGGCTCAATGATATTCTGGTCAATGGGGTCTTGGATATCATGGCAGAGGCATATGCAATTATCGGTGTTGTGGCCAGGGGCTTGGTGGTAGGTGCAATGTTTGGACATGTCACAGCTTGGTGATGGCGGGGTATTTCGAGGTTACTGCAGTTGGAGGTTGCCCTTTTTGAGGATACGGTCTAAGGCTCAGGACAGGGAGATCTCTAGCTTGGCAAAACTACAAGGAGGCTTTTTCTGGAAAGGACGATTGGATGAGTTTGCTTGTTTGGAGGGTTGGTACGACCTAGGAGGATATGCCATGGGTTGACTGCTAAGGGCATTGACATCCGGAGTGTTGCGGGAGTAATTGGGCCTTTTCGATTGACTCAGAGGCTCTTTCTTCTTAATCTTTCCTTCCCTAATAGCATCTTCAATTCGAGTTCCAACTTTGAACAGTTCCTCGAAAGTGGAGATGGATTGATAGAATAACTTCTCATGGTAGAACGGTTACAGATTTTGGATTAGCATTCTCACTTGTTCCTTCTCAATTGACCAGTGGGTCATTTGGGCCACTTTATTCCTCCATCTACTTAGGAATGCAATGAAGGACTCATTGTTTTTTTGCCAGGTAGTTTCCAAATCCCTGATCGTGACATCTAACACTTGATTGTAAGAATAGTGATCGACAAATACCCGATCAATGTCTTCCCATGCCCGAGTTTTGGAGGCTTCCAAGGTAAGTAACCATGATACTGCAGACTTTGTAAGGGTTTATGGGAACAGCATTGCAATATGTTCATGACTGCAGCCCATTGACTAGAAGATGCTCATACACAGCTTTATATGGCTTTTCGGATTCCCAGTTCCATCAAAACGGTCAATGGCGGGCATTTTGAAAATTTTTGGCAACTTTAGCTTAACAGGCTCGAAAAGCCCTTCCAGGTCCAACATGTAATCATCAACCTCCTTGCTCTTCCTCAATATACTTTCTAGCTTGTCGACTTTGTCCATTTTCTCCTGAAGCTTTTTCACATATGCAGGTGGTGGGACCCCTTGAAACCAATCTTCTTCCCCATTATTCTCATGTATAGCGATGGGAGGCGGCACAAACCCCGACAATGGTGGTGGTGGGAACCCAGGTGGGTACTGTGGCTGCTACTGTTTCAATTCTTCTATAAACTTCAAAACTTAGGCCAGGCTACCGGACTGCTGGCTTATGGTTGCTCCCAACTCAGTAACCTTATTTTCTAGCTCTTCCTGGTTCATGCTGAATTAACTTGTCAGGCTGATTCTGACCAAACGATTATTTGAATTTCTGACCCAAGATGAGGATCCTAGCTGCTGACTTTGGGGATCTATAGTGGCCTACAGATTTGAGAGGATTATATCAAATTCTGGAAGTGACAACTTCGGACAGACAACGATAGTGATGTTAAAAAACATGGACTGGCTTGTGTACAGACTGACTGAAATAGTGCGTGCAGACTGAAAGGAATGGTGCATGCATATGAGACAAGCAAGCGGATGTGAGCCCTAATCTACATGATGCTCCTACTTCTAGCAGACAGCAGTTAAGCAAAAAAGGTCCTAGCCACCCAGAGTGTGCTAACTTTACTTTCCAGTATGATCACCAAGGGATAACGAGGGTTTCCAGGATATTTTGAGAAGTTTGGACAGAGTTTTCTGGAAAAATTGGTTATATCTGGGTATATCTGGGATATCCAAATAGAAATTGGTTACGTTTAGGTAAGTCGGACAGAGTTTCTGGGAAAAATGGGTCATATTTGGATGTTTATGGGAGAAACTGATTATATTTGGGAAATCTAGGAGATTTGGATGGAGTTCCTAAGAGAAACTAGTTACGTCTGGGTGAGTCAGACAGAGTTTCTGGTAGAAATTGGTCGTATTTGGATGTTTCTGGGATATATGGACAGAGTGTTTGGGAGAAACTGGTTATATCTAGGAAATCTAGGAGATTTGGATAGAGTTCCTGGGAGAAACTGGTTAATATGACGTTGATCATACTGTCTACCAAGTTTTCATACTCCTATGTCTTAGGACCAACAAACAAGGTTTGCGGTGTATATCTTCATGAACATGAAGCGGACATCCTTACCATGGTTCCTAGGTAGGTAAACTCAATTTGGTCACATATGAGCGATTGCCTTGGGAATCATAATAAAGAGGGCCTATCCCATGCCACATAAGCATTTACACCGCGTAGGTAATCCCATCAGGGCATACAGTAGTTATATCACATTGTCCTATCTAAAAAGATAAATGAATAGTCCTATGAAAGGTTTCACAGGAATCTGTATGCAAAGGCTGGATTTAGTCAAAGAGGGTCCATTGACGAGAGTTCCAATATTGAATATACCGTCAGAGAGACAGTACGGAGGTTTTTACTCTTTTTGATATACCTTGAAAGGTACGGTATCAATGGTGACTTGTGCCCTGGCACAGCAAGACTGAACAATATTAGTGCGGCATTTCAAACACAATCGGAGGAAAAATGCAGAAGTGCAATACGGTGAATCAGACACAGTAAAAAGATGATTTTAAGGATGCTTCTTATGAGTCAAACCTCTGTATTATTTTGTTTTAAAATAAAAATCCCCAGTAGAGTCACTAGATTGTGGACACACGGGACTGGCCTTCCACTTCTTGTTTGTTTGAAATTGTTTTAAATGAAAAGGGAGGTCTGTTGAAAACAGATACAGAGTCGCCACTTGGTCTTTAAGGAACCAAGAAACCTAATTTTGACTCACCCAAACGGATAAGGGGCACCAGCCTTTCATAACCAAATAACTTGGCTTGGGGTTTTGGTACGAGAGAGGTAGGAGTCTTTGTGATGGGCACCATGATGGACCGAGTCTTAAAGCCGACCCCTTACAAGTTCCAAATGGGCCAATCACAAGATCAAGAGCTAAGAAGATCAAGGAAGCAATGCAAGGATTGGTATAATCCACTTGGGCTGAATTTGCAAATGTTTCAAGCAAGACTTCAACATTCAAGATGGGCTTGGAAGAAGAGAAACCAGCTTTAATCCATGTGATACAAGCCACTTAGGGTATTTTATTTATGTTCGCTGGTTTTGGGCATGTGGGCCTATTTCATTCATTAATTGGACATCTATTTAGCTTTAAGTTTTAGTTGTTTTGGGCTTGAGTACCTCCAGCCCATTTCTTTTATTTTTATTGAAGGCCTTTTAGGCCCTAGGGTTATTAGATATAAAACACTCTTGTAGCAGTTTTAAGAGGAGGTTATGTGAATGAATATTATTCTTCTCAGAGAATTCAGTTTTCTCTTCTTGTTCTTGATTGAACAATCTGAACTTATCAAAGGCATTCCCTTTGTGGCGTTCACACCAAGTCTGGGTTCTTGAAACAGGATTTCAACGGGTCTAGATCATCTTTGTGGCTTGATTATTGGCTTTCATGGGTTATTTACAATCTGATCGTGGGTTCACGGAATATCAATTCCACGGGTTCACATCACTTTGTCACAACTAAAACACCCTTAACTCACCCCGTCTTTCGACGGGCCTCAATTAGCATCCAAATAATCATCTTATACTATGTTTGGTTCGACGATTAATACAATGATAGTATATTACATCACATAAGAATCTTGAAATGGAAGATCAAAAGATAAGATATCATTCATAAGATCTAAGCCAAATATCACACAATGCAAAAGTAAAAGATCACACAAACAAACCTAGGAAAAAAAACATCTAATCACACATCAAGTAATCAAGTTTTCCTAATCTAAAGGGAACATGAATTGTTCTTGAAACAAATAATCAAAAAAATCAAAATATGCTTAACAAGCTAGTATGATGCGTGTTAATCTTTGAGAAAAGAAGATCTCCCAATCCCTGGGACGGATGAGAAAGGAAGATTAGATCGAGGGGAAGCATGAGCGTGTGATCAAGTTCATTCCTTTTAATCTTCTTAGATTAGGAGTCACAAAAACCCAAAATGTGCAAAGGTTGTAGTGTGCAAGTGTTCATGAGATTTATAAAGTGACTTAGAAGTCTAAGGCATGCATGAATGCATGAAGAAAATCATCATAGGACATGTACAAATGTAGTATTGACTACTTCCTAAGATATGAACTAATTTGGAGTGCATATAAGTATCAAATCAAAGAATGAAAGTAAAGGTATGCTTTCTGTGAATAGTGGATAGAACAATGAGTTGATTTTGTAAAATTGGAAAAGTTAGGTTAGGAATGTTTTCAATGCATGGTTTTTATAGAGGTCATCCTTGTGTCTAGAACACATTTCAAAAAGCAAAACTTCAATAACTATTACATATTTGGAGAAATCAGATAAACAATAGAGGTTACTCAGAAACAGAATTCGTACTGTTGACTGAAATGTTGAAAAATATTAGAAAATAAAAACAAAACATCTAGAGGCCCATATCATACAAAAAGTTCCCTAAGACACTGAAGTTCAAGGTAAAAATAAGTTGGCACCACCCATTTTGGAAAAGTTGTCTAAAAAATAAGTTGAAATTCAACCTAGCTGCTGTGACAGTAAAAACTGAATGTCTAGAAGGAATGTTTGGACTAAAATGGAACCCGTCCAAGTGTTTTTAGGTCAAACCAAAAATCATGGGTGTTCTATAATGAGTTAGGAATATTTTCCAAGTGGTCTTGTAATCACCCTTGGAATATTGAGTTCTAGAGAAATCTTTAAACTCAGATCATTCACTATTTTGAAGATTTTTGGAAAAGAACAAGGTTTATTTCTTGGAATTCAAATGTTGAGGTTTTAGAGGGGTTTTGAAATAGAGGGTTTTGAAAGCATATTTTAACATCAAACTGGGATTATGTCCTCTTTGAATATCATTATTAAACTCATATCAAGAATCTCCAAGATTGTTGGAGAGATTTGTTTTCATTTTGAATGTGACTTCAAGAATACATAGGAATGTATTGAAGTCATGGTCATCATCTATCAACCATGTTTTTTAGGTCAAGAGCTACTATCCATAAGGATTCACTCACCTCAAACACCATGTCATCGTCTAGATGATGATGAACTACTAAGTAAATAAAGAAAATCAAAAAAGAAATGAGATTAAGAAGAGATGAGCATAATATGCAACAAGCAAGTAAGTAATCAATAGATGATATTCAATGAGATTATGGACTTGTAGCTTGATGTTTCACTCAAATATGATGACTTTGGACATGGAAGTAGCTTCCGATCTCATAAATACTCACTAAAATGATGGTTGGGTGTATTGAATATGAAGTAAAGAGGAATGAAGTAAAAACAAAGTTGTAAACTCACTTTCTTGTTGGAAATCAAGAGGTGAAAGCTCACTTTCACTGTCCTAACCTTATCTCTACAACCTTTCTCTCTACAACATTCTCTAAGCTTTGTATTTGCACCCCCCAAAATGAGAAGTCAAGGGCGTTTATATAGGCCAATTTGGGGTGGTTTTGGAATTTAGAAAGTGCTCCCATTGGTCCTAAACATTTGTGAACAAGAAACTACGTCGTTTTGGTTTTTAATTAATCAAATTGGACCCCCAAAATAATTTACAAATATGGACTGTTCTGGGAGAGAGTGTCGCGGTGGCACTGCTCCTCCAATGTCCAGATAATGCTGTTTAGGCCCCCAGAGGTTCCGGTATTCGCGAAAAGGATCTATTTTGTTCGAAATTCACAAAAAATGCGTACGAACTCCAAATTGAGCTTGTGATATACCGTTAGAAAGGTAATGGAGTCTTATTTTCATAAAAAATAGTTCAGAGTTAGATCACTTTGAAAAGTTTTGCAGTATTCGCGATAAAAGCCGATTTGATCGTCTTTTTTACCTTAAAAAATTCATAACAAATTCGTTTTGAATCCAAAAATTAAGTGCAATATACCGTTGGAAAGGTATTGACCTCTATTATCCATGAAAAATGTTTGAAAATTGACATGGCACTCTGGTTTCAAGGTCAACTTTTATGTCAAATCGGTCAAACCTGGGATCTCTAGGAAGTTCTGGGAACCTCTGGGAGCTCCCAAGAGCTGACGTTTTCATCCAATTTTTTTTTAAACTCATTTTAGTATCATTTCACATAATCTAGAATGATCTCAAAGCTTTCTAGAGAGTTCGAATGATTTTGGTCAAACTCTGGTCAAACCTAGTCAAATTTGGGTCAAACAGGTCAATGAGGACTTTCCGGGAACTTCCTGGACTTTTGGGGGTTTCTGGGAGCTGACAATTTCAACTGATTTTGCTTTAAAACTCATTTTATTACTTTCCTTACGATTTAGCGTGTTTTCAGAACTTTTGGTCCAAATCTGGGAGTATTTGGGCTTCAAGGGGCATTTTGGTCATTAGTACTACTTTTTGAACATTTTGAAAGATAGAACTAACTTCCATGAGTCCTTTTGAGTCCTTCAATCATTGTGAACAACCAAGGTATGGGTCTCCTAAATTTGATAGCCAACAAAATGGGGTGTCTACACACGTGTATCGCATTTTGCTAGTCTATAACAATCACGCGCCACATGGCATTTTGCTCTCGTGCCTCACAATGATCACGCTCCACGTGACATTTCGCTCTCTCATATCCTCATGGCAATCACGCGTATCACATTTTTCCAGTCTATATCTTAAAGCATTCACGCCTCACGTGGCATTTTTGCTCTCCTATCTCACAGCGATCACACCCCATGTGGTATTTCGCTCTCTCATATCCTCATATTTTTCCAGTCTATATCCACAGCAATCATGCCCCACGTGGCATTTTGCTCTCTCATATCCTTGGAATTTTTCTCTTTCAAATCCATTGTAATCACGCCCTGTCGTGGCATTTTGCTCTTCACGATCCTAGCATGGCATCCTATTCATTTCACAAACTACGCACGGTCTGTTTCTCCCGACGAGAGATGCGTAGGCAGCTCTAAGAGCTAGACCATACCCTTACTTTTATGTTCTCGGTTAAATTTCAAGATTACGTGGCTTGGAACTTCTCGACTACATCATCTCTCACCATCTCTCAGCTATCCAGATTCGCACGAACTGTGCACGGTCTGATTCTCCCGATAGGAGATACGTAGGCAACTTTAAGAGCTCGACCGTACCCTCACTTTACTACATTCTCGATTAAAGTTCGAGAATATGCGGTTACGCACTTCTTGACTACACCATTCCTCTTTTGTTCAATTCACACATGAATCCCCAACAGATTCATTTGCCCATTCTAGTAACATTCTCAATCCCCAGCGGAGCTATTTGCCTAAACTGGCAGTATTCCCAATCCCCAGCTACCTACCTTGGCACACCACTCACTTGCCTATTCTGGCACGTCAATTCACTCTTCGCCAATCATGGCGTTACTCACTTGAAATACGCTCATCCTGAGTCTTCTCTACATAAGATACATAGGAATCTCGAACAGACTTTGAGATCATTCGTATTCTTGTACATGCTTCTTGTAAAAACAAAAAAAAACGTTTCAAGAAAGAGTTGAGGCAAAAATGGGTGTCTCCTTATCTTTGTCCCAATTTACTTCACAAAACATGACAAAGAGGGGCAGCTGTAGACACCCCATTTTTTCCCCAACCCAATCATTTCAAAATAAAGTGCTCGTTGACACGAGCCTATCACTTTTTGAATCATCCCAATCTGACCTCGAATGGGAAAAATATTGTAAGTCATAGCTATGGGGTCAAAGGGTCAACAATTTCGCATGCACCGTACGTACATGGTTATCCCTCCACAAACTGAATGAGACATCTCGGTGGAAGGAAAAGGAAAAAAAAAGTAGCAAGCAAACAAAAAAAAAAGTAAGTGGTCTCTCCCTTTTTCTAAGTGGAGAGTGCTTTCAACAAAAAAAAAAGAGAGGAGAAGATGCTCTCGTTTGCCTATATAATTGGCCATTGCAGATTTATTTAGAGGGGGGGAACAGTAGCCTCTCTCCCCTCTAAGACCATGTTTGGCCCTCCCTCATTTGTCCTTTCTCCATCTTCATCCTCTTCACTACACCATTGAAGCACAAAAATAGCCCCTGCTTGCCAAAGCCCACTGCTGTGATAATGATAAAAAATTCATCATGAATTCATTTTTGATCAAATCAAATGAGACCAATTGGAGAGTGTTCCCAACTCAATGATAGTTTCCTATGATTTTTCTCAAAATTTACAAAAATCATACGACCCATTTTCAAAGCACAAATACACAAGGCATACAATCTGTCAGAAACATCACAGTAGGCTTGCTCAATAACGTCCTCCTTTTGGACACTTTAAAGATTTTGTTTTACTCTATTGTTATTTTTCTCATTAATCTTATCCTCTTACCTATCTCAATGAATATTTCTAGATATTTGACAAATCATTAAATTTTCGTAAAAATTCATTTACTTTCGGTCGACAGTGCAGTCTCTGATTCTGAGTAAGGGTGCTTCTAAATTCAATTTCTCCCAATTTATAAAAGACATTGCAAAACAGTTTTCTCCCACTCAAACTAGACTCATTTGGGAGCCTTCCCTCAAAATTTCATAAAATTAGAAGCACCGAGACCCCTCCATTCCATTTTCGGAATACTCAACTCAAATCTGCCAAAAAACTGAAAGAAAACAAAAAAACATTATTTTTTTCTTTTTCCAAATACTCCTAACTTATCAAGTTTCTCAATAAGTTTAATAAAAAGGAAATTCGAACATCACACTTTTCAATCAACTTGGGCACCATCCCTTTCTTCCGGTACAAAATCAAAAATACAAAAATACAAAAAAAAAAAAAAAAAAAGAAGAAGAAGAAGAAGAAGAAGACAAAAAGAAAAATACAAAAAGTGGACTTTCTCAAAATAAAACTCCAATGCCACCTTTACTTGGAATCTGCAAATAATACAGGTAAGATAGGCAAGTCTTCTCCCTCTTAATGGGCACCGACCCTTACTTCCGACACAAAATAAAGTACAGAAAAAATCTCTTTTCAATCATTTGGACACTGGCCCTTTCTTCCAAAAAAAATAAGAAAAAGAAAATACCAAAAAATATGGACATCCCTCAACTCAAATGCCTCCCTTGTTCAAGATCTCCAAGCAACATAGGTAAAGTCAAGTAAGTTTTCTTATCCTACATGTACATTCTCATATTTTCTTACAGGTTGGGCACCGACCCTTACTTCCGGCATAGGAATAAAAGAACAGAAAAAAAATACAAAAAAAAAAGAACATTTCATTCTTCACTTGCTTGCATAAGTTCGTTTCAATCTCAATCACTTTTCAAAATTCCTAGTTACACCATTTTTCACTCAAATCACTTTTCAAACCTCAATACTTCAAAGGTTAAAGTCTAGGACTACACCGTATAGGTTAAAGATCCTAGCTACTTCATCTTTTGCTCAAAATACTACTTCCTATTTGCATGGTCTAGATCGATCAAATTTTTCAAAACACTTGCACATATTCACACATACAAGGCACAGAACAATGTACGGCCTGATTCTCGACTTGAGATACGTGGGTGTGGCCATAACCACATCTTTTTCTATTTCTTGTACATTCTGACACTCTATTATCTTTCATTTATGCCCCATTATCATGAAAACCACTAGAATCAACAATCGTGCTTGCACGGATGTTCAAGGGTACCTAACACCTTCCCTCAACATAATCGAGTCCCTGAACCCATCTCAAAATCTTTGGTTTTTGCATGGCTATTCAGAGTCACACTTTTAAAGGGCTCACTTTTCTCAAAGCTGTTTTTTAAAAGTCAAAGATGAATTTCTTTATTTGTCTTTGCAAGGCCCTAACACCCTAAATGTTAGGTGGGGACTCTGAATATTCCAAATAGGCCCTACCATACTCTTTTCACCTTTTCCAACAAAAAAATCAAGTTGCATTTCACCCACCTCAGGAAGCTGGGCCCATACCATCAGCTGGTCTATTTCGATGGCGCGGGCTCGACACCAGCATCATTGTCACCTATTACGCTATATTACAAAAATAGTGGGGTAGTGGCTCAGTCTAAGGAGCCAAGGAACAACAGAAAGGGAAAGCACTTAGAAAGGAAGTATCATCTCATTCGAGATATAGTCCAGCGTGGAGATGTGATTGTCACAAATATTACCACCTCTGACAATCTTAAGAATCCATTTACAAAGGCTTTTCCATAGAAAGTCTTTGATTGTCATCTAGATAGTCTAGGTGTTAGATGTAATAGGTTATGAGTGCAAGTGGGAGATTGTTGGGATTGTGCCCTCAAACCCAGTCTTTATGTATTTGACATTTGGCATTTTATATATGGATATCAGTTTATATTTCATTATGTATGTTTTTCATGAGATGATTGTCGAAATCCTTAAGTATCATAGTAAGTAACTCGTGTATGTATGTGATACATATATGTGAGATATGAATTACTATCCTTTGATACTTAGAACTTGTCACAGTGGATGGTGAGACTGGATATCTCATCAGGTATACACTATAGCGTCATTTACTACCATTGGATGGAATGATGAATCTTAATCACTAAAGTATGACTTTTAGTTAATATGATGGTGCTTATAGTGGAATGACGGAACATGAGATTCTTATTGACATATAAATCTGTCAACAGTTGATAGGAACTCATAACTTGTAAAAGGTACATGTTCTCAATCTTGAAATAATTATGGACACAGACTATGGATATAATTGCTTTGACTTACCAATCAGTGAGGTCATGTAAGATCAACACCTGGGTATCTTGGTATGTCATATTCATAGGATTGTGAACATATATTGTCAAGATAGAATCTACCCTCTGATAAAGAGGAAATACAATGTCACCAAGTTGATTACTAAGAACTATAGTTTTGTTGATATGTAATTATCAACATGCTTGGTAATCATGAGAGGTGAATGAGACTCAAGGAATGAAAGATGTAATCATTATTTAAGTTATCAGTAACACTTATCCAACTTCCAAATATGATTATGAATGTTGGCGGTAGAGGGACATTAGTACACCATACAAGTCTAGCTATCACTTCAGATTTATCCTTTTGTGTTGAAGTGCAGTTATCATTTTATAGTGGAGTAAACTTTAACTGATCAGTTAGTTAATTTGCTGATTAAAGAGTTTGATCATGGGACTTAACAAATTGGTCTGAGCTAACAATGAAAAACCTTGGAGGTTCCACTCTTAGCTCTGCCAGAATGCTTGGAAAGACATATGAGGATGATGAACCAATCAATTAAAAGAGTTTCAATAGATTAAAGGTTTGATCGATCAAACTTGTTTCGATCGATTGAGCTCTAATTTAGTTCGATCGATCAAACTTGTTTCGAGCGATCGAACGTTCGATCGATCAAAAGAGTTTCGATCGATTGAACTCTAAAGTCAATTTGGAAATCTATAAATAGGGAAGCTACATATAGAATAGTAAGCGATCATCATTTTCATTCACATAAAGCTGCAAAAATTGTTTTAGGGTTTCCCAACTTTCTATATCCTCTCCGTAAGGGTTACTACCATCCCTTGTCACTCTGGGACATTCATAGGAGACATAAGGGTAAATACAACCTAGTGGGAGTTGCTACACACTAAAGGAAGAAGACAAAGTCAAAATTGGGTTCAAGACCATAAGGTAATATTCTTGTTCCCCTTTCTTGCACGCATTTGTAGAATTGATAAGTAGTAGATCCGAGCATACCAATAATGTTTTGAACATGACTTTCCACTACGTACATGATTTAAAGTTTTTTTGAAACCTAAATCCATTAAGGAGAACGTCGTGGAATTTTTAGTTCTTTATGTTGACAATTTCTTTTTTTCAGAAAATAGTTAATCATTAAAAAAAAAAAGGCAAATGGCACTATACAAAAAATACAAGGGGCATACCCTAGGATATACAATAAGCGCATGAAATTTGGCATCTAGTCAATGCAACAAAGGATGGAAGATTATCAGAGGTCATAGCCAAGATAACTTCCATCCCCCAGAGTCCCAAACCTAAAAGGTAAAAGGAAAGCCATATCGCCAACAAAACCAGAAGCTAAATAAAACAGAAATAGTACTAACACAAGCAATCATAATGGAGTAAATTTCCAACTATTGATATAAAGAGGGTCACCCTGCTTGATCCCCTCAAGAGCTATGATAGCGAGAAATACTTCCAGGCAGGCAAAGGAAGTAAACTAAACAAAACAATCTAAGACCACCTAGCCACGTAGTTAGAAAGATGAGGATCATTTCTCCACTTAATTTGAATTTGAATGGAGATTTGGAGGTATATTTCTTGGAGAATCCTATCCTTGGTTTTAATTTCCAATCTGAAGGTACGAGCATTTCTTTCTTTCCAAATACTATAGACCGTCAGCCCCAAGCACATCTTTGGAATGATATGGTTAGGAGATTTCTTTGTCTAGGATCTAGCTGCCCAATCCAGTAATGTACTCCAAAAAACAAATGATCATGGGATTCCATACCTTTATGGCATAAAACACAAGCCAATGGTCCAGGAGTGAAATGAAAGATCCTGTCATGAGTAGATAATCTATTAAGAGCTGCCAACCAAAAGATAACACTATGTCTAGGAATGTTACCAGGGAACCAGATGAGACGGTGCCAAGGGACCTTTGGGCGGGTATCTCTAAGATGGTCCCAAGTATGAGTTAGTTTGAAAATCTCATTTGGAGATGGAGTCCAAATAGCTATATCAAGGTGATCAGAGGGAGAGAGAATATTATGCATATGTGCCCGGATCTCCATAAGCTCTAAAGTGTTAGTTAGAGGCCAATGCCATTCCCCACCAATAATGATATCCTTAACTTTCGCATTTAATGGGATGGCAGCATCATAAGCAACTCTAGGGCAAAATTTGTCAATAAGAGGGCCTAAAGGGTGCCAATTATCATACCACAGGAAGGTACCACAATCGTTAACTATTTTATGTTTCAATAAGGGCCTAACCATGTCTCTTAGTTTAAGGAGTTTCCTCCAATACCAAGAATTTTGACATAGAGTATTGATTACCCAAAAACTTTTGCCTTTTAAGAGATAAGTTTTAACCCAACCAACCCAAAGAGAGCTTTTTCCTGGAGTGAAAAGAGACCAAATATGTTTAATATCAAGGATTTTATTTAGTTGAACTAAATTCTTCAAACCCAATCCCCCTTCCTTCTTAGGAGTATACAAATGAGGTCCCAGGCCACCTTGGCTCCATGGGCTTTACCAATGTCCCCAGACCAAAAAAATCTTCTTAGGTGTTTTTTAACCTCCTTAATGACACTTTTGGGAAGGATAAATATCCCAGACCAATAGTTTTGAATATCTGCAAGGACAGATTGGATAAGTTGCAATTTGCCAACATAAGAAAGGCAATTTAGAAGTCGACGATGTAATTCTAGAGCTGATCTTAGTTATAAGTTCATTACAGTCCCCTTTTTTTAGTCTAGATGTTAAAAGAGGAACGCCTAGATGCTTAAGGGGGAGGAATCCAATAGGAACTTGGAGGATATTACTTATGAGTTGAACATCGTTATCCTCAATACCAGAAGTGAATAAAAAACTCTTATTAGTGTTAGCAAGCAAACCAGTAATATCATAGAACTGAGTAAGAGTGTTTTTCATGAGCTGATCTGATTCATTGTCACCATAAAACAATAGTAAAAGGTCATCAGCAAAGCAGAGATGGGATGTATTAAGTTTGTTACATTTCCAATGATATTTAAACTGGGTAGAATTTTTTATATTATGATCAATCAATTGGCTTAAGGTGTCCATCACGAGGACAAATAGATAGGAGGAAAGAGGGTCACCCTGCCTAAGTCCCTTGGCACCTTCAAAATACCCAATGAATTCCCCATTAAAATTAATAGAGTATTTAGGGCTGGTCACACAGGTTTTAATCCAAAGTTGTATGTTGGGAGGGAAGCCTAAAACATCAATTAAATCTAATAAAAATCTCTAACTGATGTTGTCATAGGCTTTCATTAGGTCAATCTTAGCTACTACTCTAGGTTGACCCGATGTTTTGTGGTAGTCCCTCATGAGATCCTAAGCAAGGAGGATATTGTCACTAATCTTCCAACCTTTAATAAAAGCAGATTGAGCATTGTCGACAAGATCAGGTAAGATGATATGGAGTCTTTTGGCAATGATTTTTGAAATGCATTTATAAATGGTGTTGCAACATGAAATGGGTCTGAAATCACTCATTTTAGAAGGATTGGGAATTTTAGGAATAAGAGTAATTAAGGTAGCATTAGACTCTCTTAAGAGTTCGTCGAATATAAACAATTCTTGGATAGCTCGAGTAACCAGAGCACCGGTGGTACTCCAGGTTTCTTTAAAAAAGTGGGCGTTATAGCCATCTGGACCCGGTGCTTTGTTACTATGGATGCTAAACATAGCATCTTTCATCTCATCATTACTTGGGATATTATCCATACTAGTATAAGCTTTAGTGGGGATCCTTTTATGAATGATATTTCGGAGTACATTGATACCAGGATAATTGCTTGCAGCAAGAGTTCCAAGCATGGATTTAAAGTATCTAAGCGCTTCATTTTTTGGTTCTTCTTCATTTTTTTTACTATTCTCCATTAGGTAACAAAAGGGAAACTATATGTTTTCTATTTCTATGGTTCTTGATAGACTGGTGAAAAAAAAGTAGTATTCCTGTCCCCAGCTTCTAGCCATTGGACTCTAGATTTTTGTCTCATCACTTCCTCTTCCACCCGAATAGCTTCCAAAAAAATTCCCCTCAAGTGACATTCATGAGCTTTTAAATCTAAATCCTCTGGATGCTCATCTAATATTCTTTGGCAATGCATAAGCTCTGTCCTAGCTATGTCCGCTTTCATTTTTTCCTTACCTATAGAGTCTTTAGAAAAGATTTTAAGAGCTGTTTTAAGGTTTCTAAGCTTACAGCATAACTAAAATTGGTAGTTACCATTAAAATTGTTGGTCCAAGTGTGCCTAAACAAATTACCAAATTTATCCAATGAAGTCCAATAGTTGTAGAATTTAAATGGGCGACCTTTTTTCCTACTAACAATGTCCATTGTAATGAGAAATGGGGAGTGATCAGAAATACCAAACGGGAGAAATTGAGCATACGCTGAAGGGAATTTGCCTAGCCATTCTTGGTTAACTAGAGCACTATCCAATTTCTCCATGATCCAGTGATTACTCCATGTGAAGAAAATTCCTGTGAATCTAAGATCTACAAGACAAGAGGAATTCACACAGGCATTAAATTCCTCAGCCCTTTGGTCTCTTCCTAGATTACCCCCAAATCTCTCATTAGCATCGAGTGTAGCATTGAAGTCACCAAGGGTAATCCACAAAATAGGACCAACGTATACTGAAATAGATTTAAGGTCAGCTCAAAGGCTTCTCCTATCTTGGATAGTGTTGAAAGCATAAACAAAGGAAGCTTCAAATTGCATAGAGTGATTAATATCTTCAACACTAGGGGTGTCATTTGGAACGGAAATTTCGATTCCGACAGATTCCGATCCAAAAAATTCCGATTTTGGCTACTAAATATGCATTCCGAATTTTCGAATTCCGAAAATTCCGAAAAAAATCGGATCGGAATCGAAATTGTTTTTAGAATTCCGAAAATTCCGAAAATTCTGAAAAATTCCGAAATTGTATTTTCCGAAACTTTTCCAAAAATATTCCGAAATTGTATTTTTCGAAACTTTTCCGAAAATATTCTGAAATATTCAAAAAATTGTGTTCATCCCACATCGAAAAAACACAAAAAAAAAAAAAAAAAATGGGATGTAATGTGCTTCTGTAAATGGCCTACAAGTCTCTAGTGAAATCCCATTAAGCTTGAATTCTGAATATTTCGAATATTCCAAAAAATTTCGAAAATATTCCGAATATTTCGAAAAATTCCGAAATTTTGGAATCGGAAATAATTTTGAAATTTCCGAAATTTCGGAACGGAATTCGGAATGCATTTTTGGCTTCTGAAAATTTTGGAATTTTTTTCGAAAGGGATGTTTCCGATCCATTCCGACCGAAACACACCCCTATTCAATACAAACATGAATAAGCTGACTGTTATTTTTCAAAACTTTTAAAGATATTTTGTTCGTATTCCAGTCAACCCAAATTCTATCAATCGAATTTAGTTGGCTGTTAGTGACAAAATTCCAATTAGGAATAATATTTTCCTGTATTTTTTCTTGGTTAGGTATCCTAACTTTAGATTTTGTGATGCCCAAAATATCAATGTGATTGGAATAAATAAATTTGGAAATTTCCATTTGTTTAGATGATTGGTTGAGACCTCTACAGTCCGTTTGGTATGCCACAAACTAGAAAAGAATTGATTTGCAATTCTTGTTTGTAGTAATTCTTGTGTTTGGTTTGACAAAAGAATTGATTTTCAATTCTAGCCAATTCTCACCAATTCTTGTTTTAGGCCAAAAACAAATCCTATCACTTTTATAGGATTTGGTGAGAAATGATTTCACTTTAAGTGAAATAATGTGATATACCAAACTTACCCCTATATATTTCACACCTCCTCTCTTTATATGGGCAATGTAGTAAATGACCGTGATTCATTTCTTTTCATTTCTCTTTCAAACCAAACATGAGAATTAGAATTGCAAATCAATTCTATTCATTTCTTTTCTTTTCTATTCTCTCTAATTCAATTCTACTCTATTTTACAATCATACCAAACGAAGTGCTAATGTTCCAGCATCCAATAATCATTAATTATGTTTAAAGCGATCTCTCTTTTTTCCTGAAGAACTACCCTTCTTGCTCTTCTTAACGTGGTTAATATGTTTTTTGGAATGAGAACTAGATAGAGATGGTGACAGAGAAACCTAGTCTGGAGATTTGTGGGTTTCCACCTCTTCTTCTTCAACTTGGTCCGTATTCCCATCAGCGTCTATTTGAGTAGACTTACCATTGGAGTCTAGTGTGGTTACACAATATGGTGCATTCTCATCATCAGGAGAGTAGTTGCTACTCTTGACAGGAAGGGATGTGCTCTGCTCTCTAAGTTGCTTTAAGTTATGGGTCCTCCTCTGTAATTTACTGCACTCTTGTACTCTCTTGCTCAGCAGAAGGTACTTCTAGTACCAAAAGTTGGGGTGTATCCGATAAAACAAGGTTAGAGGGAGTTCCCAGATTAGGATGGGGCAACTCCTCAGACTGGGCTTCAATAGTAGGATTTTGAGATGATGTCTCTGTGGGGGCTTGGGCTGCTTAGGCATCACCCCTCAAAGCTGACGGGATAGGACTAACATAGCCTTTACTGATATCAATTTGGTCCTTTTTCTGAGTATTAGATGAAGAGGGATTAAGACTTGGCTTATGAGCTATGACATATTTACCTTTTCTCGTCGTTAGCCATTGATCATCAAAAGTATCCTTTGGATGTTGAGTGTTGACCACAATTGCTGGTCTGTGAATGGGCTTAGGTAAGTTGGTTTTGTTGCAGTCATGCCCAAACTTCTTACATTTTGAGCACCTAACAGGGCTCCATTGGTACTCAACATTAAGTGTAATAGTCTTAATTTCTCCACTGGTTGGGTCTTCAATCTCAATATCAAAGTCTTATGGGAACCAATGTTCCATTACCATGTGTATCACCAGATAAACCGCCGGGTTTCATGGATAAGGCTGAACTGCCCATGTGATTCTCTATAATATTGCTATTTGGTTGTATCATATTGAGGGTGGACTCCACGCGACCTTGGGCAAGTAAGGTAATGGGCCTTCCAACTGACACAGATCCAAAAATTACAGTAAAGGAGGGGGAACCCATGTGGCCTTTGTCAGCCATCATGACCGTGGATGATGTATCCCTCATTTGACCATTTGGGCAAGCATGGGATTTGCTTGGACATTGCAGCTTACTATTTGGACCATTCAAATGGGGCGCACGCTGCCCACTGCCAACAAACATCTCGGTGTTTGTGTTGTGAAGGATTTTCGGATCAAAACTAGCATTTTTGTGACAATCTTGACTAATCTAAAGGGATTGATCTGTGGTGATTTTCTCTCCATCCTTTAAGGTTGTAGTTCTATGTTGAACTATTTTCCAAGCTCTCTTACCTCCTTTACCATAGTTATCTTCACCGAAACTTCTTTCACTTCCACATATATCAAATTGTAAGAACTAACGCCTCCTCCAATCTAAATTAGCTCTGGTCTCATTCCTTCTAGAACCTGATTGGTATGGTGTTCGACCTGTACTAGATCCTTCTTTTTGTCCAATGACAGATGAAGTATTACCATTAGACACAAGAAGATCTTCCTTATCATTCATGAGCTTTTGAATTTGAGCTTGGGCTACTTTCAGATTCTTCCTCAAATAGTCATTAGAATCTTTGAGTAGATTATTATGGTACTCATGATCTATTTATTCTTCATCGCTAACATAATCTTGTCTAGCTTCATCTTCACCTCCTTGGTTCTGATTGACCTTCAGCTTGTCCGTTGACAGCTCGAGAACTCCTTCATCTGTCAGAGCAATGATCTCAGTCCTGGAAGGGTTTGAGATCACAAATGTTCTTTCAGCATTTCCATCATTGACCCTCAAACGTTCCATAGCTAGAGTAGGTTCACCCTCCTTCAAAGAACTCTCAGTAGCTTTGAAGGAAATTGAATCTGGATTAGCCTTCATGTTTGAACCGACATTAACAGGCTTAGGATCTTCAATGTGAGTAGGTAGCATATCATTAACTTCAGTTATTGAAGAAGAAGACACATATAATGCATTAGATGAGGATGATTTTGCAACATTAAGAACTCTAATAGCCTTGTATCTTTCCATAGACACTAGGGAAATCAGATTTCTAGAGAGAAGGGAGACTTTCTCTCTAGACATCTCACTCTTTGCTATGTTGACAATTTCCTTCTCATTGAGAATGACATATGATTATTATCGATGGTTAAGATTTGGCTAGCCTATACTTTTGATACAAAGGATCTTGGTGAAGCAAGTTATATCCTAGGGATAAGCTTTTACGAGATCGGAAGAATTAGATAATAGGATTATTTCAAGCTTCCTATATTGATAAAGTACTTTCTAGGTTCTCTATGGAGAATTCCAAGAAAGGTTTTTAATCTTTTAGGCATGGTTTAACACTCTCACAAGATTAGTGTCCTAAGACACAAAGTGAGAGAGGTCACATGGTAGAATTATCCTATTTTTCAACTGTGGGAAGCCTCATATATGCGATGTTGTGTACAAGACCTGACATCTATTTTACCTGTGGCATGGTTAGCAGATATTAGTCTAATCCTGGTCTAGATCACTGGATAGTTGTAAAGCATATTCTCAAGTACTTGAGAAGGACTCGAGATTATATGCTGGTTTATGGCAAAGATGAGGTAGTTCCAATTGGCTATACAGATTCTAACTTTATGTCAGATAAGGATTTGAGAAAGTCAACATTCGGACATGTGTTTACTCTTAGAGGTGGTGCTGTTAGTTAAAAAAGCATTAAGCAAAATGCATTACGGATTCTACTACAGAGGTAGAGTACGTTGTAGCATGTGAAGCAACCAAGTAAGCTTTTTGGCTCAAGAAGTTCCGTATGGAGCTAAGTGTGGTCCTGCAGCACAGTCATCTATTACACTTTATTGTGATAATAGTGGAGTTATGGCACAGTCAAAGGAACCATGTAACCACAAAAGAGGAAAGCATGTCGAGAGGAAATATCATCTAATTAGGGAATAAGTGCAGAGGTGACGGATTGGTGACCAAGATTGCGATAGCAAACAATCTTGCTAATCCATTTACGAAAGCCTTGTCTATTAAGTTTTTTGATCGTCATATAGATAGTCTTGGTATTTGATGTAATACTAATTGGTTATGAGTGCAAGTGGATGTTTGTTAGAGTTTGATGGGGTATGCCCTCAAACTAATTAGCTTTGAACTATTTTGGACATCAGTTTTAGTATATGATTATGGATATCATTGTTTACATTTCATTATGTATGTCTTTTATGAGATGATTAGTGGTTTCGCATCCTTGAGCTTCATTGTATGTGATTCATTTGTGTGAAAGAGTTATACACATGGGAGATATGAATCATATGGTCCTTGGGAGTTCTAAATAGTTACAGTGGACAATAAAACTGAATATCTTATCAGGTCTACACTGTAGCATGATTAACTTCTATTTGATAGAGAGATGAATCTCATTCACAAGAGTGTAAGACTTTAAATTTAATATGCTAGTATATGATACATTGATGGACCTTGAGTTTAATCCATTGACAAGAACTGTCAACAATTAATGGACACTCAAACATATGTGAGACATGTGTCCTTAATCCTAAGATAATAATGGACGCAAGCATTAGGCCTAATTGTCTTGACTTACCAATCAATGAGATCTATAAGATCAACACCTGGGTATCTTGGATAATTTTGTCAGAGATAATTGGGAACATATATTACCAAGACAGAATCTACCCTCTATTATGGAGTAAGCATTTTCTTGAGAATGTCCCTATGTTAGTCACTGAGAATTGCAATCTTGTAGTAAGTACGTTGCTACATGTTTGGTGAACTATGAGAAGTGAATAGGGACTCAAGGATATAAGCTGATATGTGCAAAATAATCTAACCAATGGAACAGTGCCACGTCGCTAGGAGGAGCCTGTTCTTCCGGTGAGGGCGCCCATCCGGCTAAGTATTCCCGAGGTAACCTCGGGACCTTCGCACCGGTTGGCCGGGCTTGACGGTCGCCGACGCTCGGGATCCCGTCCAACCAATAGTTTCCTAAATCAATTACAAGTCTGTATTACTTATCAAGCAAATCTATTGTAATCAGATTAGGTTCCCTAATCTTATCAATTCTTTACCATGTAAGGGTGGACTCTTGTGTCTATAAAAGAGCCCACCTACCCTATCAAAGGGATCCCCCGAAATCAATTCTCTAAGCATACAAGCAATCAACAGAGAACTCACCATCTACACGCATACACCCGGCCGGTATTACTGGTAGTGCCGCCCATCTTTGTTGGCCCACCAGGCCCGTCGGTGACCTGCTAGTGAGAAGCGTACAGATGCAACCGTGGACGTAGGTCACCTTGTTAACGGGACCGAACCACATACAAACCCTTTCTTACCTTATTTTCTGTCCAAATCATTCTTACTAGTTTTTGGCATCATTAGTTTGGCACCGTCTGTGGGAAACGACATAGTCTTCTCATCAACAAAAATCTTTAACTGATCAACATGCCGCCAAAGGGGGGGTAAGAAAGCAGCTAATTCAACTGGTCAGGAGAACCTGCAAATTGAGCAGCGGGCTGCCTCTATGACCACTGAACAAATCACAGCAGCGCTGGAGCAACTCTGCCGAACACAGGAGCAGATAGAGGCGCTTATGGCCTAACACGAGAAGCGCCCCACGTCGGAGAATCAGCCTGAGAAGAGCGCTCCACTTAAAAGGCCCTCCAGGGCACGAAGCAAGCCCGCTCCGCCCCGGTGTCCCCGCCGGACTGGGAACGCCCGACGGACGGAGAGCGCAGCCAGGCCACCAGGTGCTCGCAAAGGCGACCTTGGCTCAATCCTGGCCCAGCGGAGGATGCCAGAATTTTCATCGATCGGCGGTGTACGGCCAGAGGGGGGGAGTCCAGACGGAGAGCTCGGGAATCGGCCGACGACCCTCCAGTTCTTAGCCGGGGGGATCTTAGGCACAGGCTTTCCCGGACCTAGAGTCGGGCTCTATCCCTGAGGTCGACGCGCTTTGAGGAGAAGGCCTCGTCGTCCGACCCGACCTACCGCTTAGACATGGATAAGAGAACAGGGCAGAGTGACGTCAAAGCCCAGGTCGAGGAACTGCAGCAGCAGATCGAGAGGCTAAACCGCAAGTCCGGTCACGACCTCACCAACACGGAAACTAAGTCACCTTATACTGTTCGGGTGATACAGTTTCCCATTCCACGGAAGTTCAAACCCCCTCACCTCAGCTCCTATGATGGCACAGGGAGCCCGGTTGACCATGTTCGCACTTACAAGGCGCAGATGGCACTAATCACCACGGTGGACGAGCTGCTGTGCCTTGCCTTCCCCAGCACCCTCAAGGGGCCAGCCGTATAGTGGTTTCACGCTTTGAAGCCCTAGATGGTCGACAACTTCCAAGCACTCGGCAAGCTATTCATCAGCCAGGTTGTCGGGATGCTCGACCGATCACAACCGGACACTCAGCTTCTGACCGTTAAATAGCATAAAGGGGAGTCTCTAAGGGAGTATGTAGACCGTTTCAACCAGCAAAGGCTCCTGATCCGCAACCTTAATGAAACGGCCGCAATTATGGCCTTCTGTTCGGGAGTTCAACACACCAAGGTTGCCACGTCGTTCCATCATGACCGACCGGCGACCCTGGTGGAGCTCTCAGAGAGGGTCAAAAAATACATAGATACCGAGGAGTTCTTGAAGGCGAAGCGCGCCGGCCAGGCGGGAGATGAATCCCCGAAGGCCAAGCGCAAGCGTGAAGGGTTCGAGAAGGGCACGGGAAAGAAGCCGAAGTAAGATCAGAGAGATGCCAGGGGTCAGCCCCCAACTGCCTTCACACCCCTTTCCCGACCCATACATGAAGTTATGGCCGCCGCAGAGGCGTAGAGGCTACTCCTGCAGCCAGCTAAACTCAGAGCTGCGCCCGGTAAGAGAAATCGGGACAAGTTTTACCTCTACCACAGGGATCACGGCCATGAAACGGAGGATTGCTGTAAATTGAAGATAGTAATAGAGAAGCTGATCGAGCAAGGACACCTCGCCGAGTTCATCACAGCTGACAGATGACCTCGGCAGGACACCCGAGCTCCTGATCAGCCACCACCACCACTTGGCCTCATCCACGTGATCTCTGGTGGAACGTCAGGCGGAGGCGAATCACAGTCGGCACGGAAGAGGCATGCCCGGGCGTCCCGCGCGGATGTCGGGCAGGTCCAATCCACCGGCTCTTCCCCAACCGATGTTCTAACATTCACGTCCGACGACTTGCAGGGCATCCACTGCCCCCATGATGACCCGCTAGTAGTGACGCTTTCAATAGCCAACTATATGGTCTAAAGGGTGCTAGTGGACATAGACAGTTCGTCCGACATTATGTTCATGTCGGCATTCGATCAACTCAGGATCTCTAGGGATCGGCTCTGGCCGGTCGCTACCAGTTGGTTGGATTTAATGGCTCCAACACACAACCGCTCGGTACAGTCGAGCTCCCAGTTCTCATGGGGACCTACCCACAGCAGGTTTCCGTGCTGACCAAATTTATGATAGTAGAAGCCCCGTCGGCCTACAACGTCATCCTCGGCAGGCCGACCCTCAATAGGGCTAGAGCAGTTGTCTCCAGCTATAGCTTAACAGTGAAGTTCCCAACTCCCCGGGGACCTGGATGCTTGCGAGGAGACCAGACTACCGCTCGGAGTTGTTATGTTAGCTCGTTGCGCAGGGGGGCAATCACAGAAACGTTAAACGTCTAAGAAATGGACCACTGGGACCAGAGCGAGATGATAGGACCGATGGAAGAATTGGAACAAGTAATGCTGGATCCTGAGTACCCAGATCGCACGGTCAGCATAGGTGCCCTACTGGAGCCCGCTTTGAAGGAAAAACTGACTCAATTTCTGAGGCAAAATCAAGATATTTTTGCTTGGAGTCATGAGGATATGCCCGGGATTGAACCCCGGGTAATGTCCCATCGTCTCAATGTCAACCCGGATTGCCGTCTGATTAAGCAAAAAAGAAGGGGCATGGCCCCCGAGAGACGGAAGGCAGTGAGTGAGGAGGTCGAGAAGCTCCAAACGGCGAAGTCAATCCGAGAGGTCCACTATCCCGATTGGCTAGCTAACGTCGTTCTTAGTAAGAAAAGCAACGGGAAGTGGAGAATGTGTGTAGACTTCACCGACCTCAACAAGGCCTGCCCCAAGGACTGCTATCCGCTGCCCAGGATAGACCTCCTTGTGGTCTCCACCGTGGGTCACTCCCTCCTCTTATTCATGGACGCTTACTCGGGGTACAACCAGATCAGCATGTACCCCAGGGATGAAGAGAAGATTGCATTCATCACTGACCAAGGCACATACTGCTACAAGGTCATGCCATTCGGCCTCAATAATGCCGGGGCTACCTACCAATGCCTGGTCAACTACATATTCAAAGACCTCATTGGAAAGTCTATGGAGGTATACGTGGATGATCTGCTGGTCAAGAGCCAAGACGAGCCTGACCACCTCGAGCACCTGGCCGGGGCCTTCAGCATTTTGAGAAAATTCAGGATGAGGTTGAACCCGGCCAAATGCAACTTTGGCGTCTCGTCCGGGAAGTTTCTTGGCCATCTAGTCAGCAGACGGGGAATCGAAGCAAACCCCGAGAAGATCAAAGCTATCATCAACATGCGGTCACCCAAATCAACGAAGGAAGTCCAGAGCCTAGCCGGACGAGTGGCCGCACTAAACAGATTTGTCTCCCGAGCTACCGACCGGTGTTTGCCATTCTTCAAAATCCTCCGCAAAGCGTTCCAGTGGTCAGAAGAGTGTGAAGAGGCATTCCAGGAACTCAAGAAGTACCTGGCATCCCCCCCTCTCCTCTCAACACCCGTGCCGGGGGAAGAATTATTTTTATACTTGGCAGTGTCACCATCGGCGGTTAGCTTGGCACTTATTCGGGAGGAGCATGGAATACAGTTCCCAGTGTACTACACCAGCCGGGCGTTGCAGGGCGCAGAGGGCAGATACTCCCGCATCAAGAAACTGGCCTTCGCCCTTATCACCTCAGCCCAAAGGTTTCGCCCATACTTTCAGGCCCATGCCATTGTAGTCCTTACAGATCAACCTCCCTGCAGAATTCTGAGTCGGCCAGACACATCCGGGAGGCTCGTCAAGTGGGCCTTGGACTTGGAAGAGTTCGAAGTGATCTACCAACCCCGGACAACCATCAAGGGGCAAGCCGTAGCAGACTTTCTGGTCGAGTTTACGTATCCTGAGGACCCGGTCGAAGAGTCCGAGCCTCCGGTCTTACCGCCCGGATTACACTCCAACATCCCAACCTGGGTACTGCATGTGGATGGCTCCTCCAATCAGCAAGGTAGTGGGGCAGGAATCATCTTGACTACCCCCGACGGTATCCAGCTCGAATATGCACTAAGGTTCGGGTTCCGTGCCTCCAATAATAAAGCCGAATACGAAGCCCTCTTGGTCGGGTTACAGTTAGCCATCTCGATGAGTGCGCAACAGGTTCAGGGCTACAGTGACTCCCAGCTCGTGGTCAATCAGGTAAACCAAGAATACGAAGCACAGGAAGACAACATGGTAGCCTACTTGGCCCTTGTCCGGGCGGTTTACAAGAAGCGCCGAGGATTCTCCATCACTCAGATACCTAGAGAAGAGAGTACCAGAGCTGACCGATTGGTTCGCCTCGCCTCGTCTTCTGAGTCAGACTTGCCTGGGATAAGGATACAATTCCTACCCGAGCCTAGTGTGATCAACTCAGAGGGCATGGAGGTTGACCTGGTCACTCTGGGACCTAGCTGGATGGACCCGCTGGTGACATTCTTCACAACAAGAAGGCTACCAGATGACAAAGAGGAGGCACGCCGGGTCAAGTACCGGGTAGCGCGGTATCACCTTCTTGACAGCATCCTCTACAAGAGAGGATTCACTATCCCGTACCTCCGCTGCGTTCATCCTGCGCAAGTGCAAGCAATACTATTTGAAATTCTATGAAGGTGTGTGCGGGAACCACGTTGGAGGTCGGGGACTCTCCAGAAAGGCCCTACTACAAGGTTACTATTGGCCAACAATGGCCCGAGATTCGTAGGAGTATGCTCGAAGGTGTGACAAGTGCCAAAAGTACTCTCCGAGGATCAACCGACCGGGAGAACTCCAGACACCGATCCACAGTCCCTGGCCATTTGCCTAGTGGGGAATTGACATTGTTGGTCCTTTACCGACAGGAAAAGGGCAAGTCAAATTTACCATGATAGCTGTTGACTACTTCACCAAGTGGGCGGAGGCCGAACCCTTGGCAACGATAACAAAGCGGCAAAATGGAGAGCTTTGTGGAAAGAAATATCCTCCAGTAGGTTCGGCATTCCCCGAGTCCTGATCAGTGATAATGGCAGACAATTTGATACACCCATCTTCAGACAGTTCTGCTCGGGTTACGGGATACTAAATCATTACTCTTCCCCCGAGCATCCACAAGCCAATGGTCAAGCCGGGGTAACCAACCGGACAATCTTGCAGTCAATCAAGACAAGGCTTGAAGGTGCCAAAGGGTTGTGGGCTGAAGAGCTACCAACCCTCCTGTGGGCCTAACGCACTACACCCCGAGCGGCTATTGGCGAGACCCCGTTCTCCTTAACCTACGATTTCGAGGCAGTGGTCCCCACAGAGCTCGGGCTACCAACATACCGGGTGGCCAACTTCAGTGATCCGGACAACGGAGAAGCCCTCAGGACAGAACTGGACCTAGTGGAAGAAAAAAGAGACCAGGCCTATCTGAAGGTGGCAGACTACAAGCAAAGGGTCTCGCGGTATTACAATAGCAAGGTAAAGCACCGCAGTTTTCAAGTTGGAGACCTCGTCCTCAAGACAGTGAACCAGTCTACCTGAATCCCAAGCCACGGGAAATTAGGGGCAAACTGGGAAGGCATGTATAAAGTGACTCGGGTCAACCGACCGGGAATCTACTGGCTACAGAGCATGGACGGGCATGATCTCACTCATCCTTGGAACGTGCAACACCTCCGCAAGTACTATCAGTAGCGTCTGACCATGGGAATTTAGTATTATAGGAAAATTTCTTTCTTGTAGCTCTGATTGGGCAACCGTTATAGGTTATTATTTTTCAAATAAAATTGAATAGTTCGCTTTGAAAATTTATTCCTGTCAGTACCCCGTGCAATGCAAAAAAAAAGACCTCGAGCTTAACCCCAAGGCAGAAAAAAAGACCTCAGACCTAACCCCAAGGCAAGAAAAAAGACCTCGGGCCTAACCCCGAGGCAACAATGACCTTAGGCCTAACCCCAAGGCAGAAAAAGACCTCGGGCTCCGAACCCAGGCATGAAAGGACCCTGTAACCACCCATATTCCAGGTCAGTTTCCTATAGCCGCTCCCCGACACGCCCTCGCCTGTACAGGAAGCTCAGGGGCAAGGGGAATCGAGACCTAAACAGGAAATTATTTAAGGCTTCGCTTAGGTCCAGCTAACGATGGGGAAAAACCCCTAGGTGGCCGACGATGGCAAGCTTGCAACCACCCATGTTCTAGGTCAGTTTCCTACGGCCACTTACTCCCATACTCCCGCCTTAGCAAAATGCTTGGGGTGCAGGGGAATATTAGGCCAAAATAGGGAATCACACCGGTCACTACAAGAGCTTGGGAAATCTTCCTAGGTACTTAACAGTGATCAGAGATATATCCCAAATTATAAAACAGGATACGCCTATGATATGCCGAGACAACCCAGACGGTAATACAGGGTATTTCTATAATGCACCGGGCGACCCGGAGGCTAAATAGGACCGGTTCCTGCAGCACTCCGGGCAACTACCTTTTAAATAGGTCAGTAAGACTAGGTGTTCTGTTGGTTACAATCCTAAAACATTTGCTAAGGCAGGTGTTAGGTCGGCCAAAAACCAAACGGATATCAACAAACAGGCACGATACAGAGAAACAACATAGTTGATGGAAAGATTGACCTCAAGGGCCTTTTCATTAATAAAAACTGTACAAAGCCTAGGGGGCAGTTGTAGTAGCCTCCCCAAAAAACATAAAAAAAAAAAAAAAAAAAGAGAAAAGGAAGAGATCTTTCAGGACCCCTTGCCCTTCAAAGCCTTGATCTCCTCCTCCATGGCCGCCATCCTGGCCACCAGCTCTTGGACGGTAAGCTCCAGGGCATGAAAATCTACATCCCGCATGGCGGAGTCCATTTGCAGAAGAGCGTTTTGCTTCTCCAGCTCCTGCAGACGACCTTCCAAATTACTAAGGGAGAGGCCTGTCCAAGAGCCGGGCACATGAAGATCGGCGGGTGTTTCCAGCCGACTCCTTTTCGGTTGGGGCTGAGACTCTTCCTCAACTGCTTTTTCCTTATGGTTCCTGGTCGGGCCCGATGGCGTATCTGTGTCCCCGGACGAGGATGGACCAGAACTGGTGGTCACAGTAATTGGCCCTTCAGATGGGGCGGCCCCTCTTATGGCGCGTGGACCGGATGCCATGGACCGAGTATAACAGCGCGACCCGGAAGCAGTCGCAACAGGAGCTGCAAGAGGAGCTTCACCGCTAACCTCCCCAGCAGGTCCCCCGATCAAATCGGAAAACCCGAGGCTGGCCTCGACCGCTCGGTCGATCGCCTCCATATCAGCCACAGAGGAAGCAACGTCGCAGAAAGCGATAAAGGACATCTTGCACAGCTCGGGATCAAAAGTTGAAAGAGGGCACATAAAGGGGTCCACCAACCAGTTGCCGGAGACCACGACCCAAGGGTATTGACGCCAGTTCCTATTGGGGAAGTCTAGACCTCGGACGAGATAGCACCTGGCGACATCCATCCTCGCGGTCTATGCTCAAGAGATAGCACCTGGCGATATCCACAGAGCGGAGTAGTATCCTGAGCCGCTCGTTCAGCACTGATATGCCCCAAAGCAGTCGGGCAAGATTCGGGCAAAACTTGACGAGCAGGAAATGCAATCCTTGCAAGAGATCGCAGAAGGAGGCAAATAGAGGAAAACGTAGCCCCACTATTAGCAACAGATAGCTGCTAATAAGGACTGAGGGTAGAGCCACCTCCTCTCCTTCGATATAAGGACGGAGCCCGACATCGTCAGGGATCTCGCAGTCCCTCCTGAACGTAGTAAGTCCTTCACTGGAGATTAGATCAACTTGGGAGGCCATGAGGAAGAAGCTTGGATTGTAAGAAAGTAGAGGAAAAGAGCTCGGGGAAACTGTGTTCTCAGAGATTGCTCGGTATACTCAATCTACAAATAGTGGGAATATATTGAATGAGAAAGTACACCTTATATAGAAGTCATGAATGGCTCAGATTGGAACTGATCTGACGGCTCAGACGCTCTCCCGCCAAAAGTCATTGACAGCTATCATCTCGGGCACGTGAAGGGTCGCCTAAAATAGCGCGCGCATTAAATGCGTGACATGACAGTCCAGTTACCGCGCGACTGTTTGGTTACATCCGAATTGATTACGCTGAACCCTGACCAGGCCAATTACTCCCTGACACGTTGCAATACTTAAACCCGAGCTCCTACCTGTATCGGTCGGTTAATCCGCCGAGCAACCTGGAGTGTGGGCCCCATCTCGAGCCGCACTCCCGGACGATATCTGGACGGTTCCCAAGGCAATACTGATTTTTGAATCCTCACTCGATGACGCATCCAGTCAGTTCCAAAAATGGGGGGCAGCTGATATGTCCAAAATAATCTAGCCAATGGAACAGTGCCATGTCGCTAGGAGGAGCCGGTTCTTCCGGTGAGGGCGCCCGTCCGGTTAAGCATTCCCGAGGTAACCTCGAGACCGAGCGGTTCGCACCGGTTGCCCGGGCTTGACGGTCGCGGACACTCGAGATCCCGTCCAACCAGCAGTTTCCTAAATCAATTACAAGTCTGTGGAAGGAGATATGGCAGTTTCCTAACCCATTTAGGAAACGCTCCTAAGATCAAGCAAATCTATTGTAATTAGATTAGGTTCCCTAATCTTATCAATTCTTTACCATGTAAGGGTGGACTCTTGAGTCTATAAAAGAGCCCACCTACCCTATCAAAGGGATCCCCCGAAATCAATTCTCTAAGCATACAAGCAATCAACAGAGAACTCACCATCTACACGCATACACCCGGCCGGTATTACTGGTAGTGCCGCCCATCTTTGTTGGCTCACCAGGCCCGTCGGTGATCTGCTAGTGAGAAGCGCACAGACGCAACCGTGGACGTAGGTCACCTTGTTAACGGGACCGAACCACATACAAACCCTTTCTTACCTTATTTTCTGTCCAAATCTTTCTTACCAGTTTTTGGCATCATCATAAGCTATAATTATCAACTGGGAGACAGTACTACTTAGTCTCATTGATAATTATGAATACTGAAGGTAGAGGGGCATTAATGTCATTTCATAAGATCAAGATATTGCTCTGTGATTTGTCTCTCCTATTTTGGATTGCAGTTAATGTCATGTAGTGAAATTGATATTAACTAGTTAATTTAGACTATTTGGGTAATGATATTAGTTGGGTACAATTTATATTAATTCAATCCAATTAGGAGGAGCCTAGAGGTCCCATGTGTAGCTCTTATGAAGTCAAAGTCCAACTAAGTTTAGTGGATGGATATGAGAGTTATAAATATATGTGAAGAGAGAATTTTTGGGCTTGTTCTCTTAACCCTATACGAACCTCTCTCTTTCTCTCCCACATATATTTTCTCTCTTCCTCTAACCTTATTGATCATCACCAGGTCTAATGATTGGAGAGCTGCAAGAGTTTACGCGTGAAGATTTTTGGACCGCAAAGGAGGAACAGCATATGGATCTTGATTGAAGTGTTCTCGTAAGAATCCAACTAATCATAAATGGTATAGGATCTGATTTGATAATCATATGCATGTTGGTTTTGAACCAGAACTATTTTTGAAAGGAGTTTTCAATGTTAATCGCTTTCGCAAGCTCTAAAAATTTTAAAACGGGACCAACAGTGCCACATTAGCTCATCTCTACAAGCACATGGGTGATGTTTCTCGTGACGGTGTCACATTGACTAGAGGGTTTTGACGAGCTTGGGAGGTATATCTTGTGACTTTCCTCTTTCAGCTTTTTCATTTCGATTTCTGCTTTTGCTTTCTGATCTTGGTATACTTTCTATGTAGCTCTGAAGTTTTGAGTATCTGAAGATGTTGGATCTCTCTCCTGTTGATGAGTCAGGCGAGGATGAGGATGGCATAGCTCCAATGCCTTTGTTCTCCTAGGGCTTGCGATGGCGAAGGGATGTGGTTATGGTCAAAACCAAAGCTCACTGTATTATTCTGTTGAGGAACTTCCTTTCTGATCTAACCACCGCTGGTGTTGAATGGGCGCCTTGGGAAGGCGTCTCCTATGCTACTCACGAGGAGATTCAGGGGGTCCAGCCCCTTAATTCTCGCTGCTTCTTAATTGAGAGTTCTGTTGGCAGGCAGTGGTGTCTTGGGGAGCGAGTATCTCAATAGGTGATTGGCGTTCCCAGGTACTATGTTCCTCATACCCCTCCCATGATGGATTATGATAATCTTTTCGGTATTGCTCTGTGAATAAATTTGATTGGCACTGATGCTTGGGACCACTTTCATTCTGAGATTGGTTATGAGACCTACCGTGGTTGGTTTTTCTGATGCCCAACTTTTCGCTCCTGATGTGAGTTTTTGTTTTGTGGTTAGTTTCTAATGCCCAACTTTTTGCTCCTGATGTGAGTTTTTGTTTTACATTTTTATCTCTATTCGTTACCTATGTTTTTGACTCATCTTCTCCTAACTTATTTTGTGCCTACAGGCTCGCAGGCAGTACAAGAGACTAGCCCCTTCAGCCTCTCTTCCCATCCCTCCTTAGGACTGGACTGTCAATGTTTTGTATGCATATGGCTCTCCCCAGGTCATGGAGGTGCCATGGATTATATATGGGTACCCTACCCTGCCAGCAAGCGTCCTCAATGTCCCATAGAGTTACAGTGAGGAAGGTCATGCCCTGGTGGCTAACTTGCAGTCCTTGGTCCTCACGCGAGACCACCGGGTATGTCTCTAATTTTGTGACTCTTAAGGTTATGGAGTTCTAACCTTAGTCTTTGTCTTTGGCAGATAAATGGCATGCGACAGTTCGCCACTAACTAGATGGTGTCTTTGGTATATTTCTAACTCAACTCCATTCTAAACTTCTGTTGGTTCATGGCTAATTGTTTCTATTATCTGGTGTGTGCAGTATCATGGGGGTAGTGCTGGCTCGTCGAGGTCCAAGTCAAGTTGTAGGGACGGTAGAAGACCATCGCCGATGTATACTCCAAGCGGTCCTATAGAGGATGAGGAGGCCTGAGGCCTCTATGCGGGGACTTTTGTTTTGTCTCCATTTTATGTTTTTGACTGGGTTGTACTAGTATACAATGGGATTTGTGTTTGGTAGATGATTTGTAGAATGATTTGTCACTATTGATAGGATATAATGATGTTTTTCCTTAGTTCGGATAGTTTTCGATTTGGTGGCGTAGTTGTGTGCTTGTTTTAGTAGGTGACCATGTGACGATATATATATATATATGTGCAATATAATTCTGTGATTGTTGATGTTACTGTGATGGGCAATTTTGTGATAGTGAGTGTGTCTACTTTGTAGGTGGGATAGTTCGTGAAACGAGGAAAATTTTGAATTTTTTTAGAGCTGTGACAGAAGATATGGCACTGTATGATCCCGCTCAACACATTGCTTGGCTTAACATTATGGATGGGATCGAACGGATCAATCTCTTCAGCTATGGCCACATTGAGTTGTTCTCTTTCTACCAAACTTGGTATAGTATGCAACTTTGACCCATTTCATGAAGTAATCGATGTCTACCAGGATATATCTATTCCCGTTTGAGGCTTTCAGAACAATCTCGCCGATGATATCGATTCCCCAAATTGAGAATGGCCATAGAGAAGTCATACTATAGAGTAGAGATGGTAGTATATACATCATGTTTGTATGGATCTGGCACTTGTGTCACTTCCTCACATATTCGCAACAATCTTTCTCAAATGTTGTCCAATAGTACCCTTGTCTTATAATCTTCTTAGCCAACATGTGACCATTCATGTGGGGACCACATACTCCTTTAAGTATCTTTTCCATCATTCTTCTGGCATTCTTTCCGAACAGGTATGCTAGGTTATGACCATTATACCCTTTCTTCAGTAGCGTTCCCCCACAGAAGATGAACTGCGTAGCAAATCTTTTGATCGCCCTTTTGTCTTTCTCGGTGGACTCTTGGGGATATGCTTTTTTTTCTACGAAGTCCTATATATCCTGGTACCATGGTATTTCTCTTTCTTCTCTTCAATTGCAATTATCACGTTAAATGACAATTCAGTTCTCTGTTCAATTATCAAGAGCATCATCTTGATTCCCACGGGGACTTTGATCTTGGATGCCAAGGTGGCTAAAGAATCTGCCAATTGGTTCTCCTCCCTGGGCAAGTAGAAGAATGCTATGCCCTTGAATTATTTCTTGAATCCATCAAGATGATCATGATAGGGTTTTAACCTTTCCCCTTTCACCTTCCATTCTCCTCTGGCTTGTAATATAATGTGATGCCCCGGCGTTGTGATAATTAAGGGAAGTAAGCCTCTTTATCAGACCCGTAGGCTCATAACTAGTTACAGATCGCATGATTGTCCAAAATAACAGGAATATAAAATATCAAAGTAGTAATAGCAATGAAAATGTTCTAAGTTCAGTAGAAGCACTAATAGAGTCTTACAATCTCCATTATACATACTTAAGTAATATAGTCATCCAAAACCAAGAGAAGCAAAAGTCTCTAGGCTAAACGGCCGATACAACAACAACAATATCATAATAGATAAATAATAGAATTCCCCAACAGGAACAAAACGGCTCTAGCAATACGAACACCACTTCAACTGGAAAATCCCCAACCTTCCTGGTCAACGTTGTCCTCTTCATGGCATTCTCCCTGCGGAACAGCCTCTCCAGCACCTGGAACAAAAATTGTTGCACACAGATGTCTAGGGCCACACGCCCATTAGCTGAAAGCTGAGCAAAATACTACAACCCAAGTACAATATGAACATATACACCATTTAAGTTATAACTAAAAAGTTATCGCGATGTTACGCAAGTTCTCGCCCAAAACCCAACATTCTTCCCGACTATGCAACCAATGCAACACAATGCGCACGAATCCACCGTGCCAACAACTCACAAACATGACAGTACTAACTTTTGTCACACACGACCACAACACTGGCAGTACTTGCTTCTGCCTACAACCACAACAACACTGAACTGACAATACTAGCTTCGGTCACACACAACACAAACACAAGCCCAATTCGGCTACAAATTCATAAACATGCCCAATTTCACCACAACACAACTCCTAGACCAAATTGGCCCTAACTCAATCATCCTAGCCCACAATTGGCGCTAACTCCATTGTATTCTTCCACACTGTCGTACAGGGCCCTCAAATGCAAATTACTGCCACCTATGGCCCTCATTTCATCACATAGCCCACAATTAGCCCTAACTCGACACCAACACAACACGACACGAACGCAAGACCATCACGACAAGACCATTATAGTCACTTGACAAATGCAACCAACCACGGAACAACTGACAAGGTTATCCAACACAACCATGCAACACAACCATGCAACACAACCATGCTCTCACACGTCCGTCAACACACTTATTCATTAAGTACATTATTCGCGTATTATCCTTTATTTCACCATTCGTGATTCGACCTGACACGTTATTACTAACATCACAAAACTAATCATAACAACAAATCATAGAAGTATAGAACTACAAGTTATATGAATTGACATATAAAGAATGAATTGATCGTACTCTTAAACATGGTACTACTAAGCATGCATATAGTACAACTACAGAATTGACAAGCTCATTCATATATGTAACATGCAAAATTTTAGTTTAACAAATCAGGGTCAGGACATACACATAGCATGACTATACTAACTTCAACATGCCCACAAACAAGGAATGCAAAAACTCTCAGACTCAAGTGCTCGCACCACTCGAGCGCTCCAGGCTCGAGTGCTCGTGCTTTCTCGAGCACTCGGGTTTTAGCAATTTCGAGCAGAATGCTTTATTTTGAAATATAGTTACAAATTTGATTCTAAAACTTTGAAATTTATACTCAAAGTACATATGCAACTTAATAAACATATTATACATGTTCATATACACATTAAACATGAATTAAAACATTCACAAGGTGATCAAAACCAAATAGATCATGAAATTTATGAAATCTCAAGGATTAGATGAAAGTTTGATGATCATGAGCTAAATGTTCATCAAATAACCACATGCAACTCAATTTTATAGCTCATAAATGTATATGTACCCATTGTAGGTGAATTGTAATACTCACCAAGCAATAGAAATCAAGAAGATGATGAATTATGCATCAATTATGAGATGAAATGAAGGTGGTGACGTTCTTGATGATGATCTTTTTAAAATAACCACATACAACAAATTTTACAGATTATATATATACATGCACATTGTGTCTGAGCTGTAATACTCATAATATAATGAAAATCATTTAGATGATGAATAACATGAAATTTGATAAAGAAATGAAGATTATGATGATCTAAAGATAGATATTGCAAAATCAATCATATACAACTAGTTTTACAGATTATATATGTATATCAACATTGTATGTGAGTTATAATATTCACCAAGCAATAGAAATCAAGAAGATGATGAATTATGCATCAATTAAGAGATGATATGAAGGTGGGGATGTTCTTGATGATGATTTTGTTAAAATACCCACATGCAAAAAAAATTACAGATTATATATGCATACATGCACATTGTGTGTGAGTTGCAATACTCACAAAGCAACCAAGATGAAGTGGATGATGAATAATGTTGAGAAAGATGATGATCAAGTTGATGTTCTTAAGTTAAGATTACCAAAACTTAAGAAAAACTCCAAAGCTTCAGCAACTGTAACTTCCAAAACTCAAAAAAGCTTCCAATATGCAGCAAGATGATGATCAAAGCTTAGATGTGGACATGCAATTGAAGATATGTGTGTGTTTGAAGGATTTACAACAACTCTTCCTCACAAGAACTCTCTCTGTTGTATACTCTATTTTCCAACGTCAAAATATAGAAATGAAGTGAGAATTCATAGAATTTAAGAGCCCAGGGGCAAAGTAGTCTTTTCACATCTTTTTAGCCCAAGTGCTCGCCCCTCTAGAGCGCTCACACTCCCCGAGGGCTCGAGTTTACAAAATTAAAGAAGCTTTATTTTGTTACTATGAATTATGTTATGAAAATGTATGAACACACATGATATGTTAAGCATTCTTGAAATATCATTTATACATAAAGAAAATATTAATAACAAATATCAAGAAATTACATTAAAAGTACGAGTGTGACACCTCTCCACCACTTATAAAAGAATTTCGTCCCTGAAATCTGAACTAACTCGTGTCAAACAACTCCGGATACTTAATGCGCATCTCACATTCTAATTCCCATGAAGCTTCTTCTACGTTGTGGTGATTCCACAAAACTTTCACCAATGGGATCTACTTATTCCTCAGCTTTTTAATCTCCTTGTCCAGAATCTGCACTAATCTCTATTGATATGATGCATTGTCTCTCACTTCTATATCTCTGAAATCAATCACATGTGGTGTAGCACCCTAGCACCCTAGTGATACTCTTTTAGTATACTGACATAAAAGACGTTATGGACTCCATGCACTCCATGATCTCAAACGGATGTAGCGAGTTGACAACTTTTCTCTCTTCTGTCCAAACCTTACCACTCCTCGAATCAGAAATACTTTAAGCAATACATGCTCTCCCATACTGAACTCCTTGTCATAGTGGTATAAGTCTGTGTAGCTCTTATGTCTATCTTGTGTTGCCTTCATCTTCTCTCTAACAATCACAAACTTTTCACTGGTTTCCCGAACCAAATATGGGCCTACAAGCTTGCCATCTCCAACTTCTGCCCAACACAACGGTGATCTATAAGGTCTTCCATACAACGCTTCAAAATGTGCCATTTCTATACTAGAATGGTAGTTGTTGTTGTATGGGAACTCTATCAGTGGCAAATGAGTCTCCCACAAGCTTTTGAAGTCTAGCATGCAAGCTCGGAGAATATCTTCCATTGCTTGGTTCATTCGCTCTGTCTGCCCATCGGTTTGAGGATGAAAAGCAGAACTCAATCTCAATGAAGTTCCCATAACTGTCTTAAGACTTTCCCAAAACCCTGCTATAAATCGAGAATCTCAGTCTGACACAATGGTGACTGGCACTCCATGCAGACGCACATCGGCTCATTTTTCCTATTGAATATTTCATATTGTAAGCGATCAAATGAGCTAACTTAGTGAATCTATCCATAATCACCCAAATGGAATCACAATTCTACTGAGATCGAGGTAGTCCTACCACAAAATCCATTATAATGTGTTCCCACTTCCACTGCAGCATTGGCAATAGCTGTAATAGTCCCATCGGCTTTCAATGTTCTGCCTTAACTTGTTGACAAGTCAAGCATTCTGAAACACACTTGGCAACTTCGTTTTTCATGCCATCCCACCAAAAAGTCCTCTACAGATCTTTGTACATCTTTACACCTCTAGGATGTACAATTAGTCTTGATATGTGCGCTTCATTCAAAATATTCTTTTTGAGATCATTTGTGGCTGACACTACAAGTTTGTTCTTGAATCTGAAACCTCTGTTGTTCCCAATACTCAATTGGTTGGATCCTTGGTTGTCATCTTGGCAAACCACTGACATAGTTCTATATCTTTTTGTTGAGCCTCTAAGATCCGGTCGACAAGTGTAGCTCGAAGTACCAAGCATCCCAATTCTCTTTCTCCTTTTTCTTTAACAAGTTGAACTCCAAACTTTTCCATTGTTTCAAGAGCTTGCCACTCTCTAATCTTAAATGAAGCAATAGTACTATGAGGCTTTCAGCTTAGAGCATCTGCAACTATGTTTGCCTTACCAGGGTGGTATTGGAACGTAAAATCATAATCTTTCAACAACTTCATCCACTGTCTGTGCCTCATGTTAAGCTTCTTTTGCGAGAATAGATATTTCAAGCTCTTATGATCGGAAAATAGGTCAAACTGCTCTCTATACAGATAGTGTCTCCATATCTTGAGTACAAACACAATGGATGCCAACTCTAAATCATGTGTCAAGTAGTTCTTCTCATGCGGCTTTAGTTGCCTAGATCCATAAGCAATCATTTTTCTGTCTTGCATGAGCACACACCCTAAACCTTAATATGAAGTATCGTTGTAGATAACAAATCTCTCTCTACTTCTGAAAATAGCTAGCATTGGCGCAGAATTCAAGTTCTCTTTCAACTCTTGAAAAGTGCATTTGTGCTTATTTTGCCATCTGAACGTGGTCTCCATCTTCGTCAGACTAGTGAGTGGGGCTATAGTCTTTGAAAATCCTTCAACAAAGCTGTAGATACCCCATTTTGACCTACGAAAAAAAAGAAATAACTGTCACAGGAGGCCCACCAGGCCCACAAATTGAGAAAAGAGCTCTAAAATCCAAACAGGGATCCTAGAGGTCAAATCAAAGTCGGGGCGGGCACGACAAAAGCAATAATAATACCCAGCTAACCCAAGAAAAATTCTAATCTCTAAAGCATTTCTAGGTTAGCTCCAATTCAAACTATATCAGTCTTTGTAGAATCCACTGAAATACCTTCTGAGAAACAACATGTCCCAAGAATTTGACTTCCTTGAACCAAAACTCGCATTTACTGAACTTAGCGACAAGTTGGTTGTCTCTAAGGGTCTATAAGAAAAATCTCAAATGCTTTTTGTGCTCCTCCATGGTCTTCGAGTAGATCAAGATATCATCAACGAAGACAATAACAAACTAATCTAGATAGGGTCTGAACACTCGATTCATCAAATCCATCAAAACCACCGGGGCATTGGTTAAACTAAACGGCATAGCCAGGAACTTATAATGTCAATACCTTGAGTATAAAGTTGTCTTCGACACGTCTTCTTCTCGAACATGTAACTAATGATACCCTGATCACAGATCAATCTTTGAAAACACTATGGCTCCTTGTAGTTGATCAAACAAATCGTCTATTCGCGGTAGTGGGTACTTGATCTTGACCATAACCTTATTCAACTCTCTATAGTCTATGCAGAGTAACATTGATCCATCCTTCTTATTAACAAACAACACTGGTGCTCCCTACAGTGAAGTGCTAGGTCGAATGAATCCAAGGTTCTCCAACTCTTAAATCTACTTACTCAACTCTAGCATCTCTGTTGGTGCCATACGATATAGGGTCTTCGATATTGGTGATGTACCTGGCATTAACTGAATGTCAAAGTCAATTTTTCTCTTTAGGGGTAAGCCAGAGATGTCTCAAAATACGTCCTCAAACTCTCGTACAACTAGGATCTGAGTGGTAGTAGTCTCCGTGTTGGTGCCTTCTATCGCAGCCAAACGGGTTATGAGAAATGCATCGCTTAATGGATTACACTAGAAAATGAACGAGTGTGCTCCCGATAATATAAAGGAAATTGTTTTACTATCGTAGTCCAATTTGGCACTGAACTTTGTTAACCAGTCGATTCCTAAGATTACATCAAATTCTCTCTATTTGTAGTCCAATGTGTGCGCTTGTGCTACATTCAAGTGTAAATGATTGTGCAAGTAGTAATCTGGTAAAGACCAGGTTGATCCCACAGGGAAGGTTGTAAACTAATTACTTACATTAAACTCTAGAAGAAAAAGGAAAATTAAATATTCAAGAAAGGTGTGAAATGAGAAGTTCCACGATTATCAACAATTACACGAAAGCAATTAAAATAACTAATTAACTAACTAATTAACTAAGACGATATATTAAAAATGGTTTTTACTTAATAAAAGGGGAACGTGGGATTACATGAATCCACAATGACCGAGCCATCTATCATGCACTACATTAAAGCTCAGAGGAGTTCATCTCTCTATAGTATTTCGTATTTCTTTGAAAAATAAAGAATTAATAGCCCTTTCATGATCGGGGCTATATCATCACAGTTAATTTGAAATACATAAAAGCGGTTTACATCAATAGTTAAGTCTCGCACCTCCAATGGTGTTAGCATTGAAGGTGGTTTGCAAAAGGTATTGAAAGAAAATGCCTTAAGGCCTTAAGTTCAGAGGTTGTTTTGACAAACTGAGCATCTGGGGACAGTTTGATAACAAATATCTAAAGGAGAAAGTCTAGGAATACTATAGGGGATCTTCTCAAGAATTTGACTGCTCTATCAATCGACGCGCTTTTGATCAATCAAGAATCGTCATCTTTCGAGCGATCGAAATATCTTCGATCGATTGACAGTGTCCAGGGTTCGATTGATCGAACTAACTTCGATTGATCGACCATAGGTTCTAAACTGATGCATGGCAGAGGCTAGAGATCACTGTTTTATTGTGGTCTCCCAACCCTAGGACTACTTAAACATGGTCTAGAGTGTCTCAGATTCATTTTTAACGTAAAAGTTCATTAAAGTTGTGTTTGGTTGTGATTTAAACATGAAATCTATAAAAACTAATGGTTTAACACTAACTAACATGCAAAGCTATGATCTAACTGATTAAACTACGATAAACTATAAGCAAAAAGTAAATACAGCAATATAACCTGGAACAAATAGAACTTTGATTACTCACTAAGAATCCAAGCCAAAAAAATAACAATGATCCTTGAGAAACCTACAAAAAAAACCAAGAAAAAGCTCTGTACTCTCCATAAACTATTGAGAAACAAAGTGGGCGTCCTTCTGGACATATACAAAATGAATATTTATACTAAAACCTAGAGCTAGGGTTAAAAACTCCATCTCTACTGTGTGCGCGTAAGTTCTGATAAAAGCTATGTTCGATCGATCGAACATTACTCGATCGATTGAACTTCTGGAATCTTCAAGCGCTTGAACAACCTTCGATCGATCGAAACCTCGATCACTTGAGGGTTCTTCGATTGCTCGAACTTCACTTTTCATCTTTGCATTGTCTTCCTTATAATCAAACATTCCCTTTTATCCTGCTATTCATTTCTTCACACTGCAGAACTATGATCTGCACAAATAAAAAAACTAAAACAATGCAACTTATCATAGATTAATCATATTGTGTATAAACTAGCATTGTAACACAAAGTGCAGATATGACAAGGAGTTATGAACTAAATCAATGTATTTTCATCTTTTAGTGCAGTTGTATTTTACAAATACCCCTGCTTGCCAACAAGCGAATTACTAGTCCCTAGCAATAAAGCGAAAATAAAAACAGGCTAAACTATTACTACAACGACTAAACTATACAAAATAAACTAAAGCAGACTAATCTAAAAAAAAAGAGATACTACCTAACTCACTTTCGCAGGAATCGTGATTGCATTTAGCAAATACAACAAGCCGTTAAACCCCTAGGTTCCCTTAGTGGACGAGTGTCGTCTCGTGAGGGTTTGCAGTGAATATACCCACAAAATTCTCAATTTTTAGCTCAAAAAGATATAGAATAACTTGTAAACACTCCCTCCCATTCAACTATCAACTTAGCTCTACAAAACATATCAACGTCATTTAAACCATGAAAGAAATTCACATGCTCTTCATGTCACCAAGATAGATCTCACATTTATATTATAGTCATGTATTCGTGTATGTGTGAAGTTAACAGCTATGCATCAAACTTTATTTAGAGTTGTTTAGACTATCATACCCTCAGAACTTGTAGTTTTAACTCAATTCTCATATGGATTTACACTCAAAAATGAATGTCTCTCTGAAATTTAGTTAAAAATGATCGCACATGGTATGAAAGCTTTGATAGGAGTGATTTTTCTGGATGCTAATGCTTTCATACCAGGCTCTATAAAGGACGAACATTTAAAGTGTATAGTCTCACGAATGGAATACTACTAGCTAGAGGAGCAAAATACCGTGGATAACTCAAATTACACATTCATGTTCAAACTAATCTATTAAGGATCATTAAGACTTTGACTTTTCGATTTTTATACAGTAAGATAGAAATAAGAGGGGCAAGAATCACACATCTTTATCATTTGATTGAGTCTAATAATATTTTTTTTCAACAATCCTCTATTTTCATATTTTTTTTTTCTTTTTCTTTTTCTTTTTTTTAGAACGAATATTTCTGTTTATAAGGTCGCTCCCACAACTACTCCCTTCCATACTTCAACAGCTTAATCACATTAGATGTACGATGGGGTTCATTGAGGTCAAAGCATAAGATTTAGGAGTTAAGGTTTCCATACTAGAATTGGCAGTATTTAATCGGTGCGGGGTTGAGAACAAAACAGATTCTTGAATGTTGATACAGGTAAATGAAAAGGTTAAGGGCGAATAACGATGGTTTAAATCATTTTCTTAACTTCTTAGTTTTAGCACTTCAGTGTTCATTGAGTTTAGTTGGTAAATCCTGAACGTTCTCATCTAATAAGCAGCTACAGTAAAGAATTAAATGAGACTAGTGCAACGAATTTAATACGCATGTCCAAGAAAAACAATTCGAATTCTTATATGACAATTCCCTCATAATCAAAGATTGAATCAAAAGCTCACTAAGGGTAACTAGTTTCCACTACTCATTCTTTAGAGCACAAAAGTCGTAACTTTATTTTAGGTTTTCTACATAGCTATTAACACGTGCATACGGATTTTGGATACAGTAATGGTCAACATATGCAAATCATCCTAGTGAAACTAGAAAAAAAAATGCGTGAACTTAATTCATAAAAGGATGAGATTAATATGAATGTATCATTGCTTGATAACGGCTAAATAGGAGTGAATATTCAAAGTTGTTCTACCAATAAAGTTCAGAATAAAAATTTCAAAATTTTTCACATTTCTTCAATTTTTCCAATTTGTTTAATTTTTAAATTCAATCCAATTCTAATCGAGATTGTATGATATGCGCAATAAATTCAATCCAACTCTAATCGAGATTGTATGATATGCGCAATAAAGTTATCCAGATTTCTAAGTATAAACATGTGCAAGTGATTATCTATCTACATCCCACCCCAACTAAAAATTGCGATGTTCTCAGGAGTTGATTTTCAAAAAATAAATAGATGGATATCACCTGAAGAAACAAAGCAAGAACCATAATCATAGCAACCTGTACAGAATGCATACAATCTCCAAATAGCCAAAAATCAAGTGAAATATCATAAATTAAAGAACAAGATCCATACTATAGAAAATCACCAAGCATTGGAATGATAAAACAATAAACATAATAGAGCAGTGATCAGAATGTCCAAAATATCCAACAATTCCAACATAGCCACAAAACCATAAGAATACTGAGAAAGTAGAGAGAGAGAGAGAGAGAAGAACAGAAATAAATACAACAAAATCCCAAACTCTCAATTAGCATAATCTAAGCATCATCAGCAACATCCGATAAGATCACAATAGGTACATCTAGAACATCCTCATCTCCACCCTCAGCAACAGTAGTAGCCATCACCGGGTCACTCACAGTCGGGGCAACTGAAGTAGACAATGATGGGGTCACCCATGGCCGGAGGTGGTACAGATGATGATGATGGGTAGTAGGATCAGCGGGTGGTGGAGGTGGAGTATTAGAAATAGTAGGTAGAGTTGTGGAAGTAGATAGGGCAGTAATGGGTAGTGCAGAAGGAGGTGGGGGATGATGGAATGACTCGTCAACCCCTAGCTGGACCAAAATTGCCTCTAGCAGAAATGTCATACGGTCGAACTTGCCCTCGATCCGTATCCGTGCCTCCCTCTCCTCAATAAAAAATGAGTGGAGAGTCTGGAGAGACACAGAAGACGACTCTCCCTAGGCCTGAGCCTGAGACTGCTATCTCAGCTCAAACTGTGCAACCTCAATACGAGGATCAACCTCGTCATCCAAATATAACTCCTCAACCTCAGTAGGTGTCCTAGAAGCTGCACCCTCAGTATCGGTGCCTCCACCTCTCCTCATCTTCGCTCCGACCTTTGCCTTACCTTTTGATTTTCTTTTCTTCTCTGCATCAGAATGGCGGGCTGCTGTCTCACCAAATCGACTAGAGGCTTGTGTAATTGTACTTGTAGCCAACGGGAGTAACCCAGCCCACTCAATAACCTGATGAATAGGCCAAGCACCCTTCAGATGGTGTTTGGCGGTAATGTACCACATCAGTTGGATAAAGAAGTCGATATAGAGGCAAGACAGGTAGACTCGCTATCCCATCCTAATAGAATAGAGTGCCTGGGCATACCACACTGCCAACTTCTCGTGGTAGGAAGTCATCAAAATGCAATTGATGAGTGCTAGATGGAGGAGATGGTACTTCTTAGTAAGAAACTTATCCTCAATAAGAGATTCACTATTCCATATCTGGACGGCTCCTCCCGTGAGCTCGAGGATAATAGTGGTGGGAGGGATCTCAGGGGCTCCTGGTAGCTGAGGATAAAAGTAGTCGGGCACCTTGGATACCCCCAGAGCAGCGGATACTGTAGAAGGGCTGAAAATGATCTCATGCCTGCAGAAGAAGGATCGGTATGTGAATGGGGTAGCGGGATCCTTGATCATAGTGGCACAGGCTTCCTGAACCCAATTGATGTTAACCTTTTTGGTTTAGGTCAACATGCCATACCAGAGAGGCATGTCTCTGATCCTTGCTAAGAACCATGGAGCCGATAGCCACACCGTCTCAAGTGGCCGCTCCAACATCACCTTCCGTGTATGAAAGTAACGGTTGAACCCACATGCGTTCCTCGGCATTCTGGAATCGTGATCGGGTACTAGATCAGGTATTGTGAGATCGAGGGGTTTGGACTTGTGATACCCCATAATAGGGTTCATTGCAAAAGCCCTGAAATGGAAAAAGAAGAGAAAAGATTAATAAAAATAGAAAACTAAAAAGAAATGAAAAAACTGTCACTGCTATAGTTTGATCGACCGAACTTTTCTCGATTGATTGAACTTAGGTCAGCTTCGATCTCTTGAGCCTAGCTCAATCGATCGAACACAGAAAATCAGCAAGGACAAAACAAATGATCAGAAATGGACATAAAACAAGAAATAGAGGAATAAAACAAACATTAATTGGTCATAGGACCAATGGGGGGCACCCCCACAAGATTTCGAATAAAAATGAATAGGAGGGGATTCGGGACCTTACCTCGAATATACACGTAGAGAAGACGTGAGGGTGATGAGGATGATGATCAGAGGGGAGCAGGGCTGCCTCAAATGAAGGATGTGATGAGAGGGGGAAAAATCACCCTGTGTCTTCTCTCTGTCTCTAATCGCTTGAGAGTGTGAGAGTGCGAGAGAAAATTGATGAAGTGTGTTGGGGATGCCTTGTTTAAATACAAGTCTCGATCGATCGAGATGGTTCAATCGATCAAATGTTCAATCAATTGAGGCTTGTTAAAGCACTTGAGAATTCCAAGATCTCGATCCATCGAAAGTAGTTCGATCGATCGAAACCCAAAATTTTCATAAATTCTTAAATAGAATACACATACACCCCCAACTAGGACAAACTATTATGGACATACAGGAATAGACTAAAACAGTGTAAACACAGGACATGCAAGCCAGAAAAGATCATCATCATAATAGAAAATTGCAAATTTTAAAATTTAAATTTTATAAATATAACTTTGTAATAGCATCCTTTGGCAAAATCATATCCCCCATTTGGTACTTACGACCTTATTATAATGAAAAACTAAAATAAAATCAAACTGACAAGTCTACTGTCTAGGATGACACTTCAATTGATATAAGAATGACCAAATGACAAAGGACAACTGAAGTGGGGCACTAATCTTCGAACATGTATATTTCCTCTCCCACAACTGCTTCATTCTCCATCAAATCTTTGAGTATGGAGTTTAAACTTGATGATTCCCTATCCCAAAATAGTCGAAAAGCAGCAAGGATATCATTGAGTATGTTTGAAGTCTCCAAGGAATTGATTGCATAGGCAAGAGGTGATCCAGAAGGAGACATGGATAAAGGAGTGTGAGTTCTCAACTAACTTTCTTCTTACGGCGGAGTACCCGGGGACCCTATGTACGGTCCAGGTCTGTGAAACAATTGGTGTGGAAGGAACACTGGTAGATCATTGTGAAACATAGTGATAATCCTGGATAAAGACAACAGAATAAACCCAAAAGGAAGGAAATTAAAATAGAACAAATGAAAGAACAAAAATAAAAGGAACAAACAATGACAAACAAAAATAAAATGAGATGTGACAATGAATTAACCTCACTATTGGTGTAATAGAACCATGTGCACTAGCAGGTAGGGGGAATTGAAGCCGGAACAACAAATAGCTCATGTGCACATAAATATACATAATTGACTCAATGACGATGAAGTCATCCACATATGTGTAGACAGTGTTATGGCGTTCGGGCAAAACATCCTGTAAATCTTCTTCAACCCATGGTTCCCACATCGAGTCATTCTCCCATTATTCCAAAGGGCATCATCAACTTCCCCGACGAAATACCCCTCTGGTTCTCCTTCTTCTTCTAGAAGATCTATATTCGTAAAAGGGTTAATGTTGAGGAGGGTAGGATCGTAAGGGATGTACCCTTGGGTCAAGTCAATTACATCATCCACTCTGGGATCTTGATAAGGAGAAAGGCAGAATGCAATCTCCTCGGCTGTCCAGGGCGGGTTAGGATATTTTGAATCAGCCCATGACCCAATCGAGTGAACATCATCATCTCTCATTCTTACAGCCTGCAGGGGAGAGAATAGATGGAATAGCATGTTAGAGTTGAAATCACACTTAAACAAACAAAAACAAATAAATAAAAACAAAGTGCAGGAAACGGAAAGAAATACAACAACAAATTGAGAACACATTTTGGCATTCTAGATTGAGGAGTAGTTGGGCTCATCCAGTTAGATGTGCTCAACTTCATATTCGAAGTTGTCCAAGAATGGCTTCAATCGTTGTCCATTGAACTTTAAACTTTCCTCGTTCCTTGGATTTAATAGCTCAACGACGCTATGTGGAAAGACGGATTTAACGATGAATGGGCCTGTCCACCAGGAACAGAGTTTTCCAAGGAAAAGATGAAGGCGAGAGTCATAAAGCAAGACTTTCTGCCCTGGTTTGAAAGATTTTCAAAAGATTGTTCTATCATGGTGAGCCTTCAACCTTTCCTTATGCAACTTGGCAGAGTCATATGCATCTCTACGGATTTCCTCTAGCTCCGCAAGTTGAAGTTTTCGTAACTGCCCTCCCTCTTTAATATTGAAATTTAATGAGCGTGTCACCCAATTTGCTTTATGTTCAATTTCCACCGGGAGGTGGCATGCTTTTCCGTACACTAACCTATATGGGGACATCCCTAGGTTCATTTTGTAAGCAGTACGGTACGCCCATAGAGCATCAGTCAGCTTGTATGCCCAGTCTTTTCTCTTTGAACTAACCATTTTTTTTTAGAATATGTTTTATTTCTCGGTTAGCCAATTCCGCCTGCCCGTTAGTTTGTGGGTAGTAGGCTAAGGCGATTTTATGGTTAATCCCATAATTTTTGAGAAGTGACTCTAAGGGTCTATTGCAGAAGTGCTTTCCTTGGTCCCTAAGTAATGCCCTGGGGGTTCCAAAACGCGAAAGAATGTTTTCTTTTAAGAAAGAAACAACTGTTCGATGATCATTTCGCCTTATTGGGATTGCCTCAACCCATTTCGAGATATACTCCACAGCAAGGAGTATATACTCACAGTTGTTTGACTTCGGGAATGAGCCCATAAAGTCTATGCCCCAACAATCAAAAATTTCAATTGTGATTATGGGACTCAGGGGCATAGAGTTTTGTTTTGAAATTGTACCGAGCTTTTGACAGCGTTGGCACAATTTACAAAAAGAATAGACATCCTTAAATATAGTTGGCCAATATAAACCGTTATGTATGATTTTTTGTGTGGTCTTCTGTAAAGAAAAGTGGCCACCGCAGGCTTCGGAGTGGCATGAGGTCAGGATCACGGTTATATCCTCATTTGGGATGCAATGTCGGATGACCTGATCGGTACAATACTTGAATAAGTACGGGTCATCGAAAAAAAGTGACGTGCGAATGAGAGGAATCGTTTCTTGTCTGGATTTCACCAATGACTCGGGGTTTCTCCCGTGACAAGATAATTTACTATATCAGCATACCATGTGTAGACAACCCAATTTTGACCAAACGTCGAATTAAGGGGAGTGTTACCTCCAAGTCCGATGATGACAATGTCTGAACAAAACTTAGGCTTCCAAGGTGATTCAAGCTCTTCAAAAGGCTCTTCGATTCAAACAAAAAAAAACAAAAAGGAAAAATAAAAGAAAAAGGAATAGAACGGCACATGGTGTGGGCTGCGGTAGTCACGCGGTGCCATAGCGGCACTCTGTGTCTGCCGGACCGGCAGTCCGTAACTGCCGCAATTTCACATCAAGTGCCGTGAAAAACATATTTTCAAAAAAGGCGGCAGACCCTGGAGTTGTCTACGGCACTCATTGAGTGCCGTATCGGCATTCATTGAGTGCCGCATCGGCATTCATTGAATGCCGCAATGGCACTCATTGAGTGCCGCATCGGCATTCATTGAATGTCGCGATGACATTCATTGAGTGCTGCTGCGGCATTTACTGAGTGCCGCTTCCATCTCCATTGAGTGTTGCATTTTCTAGCAGCCAGCTGTATATACAGCACATTTTGTACCTTTAAAAGGACATCCAAAATTAGGGTATTTTACTATGAAGTTACAAAAATAACCCTCTATAGTTTGCCTATATATAGAGGATGAATATCCCATTACATGGGATCCTTTTTTTCTTCTTAGTCTTTGATTCTAGAATTTCTCTCTCTCTCATTTTTAGACTTGAATCTCATTTTGAATCTTCTTTATCTAAAAACTTTGATAGTTAGAGATTCCAAAAGAAGTTTTAAGAAAATTAAAGGCTTGTAAGAGCTAGAAGAAGAGCTTGATTAGCTTTGGAATATCCTAAGAACACCAAGAAGTTGAGGATAGCTGGAGGTGATCCTCTAAATTTTAGTTATGTTTTCATTCTTGTGTTTCTTTCTTTCTTATGCTTTCACTCTTGTGCTTTCTTCCTTTTTATGCTTTCCTCTTGAGATTCTTGGAGATCTTCAATATCTCACTTGAATCTCTTGAGTTTGATCTTTTTGAATCTTGTGTAAGCTTATGCTTCACATGGGAGTCAAAGTTTGATCATCACTTCATTTTATAAGCAAATAGATGGATCCAAGTCCATACTTATGACTTGGGTCCTCTAGCTTAATGTTTCATGGAATCCTTTCTATATTCCTTTGAGACTCATGAGTATTAGTCATGTATTGATCTCCAATGACCCCAAAGGGAAAGGAGAGTTAGGTTTAGGATAAGCCAATGTCCATGGCTTAGTTGGTAGATGTAGCAAAAAGGATGATAAATCCAATATTGGAGCAGTGAGTTCATAAACCAGTTTTGATCAAGGATTTTTAGTTGATAATCTAACTGTTGGAATTAAGTGAAACCAACGGGAAAGTGTCTATAACTCAAAGTTCTACCACTGTAATTTTTGTTTTAAGGAGATTTCATGTTTCAAGTGGTTTGGTCATGAGTTTTGTGAAGTCACTACAATCTGTCCAGAGTTTTAGAATAGTAACACTCTTTTGAAATAAGAAAATCAAAACCTTAATCAAGCTTTCTTAATCCAAAATAAATTTTTATAGGTAGTTTAATGTGTTAGGAAGCTACTCTAAAAAGACCAAAGCATTTTTTATTTTTTTTACTATTTTTAAAAAATCGTACAAAATCTCTGGACAGAGATTTGTAAATCTCTGAGTGGTGTCTGGTTTTTGTCCATTTCCCAGAGATCTAACCGTTGAAACTTTGATTTTCTTTTTGGGATGGAAACTAGACACACAGAAGCATCTTGTGTCCAAAATTCACCGACATCAAACCATGGGAAGCGTGCTTTTTATTTCTTTTACTTTCAGGTCTTCTCTTTGTAATATTTTTTAGAATTTTATGACAAATTTGACCAACTTTGTAAATAATGATCCAAATGACTTTTCTCTGACCTAGGGCTCAAACCATGTTTTAATAATGATCAATTACTTGAATTCAAAGTTTAAGTGATCCAAATCAATGAATATTTCATAGTTTACTCTTGTTCATGTATACATTCATCCATGTGGCTTGATGTTTGTAATTAGGACTTGTTCGCTTTAGATTTAATTACACTTGATAGATTTAAGCTAGAAGTCTAGGATTGTTATTTAAGATCCAACTTTATATCTTGTATATTATGTGCACTAACCTCTATTTTGTAGCGCTATTGAGGTACAATTTCTCAACCCCTCTCTAGTTTATTGTATTCTTTGATTTTAATTGATTTTTGACTTCCCGCGCGATACCTTAGAATTAGGACTTGATTTACTTGTATATATGGATTAGAGACTCTTTTCCTAGGTTTTATCTATTTGCATGCATTTGCACGTTTAAATATTCGCGGCCGGATCCCGGGTAAGTTCTCTAGTTTCCTATTTGCATATCGTATTGGTTGCTACTTGAATTATGTGACTTTTGAATGATATTTTATCACTTGCAATCTTACACCCTTTAGACATGCTTTTGTAATGTATATTTATACATATGTATTAGTTGAGGGCACATTTAAATTAATAATTCGATTAAAAGGATGTTGAGTAGAGGCCTATCTCAAGATAGGATAAGAGAGGGTGTTTTAGTCCGACGGGCTCCTTCCTCTCTCATTCCATAATCCCCGGACCTAGTTAATCTCTGGTTTCTAAAAAGATCAGTTTGCTTTAAAAATGGTTTCTTAATTTTCCTTTTAAAAATTAAGTGGCGACTTATTTGTTTTTGAATTTGAAATTTAGAAAATTTTAAAAGAAAAGTTGTGGGTAAGAAAAATTGCGATATCCACAATCTGGTGACTCTGCTGGGGATCGAACCCAGAATCTGTGGTTTCGCAGATCATAATTCTGATTTTGGGTTCACTTGAGGATTAGACTTGAAAGCATCCTTTTAATCAAATTAATTAATCTTTGTGTGCCTGTTGCATTTCACTTGCATGTCCAGCCAGTCGATTGCATGGAACTATGACCTTAGAGACTTGGGGCAACCCGGTCGGTCAAGTTATCATGGGACAGTGTGATCACCCTTCATCTCGTACCATGATTTGGTATATAAAGCATCCTATCGGATGTGTGTCAAGGGTCCCTTATTTGACCAAAACCCAGCCTTTGCATGGTAGCTTCTATAGAACCTTTCAAGTCTTAGGGAATGAATCCTTGATTAGGGTTATGTGCTAGGGATTGTTGTATGCCTGGAAGGGATTACTTGAGATGATGACGATGCTCACTTAATACGAGACATGTAAACTCTTAATCGCTTTCGAGCAATTCCTCTGCATGTCCCATGACATTTGGGAATATGTTAGATTTTGATTATATGATTACATCTCTTATATCATGTTTAGCTAAGCATCATTGACCTTGTATGTATCCGAATTCATGGAAAGTACGGTAATAATTCGATCATGTGATCCTTCTACCTGAGGAATTTTAAATCCATCTTTGAAAGCAAACAGATTTTTGCCATCTTTATTCCAAAGTTTTCAATCACTTTTTCAAAAAAATCTTTGGAGTTCACTTTTTGATTAAAGCTCCAAACTGACCTCTGTTAAGGTATATTTTCACATGATCATCTTCTAAGGAAAAATGAAAAATCCAAAAAATTTTGGAAATTGTTTTTGGAAGAAATGCTATTCAAATGAATTTTAAATCAAAATTTCAATCCAATCATCTTTATTGAGAAACATTTTCACATTCTCATTTTTAAATAAAAGATTCAAAATCCTTGAGAATTGTTTTTGAAAAATCTCATCATTTAAAGGAATGCTTTTCAAATGAATTTTGAAAATTTTTGAATATCCAACCTTTGAGAGGGTAGTGAGATCACAATGAAAAGAGAAGTTGGCACACTTGACATGGGTGAGGATCTTATGTGCTTATGTGTTTATGTGTTAGGATTAGGATTTTCTTTTCTTTGGCATAGAGAATAGGCACACACACACACATGCATTGCATCCGTGTGATATATGAACCATTCATGAACATGCCACTAAGCATTTGCAAAAGAAAATGTGAAAAATAATAACAAAATGAGAATTCTTTTGAAATCAATCAAAATTGATTAAGAATGCAACATGACTGTAGGCAAGATAGCATCAAACCCAGGACAGTTTGGGTTAGCAATTCAAGCATGAGAATAGTTAGAAGAGAGAAGATAATGAAAAGGGTTATGTTGAGGTTGATTAGCTTGTGGAGCCTAATGATTCAAAGAAGGGCCACTTAACTGAGAAATTGGCCATAAGGATGGATAATGTTACCACAAACACGGGTGGCAAACCCGAAGGTTCAAATGATGCCAGTGAGGTGATAGTGTTTGGAACTACTACTGCTAAAGTAAATGTGGATGCTCTTGGAAATTTAATAAATTGAAGATCATATGTGACACTCCAATTGAGGCCAAAGTTGAGTCTAGTCCATTGTATTCGACTCATGTCTAAGTTCGAGTCAAATGTCGAGTCCAGTCGAGTCTTTTAGTTAGTCTGTTATCGAGTTTATTGTCAAGTCTTCATCGAGTCAATCGAGTCGAGTGATGTAACCCTCCTTTTATCCTAGTTGAATAAAATCTCATTTTTGCTTGATTCAGTGTGCCAAGTCGTGAATGTATGGATCATTAAGGTAAAAAAAAATTAAAATAAAAAAAATAACTTTTTTTCCTCAAACGATCATGAAAAAATACTTTGCTAATAAATCTTTGCATTAAAAAGGATCCCCAAGTGATCAAAGGAAATTTTGTGCCAAAACCAAGGAGGAGTAGAGAATTGATTAGCTTTACTTTAAGAATTTAAAGATGCTCTTGGTCAATCTTGAAAAAATGAAATTGAAACTTGAAACTTGCTCACCATCCCCTTTCCTCAAATACCAAGCCTAAAAGATGAGCCCAACCAGTCTAAAGCCATAAACTTGGTCCTTGATGGTAGCCAGACATTTTAAATGAACTTCTTCTTCCAAAAAAAGGGGGAATAAAAAAAGAAAGAAAAAAAAAGGAGCTCGCTAGGATGAAAACATGAAAAGGCGCCTAGGCAAAAGTTAGAGCAAAAATAAGATGCGTGTTGATCTCAAAACACCCAATTCTAGCCAATCAAAATCGTGAAGAAAATCAAAGATAGTGAGATAGAGAAAAGAAAAAGTATAGAATAAATGAGATTGAGAATTCTTGAGCACTTCAAAGTGCATCATTGGTACATGAATTAGAAATGAAAAGAGAGATTTGATAGTATCAATTAGTCTCAAAATTTTGTGGAAGGCTCAATGGCTAAGTGAGCCTAAAACAATGCAGAGATATCTTTGAGAAAGATAAAAGTGATTTGGAGGGTTGATACTGCTTTGTGAGTATGATAGAGTATGATTAAAACATGATGTGTTACAAGAGCTGTAAAGAAAGACTGGCTAGTGAAAGGCGAAAAGAATCAACCGCCACACAAAAAAATGGAGAAATAGTTCATGTTCTCATCATCCTGTTCGAAGGTTACCACAAGCCACCCATTTCAGAAAAGGCACTCATTGGACCTATATGAAAGCATGGCTCGAAGAGCCCGCCTATTCTTGAAGCCTTATTTTTTCAAGACCTCCAGAGTACTTGAACTACGCTCGACCTGATTCCCACTCGGGGATACGTAGGCAACCTGTTCGGTTCGATCGCCACCAATGATCTGGCACTTTCTTTAAGCTTTGGCCGAACTACTCTGGACCTGATTCCTGTTCATGGAAAAGTAGGCAAACCTTGCAAGGTTCTCGATCCATAACCATCCCTAAACCGTAAGCATCACCCTTTGTGCCTTTGGATTTCTTCCTTCGGACTAGGGGCAAACTTGGGTAAGTTTGCCTGAAGCCATATATATATATATATTACCAAACTAGGGGCAAACTTCGTTTGCTGAACACCTTATTTAATCCCAGAAGCAATGCCTCCAAGTCCTATTTAAACTAGGGGCAAACTTCATTTGCCAAAATCCCTCTATGTCAGAGAGAAGGTCTCAAGTAATCAAGCTTGTTTTGAATGGATTGAAATAGAATGTCTTTTATTCTCTAAGCTAAAGCACTAATTTGAAGCACACTCTGGATAGGCAAAAAAAAAATCCAGGTAAATCGAAAAGGGAGAATCTTCAAAGTTTAGATTTGTCGGTGAAGTACTACCATTGTAAGGTGATGAATAAATGAAAGGTGAGATGATACATTATTCACGATGAAAACACATTGATTCATAATAATACAGAGTTTGAGTCAGTTGTCTTTTGTAATTGCTTTGTTAAGATTGTCCTCCTTCGATGAGTCAATAATGGTCTCAAACGTGTGGGTTTAAGATGATGAATAAAGATTTGAAAAGTCTCCATGAGCATCCTAAGAGCAATTCGAACAGGAGTTTTAAATACTATCACAACACAATACTAAAAGTGGAAATATGATAATGGTCCAAGACTGAGAGCAAAGAGGACTTCCCTCTTTGGACACAATTATTGTGTTTCTTCCAAATGAACTGCAAGTGTAGAAAATCATGCTTTCCAAACACCGCTAGGGTTACACAGCTCCGTTGAAATTCTTTGAGTCTGAGGACTCCCTACTTTCGTGAAACCAATTCTTTGAGTTCAAGGACTCTCCATTTTTGTAAAAAAACCAATTCTTTGAGTTCGATGACTCCCCGTTTTTGTAAAATCAATTCTTTGAGTCCGTGGACTCCCCATTTTTTTAAAATCAATTCTTTGAGTCCGAGGACTCCCCGCGTTTGTAAAATCAATTCTTTGAGTCCGTGGACTCCCCATTTTTGTAAAATCAATTCTTTGAGTCCAAGGATTTCCTATTTTTGTAAAACCATTTCTTTGAGTCGGAGGACTATCCATTTTTGTAAAATCATTTCTTTGAGTCCGAGGACTACCTATTTTTTGTAAAATCATTTCTTTGAGTCCAAGGACTATCCATTTTTTTTAAAACTAATTCTTTGAGTCTGTGTGACTCCATTTGTATAAAGAAAAGTTTGTTGGGTTTGTATGACTCTGTTTGTGTAAAAAAATGAATTTGTTGAGTCCGTGTGACTTTGTTTGAATAAACAAATGAAATTTTGAGTCCGCATGACTCCGTCTTTGTGAAATATGAAATTTTGAGTCCGCATGACTCCGTTTATGTAAAATATGAATTTTCGAGTCCGCATGACCCTGTTTGTGTAAAATATGAATTTTTGAGTCCGTGTGACTTTGTTTGAATAAAGAAATGAAATTTCGAGTCTGCATGACTCCGTCTTTGTGAAATATGAAATTTTGAGTCCGCATGACTCCGTTTATGTAAAATATGAATTTTCGAGTCCACGTGACTTTGTTTGTGTAAAATATGAATTTTTGAGTCCGTGTGACTTTGTTTGAATAAAAAAATGAAAGTTCGAGTCCGCGTGACTCCGTCTTTGTGAAATATGAAATTTTGAGTCCGCATGACTCCGTTTATATAAAATATGAATTTTTGAGTCCACATGACTCCGCTTGTGTAAAATATGAATTTTTTAGTCCACATGACTCCGTCTGTGTAAAATATGAATTTTCGAGTCCGCATGACTCCGATTATATGAAATAATGTTTTTAGTCCGCATGACTCCATTTATGTAAAATATGGACTCTTGAGTCCGCATGACTCTGTTTGCATAAAATGTGAATTTGTTGAGTCCGTATGACTCCGTTTGTGAAAAATGTGAATTTGTTGGGTTCGTGGGACTCCATTTATGTAAAATACTGAGTTCTTGAGTCCACGTGACTCCATTTTTTTTTAAAAAAAATATATGAATTTTTTTAGTCCGTATGACTTCGTGTTTATTGAATGTGAATTTTTTGAGTCCGTATGAATCCGTGTTTGAGTGAGAAATGTGAAAATTTTCAAGATCATATGACTCTCCTTTTTAAAATGTGAATCAGTGCGACTCCCCTTTGGAAATAGGAGTTGTTTCAAGTTGAATCAACTCGGAACTCTGGATTTTGAGAATTTGAATTTGTTTGAGTCTAATTGACTCCTGATTCATGAGTTTGAACTAAATTGAGTCTGATTGACTCCCAATTTTGTGAAGCAGAAATTCTTTGAGTTTTATCAACTCCTAATTTTCTGAAACTAAAATTCTTTGAGTCTGATTGACTCCAGATTTGTGAAATAGGAATTCTTTGAGTCTGATTGACTTTTGAATTGGTGAAATAGAAATTATTTAAGTCTGATTGAATTCCAATTTTAGAATATGGAACTGAAATGAGTCTGATTGACTCCAGATTTTGAAAAGTTGAATTGAATTGAATTGAATCTGACTAATTTCTGATTTTAGAATTTGAATAAAACTAAGTTTGACCGACTCCGATGAACTGAATTGAACTGATAGACTCCTAATTTCAGAAATTGAATTGAATTGAATTAAATTGAGTCTAATTTGACTCTCGATTTTGGGAATTGAAATAAATTGAGTTTGATTTAACTCCTGATTTTGAAAATTAGAATTTTTTGTTTAGTCAAAATTGACTCTGATTAAGAAAATTTGAAATGTTATAAATTAACCCTCGATTTTGAAATAGGAAATTCTTTGAGTCCGTGTGACTCCATTTGTATAAAAAGTGAATTTTTGTTGAGTCCGTGTGGCTCCGTGAATTTCATTGAGTCCGAGTGACTCTGTTGTCGAAAAATGCAAATTTTGAGTCCAAATGACTCCGTGGTTGTAAAATGCGAGTTTTTGAGTCCTAGTGACTCCGTTGTTGTGGAAATGTGGGTCCATGGATCCGAATGACTCTTTTGTTTTAAAATGTGAATTTATTGACTCCTTGTGTAAGAAAATTGAATTTTTGGGTCCATGTGACTCCCTTTGAATTTGTGAGTCTGCTAAACTCCGAATTTTGTTGGAATTGAATTCTTTGAGTCTAACTGACTCCAAACTTTCGAAAGTTTGGGCTATAAAATGGATCTAACTATTGCTAGATTTTAATGTTAAATTAAGTTGAAACTGATTGGCTCCCGATTGCGGAAATTAAAATCATTGAGTTCGTCTGATTCCCGATTCATGAAAGTCTAACTTAAATTGAATTGAATTGAGTTTGATTGACTCCTAATTCTAGACAAATTCATTTGAGTCTGATTGACTCCAGATTTTAGAGTTTTTGAATCGATTTGAGTCTGTTTTTTAATTTGAATTTCTTTGAGTCTGATCAACTCCCAATTTTATATCTGAGTTTGATTAACTCTCGGTGTTGTGAAATAGAATCCGATTCGAGTCCAATTGACTCCTGTTCTAGAAATTTGAAATTATTTTGAGTCTGTTTGACTCCGATTTTGAAATTAGAAATTATGTTGAGTCTGATTGGCTCATGTTTTTGGAAATTAGAAATTCTTTTGAGCCTGAATGACTCATGTTTTTGGAAATTAAAAATTCTTTTGAGTATGAATGACTCATGTTTTTGGAAATTACAAATTCTTTTGAGTCTGGTTGACTCCCAATCTTGTGAAATATGAAATTATTTTGAGTCTGATTGGCTCATGTTTTTGGAAATTAAAAATTCTTTTGAGTCAGGTTGACTCCCAATCTTGTGAAATAGAAATTCTTTGAGTTCGATTGACTCCCAATTTTGTAAAAAATTCTTTTGTGAAATAGAAATTCTTTAAGTCCAGTTTTGTGAATTTGAATTTCTTTGAGTCCGATTGACTCCTGGTTTTGTCCGATTTTGTGAAATAGGAATTGAATCAAGTCTGATTGACTCCTGATTTAGCATTTGAATTTGGACTCGAATTGAGTCGAATCGACTCCGGACTTGGTAAAATTGAGTTTATTTGAGTCTGGCTGACTCCTGATCGAAATTTGAAAAAAAAAAATTAAGCTCGATTGACTACAAATTTCGGAAAATTGAATTAAATTGAGTCTAACTGATTCTCGATTTTGGAAATTGAAGTGGATTTGAGTCCATTGGACCCCCGACTTTAGATATTTGAAATAATTTAAGTCCATCGGACTCCCGATTTTGAAATTTGAAATAATTTGAGTCTGATGTACTAGACTCCGAATTTTTTAAAGTAAATGGAATGAAATTTGTTTGACTAAGAAGGGAATTTGTTGGGTCAAATGGACTCTCGATTTTAGAAAATCGAATTAAGTCTGAAGGACTCTGGATTTTTGGGATTGAACTGATTCGAGTCTGATTGACTCCAAATTTTGAATTAAATTGAGTTAAATCTGTCTGACTCCAGGTTTTGAAAAATAAAGTGAATTTGAGTCTGCCCGACTCTAGGTTTTGAAAAATAAAATTAATTTGAGTCAGTTCGACTCCAAGTTTTGAAAATTGAAAAGAATTTGAGTCGATTTGACTCCAAATTTTGAAAATTGAAAAACAAGTCTGATTCACTCCCGATTTTGAAAAATGAAATGAATTTGAGTTTGATTGACCCCGAATTTAGAGCAAACATATCCGACGGGGCCGAAGGGCTGCGGATCATTGTGAGAAAACATATCCGACGAGGCCGAAGGGCTGCGGATCATTGTGAGAAAACATATCCGATGGGGGCGAAGGGTTGTGAATTTTTCGGAGTAAACTCACTTCGACACTGGAGTATAAGGTGTGAAGCGCATCTCAGTCGATCAGATGATTCTTGGAATACACCGGAGTATGAGGCGCGAAGCGCATCTCAGTCTTTCAGCGTGCTACCTGGTTTGACACCGGAGTATAAGGCGCGAGGCGCATTGTAGACACCCCATTTTGTCGGCTATCAGATTTAAGAGACCCATAGCTTGGTGGTTCACAATGATCGAAAAAGACTCAAAAGGACTCCTAGAAGTTAGTTATATTTCTCAAAATGCTCAGAATGACCAAAATGCCCCTGAGAGCCCGAAAACTCACAGATTTGGTCCAAAAGTTATGAAAACATGCTATGTCGTAAGAAAAAGTAAAAAAAAGAGTTTTTAAGTAAAATGAGATGAAATCGTCAGCTCCCAAAGACCCCCGGAAGACCTGGAAGTTCCCGTTGACCAGTTTGACCAAGGTTTGACCAGGTTTGACCAAGGTTGACCAAGTTTGCCCAAAATCGTCCAAATTCGCCGAAATCATTCTAGATCATGTGAAAAGTATTAAAATGAGTTTTAAAAGAAAATCGAGCGAAAACGTCAGCTCCTGGGAGCTCCCAGAGGTTTCCAGAACTTCCCGGGAATCCCAAGTTTGACCAGTTTGACCAAAATTTGACTTTGAAACCCGAGCACCATAACAATTTTCAAACATTTTTCATCGATACTAGAGGTCAATAGCTTTCCAACGGTATATCATACACAATTTTCGGATTTAAAACGAGTTTATTATGAATTTCCGAAGGTGAAAAAGGCGATCAAATCGGCTTTTATCGCAAATACCGCAAACCTTTTCAAAATAACCTATCTCCAAACTATTTTTTTTTATGTAAAGTAGACTCCATTACCTTTCCAACGGTATATCACAACCTCAATTTGGAGTTCGTATGTATTTTCTGTGAATTTCGGACGAAGTAGGGCCTTTCCGCGAATACCGGAACCTCTGGGGGCCTAAACATAATTTTTTGGGCATCTGAGGAGCACTGCCGCGGCGGTACTGGGCCACTGCTGCGACAGCAGATGGCCAGTGCCGCGACGACACTCTCCTCCAGAATAGTCCATTTTTACAATTTCTTTTGGGGGTCCATTTTGATTAATTGGAAACCAGAACGACGTAGCTCTATGTTTTCAGTTGTTTGGGACCAATGGGAGTACTTCCAAAACCCCAAAACCACCCCCAAATTATCCTATATAAACCCCCCATTGCACTTCATTTTGGGGGGGCCAAGTGCAAAGTGCATAGAAGTTGTAGAGAGAAAGAGAGATAGAGATAGATTTAGAAGAGAGAAAGGAGCTTCCTCCTACTATTTTTCTATAGAAAGTGAGTTCCAATCTTGTTTTCTTCCACCATTCTTCTATATATTTCATCATCAATACACCCAACCACCATTTTAGTGAGCATTTATGAGTTAGGAAGCTACTTCCATGTCCAAATGTCAACATCTATGAGTGAAACACCAAGCTACAAGTCCAATATCACATTGATTATCATCTATTGATTGTTATTTACTTGCTTGTTCATATTATGTTCATCTCTTCCTAACCTCATTTCTTTTTTTTTCTTTATTTACTTACTAGTTCATCATCCTCTAAATGATGACATGAAGTTTGAGGTGAGTGAATCCTTATGGATAGTAGCTCTTGACCTCAAAAACATGTTTGATAGATGATGATTATAACTTCAATACCTCCAAGGTATCCTTGAAGTTATGTTCAAAATAAAAATGAATCTCTCCAATAATATTGGGGGTTCTTAATGATGAGTTTGATGTTGATATTCCATGAGGTTATAATCTCTATTTGATGTTGAAAATATACTTTCAAAACCTCTATTTCAAAATCCCTCTCAATCCCTCTCAATCCTTCTCATTTTGATTTCAAGAAAGAAAACTCAAGTTTTTCCCAAAATCTTCAAAACAGTGAGTCAAAACAGTGAGTGATCTGAGTTCAAAGATTTCTCTAGAACTCAATACTCAATGTATGGATACAAGACCACTTCGAAAATCTTCCTAACTCATTATAGAACACCCATGATTTTTGGTTTGACTTGGAAATACTTGAAAATGGTCCATTTGGACCCAAACATTCTCTCCAGATATTCTGCCTCTGCTGTCACAGCAACTTGGTTGACTTCCAACTTCTTTTTCAAAACACTTTTCCAAAAGGGGTGGTCCTAAATTATTTTTCCCTTAAACTTCAATGTCTTAGGGAACGTTCTGTATAATATGGGCCTCTAGATCCTTTATTATCATTTTCTAAGATTTTCTAATATTTCAGTCGACAGTACGAACTCTGTTTCTGAGTAACCTTCATTGGTTATATGATTTCTCTCAATCTGTAATAGTTATTAAAGATTGGCTTTTTGGGTTGTATTCTAGACACAATAATGAAGATTTCCATAAAAAATCATGCATTGAAAACATTCCTAACCCCTCTTTTCGATTTCCAAAAGATCATGTTACTATTCTATCCACTATTCACAGAAAGCATACTTTTACTTCCATCCTTTGATTTGATGCCTACATGTACCCCAAATTAGTTCATGTCTTAGGAAATAGTTCATACTACATTTGTACATATCCCATGATGATTTCATTCATTTATTCATACACATCCTAGACTTCTAAGTTATTCTAGAAATCCATGAACACAAAGCACACTACAACCTTTTACACATTCTAGATACATACATTGCATCCATGCAAAGATTTGGGGTTTTTGTAACTCCTAATCTAAGAAGATTATAAGGAATGATCATGATCACTCGTTCATGCTTCCCCTTGATCTAATCCTCCTTTCTCATCTGTCCCGGGTATTGAGAGATCTTCTTTTGTCAAAGAATAACATGCATCATACTAGCTTGTTAAGTATATTTTGATTTCTTTGATTATTTGTTTCAAGAACCATTCATGTCCCCTTTAGATTAGGAAAACTTGATTACTTGATATGTGATTAGGCGATTTTTCTTAGGTTTTATTTGTGTGCTCTTTCACTTTACATTGTATGATATTTGACTTAGATCTTATGAATGATATCTTATCTTTAGATCTTCCATTTCAAAGTTTCATATGTGATGTAATATACTATCATAGTATTAATTGTCGAACCATACATAATATAAGATGATTATTTGGATGCTAATTGAGGCTCGTTGAAAGACGGGGCGAGTTGAGGGTGTTTTAGTCGCGACAAAGGCTCCTTCCTCTCTCGTACCAAAACCCCGAGCCAAGTTTTTTGGATATGAAGGGCCGGTGCCCTTTATCCATTTGGGTGAGTCAAAATTAGGTTTCTTGGTTCCTTAAAGACCAAGTGGCGACTCTGTATCTATTTTCAACAGACCATCTTCCTTTTCTTTTCCTTTTCAAAACAATTTAAAACAAGCAAGTGGTGGATTCCCGCGTGTCCACAATCTGGCGACTCTGCTGGGGATATTTATTTTTAAAACAAAATAATACAGAGGTTTGACTCATAAGAAGCATCCTTAAAATCATCTTTTTACTGTGTCTGGTTCACCGCATTGCACTTCTGCATTTCCCCCTTCTGACTGTGTCTGAAATGCGACGCTGACATTGTTCAAGTCTAGCTGTGCCAGGGCACAAGTCACCGTTGATATTGTTCCTTCCAAGGTATATCGAAAAGAGTAACAACTTCCGTACTGTCTCTCTGACGGTATATTGGAACTCTCGTCAACGGACCCTCTTTGACTAAACCCAGCCTTTGCATATAGATTCCTGTAGAACCTTTCGTAGGGCTGTTGATTTATCTTTTCAAATAGGACAATATGATATAACTGTTGTATGCCCTGGTGGGATTACTTACGCGGTGTAGACGCTTATGTGGCATAGAACAGAACCTCTTTCTTATGATTCCCAAGGCAATCACTCACATGTGATCACATTAAGTTGACCTGCCTAGGCACCATGATAAAGATGTCTGCTCCATGCTCACAAAGATATACACCACAAACCTTGTTAGTTGGTCCTAAAACATAGGAGTATGAAAACTCTCTAGACAGTATGATCACCATCATCACCTGTTCCCGTCATATATCCCTATTTCTTCCAGAAACTCTGCCCAACTCATCAGGATATCCCTGTTTTTCCTAGAAACTCTGTCCGAATCACCCAGATTTCCTAGAAATCCCTATTTTCCCCCAAATCAATCTCAGTTTCTTCCAGAAACCCCGATACACTTGTGTCCCCCAGATCCCCTGTCCGAATTACCCAAATCTTCCTGCTTCTCCCAAAAATCCTATTCGAACTCCCCAAGTATCTTTGTTACACCCAAAATCCCAGAAAATCCATGTTTCTCCTAAAACTCTACCCAAGCTTCCCATAAATCCAAATTTCCCAGAAATACCCAAGGTACTTGTTTCTCCCAGAAACTCTGCCCAAATCACCTAGAAATGCCCAGATATACATGTTTTTCCTAGAAACTCTATCCATATTTTTTAGAAATACCCAAAATACTAGTTTCTCCCAGAAGTTCAGTCAAATTCTCCTAGAAACTCCCATAACTTCTGGAAATTCCTCCGAATCTTCCAAATCCCTGTTTTTCCCAGAAACTCTGTCCAAACTTACCGAAATATCCCAAATATCCCTATCATCCCTTGGTGATTATACTGGAAAGTAAGGTTAGTACACTCTATATGGCTAGGACCTTACTTGTTTAACTGCTAACTATTAGAAATAGGAGCATCATATAGATTAGGGCTTACATCCGCGTGCTTGTCTCACATGCATGCACCATTCCTATCAGTCTGTATGCACTATCTCAGTCCGTCTTACACAAGTTAGTCCACGTCTGTTAACATTACTGTCATTGTCTATCTAAAGTCGTCACTATCAGAATCTGATACACCCCTTCTCTCGAATCTGTAGGTCATTGTAGATTCCCAAAGTCAACCACTGAGATCCCCATCCTGGGTCAGAAGTTTGAACAGTCATTTGGTCAAAATTACCCCGCTAAGTCATTCCAACATGAATCAGGGAGAATTAGAAAACAAGGTCACTGAGTTGGGAGCAACCATAAGCCAGCAATCTAATCGCATGGCCCAAGTTTTAAGTTTCATGGAAGAACTGAAACAGCAGCAGCCACAGTATCCACCACTAGTAGGGTTTATGCCACCACCACCTCCCGGGTTTGTACCACCTCCCATCTTTGTACATAAGAATAACGGGGAGGAAGAATGGTTTCATGGGGTCCCGCCACCTGTATATGAGAAAAAGCTTCAAAAAAAGATGGATAAAGTAGATAAGCTGGAAAGTGTACTAAGAAAGAGCAAGAGGGTTAACGACTACATGCTAGATCTAGAAGGACTGTTCAAACCCGTCAAAGTGAAACTGCCCGAGAACTTCAAAATGCCAGAGATTGATCGCTTCGATGGGACCGGGAACCCAAAAAGTCACATCAAGTTGTGTATGAATATCTTCCAACCTATGGGATGCACTCATGAGCACATGGTTATGTTGTTCCTTCAAACCCTCAAGAATGCCGCACTATCCTGGTTCCTAACTCTTGAAGCCTCCAAGACCCGAGTCTGGGAAGATGTCGCTAGAACTTTTATTGATCACTACTCCTATAACCAAGAGTTTGATGTCACCATCCGGGACCTAGAGACGACCAGGCAAAACATCAATGAGTCCTTCGCTGCGTTCTTGAGCAAATGGAGGAATAAAGTGGCCCAAATGATCCACAGACCTGTTGAGAAAGAGCAAGTACGTATGCTGGTCAAGAACATGCAACCAGTGTACCATGACAAACTATTCTACCAGTCTATCTCAACATTTGAAGAACTGTTAAATAGGCACCAGAATAGAGGATGCCATCAGAGAAGGAAAGTTCAAGAATGATGAACCCCATCACCAGTCCAAGAGACCCAGCTATCCCCTGGCCTCCTCAGAAGTCAGTGCACTTAGTAACCAACCAATGGACTACCCTCTCTGTCCATACCAGTCTATTCTGCCAAATCGCCCAAAAGGCCCTCGTGAATTCTCCAAACTTGATGTTCCCCTTTCCACAGCCTTGGACTACCTACTCAGAAAGGGCCACCTACAGCTCCACCCTCACAAGCCGCTACTGGATCCCATACCCTCCCACTACAACATGAGCCTACGATGTGATTACCACCAAAATCTAGGCCATGCCACCGATCAATGCATCCGCCTCCGCCATGACATTCAGAACCTCATAGAGGATGTATCCCATCCTAATCCTATCCACTATCTTGGCTTGGATCAACCGCTCGAGTGATCCCTTTGATGATACCAATGAGTGTTGAAGCTATGCAGTAAAGCGATGGTATTTGGAACTTCTGCTAAAAAGAAAAAATAGAATAAGAATAAGAATAAAAAATGGGTCACAAAGACACTCCATTTGAGACCAAGTCGAGTTTGTTCTATATTTTGAGTCTATTTCAAGTTTGATCTTGTGGTCGAGTCTGTCTGTCATCGAGTTGTTATGAGTCTGTATCAAGTAATGTAATCATTCTCTTGTGATGGAATGAAGTCTCATTTTACCTAATCTGATGTGTATAATCATAAGTGCATGAATCGCTGAACTGAAAATGTCACTTTTCAAATTACCATGGATATTACTCTGCTAATAAATTTGTGCATCAAACAGAAAGAAAACAAAAAAGAGAATCCCAAAAAAGCCAAAGTCAATTTCGCGCTGACCCCAAAGAAGAGATGAGAATTTAATAGTCTTACTTTAAGAATTTAAAGATGCTTTTGCTCAAATCTCGAAAAGACATACTTGGAACTGATTTGGGGCTTGCCCAACACTCTTTTCCACCATTTTAAAGCCTTGAGCCCAGTCCAATCAAGAGCCATACAAACCTGTCAAATGCAGACTTAGTCATTGTTGGTGGCCAAACATTTCAATGAGTTTCTTCCCCCTTCAAAAAAAAAAAAAGAAGCTCGCTAGGTTGAAAACCCGAAAAGGGCACCTAGGCAAAAATTAGAGCTGAAAAGGTATTGATTTCCAAGATCTGACCTTAGCCAGTCAAAATGATGGAGAAAATGAAAGAAAGAAATTTTTGATGACACAAATGAGAGAATCGTATGCTTCAAGGTACATCATAAGAACGTGCCTAGATCACATTTCCAAAGGCACGGAACAACCACAAATAAATTCCGAGAGCTGACATGCACATTTCGGAATTCTAAAATTGCGATTGAAAGATCTTGCAAGAATCAACTACATGAAAAACAAAATTGACTGGCTAGGCGAAAGTGAAAAGGATCAATCCTCAAAATAAAAAAAGAAAAGAAAAGAAAAGAAAAGAAAAGAAAGGGAGATCGAAATCGAATCCTCTTATTCAAAGCTACCACAAGTGGCTCAAGTTTGAACTTATTTGGCGATTGGTTTGAAAAACCCTCATACCTCAACCAATTTCTTTCAAGACCTTGCCTTGAACTACGCTTGACCTGATTCCCAATCGGGGATACGTAGACAACCGCGTCGGTTTGGTCGACACCATCATAATCAAACCAATTTCTTTCAAGACCTTGCCTTGAACTACGTTGGACCTGATCCCCGCTCGGGGGTGCGTAGGCAGACTTTTAAAAAGAAAAGAAGGATGGCTCGCTAGGTCAAAAATCCGAAAGGACGCCTAGGCAAAAATTAGAGCTAAATCCAAGGTGAGGAATAACAAAAGAGAGAAAAGAGCTCGCTAGGTCACCTCACTGGTGCCTAGGCAAAAGTTATGAGTATTTGAGAGATTAAAAGTCGCGGTCCTCACCTTAAGCCAGAGATCACCTTCCATACTAATGGCAAACTTTAGCTACTCGCGTCGTTTGCCTGAATTTTACTATCTACCCTTCATACAAGGGGCAAACTTCGGTCACCTACCTCGTTTGCCCAAAACCTCCAATAAACCATTGTCCAAACTAGGGGCAAACTTCGGTCACCCACCACGTTTGCCTATGAATTCTACTTTCTACAACTCAAACTAGGGGCAAACTCTGTTTGCCTAACACGATCCCTTTACACCAAGGGCGAGTTTTCAAGTCTCTAAGTTGTTTTAAAAAAAATTTGAAATAGAACATCTTTTATTCTAAAAGCTAAGGCACTAATTCAAAGCACTTCTTGGGAGAAGCAAAGAATTGATTAGATCAATAGGGAAGAATCTTCAAAAACCAGATTTATCAGCAAAGTGCTATCATATTAAGATGAGGAGTGAACATAAAAGATGAGCGGTACATCGCTTATGACAAAGACACATTAAATTATGCTAATTCGGGCTCTTCGTGTCGTTACTTCTGTCAAGTCAATCCTTGTTTGGTTGAGTCAGTAATAATCTAATCGAAACTGTATCAGAGTTCAAGGTTCATATAGACCAATCCAATTTTCCTTGTCATCGTTATTGCTATCAAGTTCACTTGTCCTAATGGTCTCAAATGTGTGGGTTTAAAGTGATTACCAATTATATACAAGAAGAAATTCCAAACACCATTACTGCACTTGTCAAGTCTACAACATGATATGAGTCCCAAGAACCTCCAGCATTGGTGACACCCCTCCAATCACATTCACTTGCCTTTACAAAATCAATTCACAAGATCCACTGGCTATCTTCTACTAGCTCCTCAGCAACCAACCCGAAATCATGTCACAAATGTTCTTCATCCGCTGCTGAATTACTCTATTCGCAGTGCAACCATTCTTTTCCCAGTTGAATCTTTGCATCCCCAACAAAGTCGTTCCCAATAGAGCAAGTTCATCTCCAGAAAAGTGTCCAAAATGAATATGGTGTATCTCAGTCAAGACCACAGAAGAAACCACTTTTATCCCTAGCAGAGTCACTTCACCCCCCAAGCAGATTCAATTTAATCCTCAACAGGCATATCAATTCGTCAGTTCTTCTAATCAAGGTTAGTCCAACCATCAGTTCAATCCATGATAGTCATAGTAGTTCACTGTCGACTTGTCATCTCGATTCATACATCGGCAGTTCAACCCATGACAGTCACAGTAGTTCACTATCGACTCGTCATCTCCATTCGTACATCGTCAGTTCAATCCATGATAGTCACAGTAGTTCATTGTTGACTTGTCATCTCGATTTGTACATCATCAGTTCAATCCATGACAGTCACAATAGTTCACTGTCGACTCGTCATCTTGATTCGTACATCGGCAGTTCAACCCATGACAGTCACAGTAGTTCATTGTCGACTCGTCATCTCGATTTGTACATTGTCAGTTCAATCGATGATAGTCACAGTAGTTCACTGTCGACTTGTCATCTCGATTCGTACATCGTCAGTTCAATCCATGACAGTCACAGTAGTTCACTGTCGACTCGTCATCTCGATTCGTACATCATCAGTTCAACCCATGACAGTCACATTAGTTCACTGTCGACTCGTCATCTCGATTCGTACATCGTCAGTTCAATCCATGACAGTCACATTAGTTCACTGTCAACTTGTCATCCCGATTAGTACATCGTCAGTTCTTCTAATCAAGGTTAGTCCAACCATTGATTTAATCCATGACAGTCACCGTAGACTCGTCATCTCGATTCGTACATCATTAGTTCAATCCTGACAGTCATAGTAGTTCACTGTCGACTCGTCATCTCAATTCATACACCGTCAGTCCTTCTGATCACGGTTAGTCCAACTATTGATCTAATCCATGACAGTCACAGTAGTTCATTGTCGACTCGTCATCATCAGTCCAATCCATGACAGTCACAGTAGTTCACTGTTGACTCGTCACCTTAATTAGTTCATGGTCAGTTCTTCTGATCACGATTAGTCCAACCGTTGGTCCAACCCATGACAATCACATAGTTCACTGACTACTCATCATCTCGATTCGTGCATCGTCAGTATGTTGTGTCCATCATTCTCATTCAAAATCTTGGGCTTCCATGTCCATTAATGGTGCTTCCGTGTCCGTCGCTTGACATCTTTGGTTTTCATCGCTTAAATTCTTAGGGTTTCTGTGTCCAGGATTTCCATGTCCATCGGTTATCTGTCAAACTTCATCTTTGATTAACGTCCTCTGGGACCCCACGTTCGATTATATTTGCTTGCGAAGCACACTTTCCAAAATTCAAAAGCTTGCTCCAAGACCTAAGGTCTTCACACCTTGATGTCCTTATCCGAGTCATCCACCACATCACAGTCGCAAACACTAGCACAACACCAGCCCACTCAGAGTGGCATACCCCACAGCACCTGCTCATACTAGGGTCATAATACTAGGCACAACAGGACTCATGAAACAATTCATATCACATCCATGTATGGCATATCACTCATATAGCATAGCATCCGTCGGATTGTTGTGTACATGCGTGTGTGATTTATTCCTTTGTGCCCCGAACTACGTCATGGTCTGATTCCCCTTGGGATACTTAGCCAGCTCACGCAGAGCACGACCAGCTCTAGCCTCAACATCATTGCACCTTTTGCAACATTTTTATTCTAAATCTATAGCCTCCAAAAGACATGTCTCTTCAAAGCTTTGGCACTCGCTTGCGACATGCGTTGCCTCGCAAGTTCATGCCAAAGAGGGGCAAACTGTAGACACCCCATTTTATCGGCTATCAAATTTAGGAGACCCATAGCTTGGTGGTTCACAATGATCGAAAAAGACTCAAAAGGACTCCTGGAAGTTAGTTATATTTCTCAAAATGCTCAGAATGACCAAAATGCCCCTGAAAGCCCTAAAACTCCCAGATTTGGTCCAAAAGTTCTGGAAACATGCTATGTCATAAGAAAAGTAAAAAAAAAAATGAGTTTTTAAGTAAAATCAGATGAAATCATCAACTCCTAGAGACCCCTGGAAGACCCGAAAGTCCCCGTTGACCAGTTTGACCAAGTTTGACCAAGGTTGACCAAGTTTGATCAAAATCGTCCAAATTCTCAGAAATCATACTAGATCACGTGGAAAGTATTAAAATGAGTTTTAAAAGAAAATTGAGCGAAAAAGTCAGCTCCTGGGAGCTCCCAAAGGTTTCCAGAACTTCCCGGGAATCCCAAGTTTGAACAGTTTGACCAAAATTTGACTTTGAAACCAGAGCACCATAACAATTTTCAAACATTTTTCATCGATACTAGAGGTCAATAGCTTTCCAATGGTATATCATACACAATTTTCGGATTTAAAACGAGTTTATTATGAATTTCCGAAGGCAAAAAGGCGATCAAATCGGCTTTTATCGCAAATACAGCAAACCTTTTCAAAATAACCTATCTCCAAACTATTTTTTATGTAAATTAGACTCAATTACCTTTCCAACGGTATGTCACAACCTCAATTTGGAGTTCGTATACATTTTCTGTGAATTTTAGACGAAATAGGGCCTTTTCGTGAATACCGGAACCTCTGGGGGCCTAAACATAATTTTCTGGGCATCTGAGGAGCAGTGCCGCGGCGGCACTGGGCCACTGCCGCAGCGGCACTCTCCTCCAGAACAGTCCATTTTTTCCATTTCTTTTGGGGGTCCATTTTGATTAATTGGAAACCAAAACGACGTAGCTCTATGTTTTCAGTTGTTTGTGACCAATGGAAGTACTTCTAAAATCCCAAAACCACCCCAAATTAGCCTATATAAACCCCCCATTGGTCTTCATTTTGGGGGGTCCAAGTGCAAAGTCCATAGAAGTTGTAAAGAGAAAGAGAGATAGAGATAGATTTAGAAGAGAGAAAGGAGCTTCCTCCTACTATGTTTCTATAGAAAGTGAGTTCCAATCTTGTTTTCCTCCACCATTCTTCTATATATTTCATCATCAATACACCCAACCACCATTTTAGTGAGCATTTATGAGTTAGGAAGCTACTTCCATGTCCAAATGTCAACATCTATGAGTGAAACACCAAGCTACAAGTCCAATATCACATTGATTATCATCTATTGATTGTTATTTACTTGCTTGTTCATATTATGTTCATCTCTACCTAACCTCATTTCTTTTTTTTCTTTATTTACTTACTAGTTCATCATCCTCTAAATGATGACATGAAGTTTGAGGTGACTGAATCCTTATGGATAGTAGCTCTTGACCTCAAAAACATGTTTGATAGATGATGATTATAACTTCAATACCTACAAGGTATCCTTGAAGTTATGTTCAAAATAAAAATGAATCTCTCCAATAATATTGGGGGTTCTTAATGATGAGTTTGATGTTGATATTCCAAGAGGTTATAATCTCTATTTGATGTTGAAAATATACTTTCAAAACCTCTATTTCAAAACCCCTCTCAATCCCTCTCATTTTGATTTCAAGAAAGAAAACTCAAGTTTTTCCCAAAATCTTCAAAACAGTGAGTCAAAACAGTGAGTGATCTGAGTTCAAAGATTTCTCTAGAACTCAATACTCAATGTATGGTTACAAGACCACTTCGAAAATCTTCCTAACTCATTATAGAACACCCATGATTTTTGGTTTGACTTGGAAATACTTGAAAATGGTCCATTTGGACCCAAACATTCTCTCCAGATATTCTGCCTCTGCTGTCACAGCAACTTGGTTGACTTCCAACTTCTTTTTCAAAACACTTTTCCAAAAGGGGTGGTCCTAAATTATTTTTCCCTTAAACTTCAATGTCTTAGGGAACGTTCTGTATAATATGGGCCTCTAGATCCTTTATTATCATTTTCTAAGATTTTCTAATATTTTAGTCGACAGTACGAACTCTGTTTCTGAGTAACCTCCATTAGTTATATGATTTCTCTCAATCTGTAATAGTTATTAAAGATTGGCTTTTTGGGTTGTGTTCTAGACACAATAATGAAGATCTCCATAAAACTTCATGCATTGAAAACATTCCTAACCCCTCTTTTCGATTTCCAAAAGATCATGTTACTATTCTGTCCACTATTCACAGAAAGCATACTTTTACTTCCATCCTTTGATTTGATGCCTACATGTACCCCAACTTAGCTCATGTCTTAGGAAATAGTTCATACTAAATTTGTACATATCCCATGATGATTTCATTCATTTATTCATACACATCCTAGACTTCTAAGTTATTCTAGAAATCCATGAACACAAAGCACACTACAACCTTTTACACATTCTAGATACATACATTGCATCCATGTAATGATTTGGGGTTTTTGTAACTCCTAATCTAAGAAGATTATAAGGAATGATCATGATCACTCGTTCATGCTTCCCCTCGATCTAATCCTCCTTTCTCATCCGTCCCAGGGATTGAGAGATCTTCTTTTCTCAAAGAATAACATGCATCATACTAGCTTGTTAAGTATATTTTGATTTCTTTGATTATTTGTTTCAAGAACCATTCATGTCCCCTTTAGATTAGGAAAACTTGATTACTTGATATGTGATTAGGCAATTTTTCTTAGGTTTTATTTGTGTGATCTTTCACTTTACATTGTATGATATTTGACTTAGATCTTCCATTTCAAAGTTTCTTATGTGATGTAATATACTATCATATTATTAATTATCGAACCATACATAGTATAAGATGATTATTTGGATGCTAATTGAGGCTCGTTGAAAGACGGGGCGAGTTGAGGGTGTTTTAGTTGCGACAAAGGCTCCTTTCTCTCTCGTACCAAAACCCCGAGCCAAGTTCTTTGGTTATGAAGGGCCGGTGCCCTTTATCCATTTGGGTGAGTCAAAATTAGGTTTCTTGGTTCCTTAAAGACCAAGTGGCGACTCTGTATCTGTTTTCAACAGACCATCTTCCTTTTCTTTTCCTTTTTAAAACAATCTAAAACAAGCAAGTGATGGAATCCCGCATGTCCACACACATCTCAGTCGATCAGATGATTCTTGGATGACACCGGAGTATAAGGCGTAAAGCGTATCTCAGTCTTTCAGCGTGCTACCTGGTTTGACACCGAAGTATAAGGCGTGAAGCGCATCTCAGTCGATCAGATGATTCTTGGAAGACACCGGAGTATAAGGCGCGAAGCGCATCTCAGTCTTTCACCGTGCTACCTGGTTTGACACTGGAGTATAAGGCGCGAAGCGCATCTCAGTCGATCAGATGATTCTTGGAAGACACCAGAGTATATGGAGAGAAGCGCATCTCAGTCTTTCAGCGTGCTACCTGGTTTGACACCGGAGTATAAGGCGCGAAGCTCATCTCAGTCAATTAGATGATTCTTAGAAGACACCAGAGTATAAGGCGTGAAGTGCATCTCAGTCTTTCGGAAAGCATAGTTTCTAAATTCAACACCAAGGTATAAGGCACGAAGCGCATTCTAGTCGATTAGATGACTCTTGAAGAATGTCGGGGAATTAAGTATAGGAAGCGCATCTATGACGGTTGTGACTTTCCCAGAATAGAATGACATCATAAGTAGAATGGCATAGGGTGCATTTTTGATACTAAGAAAGAACAATATGTTGCTGAGACATTATATTGAGCACGTGCATCACGATAAGATAGGTGCATTCATCCGTATGACTATTTGTGCTTGTGTGTGTTTGACCCTTGCCCGAACTACGTCTTGGTCTGATTCCTGAATGGATACGTAGGCAGCTCATCATCAAGCACGACCAGCGTGAACCATTGCTACGTGCATGTTCTCTTTTTGCAACGTATTTTGTTTTTACCTAAATCCGACAGTTTGGTCAAAGGCTTGTCTTCACACAGGCTTCGACATTCGCTTGTGAAACACATTGCTCCACAAGCTCTGTCGAAGAGGGCAAACTGTAGATACCCCAATTTTGACCAAACATCGAATTAAGGGGAGTGTTACCTCGAAGTCCGATGATGACAATGTCCGAACAAAACTAAGGCTTATAAGGTGATTCAAGCTCTTCAACAGGCTCTTCAATTCAAACAAAAAAGAAAAAAAAGGAAAAATAAAAGAAAAAGGAATAGAATGGCACATAGTGTGGGCTGCGGCAGTCACGCAGTGCCGTAGCGGCACTCTGTGTCTGCCGGACCGGCAGTCCATAACTGCCACAATTTCACATCAAGAGTCGCGAAAAAAAGATTTTCAAAAAAGGCGACAGTCCCTAGAGTTGTCCGCGGAACTCATTGAGTGCCGCATCGACATTCATTGAATGCCGCGACGACATTCATTGAGTGCTGCTGCGGCATTTACTGAGTGCCGCTTCCATCTTCATTGAGTGCCGCATTTTCTAACAGCCAGCTGTATACACAGCACATTTTTTACCTTCAAAAGGACATCCAAAATTAGGGTTTTTTACTATGAAGTTACAAAAATAACCCTCTATAGTTTGCCGATATATAGAGGATGAATATCCCATTACATGGGATCCTTTTTTCTTCCTAGTCTTTGATTCTAGAATTTCTATCTCTCTCTCATTTTTAGACTTGAATCTCATTTTGAATCTTCTTTATCTAAAAACTTTGATAGTTAGAGATGCCAAAAGAATTTTTAAGAAAATTAAAGGGTTGTAAGAGCTAGAAGAAGAGCTTGATTAGCTTTGGAATATCCTAAGAACACCAAGAAGTTGAGGATAGTTGGAGGTGATCCTCTAAATTTTAGTTATGTTTTCATTCTTGTGTTTCTTTCTTTCTTATGCTTTCATTCTTGTGCTTTCTTCCTTTTTATGCTTTCCTATTGAGATTCTTGGAGATCTTCAATATCTCACTTGAATCTCTTGAGTTTGATCTTTTTGAATCTTGTGTAAGCTTATGCTTCACATGGGAGTCAAAGTTTGATCATCACTTCATTTTATAAGCAAATACATGGATCCAAGTCCATACTTATGACTTGGGTCCTCTAGCTTGATGTTTCATGGAATCCTTTCTATATTCCTTTGAGACTCATGAGTATTAGTCATTTTTTGATCTCCAATGACCCCAAATGTAAAGAAGAGTTAGGTTTAGGATAAGCCAATGTCCATGGTTTAGTTGGTAGATGTAGCAAAAAGGATGATAAATCCAATATTGGAGCAGTGAGTTCATAAACCAGTTTTGATTAAGGATTTTTAGTTGATAATCTAACCGTTGGAATTAAGTGAAACTAACGGGAAAGTGTCTATAACTCAAAGTTCTACCACTGTAATTTTTGTTTTAAGGAGATTTCATGTTTCAAGTGGTTTGGACATGAGTTTTGTTAAGTCACTACAATCTGTCCAGAGTTTTAGAATAGTAACACTCTTTTGAAATAAGAAATCAAAACCTTAATCAAGCTTTCTTGATCCAAAATAAATTTTTATAGGTATTTTAATGTGTTAGGAAGCTACTCTAAAAAGACCAAAACATTTCTGATTTTTTTACTATTTTTAAAAATCGTACAAAATCTCTGGACAGAGATTTGTAATTCTCTGAGTGGTGTCTGGTTTTTGTCCATTTCCCAGAGATCTAACCGTTGAAACTTTGATTTTCTTTTTGGGATGGAAACTAGACACACAGAGGCATCTTGTGTCCAAAATTCACCGACATCAAACCATGAAAAGCATGCTTTTTATTTCTTTTACTTTCAGGTCTGTTCTCTGTAATTTTTAGAATTTTATGACAGATTTGACCAACTTTGTAAATATTGGTCCAAATGACTTTTCTATGACCTAGGGCTCAAACTATGTTTTAATAATGATCAATTAAACTTGAATTCAAAGTTTAAGTGATCCAAATCAATGAATATTTCATAATTTACTATTGTTCATGTATACATTCATCCATGTGGCTTGATGTTTGTAATTAGGACTTGTTCGCTTTAGATTTAATTACACTTGATAGATTTAAGCTAGAAGTCTAGGATTGTTATTTAAGATCCAACTTTATATCTTGTATATTATGTGCACTAACCTCTATTTTGTAGCACTATTGAGATACGATTTCTCAACCCCTCTCTAGTTTATTGTAATCTTTGATTTTAATTGATTTTTGACTTCAGGCGCGACACCTTAGAATTAGGACTTGCTTTACTTGTATATATGGATTAGAGACTCTTTTCCTAGATTTTATCTATTTGCATGCATTTGCACGTTTAAATATTCGCGGCCAGATCCCGGGTAAGTTCTCTAGTTCCCTATTTGCATATCATATTGCTTACTACTTGAATTACGTGGCTTTTGAATGATTATTATCACTTGCAATCTTACACCCTTTATACATGCTTTTGTAATGTATATTTATACATATGTATTAGTTGAGGGCACATTTAAATTAATAATTTGATTAAAAGGATGTCCGACGGGCTCCTTCCTCTCTCGTTTCATAATCCCCGGACCTAGTTAATCTCTGATTTCTAAAAAGATCAGTTTGCTTTAAAATGGTTTCTTAATTTTCCTTTTAAAAATTAAGTGACGACTCATTTGTTTTTGAATTTGAAATTCAGAAAAGATTTTAAAAGAAAAGCTGTGGGTAGGAAAAATTGCGATATCAACACCATGGTAAACTGGAAACAGTCATCAGTTGCTCATCAAGGAATTCATCCTTAATCGGCAGTGGTTTGGTATTGTCAACAAAGGTTAACCTAGATAAATGGTCTGCGACCACATTTTCTAGTTCCTTTTTATCTTTGATAATGATATCGAATTCTTGGAGTAGGAGTATCCAATGGATAAGCCTTTATTTCACATCCTTATTAGATAGTAGGTATTTGAGGGCCGAGTGGCCTGTGAAACAGACAATAGGGGACCCTATCAGATAAGACCTAAATTTATCCAAACCGAAGACTATTGTCAGTAGCTCTTTTTTGATAGTCGTATAATTCATTTGGGCTTTGTTTAGAGTTCGACTGGCATAGTAGATCACATAAGGCTTATTATCCTTCCTCTATCCTAGAACTATGCCAATGGCATAGTCACTAGCATCGCACATTAATTCGAATGACAAACCCCAGTCGGGTGCCTGTATTATTGGTGCAGAGGTAAGGTGGTCTTTTAGTGCGTCAAAAGATGTTTGACAGTTTTTCGACCATTCGAATGGCATGTCTTTAGCTAACAGTTGACATAGTGGTAGGGAGATCGCACTAAAATTTTGGATAAAGCGACGATAGAATCCCGCATGTCCCAGAAAAGAGCGGATGTCTTTGACTGTACGGGGGATAGGTAAATCCGAGATTATGTCGATTTTTGCTTTATCTACTTTCTAGGAAGCACCGACACTTCTAAGAAGGTAACGTGTCGCGTGTCGTATCGTGTCCGACACACGGACACGACACTTCACGGACACGTTTATTGGAGTGTCGACGTGCAATATTTTTAGAATTTTGTCGTGTCGGTGTGTCCGTGTTGTGTCGTATCGTGTCGGTGTTTCCGTGTCCGTGCTTCATAGTCTACTTGGATACCTTTGTCAAATATAATGTGGCCGAGGACAATTCCCTTGGTCACCATGAAGTGACACTTTTCCCAGTTTAGTACTAGGTGTTTGTCCTCGTATCTAGCTAGCACACGTTCCAGATTGTCTAAGTAATATTTGAAACTATCGCCGAATACCAAAAAATCATCCATAAACACTTCAAGTATCTGTTCGACCATATCGCTAAAAATAATTAACATGCACCGCTGAAAGGTAGCAGGTGCATTGCATAAGCCGAAGGGCATACAATGGTATGCGAAAGTGCCGAACGGACACGTGAAAATTGTCTTCTCCTGATCTTCAGGAGTGATTTCAATTTGGTTATATCGACTGTATCCGTCCAAGAAGCAATAGTACTTATGACCCACCACTCGTTCTAGCATTTAATCCATAAATGGTAAAGGAAAGTGGTCTTTCCAGGTCACGGTATTTAGTTTTCGATAATCAATACACATCCTCCATCCGATGGGGACGCGAGTTGGTACTAATTCGCCATCTTTATTAGGAATAACCGTTATGGCTGCCTTTTTGGGCACCACTTGTGTCGGACTAACCCAGGGGCTGTCAAAAATAGGATAAATGATCCCAACATCCAGTAATTTTAGGAATTCCTTTTTGACTACTTCTTGCATGTTGGGATTCAGACGCCTTTGCATTTGTCGCGAAGGCTTAGCGTCTTCCTCCAATTATATTTTATAGGTGCAGACAGATGGGCTTATGCCTTTGAGGTTGGCAATAGTCTATCCCAATGCTCCCTTATGTTGCTTCAGCACTTGGATTACTTTACCCTCTTGTTCTAGACTTAGAGTAGATGAAATTATAACAGGTAAGTCTTTTCAGTCCCTAGGAAAGCGTATTTGAGCTCATTAGGAAGCTCTTTGAATTCCAAATCGGGGAACTGAAAGTTTGAGGGCATGACTAACTTTGTCTTAAGAGGCAATGGTTCATATGGTGTTACCCACATGCATTCATCTCTATCCTCCTCTAGCGTGTCCATCATGAGGCAAGTTAAATTTAGGTCTCCGTCTAATGGGGTAGAGTTTTTAGGTTGGTAGACAGCATCAAATTGTGACACCACTACCTCCAAAGGATCTTTGTAATCGACCAGATCAGCCTCATCTTCAATGACCGTTTCGATGTAGTTAACTTCTTCCTCATCCTCGTATTCTTCAGGTTGGGGATTTGAAAAGATTTTGACATTTAAAGTCATGTTCCCGAATACGATGGTCATTATACCACTTCTTATTTTTATTGTGGCATCTACTATATTGAGGAATGGACGTCCAAAAATCACCGAGATTTGAGCACATGGATTAGACACAGGTTCAGTGTCTAAGATCACGAAATCAACCGGGAATACAAACGAGTCTATTTGAACAAGAACGTCCTCCAGTATTCCTCTAGGGTATTTTACTGACCTATCTGCCAATTGTAGTGCAACTCGGGTAGGTTTAAGTTCACCCAATCCTAATTGTTTGTAAACTGAGTAAGGCAGCAGGTTTACGCTTGCTCCTAGGTCGAGGAGTGCGTTGTCTATCCTTTGATTCCCAATTTGGCATGAGACAGTTGGAGTACCGGGGTCTTTGAGTTTTGGAGGCAATTCATTTTGGATGATTGTGCTTGCTTGGCAAGCGACATAAGCGTGTTTCTTCACACTTTGCCTCCTCTTGACCGTGCATAAGTCTTTAAGGTACTTAGCATAGGTCAGCACTTGTTTGATTGCATCAAGGAGTGGAAGGTTTATTTTGACTTGTTTAAACAATTCCAAGAACTCCTGATTCTTTAGCTCATTTTTGGGTTTCTTCAAGCGTTGAGGATATGGCGCGGGAAAATGGCATTTAGGTAATTCATCATTAGCAGGCTCCTTTCTGGGCCTTCTCTCTTCTTCTTCCACTTCTTTAGGAGCCTCATCATTTGATTCTAATGGTTCGTTATTAGTAGATGGCTCCTCTTCTTGAGTGGCAGGTTCAATCTTATTCACCACTTCGTCCTCTTCATACATTTCAGGGGTAGAGAGAGGTATGTTGTGCCCGCTAATCTTGCCGCTTCTCAGAGTCATCACGGCTTTTGCGTGTTCTTGATTATTGGGACCATTATTGTATCCCTTAGTGTTTTGAAGTGGTTGTGCGGGAAATGTTTGTCACACCCCAATTTTTGGACAACCAAATATTCAATCCAGAGCATGTATCCAGACTAATATTCAATTTCCAAAACACCAAGAGTGACACCCGGCCTTACACAGGCTAATAAATAATTATTGAAAATAGTATTTTATACTCATTAAATAAATACATGTGATTTTGTGTTTAAAAAAAAAACTCTTTATTATTAAACTTATATTCCCAATCCTCCAATTCATTATAAAAGAAATAATATTCCATTACAAATATAATATCATTTTAATTTACAAAAGGAATACAAAGTTCATTAAATAAAATTTCTTACAAAGTTCAGAAAAATAAAATAAAATAAAGTCTATACATCCGATGGTCAGAGCAACTACAACGTTCCAATGCCCAAAGACTCCACAGTCAAGCACAACGGTCACATCATCAAAAGCAATATCCTGCACATGTCATCCAACTACGTTTCAAATAGAAACGCACCCGAATGCATAACACACTCGGGTCAGTCACATGATTGGTATAAGTTAAATAACACTAATCACACACAGTCTTAGGGATCGCTCACAATCCCTTACACCAACACAACACTAATAAATAAAAGATCGGGCAGGAAAGTAGTTCCGCTCACATAATGGGACAAGGGGTAGTTTCCCTTTTATGTGACGGCAATATAGTTCCTACCCGAACTAGACTGAATAAATACTTACCCTTCTTAGCTATGGCAGGCCAATACCTGCAAGCACATTAGTGGGCCTACCATCCTGCAGAAATAGACATTAGTACAAAAAAAAAAAAATCAAAAATCATACTTTAAATGTTATAAAAAAAATGAATTTATCTCCAAGAAGGGGTTGGAATTGGACAAAACTTAAAACACGAAAGATGTTCAGAATTAAATTTCCAAGGGAAGTCTTGTATTCCCGTTCATTAATTCTAAATACGTAAGTCAGAAATTAATTATTAAACTTCAGATCAAAAACACGTGATATTCAGCAGATTCTGAAATAAAATTAAAACGGTGTCAAGACGACGTTTTTAGGAAAAGTGTAAAACACAAAAGTCGCTCAGATTGTCGTTTTACTTCAGGTTACGCAAAACGACCCTCAATTGTGAAGTTAAGTGAGTAAATTATCTAATTTACTAATCTGATCCTAATTATTATTAGTTCACAATGTTCCCAAAGGTATTACGGTACACATACAAGACTACATTTTAAACTAATGGATACCCACAGAAGTTGTTGATATGACAATTACTAATTTTTAATATTCGACTACAACAAGATATAACGAACAATAATACAATGGATAGCAGCAATTTAAGCACCACATGTGTTTTAGTTAATTAAACCTTATGTTCACCACTTCGGCCACCCATTCATGGTTCAGCCTACACATATATCCCATGTGTCTCCTACTGTAATACTAACTCCCACTCCGGTCCCAACTCCCATGGGGTATCATTGGGATTTGAGTCTACACCGAAAGGCTAGTCCTTACGTTTTTTACGGCAATACACAATGTCTAAATACACATGAAATAGACCAACAAGCCGGGCATAAGGCTTAAAAATGAAGAGATGGGTCATCCACGTAGTCGCCGTCTAATCACACAAGACGGGTCATCCACGAAGTCGCCGCCTAAACTCATACGGAGCAGTGGTGAACATTAAAGGATTTCTTAATATTAACTTTAAAATAAATAAATAAATCTTCACACGAATAGTCTCACATTCATAAATTTATGAAACCCAACATTAGATGAGAATGCTTACATCTCAACAAAATTTCACGTTATATCATAATAACGAAATACGAGTTCATCCCAACACATAAATCAACTTAGACAATCAACGCGTTTTTAATCTTATAAAAACTGCTACTGAAATTTAAATTCACAGCCCAAACAGTGCAGAATCAGGGAAAACTCATAACATGAAAAGTGTGCAGAATCGCATTTTACACATGGCAAGCGGACAGAATGTAAAAATTCCAAGTCACGAGTTTACAACAATTTTCTAAAGTTTCTGCAATTGTGTGAATTAAAAAAAATAAAAAACCGAATTTCACATATATTTTTTAATTACCATGAATATTTCACATATGGTTTTATCAAACTAACTATTCACCTAACACTTTCGAATACCCTAATGTCATAATCACAAAGTCACACAAAGGGGAAAGAAAATATCTAGATTACTTCAACAATAACAATGTGTATCCATTACAAAGATTTAACCCTAACAATTAAATTACACATGTACTAATTTAATTTACTCCCATATACATATATACATACGTGTATATATATACTCGGATACACAAAATTTAACTCACCTCGTTGATCAATAATCGACACCCACGAATGCTCCGCGATTCCCCACGTGCCCACGAAGCCAAGACCCTTCTCCCTTTTCCTCATCCTTCTCTCTCTCTCTCTCTCTCTCTCTCTCTCTCTCTCTCTCTCTCTCTCTCATGCGGCGGCCTAAGAGATGGGTTTCCTATTTCTTTTGGGTAATAGGAGTATTACCTAACCTAATATAATATTATGGTATGTATATATCTATGGTTCACACACACAACACTTATCAATAAAACACACGCAGACATGTAAATCCCATTTTTTGTCTAAGCGCCTCACAAAAAGGCTTTGTATGGGCCCGAAAATACATTCTAAAGGGACAAATGATTAGCCCAATGGATACCCATGACCCCGGGCACTAAATTTTAATACCAGATACACTATTTGACACATTAGCGAGGACTTGTAAATACTATATAACAAAAATACATATCAACCCTTCACTTTTTTTTAACAAATATAAATTAATATAATATAACACTCAAACTAAACGTGCTCACTCATGATTTAATTTATATGTCCACCAAACACTTAAAATTTTCAAACACATGTCTTATATAGGCACACTCATATAATATTGCTAACTGAAAATAACAATTAAAATAATTATTTACATAGAAATTTTAGGATTGTTATAATGTTCCACTCGACCCCTCTTGTTGGGCATCCATTCTCTCTAATGTTACAGACATTTTACTCATCATTTGAATTAACTATTGTGTTAAATTTGTATTAGAGAGTGGATCCTCTTCTTGTACCTTTTTGTGTGGTGGTACGTATACGTTCGATTGTTGATTGTTAGAGGGTTGAGCTTGGTTGTAATTGTTATTAGGTCTGTTTTGGTAAAATGGCTGGGACTACCTATTGTATTGCCCTTGATATTGGTTATTATTGTTGTAGGGCTATTGTTGGTATTGGTTTTGTGTCCAAGCATCGTTTTTCCAATCAAACCTGGGGTGATTTAGATCGGGAGAGAACAGATCCTATTTATACGCCTTAACATACGTTTGTTAGTACCTTTTTATCTTGTTTTTGTATATTTTTACTTCGTTTTCTATTTTCTGACAGATTTTGGAAGAAATCAAGTAAACCAAGTTAAATGGGGTGAAAAAGCAGAGCAAAAGAAGCTGAAAATACCACATCGCGCGCGCGACCCGCTCGTGCGAAAATCCCAGAAATCGCTCGCGCGAGGTCCCAAAATCGCGCTCGCGCGGCCCGCGCGCGCTACATATGAAAAAATGGAACTTGCGTATTTCACTCTACTGATGATTCCTACGCGAACGAAACTGCCTAATTACGTCTGGAAAGCTATATAAAGCAGTTTTAGTACGTTTCGGGTTAGGAAAGCTTCCAAAAACTTGTTGTAAATCTATATATATATATACCCTATTGTACTTCAATTTAGGGGTTGGACAATTATTATACACACAATATACAACCAAACTTTCAGTCATTGAAGGGAGGGAAGCAAGGAGAAGAAGAAGAAGTCCAAGGATTTCCATGGCCTCCTCCATCAACTACTTGCCATCTACCACTTTCATGGACAACTAGACTCTAGATCTAGGGTTTCAATGAAACCCTAGCCAAGTAATAGGGTTTTATTTATGTTTTATTTTAGTTTTATTATGTATGGATGATGATTACATGTTCCGAGGATTTTTATAAATAAATCGTGCTTCTAATTGATTAAATTATCACTTTCAAAATTTATTCTTGTCTTAGATTTATTTTGACTGTGATGTGCTCAATGATCTATATTTGCTGTGCTTATATAGGTTATTTACATGTAATGGTGCTTTATTGAATTATGCTATCAAGTATCCGAATAGTCCATGCCTAGGTTAGACGGATTATGTCACAACCCTAGTTTAGTGTGGGATAATTCATGCTAACCGAAGATGGATTATGTTGGTGCTTGAACCATAGTTATTTTCTTGACGGAGGAATTGGGCTTGTAGCTACAATTCTCCATTATCATCCAACTTAATAATCTAATTGAATGCATAAATATTCCTATTATGAAGCTAGTGGTGGATTTACAATCCTAGGTTCCTTTAAACATATTTACAAAAACACTTTTAAATCGCTTTCATAATTTAGATCTATTTTATTGTTCTTAGTTTAATTAAATTCAAAATCAAAATCTCGTTTTTATAATTAATTAGATTTAGGTTTTAAAATTAAGAGTCATAGTAATTCAATCTCTGTGGGTTCGACCTTTGCTTTCACTACTACAAATCCTTAGAAAAGTAAAGTACACTTTTTATATCTTGATATTGACAACATCAATTTTTGGCGCCGTTGCCGGGGATTGCATTACTACCTTTAGTTTTAGAATCTTAGTTTAGTTAATTCGTAAATATTAGATTAGGTTTTCTTTTTCTTATTTTTGTTTTATTTTGAGTCCCTAACTTTTCTTTTTATTTTGTAGTTTCTCGAGTCATCAAATCCTAACGTTTCCAGGAGGAATAGCTTAGCACATCAAAGGAGCTTACGTGAAAAAAAATATATAAAAAAAAAATAAATAAATTGCTTCTATTGAAATTCGCTTTAAACCACTGTAAGTCAGGGCGCTGTGACGCACTATTTGCATTAGTTTAGGGTTAATTACACTGCATTAGCTAGGAAACCCAGGGCGCTAGGCTTGACGCGGTCATTGCATTACAGGATAATATTCATGCATCATAGTAGTACTGTGTGCTTGCTTGTTGTCTGATTTGCGTGATTATTTTTGAATTTGTTGAGTCAGTCCTAATTATAATTTCTTTTCTTTTTAAATTTATGTTTGGTACGCATTCAAATAAACCTGAATTACATTTTATCGATCTTGAACTTGAACGTACTTTAAGAGTTAGTAAGTCCGCAACCCAAGCTTCTAGAGCTAGGTTGCAAGACGACGAATCAACGCCGATTCCGTCATCGTTGTTTGAGGCCGAAATTCAAAGTACCCTTAAACGGTTAAGGAGAACTCAAACTTTTAAAATCGAACCGATTAAAATGGCTGACAGAAATAACAGAAATAATATGAATAATCTTAATATACCGCTACCTCCTCCGCTTAAAAATTACTTTATTCCGAAGACTTGCACGCCACAAACATGTATCGACTTACCGGAGGCGACGGCATCTCACTTTGAGATAAAGTCGTCTACCATCTCGCTACTTCCATCTTTCCATGGCCGTCTAAATGAAGATCCATATCAACACTTAGGAGATTTTCAGGATATATGCTCTACTTTAAAAATTCAAAACTTAACTGATGATGAATTAAAATTGCGTGTCTTTCCATTCTCTTTAAAAGATAAAGCGAAATACTGGCTCCAATCTTTAGAGCCAAACACGATTAGAACATGGGAAGCCTTACACACCGCATTTTTACAAAATTTTTTCCCTATTATGCGTACGAATCAGATAAGGAAATCTATAACAAACTTTGTGATGCAAGATGGGGAATCACTTTACGACACGTGGGAAAAATTTAAAGAATTATTACGCTCGTGTCCACATCATCAGGTTCCTAAGTGGCAGTTGGTACAGGTCTTTTATAAGGGACTTATTCCCTCAGTCCGTAATACCGTCGACGTTGTTTGTGCGGGTACCTTCCTACACAAAAGTGCCGACGAGGCCTGGAAAATCTTTGAAACATTAAGCGAAAATTTGATGCATCAGACTGTATCAGTACGTTCTGAGGGGTATCATTCACAACCTAAGAGAGAGGTAAAATTCGAGTCAAGTCATTCAATTGAAATAAAAGAACTATCTAAAAAACTTTACCGACTTTTAACAATGAACCAAACGACAGCCCCACCCGCTCATGAAATTTGTGCATTATATTCTGATCCGTCACATTCTATCCTAGCATGTCCATCGGCGAGTCAATTTCCGGAATTTGTGGAGCAACACATTAATTCTATTCAACAATGCCCACGAAGTAATTATAATTTGACTACTAATAATCCGGACGCACCATGGAGAAACCATCCTAATTTTTCATGGAAAAATAATAATAATAATAATAATAATAATAATAATAATAATGAGATGAGTAATTTCCCTAACGCTTATAGACCTCAACAATGTCAATACCAACAACCTCCTCCTCCACCTCCACGTAATAATGCATTTGAGGAGAAGGTGTTGGCCTCACTTGAAAGTTTTGATCCGGTGATCCAGTTAGTACATTCTCACACCCAGTCCATTGTAAAATTGGAGTCCCAAGTGGGACAAATAGTTAACACGCTAAATCGTTTAACCGAGAGTAAGTTGCCAAGTCAACCTATTCCGAACCCTAAGGGACAATACGAGGTGGGCGGTACAAATGAGCAAGTGAACGCTGTGTCAACTAGGACGACTACTCGAGAGGAAGAAGTTGTTGAGATTCCGAGGGAGGTTATGAGGGATGAAAACGTTAACTCGAATAAAGAGAGGGGTGAGGACATGAATCAAAGTAGAAAAGAAAAAGAACCGGTCCCAACTAATATTATTCCAAAACTATCTTTTCCACCAAATGTTGAGGGACCGTCACATTTGTCTAAGAAATGGTCAAAAGCTGAAGATATACTCGTGGTGTTTAAACAAGTAAAAATCAATTTTCCATTCCTCGACGCTATAAAACAAATTCCCGCTTACGCTAAATGTCTTAAAGACATATGCACTCAAAAACGTAAATTGCGTAGTCATACTCCGAAAAAGGTCTTTCTCACGGAAAAAGTAAGTTCTATTTTCCAACACGCTACTCTGAAGTATAAAGATCCAGGTACGCCTACGATTTCATGTGTCATAGGTGACACTATCATCCATAGGGCTCTCCTTGACTTAGGTGCGAGTGTTAATCTCTTACCTTATCACGTTTATAAACAACTAGGTTTAGGTGAACTTAAACCTACGGCCGCTACTATTCAATTAGTAGATCGTTCTATTAAAATACGTAGAGGAATCGTCGAGGACGTCTTAGTTAAAGTTGACAAATGCTATTATCCTGTTGATTTCATGGTCCTTGATACTGAACCCGTACTAGATGCTAGGAAGCACACTCCTGTCATTCTAGGTCGTCCATTCTTAGCAACCGCTAACGCTCGTGTTAACTGTCGAACGGGGGTAATGAAGGTGTCATTTGGGAACATGAACTTAAAATTGAACGTTTTTAACTCTATTGATCAACCTCCTAAAGACGACGATTACCTATGTGAGGCGGAGAGTGAGGTACGACGGAATATTGAACCTAATATAGGAATAAATACGTGTGAGGAAAAATATTATGGTTAGTAATAAGCGGATGGATTTGAATAACCTGGACCCTAATGACGAATTTAGTCAAAAGGTGAAGAATCGATTTGAAACTGAAAAGGATGAATCGTTGAATGAATTGATACATAGCGATATGGTTTCTGCTTACCACCGGGCTCTTCCTGATATCCTAAGGGGTACAAAATCTGAGTTACGGCCTCCATAAATCTTGAGCTAGAACGGTCTAGCTGAAGACGTAAAAGATAGTGCTTCTTGGGATTTCGTCCGTTTCTCTTGTTTTTGGTCGTTTTTGGGTCTTTTTGAGTCAGTTGTGGTCTTTCTGAACAGGTTTGGGGGTCGGAGTAAACTTATTTTCAGCTTATGTACATTAAAATAAAGAAAAAGAGGAAAAATGGCAACTCGCGCGAGCCTGTCCCTTAGAGAAAATTTTTAAAACTTTTATGATATATAGCCTCAGTATCACCTCGCGCCACAATTCGCGCGCGCGAGGGGTTTCGCTCGAGTGGTCCGCTCGCGCGATCCGAGGACTTAGAAATCTTTCTTTTATAAAACGTAAAACATGCTTCTGCTTATACTCGCGGAGGGATTCGCGCTCGCGAGGCTCGCTCGCGCGGCCCGCTCGCGCGAGGTAGGGTTTTCTAGTTTTTCTCTTTTGTTCTCTTCCCTCCTCTCTCCATACCTGGTCAGTGGTTTTTTTTTATACTTTCTGTTTGTTCTTTTAGCCCTGTTTGGGTTCGTCTGTCTTTGTTTTTATAAGTTCTGTTTGTTTCTTTTACTTTTATTGAGTCTCTTGATTATAGTTTAGATTCTATTATTCTATTTATTAAAAAAATAAAAAATAATAATAATAAAAATAAAAATAAAATAAAAAAAATACAAAAAAAAAAAATCTAAATATTTATATATATTAGCTGTCATTGTTATTATTCTGTTCTTTTATTTTCTATTGTTAAGTATTAACAGGTGATTAGTAGCTTCGTTTGGAGCTTGATTGAATTATTATTCCATATCTTTATACATTCATCTGTTTGTGATTGCCGAGATCAAGGTATTGTCGTTCCTTATATACTCTCATTTCTTTCATTTTATTGTTTCATTGGGGACAATGAAAGGTTTAGATTTGGGGGTATGCACTCACATGCACATTTATTATTATTATACCAAAATTTCTCAAAATATTTTTGATTCTTGTGCTTAAATAAACGATTCTACCAATGTTTTTGCAATCTCAATCTCAATTCGATACTTCTTGTTATGTAACTTAGATTGTTATAGAATGGTAAACAAGAGAAGATGTGATTAAATATTTACTGAAGTCATGATACAACGTTTTAGGTCATGTATCGTTCGAATCGTAGTTTTATATCATAAATTTGCACACAAAACTATGCACTGCACGTAGTCGCTTGAATACATGTCTGATGTGAACTATAATATGATTCGGATTTCTAGATAACACAAGGTGGAGACTAAGCCTGGTGAGCTTTTGAGCCTGTTTTTTCTTTTTAGAGGGTTATAAATACATTGTGTTTGTCGAATTTCAATTGAAATAGCGCATCCACTTGTTGTTTAGTCTCATTATTCTTGTTTTGGTTGATAGTCAAGTTAAAATATTTGTTACCATGCTAAATAATCTTCCGTCGTATATGTTGAAGAACCATATGACCATAGGATATGATTATAGGCCCTCTTTGTTTATTACCGACCGATAAATGATAAAAATTTCCTTAGTTCGCCCTTTGAGCCGATAAAATGCCATTTCTTTCTTTAATTACTATTATCCTTGTTTTTGCTCCGACTTGACAAACTTGGAGTTCACCACTGAGAGATTTGTCAACTTTTAGTGGTGTTAAGGCGATGTGTGATTGAGAAGAAGAAGACAAGATGCTATTGGGGTGGTTGCTTAGAAATCAATGAATCATCATCCGACAAGCAAAAGAAAAAAAAAAGAAAAGAAAAACAGAAAAAAAAAAAAAAAAAAAAAAATTTTGAAAAGAAGAGAATGAAATGATGAAGTTGGTAGAAGAGAGAATGAAAGAAATCGTACATGCCTTACAATGCCATTCTAAAACTACCTAATGAATCATTTCTATCCTTTTTCACTGCCTGAGCCACATTACAACCTTTGAAAAGTCCTATTTGATCCTAGGAAACATGGTTTGGATGTGAAAACGATGGGAGGGGGATTAAAACATGGTAATGATTAATTTTTCTTGATTGTTAGCATCCTATCCATGAGACTACTGTTCTTTCGTGTCATGCGTCTTTTTCTAGTCATATGTGAGAATTTCTCGTTTTGAAAATATATTTCTTTGCTCCCATATATTAGAAAAATTACACCTGTTTCTGAGTGTTTCATTTGTGAGTGTAATTGACATTGTGAGATTCGTAGTCGAGACATAGTTAAATGGTTATCCGAAGTATATTCCAAGTTCATGACATGCACGTGTTCATTTGACTATCATATCACACATGTGCAATTTTATGAGAAACTCTATTGATTTATATGATGCATGTGCTTGAGATTGTTTTTCATGACTTAGGTAGATGTTTCATTATGTTTCTTTATGTTCATTATTCTATTTCAAATCATTGTTTTATAATAAGGAGTATTGACTATTAGTTTTTTGTTCTTATTAAAAGTTGTTTTAAAATTTACAAGTTAATAAAGATGGTTGTGGGTGACTTGTTGATGAGAACCCTCACGAGACTTCACTCGTCCGACTGGGGAAACCTAGAGGTTTAAAAGGCTTGTTGTATAAGCTAAATGCAATCGCGATCCAGGCAAAAATGGAGTAGTATGTTATTAGTAGTTTAGTTTTTATTTTAGTTTTGCTCGAGGACTAGCAAAATGTAGGTTTGGGGGTGTGATCGGGAGAGAACAAATCCTATTTATACTCCTTAACATACGTTTGTTAGTACTTTTTTATCTTGTTTTTGTATATTTTTACTTCATTTTCTATTTTCTGACAGATTTTGGAAGAAATCAAGTAAACCAAGTTAAATGGGGTGAAAAAGCAGAGCAAAAGAAGCTGAAAAAACCACATCGCGCGCGCGACCCGCTCGCGCGAAAATCCCAGAAATCACTCGCGCGATGTCCTAAAATCGCGCTCACGCGGCCCGCGCGCGCGACATATGCAAAAATGGAACTTGCGTATTTCACTCTACTGATGATTCCTACGCGAACGAAACTGCCTAATTACGTCTGGAAAGCTAAATAAAGCAGTTTTAGTACGTTTCGGGTTAGGAAAGCTTCCAAAAACTTGTTGTAAATCTATATATACCCTATTTTACTTCAATTTAGGGGTTGGACAATTATTATACACACAATATACAACCAAACTTTTAGCCATTGAAGGGAGGGAAGCAAGGAGAAGAAGAAGAAGTCCAAGGATTTCCATGGCCTCCTCCATCAACTACTTGCCATCTACCACTTCCATGGACAACTAGACTCTAGATCTAGGGTTTCAATGAAACCCTAGCCAAGTAATATTTATTTATGTTTTTATTTTAGTTTTATTATGTATGGATAATGATTACATGTTCTGAGGATTTTTATAAATAAATCGTGCTTCTAATTGATTAAATCATCACTTTCAAAGTTTATTCTTGTCTTAGATTTATTTTGACTGTGATGTGCTCAATGATCTATGTTTGTTGTGCTTATATAGGTTATTTACATGTAATGGTGTTTTATTGAATTGTGCTATCAAGTATCCGAATAGTCCATGCCTAGGTTAGACGGATTATGTCACAACCCTTGTTTAGTGTGGGATAATTCGTGCTAACCGAAGATGGATTATGTTGGTGCTTGAACCATAGTTATTTTCTTGACGGAGGAATTGGGCTTGTAGCTACAATTCCCCATTATCATCCAACTTAATAATCTAATTGAATGCATAAATATTCCTATTATGAAGCTAGTGGTGGATTTGCAATCCTTGGTTCCTTTAAACATATTTACAAAAGCACTTTTAAATCGCTTTCATAATTTAGATCTATTTTATTGTTCTTAGTTTAATTAAATTCAAAATCAAAATCTCGTTTTTATAATTAATTAGATTTAGGTTTTAAAATTAAGAGTCGTAGTAATTCAATCTCTGTGGGTTCGACCTTTGCTTTCACTACTACAAATCCTTAGAAAAGTAAAGTATACTTTTTATATCTTGATATTGACAACATCAGATTCCATCGATTGTTATTATGTTGAAAGTTGTTATTATAGGAATTCCCCGCCCCTCTATATCCTTGCATGGAGTTCATTTCCATGGGGGCCTATTCTTGAAAGTATGGCACATTAGGATAGTATTGAGTTGTGTGTCCCAACATATTGCATGTGCCGCATGGTTCTTCAGGCAAAACCTGTCTAGAACTCTCTCCTTTCATCCCTAACTCTTCTACTTTCTTAGCTAATTCTTCATATTTAGTCATCAGGTGATTTTCACTTTTTAGTTGATAGATACTTTTTTCCTCTACACTTGAGATTTGTGCACGTGGTATTTCATCAGAATTTGACCATTCATGAGCGTGTTCAGCTAACCACTCGAAGTGGATTTCAGCCTCTTCGGTGTTTTTGCAGAGAAATGGACCTGAGCTCATGGTCTCAACCAATTTTTTCGTTTTACCATTTAGTCCTTCATAAAAGTAGCTAATAGTTCGCCATTTCTCATACCCGTGATATGGGCATGAGAGAAGCAAATCCTTAAAATGCTCCCAAGTTTGAGTGAAGGTTTCATTGCTCTTTTGTTTATAGGAATTTATTTGACGTTTTAGTTCAGTGGTCATGCGAGGTGGAAAGAATTTCTTTAAAAATGCGGTGTTCATCGCATGCCAAGTGAAAATTGAATTTGGCTTAAGGGTGAGCAGACACGCTTTTGCTTTATCCTTCAAGGTAAAGGGAAATAGCATTAGGTGCGTCACATCTACAGGACAGTTTTGTGAGAATGTCTTACAAACATCCTCAAAGTCTTTGACATGTAGATATGCCTACTCGGACTCCATTCCATGGAAAGTTGGAAGGAGTTGAATCATTCCATTGTAAAATTGGAATTCACCCGCATGGGGTGGAATGAGAATACAAGAAGGTGTAGGTTCATGTTCAGGTGTCATGAGATCGCACAAAGGACGTAGCGAATCATCAATAGGTACAATCACATTATCCCCATTCTCGCTTTGATTGTCAGCCAGTAAATCTATGGGTGTAGCTATGGGATTAATAGAATTAGAGGAATCAGATAAGTAGAATGAATTTCTGAGAATTCCTTCAATAGAATTATCGGACATGAAAGGGAAAGGATTCTAAAAGATTTTAATCTAAAGCATTAAAAGAAAAAGAAAATAGAAAGAGATAAAGATAGATCGAGGTAATCTAAGTGTTAGCTTGTTGCCTTCCCCGGCAACGACGCCAAGAACTTGACATGGAAATTATTTGTGTGCGCTTGTGCTATATTCAAGTGTAAACGATTGTGCAAGTAGTAATCTGGTTAAGACCAGGTCGATCCCACAGGGAAGGTTGTAAACTGATTACTTAGATTAAACTCTAAAAGAAAAAAAAGAAAATTAAATATTCAAGAAAGGTGTGAAACGCGAAGTTCCACAATTATCAACTACTGCGGGAAAGCAATTAAAATAAATAAAAATTAACTAATTAACTAAGACGATATTTTAAAAATGGTTTTTACTTAATAAAAGGGGAACGTGGGATTACACGAATCCACAATGGTCGAGCCATCTACCATGCACCTATATTAAAGCTAAGAGGAGTTCATCTCTCTAGAGTATTCTGTATTTCTCTAAAAATAAAGAATCAATAGCCCTTTCATGACCTATATCATCACAGTTAATTTAAAACACATGAAAGCGGTTTAAATCAATAGTTAAGTCTCGCACCTCCAATGGTGTTAGCATTGAAGGTGGTTTGCAAAAGGTATTGAAAGAAAATGCCTTAAGGCCTTAAGTTCAGAGACTGTTTTGACAAACTGAGCATTTGTGGACAGTTTGATAACAAATCTCTAAAGCAGAAAGTCTAGGAATCCTATAGGGGATCTTCTCAAGAATTTGACTGCTCTATCGATCGACGCGCTTTCGATCGATCGAGAATCGTCATCTTTCGAGCGATCAAAATATCTTCGATCGATTAACAGTGTCTAAGGTTCGATCGATCAAACTAACTTCGATCGATCGACCACAGGTTCTAAACTGATGCATGGCAGAGGCTGGAGATCACTGTTTCATCGTGATCTCCCAACCCTAGGACTACTCAAACATGGTCTAGAGTGTCTTAGATTCGTTTTTAACGTAAAAGTTCATTAAAGTTCTGTTTGGTTGTGATTTAAACATAAAATCTATAAAAACTAATGGTTTAACACTAACTAACATGCAAAGCTATGATCTAACAGATTAAACTATGATAAACTATAAGTAGAAAGTAAATAAATCAATATAACCTGGAGTGAATAGAACTTTGATTACTCACTAAGAATCTAAGCCAAAAAAATAACAATAATCCTTGAGAAACCTATAAAAAAAAAACCAAGAAAAAGCTCTCTACTCTCCATAAACTATTGAGAAACAAAGTGGGCGTCCTTCTGGACGTATACAAAACAAATGTCTATACTAAAACCTAGAGCTAGGGTTAAAAACTCCGTCTCTGCTGCATGCGCATAAGTTCTGATAAAAGCCATGTTCGATCGATCGAACATCACTCGATCGATTGAACTTCTGGAATCTTCAAGCGCTTGAACAACCTTCGATCGATCGAAACCTCGATCGCTTGAGGGTTCTTCAATCGCTCGAACTTCACTTTTCATCTTTGCATTGTCTTCCTTATAATCAAACATTCCCTTTTATCTTGCTATTCATTTCTTGACACCGCAGAACTATGATCTGCACAAATAAAAAAAACCAAAATAATACAACTTATCATAGATTAATCATATTGTGTATAAACTAGCAATGTAACACAAAGTGCAAATATGACAAGGAGTTGTGAACTAAATCAACGTATTTTCATCTTTTAGCGCGATTGTATTTTATAAATACCCACGCTTGTAAGTAAGCGTACCTTCATGGTTTTGCTACTCGACGGCATCAAACCCTGCTCCTCCTAGAATAATAGCTTTGACACGTACTTGATTGACCGGTGCTGCTAGTCTAGTTCCTGCTCGCTGGCGGAGAAAACAATCTCTGCTAACATGGCCCTTCCTACCACAGGAGAAACAAACAATGTCCTATCACTTGTTATTCCTGGGTGCTGTGTAATCCCTCAACAAATGTCCCGGTATCCCATAATTAAAGCATACGCCAGAATTGAATCCTTATGTCAGTGCTCCTAATGTAGGTACCATGCCAGGCAATTGAGCTTGTGCCAGCTGAGGGTTGGGCACTTATCCTCTCGGACCGTTCCATTGCCTCTTTACTCTAGAATTATGGTACGAGTTAGGGTGGCCACGATTGGGGAGACTGGTTGCCCTGAATGCAAATTGCTTCTGCTATTGGCTCCCATACATGGTCTCTAAATTAGAAGCTAATTCTACCAGATTCTCAAATGGCTGCATCACAGAATTTATGGCATGGCCTTGAATAGTCATCCCTAGCCCACACAGATATCTCTTGTTCTTCTTCTCCAGACTATCCACCATGTGTGGGGGCAAAAATGAGATAACCTTTCAAATGCAACTGTGTACTCCTGAATAGTCTTGGTTCCTTGGACCAAATCCATAAATTATTTCTCCTTCTTACCTCTCTCAAAAGCAGGAAAATATTTTCGAAAAAACATAGTATTGAACTCTTCCTAGCTCAAGCATGTAATAGCTTCTTCTGCCGAGCTTCCCACCATTCTGCGATAGAATCAGTGAGCTAAAACTCCGCAAACCTCTTCTTTTCAGCATCTGAGAAAACCAAAGCCTTAAAATACGACTTCATCTCTAATCCACTATTCGACTTTCAATGCTCCAGACACGCCATCAAACTTCTCTGGGCGTAAAGCTCTGAATCTCTCCAACAACTTATCTCCTATGGTCTCGGTGGAGGTGGCAGAGGTGGCAGTGGATTATGATGCACACCTTGATGGTTGCTAATGTGCTCCAACCTTCAAAAATCTCTCAAAAACTCTGGTGGGATCTAATCCTTCTGGTACCATTTCAAATGGTCCAGCTCCATTACGGTTGTTGCGAATCACTCTAACCATCTGGACTCTATGCACAAGTATCCATATTGGTACAATTATTTCTTATATTAGACTACTACCTTTAGAAGGTAGTCCAGAGACTACCCAAAATCAATTATACGCATATATATACATACTATTTATTAGTATGAGATGCAATCGCATACCCAGATGTAACGACACATAAAATGATGAAAGAAAAGAACAATAAATGTCATGGTACGTAACTTAAGACGTAAAGAAGCTCCAGAAGTCTTTATCGAATCGGCGTCATAACTACCTTAGTGTCATTCTAACGAGGTAATCTTATGGTTCACAACTTAACATAGGAAAATCACGAGCACATCTAAACATAGTGCTCTGATACAAAAAACAATCCCTGTCTTGCCCCGACATTGCGATAATTAAGGGAAGTAAGCTTCCTTATCAAACCCGTAGGCTCGTAATAAGTTAGAGATCGCATGATTATCCAAAACAACAAGAACATAAAATATTAGAGTAATAATAGCAGCGAAAATGTTCTAAGTTTAGCGAAAGCAGTAATAGAGTCTTACAATCTCCATCATACATACTTAAATAATACAGTCATCCAAAACTACGAGAAACAGAAGGTTCTCTCTCAAAATTTATGAGGATGAAATGTATGAGGGTTTTCTCTCAAAATTGTTTTCTCTCTGAGCTCTCTCTCAAAAATAAGTTTTTTAAAACATGCAAATGATATAACATAAAGGGTATTTATAGGCAAAACACTGCCTGGCTCGAGCATTCCTACTAAGCTTGAGCGCTTGCGGCTCAAGCACTCCAGATACTCGAGCGTTCGGGGTTCTTTTTTTAGCAAAGTCTCCCCCAAGGACAAAGACATACATACAAACATACATAAATCAAATTGAACAGTAAAGAATAAGAAAAACATATCTTATTATATATATAATATAAAGTATTTCAAGGAGAAATACAAAAATTTGGGATAATAGGTAGGAAAATATAGGTGCTACATCTCTCCACCACCTATTGATGCGACTAAAAAGTTGTGTACTCTTATGAAACACCCAAGTGTAGGTGATCATGCAAGTAGTAAACCGGATAAGACCATGTCAATCTCACAGGGAAGGAATAGGAAGAATGTATACTAAGTTACAACCTAAAGAAAGAAAAATATAAATATAGGAGTGGAGGTTCTAACGAATCCTAATTAAGTAAATTAAACTAAATAATAAACAAAGCATAAATAATATAACAAATTAAACAGATAAATTAAAGGTGTTGGAAACATGTGAATCCACATTGATCCTAACCATCTACCATGCATACTCATTAACATTCTATGGAGTTCATTCCTTTTCAACATTCTGTATTTTTTAAAGATAAAGAATCAATAGCCCTTACATGACTGTGACAATCTCATCATAATTGATTTCAAATACTTAGAAGACAATTTAAATCAATGGTTGATACTCGCATCCTCAATGGTGTTAGCATTCAAGGTGGTTTGAAAAAGTCATTGAAGAAAATAGTCTTAAGTCTTAAGTTTTAAAAAATTGTTGTGACAAACTGAACTTATTGGAATAATTTGATTACAGATTTCTAAAACAGAAAGTTTTGGAATACTTAAAAGAATCATCTCAGGAGTTAATAGTTTCGATCGATCGAACTGCATCATCCTTCAATCGATCAAAATATCTTCGATCGCTTGATTGTTCTCTGGTTCGATCGATTGAGATAACTTCGATCGATCGAGCCCAGATTTTTTATATAATGCATGGTAGAGGCTGGGAATCAATGTTTCGTCAAATTTTCCCAACTTCTAAACTACAAAAACATAAATAAACAAGTGCAAAAATAGTAAACTATAGCAATCATAACTTATAAACTAATAAACAATCAAATAAAGATAAAGGAAAAGAAAACCTAAAAATAATCTAATTAGAACTTGAAATAAACTTGAATCTTGAGTGCAACAATGAAAAAGAGGAAGAAGAATATTAAACTAACCTAATCTACTCCCAAACTAACCCTAAAACTACCCTAAAACTGCTATTTTTCGTGTTCTGGAGCGTCATTCTCATGTCTGCTATCATAGCAGCTTATTTATAGGGTTCCTGTAGATTGTATGCAACTTTTGGGGAAAAATAAAGTTCGATCTCCTCACGTCTGCTATCATAGCAGCTTATGTATAGGGTTCGTATAGATTGTATGCAACTTTTGGGGAAAAACAAAGTTTGATCGATCGAACTTTCTTCAAGGGCTTAAAGTTTCAATCGATCGAATGTTCTTCAAGGGCTTGAACTTTCTACTTTTGACAGCTCTATGCACTGATGGGAGAATGGCCATATCTCTTCACTTGGACCTCGGATTGACCTCTGGTTTGTGGCCACGCGATCGTAACTCATAGATCTACATTTTATATTTCTTGGGAAATCTTCTAAATCTAAGGTCTTCAATGTCAAAAATGGTGTTTTCTCAGATGCTTCTATTGTTCTCTCCCCCAAAATCACTTTTTATGCAACGACTGCTTTCCATGACCTGTAAAATAGTGTAAAAACATGTGTTCGAGTCTCAACATCATAGAAAACACTTAATCATTGATATGCATCTAAATATAGGGACTTAGGGATAAAAGTATGCACAAATAATCGTAAAATGTGTTGTAAATATGTAGTTTTCAACTCTAATCACCTATCAAAAGATTTCATCCTAAAATCTGAGTAAACTAATGCTGAAATAACTCTGGATACTTCTCTTGTATATCTGATTCCATCTCTCAGAAAGTTTCTCTCTCATCATGATGGCTTCACTGCACTTTCACCAAAGGAATCTCCTTATTTCTCAGTGTCTTGATCTCTTTCCCTAAGACACGCACCGACCTCTCTAGATAAGACACGTTGTCACTCACTTTGATATCCTTGAAGGTAATCACTGGTGCTGAACTGTGTACATACTTCCTTAACGTGCTTATGTGAAAGACATTATGTACCCCAGACATTCTTGGCGGTAGTGCGAGTTGATAAACAACTTTGCCTACACGATCAAGAATCTCAAAAGGTCCAATGTAGTACGGGGATAACTTCTCCTTCTTTCTTCCAAATCTAACCACACCTTGAACTAGGGATACCTTGAGAAACACATAATCTCCAACACTAAACTCTATCCTTCTGACGTTTATCTGCATAGCTCTTCTGCCTCCTCTGAGCAGCTTTCATCTTATCTCGAACAATGTTGATGTTCTCGCTCATTACCCGAACCATATCCAGTTCAAGAAGTTTACCATCATCGACTTCAGTCCAACATAGTGGCGAATGGCACGATCTCGCATACAATGCTTCAAATAGTGCCATCCCTATGCTCGAGTATTAACTATTGTTATATGCAAACTCAATTAAGGGTAAGTGGGTCTCCCACGAACTCTTGAAGTCAATTACACATGCTCTGAGCATATCTTCCATAACTTGATTTGTCCACTTAGTCTGCGAATGAAAAGTAGAACTCAGCCTCAAAGAAGTTCCCATTACTGCTTACAAACTCTCCCAAAATCTTGAGGTAAACCTCGAGTCACAATCTAACACTATCAAGACTGGAATGCCATGAAGTCAAACTACTTGTTGAACATACATTTGACTTAACTTCTCTACAAGATAAGCTATACTATAAGCTATAAAATGGGTAGACTTCGTCAACTGATCTACTATCACCTAAATGGCGTCATGAAAACTATGACTTTGGCAATCCGACCACAAAATCCATGGTAATATGCTCCTACTTTTATTTCAGAATTGGTAACAATTCTAGAAGTCTAGACAGTTTCTAGAGCTCTGCCTTGACTTGCTGACACGTGAAATACTTGGATACATGTTCAGCAAACTCTCGTTTCATGCGTTCCCACCAAAAGTTCCTCTTCAAATCCTTGTATATCTTCGTTCTTCCTAGATGGACGGTCAATCTAGACTTGTGTGCCTCATCCAATATGTCTGTTCTCAGCTTTTCCATTTTGGGTACCACAAGTCGACCTTAGCATCTAAATCCTCTATCCGACCCGACATTCCATTCCTCTGGTTCTTTTATCAAAACTTTGGAAAACTACTTCTTCAATTCCTCATCCTTCTGTTGAGCTTATAAAATATGACCAATGAGTGTTGGTTGAACCATAAGACTCCCAAAGTATCATCCTTCCTCTGATTGTGTGGTTTGAAGGTCGAATTCTGCTACGATTTCTAATGTTTTCCATTCCCAAATCATGAGAGTAGCAATTTTCTTGCGAGGTTTTTGTCTCAATGCATCTGCGACTACATTTGCCTTACCAGGATGGTACAACAATGTGAAGTTATAATCTTTTAATAATTCCATCCACCTTCTATGTCTCATGTTTGACTCTTTCTATGAAAACAAATACCTCAAGCTCTTATGGTCCAAAAATAAATCGAACTGTTCTCTAAAGAGGTAATGTCTCCATATCTTTAGAGCGTAAACGATTACGGCTAACTCAACATCATGCGTATGATAGTTCATCTCGTATGGCTGCAGCTATCTTTATCCATACGCGATAACCTTCCCATATTGCATACGAACATACCCTAGTCCTTGGTGCAATGCGTCACTATAGATGGTGTATCTCTCGCCGCTCTTTAGAATTGTAAGCACTAGCACTAAAGTCAATTCCTCTTTTAACTCCTAGAACGAGCGTTCATGCTTATCCTCCTACCAAACTTTAGATTCTTCTTCATAAGTCTAGTCAATGGGGCTATAAGCTTAAAGAAACCTTCTACAAATCTTCGATAATAGCCAGCCAGTCCAAGAAAGCTCCTAATTTCTGAGGCATTACTCGATCTTTTCCAATCTAGAACTGCATCAATCTTTGAAGTATCTATAGAAATTCCTTCTTGGGAAACCACATATCCAAAAACTTGACTTCCTTAAGCCAAAACTCATGTTCTTCTTTGGTCTTGGAATATATCAAAATATCATCAATAAAGACAATGATAAACTAATCTAAGTAGGACCTGAATACCTTATTCATGAAATCCATGAACACTGCTGGTGCATTGGTTAACACGAACAGCATCACAAGGAACTCATAATGACCGTATCTGGTTCTAAATGTTGTCTTCGACACATCTTCTAGTCTAACCAAAAGCTAATGGTATCTGGATCTCAAGTCGATCTTTGAAAATGTTGTCACTCCTTGAAGCTGATCGAATAAGTCATCGATCATTGGCAATGGGTACTTGTTCTTGATGGTAACTTTTTTTAACTCTCTGTAGTCTATGCAGAGTCGAAATGTTCCATCTTTTTTTCTTTACGAACAACATCGGTGCTCTCCATGGTGATGTGCTTGGTGGAACAAAACCCAAATCTTCTAGCTCTTGTACTTGCTTCTTCAACTGTTACATCTCTGTTGGTGCCATTCGGTACAAAGTCTTGGATATCGAGGTTGTTCCAGGCACCAATTCTATGCTAAAGTTTATTTCACGCTTGGGTGGTAACCCTGAGATAACCCTGAATACATCCTCGAATTCTCACACCACTGAGATCTCTATGACTGAGATCTCTAAACTAATGCCCTCAATGGCAGCTAAGTGGTTTGTGAGAAAAGCATTGCTCGATGGGTTACACTAAAAACTAAAGGGTTTGCTTCCAGGTGATGAAAAGGTAATCGACTTACTAACACAGTCCAAGTTGGCATGGTACTTAGTCAACCATTTGATTCCTAGGATAATGTCGAATTCTCGTATTGATAATACCACCAAATCTGCTAGCAGGTTTCTGTCCTCTAGTTTAATAGGGCAATCCTTACATACTTTACCCACCCTGACAGATACTTCCAAAGGGGATACAACGTTCAAAGCTATGGAAAGGTTGTGAGGTACTAGACCCAAATCTTGTACAGTTCTATTAGCAATAATGGAATTCAATGCACTAGTATCAAATAAGGCTTTTACTCTATTACTGAAGAGCATAAGCGTACCTTCTAGATTTTGGGCCACTACATCAAACTATGTTGCCTCTAGAATGATTACATTCAGATGGGTCCGAGCATTTTGTCCTTGAGCTATGAGTCAACCTTGGCAAGGTGCCTTATAGTCTCAACTCAAGTGTCCTTTCTCACCACAGTTATAATAGACAATCTTGTCCCAACTATAAGTCTTGGGAGCACAACAGTGTCTAGAATGATGACTAGGTATTCTGCAGTTGAAACAGTTTCTCGGATACCCACCCTAGGCTACTACGAGTGTTGTGAGGCCTTCTATTGGGACAGGTACTTTATTCTGAGGCAGTTGGGGTCGAGGTGCTATTGCTAGAGCTTGTTGAGGTCTCTATGAGTGTTCTGAGGTTTTCTCTCTCCATTCCAAGCTCCCTTAGTTCCTCGATAAGATAGCAAGTTTCTTGACCCTAGGTTAAACCTCTGTAGTGGTCGGTATATAGATTGTGTCAGTTCCTGACAACCATCCTTCTTCAATCTCGAAGCTAAATGGATCATTGCTTCAAAGGGTTGGTTCAGCTATGTCATCATCATGTGCTGAGATGGGGATTCAGTCCTCGGTGAAATTTCTTCACCTTCTTCTATGGGGTATCCACCATATACAAGGCAAAGTCGGATAGTTATTTGAACTGGGTGGTGTATTCCTGAATCGACCTATTGCCTTGGACCAAACTGATGAATTTCTTCTCTTCTCATTTTTCTTCCTCGGGAAAATACTTCTCCAGGAAGATCTCCTTAAAATTAGCCCACGTCATTCTTCCAGCAGCATTAACTCTAATAGTTGCCTTCTCAGCTTCCCACCATTCTGCTGCTGAGTAGGTAAGTTGGAAAGTGGCCAACCGGTGCTTCTCAACTTCATTACATCCTACTGTATCAAAGATGGTTTCTATCTCGTGCACCCATTGTTCTACTTTCCACGGCTCACCCAAACCATCAAACTTCTCTGGATAAAGAGTGCGGAACCTTTCCAACGTCCGATCTCCAGCTTGTCCATGGTATGCACAATGATTGTTGTTGTTTCTGTTATTGTTTACATGGTTCTCCATATTTCCCACCATCTCATTAGATCTTTAAATTCTCCCTACTAGAGCTTTCGAAAGTCTGGTTAGATCAATCTCTCGAGGAATAAGATTCAATGATCCTGCTCCATTACGGTTCCTCGCTCCTCTAATATCGGGTGCCATTACAACCTGAATACCAGTGTATTAACATAAGCACCTTCTGGTTGCTACAATATCTTTAAATAGGTGGTTCATATAATAAAATACTTAAGAGGATGCCTCACAAATTCAATAAGGAAAATAACCATAGATTGAAAATATTGATAAATAAACTGATCTACAAAATAAAAGTAAGAATAGTATACAAGTAATCGAAAGCATATGTAATGTGGCCATATCTAGAACCACAAGCGGCCTGTAAATAAGATTATCTTATGTTCATGAAGTGTAGGACAATTGTCAAGCTCACCTAAACCTAGAGCTCTGATACCAAAGGAAAACCCTGTCATGCCCTAAAGTTTCAAAGTAGGTGTAGACACCCCAATTTTGACCTAACGTCGAATTTAGGAGAGTGTCACCTCCAAGTCCGATGATGATAAGGACCGAAAGATTTGAAGTATTCCAAGCTCTTCAAAAAGTCTCCAAAACGCGATAAAATTTCACAGAAAGGAGAAAATACCAGGTATTTAGGGGAATTCGGATATAAAACACAATTTTCGGAAAAGATCTTCAAAAATAATTTGCTTTGAAAAGAAGGAAGACCTAAAGAGGGAATCTTAGCTAAAAACAGCACACGGCAGACTGCCGCGACACTCACTAAGTGCCGCACGGCAGTCAGGGAGTGCCGGTCCGACATTCACCAAGTGCCGCCAACATTTTCTGACTGCCGTTCACTTTTAAAGTCTGTATTTTATAGTGCAATACGTATGCGTATGCGAATAAGAACAAAAAACTGATAAAGTAAGACTGACAAAAACGCAGCAATCAATTAATTGTCGCGGCATTCGATGAGTGCCGCACGGCAGTCACGTAGTGCAGGCACGGCATTCATAGACTGCCGTGGCGGCTTTCACGGATTGCCGCGATAGTTTCTTGACTGCCGCCCTGGGCAGCAGTCTGTCTAATTTCAGAAAGTACACATTGTACCACCAAATGAGATATTTACACCTGTCTTTTACTCCGAATTTACTGAAATTACCTAGGTATTTTTGTCTATATAAGAAGAGGTATCTTCATTGAGAAAGATATACAAAAAAAAAGGGGGAGATACAAGGGGGAGACAACACAATACTTGGGAGAACTACTACTACATCAACATATTTTGAAGAGAAAAGAGAAGATAGTTTAGAGAATTAAGAAGAAGAGTTTGGAAGATCTTCAAAGAATACTTTGAGGATAATTTGGAGGTGATCCCCTATGCCTTAGATTGTTTGTTTACTCTTTTTCTTTTTGGACTTCCAATCCTAAAATCTCTTGTTATTTTTGTTTGTCAAGCAAGCTTAGGAGTTTCTATTTCTAATTCTCCCTTCAATTTCTTATATATGTTCTTCTCTTGATCGTCTTGGAGATCTTCAATATCTCTCTTGATCTCTTGAGTATGATCATTTGAACCTCATGTAAAGTTCATACTCTACATGAGAGTCAAAATTTGATCATCACTTTGTTTTATATAGTTGGATCCAAGTCCATGCCCATGACTTGGATCCTCTAAACTAGGTATTTAATGAAGTCATTCCCTTATTCTTCTTGAAACTTAGGAGCATTAGTCATGTCTTTGTCTCCCATGACCATCAAATGGTAGGAGTAATAAGTTGAATTCAAGCTTTGGTCTATAAAGTTTTGAGTTCATTGTTTGGAATTTTGAGAAGTTCATTTCATACTTCATCAAAATCCATAAGCATAAAGTGATTTTTAGTCTTCAAGGACCATCAAATGGTAAGAAAAGTAGTTTGGTTTAATCTCAACTTCATGTTTTCAATAGTTGAGGTTAACCAACAAAGTTGAACTAGCAAAATAAAAACAGTGAGTTCACAAACTGTTTTTGATCAAAGATTTTTAGTTCGAAATCTAACCGTTGAAATCAAGTGAAACCAACGGGAAAGTGTCAATAACACAATGTTCTACCACTGTAATTTTTGCTTTAAGATGAATCTATGTTTAAAATGGTTTGGTCATGAGTTTTGTGAGGTAACAATAATCTGTCCAGAGTTTCAGAATAGTTTCAGAACAGTAAAACGTTTTTGAAATTCATAAATTAGAAGTCTAATGGAGTTTTTGGGGTCTCTAATAATTTTTTCTGGGTACCTTAATGTGTTAGGAAGATCCCCTAAAAAGACCCAAGTGTTTCTCATCTTTTTGCTATTTTTAAAAAATCAAACAATATCTCTGGACAGAGAGTTGTACATCTCTGAGTGACGTCTGGTTCTTGTCCTTTACCCAGAGATCTAACCGTTGAAACCTTGATTTTCTTTTTGATTTGGAAACTAGACTGACATAGGCATATTGTGTCCAAAATTCACCAACATCAAACCATGGGAGACGTGCTTTTTCGTTTTTTAAAGTTCTGGTCTGCTCTCTGCAATTTTCAGAATTTCATGACACATTTGACCAACTTTGTAAATAATGGCCCAAATGATTCTCTTATGACTTAGGGCTTAAACCATATCTTAATAATGATTAATTAGACTTAAATCTCAAAGCTAAATGATTCAAATCAATGAATAAATTCATAGTTAATAGCCTACTCTTGTTCATATTCATGAATTCATGTACATTAATGCTTAATGTTTATAATTAGAATTAGTAATTGGATAAAGTTGGATTTCATTGCTCGCCAGATATAAGCTAGAGAATTAGGATTGATTGTTTGATATCATATTATTATGTGAAGCACGTGGACTAACCTTTTGTTTTGTAGCGCTATTAAGGTATGATTTCTAGAACTCCTCTTTAGTTTATCTTAATTTCTTGATTTTATTGATTTTTTGACTTAATGCGCGACACCTTAGAATTAGGTTTTGCCTTATGTGTGTATGTGATTAGAGACTCTTTTTTAAGATTTTCTTTTGTTTGCATGCAGTGCACGTTTAATATCGCTGCTGGATCCCGGGTAAGTTCACTTGTTCTCTATTACATATCATATCGCTTGCTACCTGAAATACGTGGCTTTTGAATGATATTTTGTCAATTGCAATTTTACACCCCTTTAGACATGCTTTTGTAATGTATATTTATACATACGTATTAATTGAGGGCACATTTAAATTAATAATTCGATTAAAAGAATGTTGAGTAGAGGCCTATCGCAAGATAGGATGAGAGAGGGTGTTTTAGTTCGACGGGCTCCTTCCTCTCTCATTCCATAATCCTCGGACCTAGTTAATCTTTGGTTTCGCAAACGATCAGTTTCCTTTCAAAATGGTTTCTTAATTTTTCCTTTTAAAAATTAACTGGCGACTCATTTGTTTTAAATTTGAATTTTAAAAAGAACTTTAAAAGAAAAGCTGTGGGTAAGAAAAATGCGATAACCACAATCTGGCGACTCTGCTGGGGATCGAACCCAGAATCTCTGGTTTCGCAGACCAGAATTTTCTGATTTTGGGTTCACTTGAGGATTAGACTTGAAAAATGTCCTTTTAATCAAAGTAATTAATCTTTGTGTGCCTGCTGCATTTCACTTGCATGTCCAGCCAGTCGATTGCACAGAACTATGACCTTGGAGGCTCGGGGCAACCCGGTTGGTCAAGTCATCATGGGACTGTGTGATCACCCCTGATCTCGTACCATGATTTGGTATATGAAGCATCCTATCGGGTGTGTGTCAAGGGTCCCTTTATTTGACCAAAACCCAGCCTTTGCATAATAGTTTCTGTAGAACCTTTCAATCTTAGGAAATCAATTCTTGATTAGGGTTATGTGCTAGGAAGTTTTGTATGCCCGGAAGGGATTACTTGAGATGGTGACGATACTTGCTTGATGAAAGATGAATAATCTTTTAATCACCTTTTAGCAATTTCTCCTCGTGTTACATGACATTTGGAGAACATGTCGAACCTTGATTATAAGATTATACTTCTTATATCATGTTTAGTTAAGCATCATTGACCTTGTATGCATTCAAATTTATGAAAAGTACGGTAATAATCCGATCATGTGATCCTTCTACCCCGAAAGAATTTTAAGACCATCTTTGAAAGCAAGTGGATTTTTGTAATCTTCATCCCAAAGTTTTCAATTGCTCTTTCAAAAATCTTTGGAGTTCACTTTTGATTAAAGCTCCAAACTAATCTTTGGGAATTGTTTTTGAAAAAATGCTCTTCAAATGAATGTTAAAGCAAAATTTCAATCAACTTATCTTCATTGAGAAATGTTTTCACATCCTCATTTTTTTAAATAAAAGATTCAAAATTCTTGAGAATTGTTTTTGAAAGATCTCATCGTTCTAAAGAAATGCTTTTCAAATGAATTTCGAAATTTTTCTGAATATCCAACCTTTGAAAGGGTAGTAAAGATCACAATGAAAGGAGAAGTTGGCGCACTTGACATGGGTGAGGATCTTATGTGCTTATGTGTTTACCTGTTAGGATTAGAATTTTCCTTTACTTTGGCATATAGAGTAGGCACACACACACTTGCATTTCATTCGTGTGTCATGTGTGCAGTGCATGCATCAAATCATAAGAGCATGTATATTTTGCAATCGATATCATTACATATGTGTAGCGTATAAACTCACAACATTTTCTTCCCAATTAAGATCAAAGTCCCTCAAAAGTCCCTTACCATTCAATTCTGCATGCGGACCTTTTTTTCTATCTTTTTTTTTTAAAAAGAGTGGAACAACCAGATCCCCTAGTAAGGACACTTCTAATCTTCTTGGGTTCATCTCTCTTAATTAGAGGAGGTCATGGACCATCATGTTGAGACATACCCACCAATGGCCCACAGAGCTTTGTAGGAGAAAGTGAGCAAACTGCAAGTCATTGTTGAGCAACAAGATTCTAGGGTGAAGCAATTGGAGGGGGTCATGCTCGAGTTCATTCAATTATTGAAAGATCAAATGGGCCCCGATGAGGAAAAGATGGATCAGAGAATAATGGATTGCTTAAAGAAGCACCAACAGGCATGTCTGAACCCACCTGTGCACCGAAGCCCATGTCCAAACCCAACCTATCACCAAAGTCCATACCTAAGCTCAACCATTCACCAAAGCCCACATCCAGGCCCAATCCCAACTAACCAAAGAGCTATTCCAAGTCCACATCTTAACCCAAAAACCAACTCAAGCTCAAAGTCGAATTCAAAATCAATCCAAGCCCGCAAACCGAGAATTTTCACCAACCTGGGCACGCCATTATCCATGGCCCTTGGTCACCTTGTCAAGAATGGTCACCTCAGTCCCCTGGACCCAAAGCCACTACCAGATCCCTTACCTCGCAAATGTGACCTGTCTTTGTACTGTGCCTACCACCAGACCCCTGGCCATACAACTAACTATTGCATGAAACTTCGCCATGATATCCAAGATCTCATTGAGCGTAAAATCATCACTCCTTTGCTGAACCCACCAAGTGGCATCTGGCATGACGTACAATCTTTTCAATCACAGCCATCGCTGAATACTCTCAAGGGATTCGTTGCCTCCATGAGTACGCAACAACCAACTGGCCCCAACCTAATCAACAGAATCAAAAAAGGCATTGACAATACTCGGTATGAGTCAGAAAAGGGCCATTCGACTGAAAAATGGTCCAAAAGGGCAGATGATGTTCCCACAAAGATACAGAAGGGGAATGATGAACCCGAGGACGATGCTAGTGAAGTGATAGTGTTCGGAACTGCTGCTGCTAAAGCAAATGTGGATGCTCTTGGAAATCTAGTCAATTGAAAATCATCTGTGACACTCCAATTGAGACCAAGTCTGGTAGTCGAGTTATGTTAGGTTGGAGTCAAATGTTAAGTCCAGTTGAGTCTTCTGGTCAGTCTGTTATCAAGTCTATTAGCAAGTCTTTGTCGAGTTTATCGAGTCGAGTGATGTAATCCTCCTTCCCTACTAGTTGAATAAAATCTCATTTTTCTTGATTCAGTGTGCTGAGTCGTGAATGTATGGATCATTAAGACCAAAAGAAAAAAGAGGAGAAGAAAAAGTCACATTTTCAAATGATCATGGAAAGTACTTTGTTAATAAATCTTTGCATTGAAAAGGATCCCCAAGTGATCAAACCAAATTTTGTACCAAAACCATGGAGAAGTAGAGAATTGATTAGCTTTACTTTAAGAATTTAAAGATGCTCTTGCACAATCTTGAAAAGATGAACTTGGAACTTGAAGCTTGCTCACCATCCCCTTCTCTCAAATACCAAGCCTAAAAGATGAGCCCAACTAGTCTAAAGCCATAAACTGGGTCCTTGATGGTAGCCAGACATTTTAATGAACTTCTTATTCCAAGAAAGAAAAGAAAAAGAAAGAGCTCGCTAGGATGAAAACCCGAAAGGGCGCCTAGGCAAAAGTTAGAGCAAAAATAAGATACGTGTTGATCTCAAAAATCCTAATACTAACCAGTCAAAATTATGGAAAGAATAAGAGATAGTAAGGTAGAGAAAAGAAAGGAAAGAGAAAAGAAAAGGCAGAGAATAGGTGAGATTGAGAATTCTTGAGCACTTCAAAGTAGATCATTGGCACATGAACTATCTCAAGGCTTTGTGTTGTTCTTAACAAAGAAAAGAGATTAGAAATGAAAAGAGGGACTTATCAGCTTCAAAAAAGACTCAAACACTAAGTGAGCCTAAAACAATGCAGAGATATCTTTGAAAAAAAAAAAAGAAACAAATAAAGATTCGAAGGACTGATATTACTTTGTGAATAGGATGGAGTATGAATAAAACATGATGAGAATTGTAAAAGATTAACTGGCTGGTGAAAAGGTTAAAGAATCAACCGTCAAATAAAAGAGAAGAAAAGAAAAGAAAAGAGGAAAGAAAATAGAACAAAGGAAAAAGTAGTTCATCATGCTACACAAGGGCTACCACAAGTGACATGCACTCCCTAGACCCAAATGGCAACATGGCTCGAAAAGCCCACCAACTCTTGAAGCCTAATTCTTTCAAGACCTCAAGAGTTGATGAACTACATTTTGACCTGATTCCCACTTGGGGATACGTAGGCAACCTGCTCGGTTCGGTCTTTACCCCATCATCTCATGCTATCTTTCTTTTAGGCCTTGGCCGAACTACTTTGGACCTGATTCCCGCTCGGGGATAAGTAGGCGAACCTCCCAAGGTTCTCGGTCCATAAACATCCCTAAACTATAAGAATCACCCTTTTGCGCCTTTGGTTTCCTTCCTTCAGATTAGGGGCAAACTCATAACGTTTGCTTGGAGCCATATATATATCGCCAAACCAATGGAAAACTTTGTTTGCTGAACACCTCACTTAATCCCAAAAGCAATGCCTCCGAGTCTTATTCAAACTAGGGGCAAACTTCGTTTGCCAAAATCCCTCTATGTCAGAAGCAAGTTCTCAAGTAATCAAGTTCATTTTGAAAGGATTGAAATAGAGTGCCTTTCATTCTATAAGCACGTTCTAGATGGGCAAAGAATTCGCTAATTCAAAAGGGGAAGTTTTCAAAGTTTAGATTTATCAACAAAGTACTACCATTTGTAAGATGATGAATAAATTAAAGGTGAGATGATACAGTTACTCACAACGAAAGCACATTGATTCATAATGAATGAAAAGTTTGAGTCAGTCATTTTGAGTAACTAGCTTTGTCAGGTCTGTCCTCTTTTGATGAGTCAATGAATGGTCTCAAATGTGTGGGTTTAAGATGATGAATAAAGATTTGAAAAGTCTTCATGAGCATCCCAAGAGCGGTACGAGCAGAGGTTTCGAACACTATCACAGCATAAAGTGGCAATAAAAGAAGAGTCCAAGACTAGGGGCAAAGGTGACTTCCCTCTTTTGACAGAATCGATGTGTTTCTTCCAAAGGTCTGCGAATGCAAAAAAATCATTCTTTATTTCAACTCCGTTCAAATTCTTTGAATCCTGATTTTAGAAAATGAAATCGAATGAAGTCTGATTGACTCCTAATAAGTGGAATTCGAACTTAATTTGAGTCAAAATGACTTCGAATTTGACGAAATCGAATTTGTTTGAGTCCGAATGACTCTCTTTTGATCTCTGCTTTTGCAACATAAGTCCTTGCGAGGCCTTTATTGCAACATAAGTCCCCAAAAGGGCTGTTGATTGTCGCTTTCGCAACATAAGTCCTTGAAAGGCTGTTGACCACCATTCTTGCTTGTAAGCCTCTGAGTGGCTATTGACCAATATCTTACCATGTTGTTTAGTTCTTTTCTAATCTTTAGTCCTCAATGGCAGCTTCTCTAAGCGTTAGTCCTCAATGGCAGCATTATGGGTGTTAGTCCTCAATGGCAACCTTGCATTAGTCCTTAATGGAAGCATTATGGGTGTTAGTCCTCAATGGCAACCTTGCATTAGTCCTCAATGGCAGCATTATGGGTGTTAGTCCTCAATGGCAACCTTGCATTAGTCCTCAATGGCAGTACCATGGGTGTTAGTCCTCAATGGCAACCTTGCATTAGTCCTCAATGGCAGCACCATGGGTGTTAGTCCTCAATGGCACAACCTTGCATTAGTCCTCAATGGCAGCACCATTGGTGTTAGTCCTCAATGGCAACCTTGCATGGTAGCATTATTGATATTAGTCCTCAATGGCAACCCTGTATTAATAATCCTCAGTAGCAGTATCATTCGTGTTAGTAATCCTCGGAAGACAATGGAAAATAAGACGCGGAGCGCATCTTAGTCTTTCAGCGTGGTTCCTGGTTCGAAACCGGAGTATAAGGCGCGAAGCGCATTCTAGTCGATTAGATGACTTTTGAAGAATGTCAGAGAATTAAGCATAGCAAGCGCATCTATGACGGTTGTGACTTTCCCAGAATAGAATGACATCATAAGAAGAATGGTATAGGGTGCATTTTTTTTAAGAAAGAACAATATGTCGCATAGGCATTATATGGAGCACGAAATTGCTTGAGCACGTGCATCACAATAAGATAAATGCATTCATCCGTATGACTATTTGCGTTTGTGTATGTTTGGCTCCTGCCCGAACTACGTCTTGGTCTGATTCCTGAATGGATACGTAGGCAGCTCATCATCGAGCACGACCAGCATGAACCATTGCCGCACGCATGTTCTCTTTTGCAACGCATTTTGTTTTTACCTAAATTCGACGGTCTGGTCAAAGGCTTGTCTTCACACAGGCTTCGACATTCACTTGTGGCACGCGTTGCTCCACAAGCTCTGCCGAAGAGGGGCAAACTGTAGACACCCCAATTTTGACCTAACGTCGAATTTAGGAGAGTGTCACCTCCAAGTCCGATGATGATAAGGACCGAAAGATTTGAAGTATTCCAAGCTCTTCAAAAAGTCTCCAAAACGCGATAAAATTTCACAGAAAGGAGAAAATACCAGGTATTTAGGGGAATTCATATATAAAACACAATTTTCGGAAAAGATCTTCAAAAATAATTTGTTTTGAAAAGAAGGAAGACCTAAAGAGGGAATCTTAGCTAAAAATGGCACACGGCAGACTGTCGCGGCACTCACTAAGTGCCGCACAGCAGTCAGGGAGTGCCGGTCCGGCATTCACCAAGTGCCACCAACATTTTTTGACTGCCGTTCACTTTTAAAGTCTGTATTTTGCAGTGCAATACGTATGCGTATGCGAATAAGAACAAAAAACTGATAAAGTAAGACTGACAAAAACGCGGTAATCAATTAATTCCCGCGGCATTCGATGAGTGCCGCACGGCAGTCACGTAGTGCCGGCACGGCATTCATAGACTGCCGTGGCGGCTTTCACGGACTGCCGCGATAGTTTCTTGACTGCCGCCCTGGGCAGCAGTCTGTCTAATTTCAGAAAGTACACATTGTACCACCAAATGAGATATTTACACCTGTCTTTTACTCCGAATTTACTGAAATTACCTAGGTATTTTTGTCTATATAAGAAGAGGTATCTTCATTGAGAAAGATATACAAAAAAAAGGGGGAGATACAAGGGGGAGACAACACAATACTTGGGAGAACTACTACTACATCAACATATTTTGGAGAGAAAAGAGAAGAGAGTTTAGAGAATTAAGAAGAAGAGTTTGGAAGATCTTCAAAGAATACTTTGAGGATAATTTGGAGGTGATCCCCTATGCCTTAGATTGTTTGTTTAGTCTTTTTCTTTTTGGACTTCCAATCCTAAAATCTCTTGTTATTTTTGTTTGTCAAGCAAGCTTAGGAGTTTCTATTTCTAATTCTCCCTTCAATTTCTTATATATGTTCTTCTCTTGAGAGTCTTGGAGATCTTCAATATCTCTCTTGATCTCTTGAGTATGATCCTTTGAACCTCATGTAAAGCTCATACTCTACATGAGAGTCAAAATTTGATCATCACTTTGTTTTATATAGTTGGATCCAAGTCCATGCCCATAACTTGGATCCTCTAAACTAGGTATTTAATGAAGTCATTCCCTTATTCTTCTTGAAACTTAGGAGCATTAGTCATGTCTTTGTCTCCCATGACCATCAAATGGTAGGAGTAATAAGTTTAATTCAAGCTTTGGTCTATAAAGTTTTGAGTTCATTGTTTGGAATTTTGAAAAGTTCATTTCATACTTCATCAAAATCCATAAGCATAAAGTGACTTTTAGTCTTCAAGGACCATCAAATGGTAAGAAAAGTAGTTTGGTTTAATCTCAACTTCATGTTTTCAATAGTTGAGGTTAACCAACAAAGTTGAACTAGCAAAATAAAAACAGTGAGTTCACAAACTGTTTTTGATCAAATATTTTTAGTTCGAAATCTAACCGTTGAAATCAAGTGAAACCAACGGGAAAGTGTCAATAACACAATGTTCTACCACTGTAATTTTTGCTTTAAGATGGTTCTATGTTTAAAATTGGTTGGTCATGAGTTTTGTGAGGTAACAATAATCTGTCCAGAGTTTCAGAATAGTTTCAGAACAATAAAACGTTTTTGAAATTCATAAATTAGAAGTCTAATGGAGTTTTTGGGGTCTCTAATATTTTTTTCTGGGTACCTTAATGTGTTAGGAAGATCCCCTAAAAAGACCCAAGTGTTTCTCATCTTTTTGCTATTTTTAAAAAATCAAACAATATCTCTGGATAGAGAGTTGTACATCTCTGAGTGACGTCTGGTTCTTGTCCTTTACCCGGAGATCTAACTGTTGAAACCTTGATTTTCTTTTTGATTTGGAAACTAGACTGGCAGAGGCATCTTGTGTCCAAAATTCACTGACATCAAACCATGGGAGACGTGCTTTTTCTTTTCTTAAAGTTCTGGTCTGCTCTCTGCAATTTTCAGAATTTCATGACACATTTGACCAACTTTGTAAATAATGGCCCAAATGATTCTCTCATGACTTAGGGCTTAAACCATATCTTAATAATGATTAATTAGACTTAAATCTCAAAGCTAAATGATTCAAATCAATGAATAAATTCATAGTTAATAGCCTACTCTTGTTCATATTCATGAATTCATGTACATTAATGCTTAATGTTTATAATTAGAATTAGTAATTGGATAAAGTTGGATTTCATTGCTCGCCAGATATAAGCTAGAGAATTAGGATTGATTGTTTGATATCATATTATTATGTGAAGCACGTGGACTAACCTTTTGTTTTGTAGCGCTACTAAGGTATGATTTCTAGAACTCCTCTTTAGTTTATCTTAATTTCTTGATTTTATTGATTTTTTGACTTAATGCGCGACACCTTAGAATTAGGTTTTGCCTTATGTGTGTATGTGATTAGAGACTCTTTTTTAGGATTTTTTTTGTTTGCATGCATTGCACGTTTAATATCGCTGCTGGATCCAGGGTAAGTTCACTTGTTCTCTATTACATATCATATCGCTTGCTACCTGAAATACGTGGCTTTTGAATGATATTTTGTCAATTGCAATTTTACACCTCTTTAGACATGCTTTTGTAATGTATATTTATACATACGTATTAATTGAGGGCACAATTAAATTAATAATTCGATTAAAAGAATGTTGAGTAGAGGCCTATCGCAAGATAGGATGAGAGAGGGTGTTTTAGTTCGACGGGCTCCTTCCTCTCTCATTCCATAATCCCCGGACCTAGTTAATCTTTGGTTTCGCAAACGATCAGTTTCCTTTCAAAATGGTTTCTTAATTTTTCCTTTTAAAAATTAAGTGGCGACTCATTTGTTTTGAATTTGAATTTTAAAAAGAACTTTAAAAGAAAAGCTGTGGGTAAGAAAAATGCGATATCCACAGTAGGGAAAAATAAATTTTCTACCTTTGTACCCGTGGACACGCGACTGGTTAGAGATGCTCCTGCTTGTCCTTAACAGAAGAATTAACAAGAAGCATAATAATATTGGAAATGTATCTAATTCAAACACAGCATACTATCATTAAACATTAACAGTCTTAAGATGACATTTATATTACAGACCCACAAAAAGAAAATAGCCTAGTGACATCTAGTGTTACAAGGTCCGACATTAACTAAATTATTACATCAAAATAAAAGATAGCAGCAGACTAAGGATCCCATCTTCAACTAGCGAATCCATAGAGATCCCCGTAGTAGTCCTCTCCTAAATACCCACCATCATAGTGGCCCTCATCCGTACTCCCCGCCATTTTCGTTGGTGCCTCTGGGCTAGGCCTTACTTGCTAAACCTAGCATCGCTGGACATGGAATGTCCAATAGTATAAAATGCCATCAACTTGCATACAAGCTGAGTGAGCATAATTTCTTACAAAGCACCGTTAGAAATAGTTACGAAAACACTAAGGTTCATTATCCTTAATCGGCTTATCAACGTCTTATAAGTTATCGAAGAATTATGACAAACTAGACCATGATATGAAAACCCAAACTCGAGACATTCATGACTTACAAGATGAAAGGACTGAACAGTAATCACCACCAAACTCAGATCCATCAATCTATAACTTTTTCTTCAATTCCGGCATAAGCCGTTGGTTTAGGATAATAGTGCTTTAACAGCCGCTTGGTGAGTAACCATCGTGCCTCAATGGCCGCAACATCATAGTAAAGTTCTTTTAGTAGCCGACTCAGCTAAGATATCCAAGGTCATGCTCACAACATGAATATAAAAGTGTCTTATCTTGATGAGTAACCATCGTGCCTTAATATATAGCTGCAAGATCATGGTAAAGTGCTTTAATAGCCGACTCAATCAAGATATATTCATTTTCAGATCCAAATCTCATAATCATCAACCATCATTCTTATTACCAACGGATACCATAACCATATTCATCCTGTAACCCCCAAACTAACATTTGATACCGACACCAATGTCTAACAGGATTCCCATGGTATGAAGGATATTTCGAAGACTCAAAATGAATGATTTGATCAAAGTTAAGGAAGTTGACCAACGAATAACGTGCATAGGACCACGAATGAGACGTAACATTATTTATAAGTTTTGATCTTATTATGCGTAAATTAATCCCATTATTAGAGTCATCGTATTATAAAAGTCATCATCGTATTAAAGTTCCATACTGATACTCAAGTTAACACATATGTATGGTTAATATCTCAGCAAACATCTTAAGCGCTTGAGTGTCCAAATGAACAGATTGATTCTAAAGATTAAGTCATCCTATATATGTAACCATAATCTCAAGAAACTGAACAATGACAAGAAGAAATATAACAAAACTGGCAGGCTCGAGCACTCCCACTGAGCGCGAGTGCTCGGGTTTAGCAGAATCACAAATTCTAAGTTAAGTTCACATGCATGTACAAAACTAAGTTAGATCTTCCTGCATGTTCATAAAAATGTTGTAAAAATAGTTTTTAAAGATATCTAAGTGAGAATCTATACTCACACATGCTAGGGCTATGTTTGGATGATCATAAAGCTACTAATTTAATAGAAAAGTACTAGATCATATTTTTATTCCATATATAAGAGCTACAATCTCATATGGATCACATGCAAGTAAGTAAAATCATGTAATGACTGATCCTAAAGGTCTCTAAGTGAGAAGTTATACTCATAATGGTCTAGATTGCAAATGGATGATGACAAATATAGAAATATTATTGAGAATGCTTGAATTGTGAACTAGAGCCTCAATCCTTCTCCTCTAGAGCTTGATCAGGGAAGAGATCATCCTCTAGGCTCTATCTTCAAGCTCCTCTTGACATCCCAACAACAAAATAGATGCATACAAGTTGAAATGATGATTTATGTGTGCACAAATATGAGAGTATGTATGTGTATATGCTTGGATTCAAGCATGCAAGGGGTATGAGTGAGGATAAGGATGAAATGTATGAGGGTTCTCTTTTAAAACAATTTCCCTTTGAGCTCTCTCTAAAAAATTAGTTTTTTAATTCATGCAAATGATATAACATGAAGGGTATTTATAGGCAAAACACTACCTGGCTCGAGCGCTCCCACTAAGCTCGAACGCTCGCAGCTTGAGCACTCTGATACTCGAGTGTTCGGGGTTCCTTTTTCAGTAAAGTCTTCCCCAAGGACAAATACATACATATAAACATATATTAATCAAATTAAATAGTAAAGAATAAGAAAAATAGATCTTATTATATATAATAGAAAGTGTTACAAGGAGAATACAGAAATTCGAGATAATAGATAGGAAAATACAAGTGCTATAGGGCTGCTTTAGGAGAAGATACTATCAGACATCTGAGCTAGGAAGAGTTCAAGCCCATGTTTCTACAAAAGTACTTTCCTACATCTAAGAGAGATAAGAAAGAGAAATAATTCATGGATCTGGTCCAAGGAACTAAGACCATTCAGGAGTATACAGTCGTGTTTGAAAGGTTATCCCGTTTTACTCCACACCTAGTGGATACTCTGGAGAAGAAGAACAAGAGATATCTATGAAGGCTGGGGATGACTATTCAAGGCTATGCCATGAGTTTTGTGATGTAGCCATTTTAGAATTTAGTGGAGTTAGCCTCTAATTTGGAGACTATGTATGGGAGCTAGCAACAGAAGCAGTTTACATTCAGGGCTGCCAGTCACCCCACTCGTGGCCACCTAAACTTGCACCGTGGTTCTAGAGTGAAGAGATAATGGAACGGTCTGAGAGGATAAGTGCCCAATCCTCAACCAGCACAAGCTCAACTGCCTGGCATAGCACCTATACCAGGAGTGTGTACATAAGGATTCAACCCTGGTGTATGTTTTAAATGTGGGATACCAGGACATTTGTTTAGGGATTGAACCGCACCCAAGAGTAACAAATGACAAGACATTATTTATTTCTTCGGTGGAAAGAAGGGCCATGTTAGTAGAGATTGCTCCATAAGCAAGCAGAGATTGGACAAGCAGTCCTGGTCAATTAAGTGCGTTTTAATGCTATTATTCCAGGAAGAGCAGGATTCGATGCTGTCAAATAGCAAAACCTCTATGCTTACCCTTTATAACAGTCGCGCATCAGTCTTACTTGATACTAGAGCCATGAATTCATTCATAGCACACAAAGTCATACGGGAATTAGGTTTAGAACCTTAGAACATCGACGTAGCTTTAAAAGTAATCTTACCCTTGGACATCACTATAAAGTTGGGTAAGGTGTGCAAGGAGTGTGCACTGATTTTAGACAATCGAGAGCTACCTACAGATTTGATTATTCTGTGAGAGTTTGATGTAATCTTAGGAATTGACTGGCTAACAAAGTTTAGTGCCAAATTAGACTGTGTTAGTAAGATAATTTCCTTTAAGTTATCGAGAACATAGTTGTTCACTTTCCAGTATAATCCGTTGAGTGATGTGTTCCTCACTACCCATTTAGCTATAATAGAAAGCACCAACATGGAGACTACTTTAGCTCAGATTTCAATGGTAAAAGAATTTGAGGGCGTATATTGAGACATCTTTGGTTTACCTCTAAAGCGAGAAATTGACTTTGGCATTAGTTAATGCTAGGGACAACACCAATATCGAAGACCCCGTATCATATGGCACCAATAGAGATGTAAGAGCTGAATAAGCAAATTCAAGAGCTAAAGAACCTTAGATTCATCTGACCTAGTACTTCACTGTGGGGAGCACTAGTGTTATTTGTCAAGAATAAGGATGGATCAATGCAACTCCGTGTAGACTATAGGGAGTTGAGCAAGGTTATAATCAAGAACAAGTACCCATTTCCGTAGATAGATGGCATGTTTGATAAATTGTAAGGATCTGCAGTATTCTTAAAGATCAATCTATGATCATGGTACCATCAGCTACTTGTTCGAGAAGAGAATGTACTGAAGATTGCTTTCCACTCTTGAGGTATGGACATTTTGAGTTCCTGGTTATGTCATTTGGTTTTACCAATGCCCTAGTGGTATTTATAGATTTGATGAATCGGGTGTACAGACCCTATTTAGATTAATTTGTTATTGTCTTTATCGATGACATCTTGATCTACTTGAAGACTATAGAGGAGCACGAGCAACATTTAAGGATTACCTTACAGACCCTTAGAGACAACCAACTTGTCGCCAAGTTCAGCAAGTGTGAGTTTTGGCTCAAGGAAGTCAAATTCCTAGGACGTTGTTTCTGGGAAAGGCATCTTAGTGAATTCTGTAAAGATCGAAATAGTATTAAATTGGAGTTGACCTAGAAATGCTTTAGAGATTAGAATTTTTCTTGGGTTAATGGGTATTATGGTCGCTTTATGGAAGGATTTTCTAAGATTTCAGCCCCACTCACTAGTCTAATGAGGAAGGAGACCAAGTTCAAATGGCAAGATAAGCAAGATTGCACTTTTCAGAAGTTAAAAGAGAAATTGACTTCTGCGCCAGTACTAGCAATTCTGAGGAGTGGAGAGAGATTCATTATTTATAGTGATCTTTGTATCAAGGTTTAGGGTGTGTACCCATACAAGATGGGAGAGTTATTGCTTATGGATCCAGATAGTTGAAGTCACATAAGAACTACCCGACACATGATTTGGTGTTCGCATCCATTGTGTTTACACATAAGATATGGAGATACTATTAGTTTGGAGAATAGTTCAATCTATTTTTCGATTATAAGAGCTTGAATATTTATTCTCACTGAAGGAGCTTAACATGAGGCAAAGACAGTGGATGGAATTGTTGAAAGATTATGACTTTACTTTATAATACCACCCTGGTAAAGCAATCATAGTCGCAGACGCTTTGAGCCGAGAGCCTCACAGTAATGTTGCTTCACTTATGATTAGGGAGTGGGAAGCTCTTGAGACAATGGCAGAATTTGGAGTTCAGTCCATTGAAGCAGAAGAAGGAAGAATATTGGGATGCTTGGTAGTTCAAGCTACACTCGTCAACTGAATCATAGAAGCTTAACAGAAAGATGTTGAACTATACTAGTGGTTTGACAAGATGAAAGCCAAAGGATCCAACCAATAAGAGTATTGGAAATGACAGAGGATTCAGATTCAAGAATAGATTTATTACACTAGCTATAGATGATATAAGGAAGGATATTTTGGAAAAAATGCACAGATCTAGACTAATTATACATCCTGGAGGAACAAAGATGTATAAAGTTCTAAAGAGGACCTTCTAGTGGGAAGGCATGAAGAAAGAAGTTGTCAAGTGTGTTTCAGAGTGCCTGACTTGTTAGTAAGTTAAGGCAGAACACAAAAAACCTATGGGACTGTTACAGCCATTGTCGATCCCACAGTGGAAATAGGAGCATATCATAATGGATTTCGTGGTAGGTTTGCCTCGATCTCAACAGAGTCATGATTTTATTTGGGTGATTGTGGATAGACTCACCAAGTCAACCCATTCCATTGCTTGCAATATGACCTTTATAGTGGAGAAATTGAGCCGATTATATCTATAGCAGATTGTGTGACTACATGGTGTGCAAGTCACCATCGTATTAGACCATAATTCTCGATTCATGATAGAGTTTTAGGATAGCCTTCAGACAGCTATAGGAACTTTGCTAAATTTGAGTTCTACTTTTCATCCGCAGATCGATGGGCAGACAGAGCGAACAAACCAAGTACTAGAAAATATGCTCCAAGCTTGTGTACTAGACTTTAAAAGCTTATGGGAGACTCATTTGTTGTGAATAGAGTTTGCCTACAACAATAGCTATCATTCAAGTATAGGAATGTTGCCTTTTAAAGCGTTGTATGGAAGACCTTACAGATTACCATTGTGTTGGACAAAAATTGGAGATGGTAAGCTTCTGGGTCCAGATTTAGTTTAGGAAACCAATAAGAAGATTGTAATTATCAAAGAGAAGATGAAGGAAGCACAAGACAGACATAAGCATTATGTAGTCTTGCACTGTAGGGACAAGGAATTCCATGTGGGAGAGCATGTCTTGCTCAAAGTATCTCTAATTCAAGATTTGGTGAGGTTTGGACAGAAGAGAGGGAAGTTGTCACCTCATTACATTGATCCATTTGAGATCTTGGTATGCGTAGGCAAAGTCTCCTACTGACAATATTGCTTGTCTAAAAGCGCTAATAAGACTAATTATATATGTATTCGTCCCTAATTCCAACTACTTATGCTTACTTTTAATATAAGTGCATAATAGAGGCAAGACTGCTAATATTTGCATAAGTATGTTGTTTTGCAGAATAAAAAGGCATAAGGAAAATGAAGTGAGTAATGGTGCAGAAGAGAAAGTTGATTAGAAGAATAAAAGGAAGATGTGTTTGAAAGAAGACCATGACCAGTCACAACATATGCGCGTGACCGGTCATGACCAGGACTTGTCACGAAACATACCCAGGACTGGTCACGACCATGATTGGTTGCGCTTCTACAAATTCGCTGGAACCAGATATTTTCAAATTTCAACTTCCTAAACTTACATATTAGATAGTTTGGTAGAAAAAATTGATACAAGCGATTGTGTGCGGATTTCAAGCCCTATTTGGAGATTTTGCAAAACAAGTTCTTAGTATTCATTCAATTCACGTTTTTCTTAGTTTCTAATTAGTTTTAATATTCCAGATCTATATTGTTATTGCTTTTTATAATACCCGCATTTATGTTATTGCATTTCATTACATTGTCATGCATGATAATGTGATGTGTTGTGTCTTATAACACCTGATTGAGTGAGTTTTGACTCACGAGTCGATATGGGTGTCTGTGTTGGAGAACCCTTTGAGACATTGTGAAATGAGTTGTTTGTGGTTGTGTAGTCTCTCCAAGTATGAGACGTTCATTGTGGAATACTTTAAATGTTTATCTAAAAATAAATATTTACCTATGTATTTTACTATTTGTATTATTTCTGGTTTAGAATTTATTCCTGTTGTTAATTTTAGTATCATGTTGAGGACGAATTAACACGCTATTAATTTGGTAGGCTAATTAGCAACTTCGCAAACGTCATGTGGAAATTCACGTTTTAGCAACCAAATGGAACTTAGTCAGAAACTTTTATAATTTTGAAGTTCCACTTGTAAAGCTATGAATTAGCTGTGTAGGAAGTTTTAGAGACTGATTAGGAGTTTTGAAAACTCGTGGGGAGGTAAGCACAAATTTAGAAAATGTTGCCTATATATAGAAAGTGATGACTTTCATATTTCTAAACTCTTAACCTAAAATTGAAGAAGGAGGCCAAAAGGGAGATTTAGGAGCTTAGAGCGTTGCGACGCCAAACGACAACCTTCTGCCCGTCTGATTTCTTCTAGATTTCATATTCAAGTTTCTCAAGGTAAGAGCTTCATTTTGCTAAGTTTTTTGAAAAGTCAATTTCTAGAATTTTTCATAAAAGTTGATACTTGGACTTTTGATCCATAGGAACTGTACTAGAAGCTTTTCTACACGTTCTTTGTGCACGGGTTTTCCTTGGATCGTAGTTTAAGAGCGTTACTCGGAGGTGAGTGATTCAGCTTTGTATTATGGAATGATTGCTTGGCGTGTATTCATGTTATGTTCGAATAGCATGTGTTAATTCATAGAGATATATTGTGTAGTTCATATTGGGCGATTATATTGATAAGTAGGCCCAATAGCATGGTGAAATGTTTTAATTACCGAGAGCACGATGCTATGTATTTGAGCATGTTGAGTTGCTTATTTGGGTTAGAAGGAGCACGTGGTCACTAAGCCATTTTGTGGAGCCAATATAGGCATTAAGGTCGCACGATTGAAGATAAGAATCGTGGGTCTTACCTTTTTGCGTGGACTTATTGGCGAGGAGTCGCGGATTAGGAGTATGGAATGTGCACGTGAGTCTCCGGCGACTAGTATGAAATGTAGAGATGTGAATGCGAGCATGTTTGTCATTCATGTGCATTTGTTGTTTTATTCCCTAAGCATTATCTTGAACAAATCAAAATATGTGTGATTATTCAAATAATCATTGCAAGTATTAATGTTGTAGAGGAATCGTAGAAGTGAGCACGTGGGTTTGGGAGTTCACTTAGAAGGCGGCACATCATGTTTATTTCGTAGTTTTGGAAATGGAATAGTTCTAATAAGAATTTGTACAACTTTTGGTCATGTTTAACTTAGTATGTTAGAATGGATCTAAAGTGTTGTAATGGAGCACGTAATTATGTTTTAGTAATGTTATAGTATAGTTAGGATCACTTTGGCATGAGTGTGGTGTGTGTGCTTAATCCCCGAATAATTTCAGAAAGCTTTTAAAACTTAGAAATTCTGCAGAATATGTTGTACTGCAATAAACCAGTCGACTGGTTGAGAAAACAGTCAACTGGACCCTCTTTTTCAGCAACTCACTGCATCTTTTTATAGAGGATCAGTTGACTGGGTCCCAGACACAGTCGATTGGATCATGTTTTCAAATCAGATATTTTTTGCCCAGGCTGGACTTCAGTCGACCGAACCGTACCAGTCGACTGAATATTTGAAGCCCCAATCAACTAGACCTAGGAAACAGTCGACTGGATTATGTTCTAATTCAAAGTTTCTGTTAGACCAGTATCAGTTAACTGGACTGCTGATGCAGTCGACTGGACTGCTGCTTTTGAAAATGTTTTGTTTTGTTCCGCTGCGTGTGTTCTTCAAACTAATTTTTGGGAACGTTAATGAATTAATTTAGCCTCAGTGGCGTGCCACGGGCTCCGGTTATGCTATTGTGGGATCGGGCTGTGACACTTTAATCATGTCTTCCATTAATATAGTTGTTAGATCTAATTTTACTATGCTAGGCTAAATCTCTAGTTAGGAATGAGCAATTAAATGATGATCAACTTGATTTCCATGCATGTTTTCAACGGGCAGCCCTAGATCCAGAGATTAATGGATGTTTAAATAGAGATTCATAGGATTTCATGTGTTTCTAATATGAACAATGTTAACAAGCATGGCATTAATGACTTTCAACAGTTTGTGAACTTGCTTCATGGTTTTAATTTAGATTAATTATTTTCAAGCACCATAGATTAGTTTTTGCCATGAATCATGCTCATAAGCAATATGCCTGTACTTCATAAAAAGGATTAATTGAAATAGTTCCAAATCTTTATGTCGACTATAAGGTATTTCATTATTTTAATGAAACCTATACACTAGAGGCATGACTTTGGATGAATGGGAATGTCGTATCTTTCCGTAGGCATTGAAGTTAAGATCATTACCGTGGATTTGTGATTTCCTAATGTTTTTCTCATATTTAGAAGTCATATAATTAAATTCATAGTTCTAATCAATTTATAGCTAGTAGTTAATTTAATTAGTTAAATCACTCTAGAATTTAAATTATAGTCAGAATTAATTTGTACTTTTACTTAGTTAGCAAATTTCATTAGTTTAATAATTCTAGCAATTTAATAATCTTACAAGCTTTCATTAGTTAATAGTTTTACTTTTACATATGAAGTAGTTCAAATCAGTTTCCAAAGAAATCATCTTGTTATTATTTTTAATATTAATAAATTTGGTATAATTAGCTAATTGAAATCACATCTCTCCCTTGGGTTCGATCTAGGCTTACTAGAAAATGCATTACTTGAATGATCACCTATACATGAGTATAGCATTTAGAGTGTAGAATTTTATTCATGTCACCTACAGACTAGCGTTGCCTCCGAAGATTTCGTTCTTTCATGTCAATATGTGTAGACACCCCAATTTTGACCAAACAATCGAGTTAAGGGGAGTGATACCTCCAAGACCCGATGATGACAATGTCCAGCCAATCTAGGACTTCCAAAGATGATTCAAACTCTTCGAAAGACTCTCTAACCTGAACAAAAAGCAAAGAGAAAGAAAGAGGAAAATAGAGGCAAAACAGCACTTAGGCAAATATGCGGTAGTCACGGGTTACCGCTACGGCACTCCCTAACTGCCGGACCGGCATTCAGGGAGAGCCGCAACGGCATCCACTAATTGCCGCTAAAATGCTTCAAGTGCCGCTAAATTTGAAAATCCTGAAAAGACGGCAGCCCATGGAGTTGTCCACGGCATTCTATGAGTGTCGTTGCGGCATTCAGAGAATGTCGTACCGGCATTCACTAAGTGACGTTCCGGCATTCAGCGAGTGCCAGTTCCATCTCCATTGAGTGCCGCGTTTTTGTAATAGCCAGCTGTAATACAGTACATTTTGTACTACCAAGGGACAGATCGAATTAGGGTTTTCTGCTCTGAAATGACTGAAATACCCCTTCAAATTTGTCTATAAATAGAGGATGAATATCCTCTTGCATGGGGGTGGGAATTTTCTTTGGATCTAGAGGTTGTATTAGTTCTCCAAGTCTTAAAACTTTCAAATGTCTTCTCTTAATACAATTAGAAGCTAGTTTTAGGAGAGTTGAAGAAGGTGGAAAGTTTGATTAGTCTTTGAAAGTTCTTCAAAATCAAAGAGTTGAGGATATTTTGGAGGTAAAACATTGAATTAATTAGTATTTCTAATCATAAATATACTTAAGAGTCTTTGAATTTTTCTTCTCCTCTTCCTTTTAGTCTTTGAGATTCATGAGACTCTTAATATCTTATTTGAATCCTTAGACTTGAAATCCTTTAATTCCTTTGTAAACTCATGATTTACAAGGAGGTTGAAGTTGATATTAGTATACTTGATTAATAAATCTAAACCCATTTTAATGGTTTAGGTTAGTTATGTTAAGGTCTCATGAAATTTTTCCATATTTCTTTGAGACTTTCCAAGTATGAATGTAGTTAGTCTCCCATGACCATCAAATGTTAGGAGGGGTAGTGTGATTCAAGACAAATTCCATGGCTCATGGATGAAATTAATTAAGTTATATTCAATATATGATGCAGTGAGTTCACAATCTGTTTTTGATCATAGATTTTTAATTAAGCATCGAAACATTGGAACTGAATGAAACCAATGGGAAATTGTTTATAACTCGAAGTTCTACCGCTCTGATATTTGTTTCATGGAGATTTTATGTTTAAAGTGGTTTGGTCATGATTTTGTGAGACAACCACAATCTGTCCAGAGTTTCAGAACAGTAACACGTTTTTAAAATGAGTGAATCAGAGCCTTAATCAAACATTCTTAGCTCAAAATAAATTTTTCTAGATAGTTTAATGTGTTAGGAAGCTACTCTAAAAAGACCAACGCATTTATGATTTTTTTACTATTTTTAGAAAATCATACAAAAACTCTGGACTGGGAGTTATAAGTCTCTGAGTGATGTCTAGTTTTTGTCCAATTCCCGGAGATCTAACCATTCAAACCTCAATTTTCTTTTTGGGTTAGAAACTAGACACACAGAGACATCTTATGTCCAAAATTCATCAAGATCAAACCACAGGAAGTATGTTTTTTTATTTCTTTGAAGTTATGATCTGCTCTCAGCAATTTTCAGAATTTTGTCACAACTTTGATATATCTTGCAAACAATAGTCTAAATGATCTCTCCATGACCTAGGGCTTAAACCATGTGTTAATAATGATTAGTTAAGCTTAAATACAGAGGCTAAATGATCCAAACCAAGGAGTAATATAATAGCTTATTCTTGTTCATGTAATCATGCACATTCATCCATATAGATCGGTATTAGAATTCATGATTGCGTCATTTCCTCTGCTTGATAGAATTAAGCTAGACATTTAGGAATAATTATCCGATATTATACATTCTTCCTAAAGTATGTGGACTAACCCTTGTTTTGCAGCGCACTTGAGGTACAACTTCTCAACCCTTTCTCTAGTTTACTTAATTCCTTGATTTTTTATTGATTTTATGACCGCATGCGCGACACACTAGAATTTGGATCTTTCCTTATGTGAATATATGTGATTAGAGACCTTTTCTTAGGATCTTTTTATTCGTATGCATTGCACGTTTAATATTCACGGCATGGATCCCAGTTAAGTTTCTATAGTTCCCTATTTGCATATCATATTGCTTGTTACTTGAATTATGTGATTTTTGAATGATATTTTATCACTTGTAATTTTACACCCTTTAGACATGCTTTTATAATGTATATTTATACATATGTATTAGTTGAGGACATGCTTAGATTATTAAATTGATTAAAAGGATGTTGAGTAGAGGCCTATCACGAGATAGGATGAGAAGGGGTGTTTTAGTCCGATGGGCTCCTTCCCTTCTCATTCCATAATCCTCGGACCTAGTTTAATCTTTAGCGCAAAAAGATCAGTTGCTTTAAAATGGTTTCTTAATTTTCCCTTTTAAAAAATTAAGTGGCGACTCATTGTTTTGTGTTTATATTGAAAAAGATTTTAACAGAAAAGCTGTGGGTAAGAAAAATGCGATATCCACAATCTGGCGACTCTGATGGGGATCGAAACCAGAATCTCTGGTTTCGCAGACCAGCATTTCTGATTTTGGGTTCACTCGAGGATTAGACTTAAAAGCATCCTTTTAATCGGTTTATCAATCTTTGTGTGCTTGTTGCATTTCACTTGCATGTCTAACCAGTCGATTGCACGGAACTATGACCTTGGAGGCTCGGGGCAACACAGTCAGTCAAGCCATCATGGGATTGTGTGATCACCCTTGATCTCGTACCATGTGTTGGTATATGAAGCATCCTATCGGGTGTGTGTCAAGGGTCCCTTATTTGACCAAAACCCAGCCTTTGCATGATAGCTTCTATAGAACCTTTCAATCTAGGAAATCAATTCTTGATTAGGATTATGTGCTAGGGAGTTTTGTATGCCTGGAAGGGATTACTTGAGATGATGATGATGCTCACTTAATACGGGATATGTAAACTCTTAATCGCTTTCGAGCAATTCCTCTTCATGTCCTATGACATTTGGGAATATGTTAGAATTTGATTAAAAGAATACATCTCTTATATCATGTTTAGCTAAGCCTCATTGACCTTATATGTATCCGAATTCATGGAAAGTGCAGTGTTAATTTGATCATGTGATTCTCCTACCCAAAGAGTTTTAAGTCCATCTTTGAAAGCAAACAGATTTTACTATCTTTTCCTCAAAAATTTTGATCACTCTTTCGAAAAATCTTTTGAGTTCACCTTTCGATTAAAATTCCCAAACTAACCTTTGTTAAGGCATATTTTCACTTGATCATCTTCAAAAGAAAAAGTTCAAAAATCTCTGGAATTATTTTGGGAGAAATGTTTTTTGGATAAATTTCAAAATAAAAAATCCAATCATTTTTTGTAGAAGAATGTTTAACATCCTCAGGCATTGTTTTCAAAAAAAAAATTATCCAAGGAATACTTTCTAATTGATTTTCAAAAATTTTGAATATCCAACCTTTGAGAGGGTAGTGAAGATCATAATGAAAGGAGAAGTTGGCACACTTGACATGAATAAGGATCTTATGTGTTTATGTGCTTATATGTTAGGAATAGAATTTTCCTTTCTTCTGCATATAGAATAGGCACACACGCACACATGCATTACATCCGCGCGACATATGAACATCCCACCAAAATGTCTTTTTGAATATGATAAATTTTCGATAAAAAAGGAAGAAAATAAAAAAGGTCTTTTGAAAAACATCTTTCTTTTGTAGAGAGTAAAGATAGCATCCAGTTCGGGTACGATTTGGTTTAGAGGTCCCACTGTAAGATTAGTAAGAAGAAGAGAAGACAGTGAAATGGCGGATGAAAGGAACGATGAGGAAATAGCAGAGTTAAGAACATTGGTAGAACAACAGACGGAACAGATGAGGCGACAGGCTGAGAATATGAACCGAATGATGGTCATGATAGAAGCAATAGCACGCCCACCACCAGTCGTGAACCCACCAAATAACGATCTGCCAGTTAGGGAAGAGGGTTGGTACGAGGACCCAGAGATGCCAAGAGTCGAGATTCCTAGAGCAGAAAGGGAGAGAGCAGAAAGGGAAAAGACTGATAAAGAGAGGATAATGACCGAAAAGACAGAGAAGCTGGAAAGGGTGTTGCATAAAGCTCAAGGGGTCGATACTTACCTGATGGAATTAGAAAGGTTGTACGATGGGGTCCGCGAGACACTACCTGTTGGTTTTAAAATGCCATTTTTCGATATGTTTGACGGAACAAGAAATCCATGCAGTCATGTGAGAATGTGTATCGGGGCTTTCCAACCAAGCGGGCTGAGCACTACCATGATGGTCGTCCTATTTCAACAAACTTTGACTGGAGCCGCCCTATCCTGGTACCTCACTCTTGAGCCAAATAAAACCCGGGTCTGGGAAGAAGTGATCAAAGCATTCGTGGCGCAATATGAGTACAATTAAGACTTGGATGTTATAGTCCGAGATTTGGAGACTACTAGGTAGGGAAATAAAGAATCGTTTGCCAAATATTTGAGCAGATAGAGGGGGAAATCAGCTAAGATGGTACAGAGACCGTTTGAGAAAGACCAGATCAGAATGTTGATGAAGAACCTCCAACCTGTCTACCAAGAGAAGATGAGATTCCAGTCGATCAACACTTTCGCTGAAGTTTTTGATGTGGGAACAAGAATAGAGGCTGCGATCCAAGAAAGGCCAATTAAGAAGGAAGAATAGCCGAACAGATACAGGAGACTGAACTATGGGTCCAATAGAGGACAGTCGGGGGGTCACTCTGGCCCCACTGATGTCAACGCACTGACCGAGACAGAGAGGAGATTTGACATAACACCAAAGAGAGGGGGGGACAAAGCACCGAGAAAATTCTCAGATCTGGGAGTATCACTATCAACCACTCTCGAAAGGCTGCTAGCGAAAGGGCATCTTCGTCAGTTGGAACCTCGACCTCTACCAAATCCACCCTGGCCAAATTTTCACGGGGATCTCTTTTGCAAATTCCACCAACAGAAGGGCCACTTAATGGATCATTGTATGAGGCTAAGGCACGAAATCCAAGATCTTATTGATAACAAGGTAATATCGAAACCACCTGCCAGAGCTTCGAATGTCACAAGAAATCCACTACCAAACCACCATGATGTACCACCACCATAAGGCCTCTATTTTTTGGGGATAGAAGAAACCATCTTTGATCCATCTATGCTAATCACTAGGGCTAGGACACCAAAAAGGTCTTATCAGCTGATGGAGAATCCAACAATCTGTACCTTAGAGGGTATTTCGAAGGGATGTGAAGAGGAAAAAGCAGAACAGATGGATTGGTGGGTTCAGGAAACGGGCAATATAGATCAGATAGAGGATGATTTGTGGTACAAGAGTGATGAAGAGGTGGGAACTGAAAATGAGAATTTGGGAAGGGTTTTGGAGGCCGATAATTTGTGGATGAGAGAAAAAGTCAGTCATCTGACCCGATTAGGCAGACACTTCAAGCCGCACAAACTGGATGAAGATCACCCAGGGAGGGATCTAGACAAGGGAAAAGGAAAAATAGATGAAGAAGCAGAGGAAGACAGGGTCCTGAAACAATTGAAGAAAACTCAGGCTAAAATCACTGTTTGGGGCTTACTGATTGCTTCAAAATGCCACAGGCAGGCAGTCTTGGATGCTTTGAACCAATATGACATTTCCATCGACGCAACACCAGAAGACCTTGTGGGAATGATCAGTAGAATTCTGACTCTGGCTATTACCTTCTCATCAGACGACCTACCTCCGGGAGGGCCTGTTCACAATAAGCCATTGTATGTCACTATCGAATGCCTGGGGAACACTGTGCCTGCCTGTCTTGTTGACAATGGATCCGCTCTAAACGTGTGTCCATTCTGAACAGCCAAGCGCATAGGTTTGGATGAAACAATTCGTACCATCTGAGCAGAAGGTAAGGGCATACGACAACACTCAAAGAACGTTTATGGGAATAATTCTCCTTCATTTAGCTATTGGGCCTGTAGAAAAGGAAGCCGAATTTCAGGTCATCAACATACTTGCTTCTTTCAATTTACTGCTGGGAAGGCTGTGTCTAGACAGTTTGGGCGCTATACCATCTACGGCTCATCAGAAAATCAAGTGTGTCTAGAAGAGTAAGGTCTGTGATATTCTCGGAGATAGTTGGGTTCGTCCGTCCGAGGCTTCATCAAGCGCGCCGGTTTTGGAGGTACAATTCCAAGAAAAAGAAACAGGTTTGGGAGGGTTCGAATTCATTAATATGTTGGAGGGAGAGAAGCCGAGAGAGTTTCTAACATTATATTTCGATCAGTACGCGAGTCCACTGGTCGCTGGTATCATGAAGAAGATGGATTTTTTCCCAGGTATGGGATTGGGTAAGAATCATCAGGGTCTGCTGGAATTTCCAAGTATCACTTCTCAGACTCACACTCATGGCCTAGGCTATCAACCGTCAAAGAAGGAGCTGAGAGATAAGAAGGCAATTGATGCACCATTGGATCCATACCTGAAGACGTTTAATGGGTACTTTATGAAAGAAGGAGAGGATTTCCCCTTTTGTGGCTTCCCAGAACCATGGGTAGATCAGAAGGACAAATGTATTAAGCCTGGATTTGAGATCTTCTTCCCCCACAAATTCTCTGAGTATCAGGATCCATACCTGCAGATGCCCGTGAAGTCAGCTACTATAAAAGATTGGGTTGGTGCGCTAGATGACTCAGTCATGAAGAACCTGTTGAGCGAAGAAAGCACAGAAGATGAGGGAACAGGCCAAGAAGGGGTTATGGAAGACAGGACTGGAAAAGAACACGCTGAGTGATTGGTGGAAGAGATGCAAGGCAGGGAGAACGACATGGAAAAGACCGAGAAGCCAAAATGGGAGAGATTACCAAGACAGGGGAACTAGAAGAGTGCTTCATCACTGATCTGGGAGGAGAAAGCAAGAAAGAGTGGGTTTTTGAGTCTAGTGACAGGTATCCCCCACACCCAGAGTCTGTAACGGCCCAAATGAGGCGCCTTTCAATTTCTCTGTCTGTTGTAATTGCTCCAAAGAAAATCAATGAAAACATGACCAATTCTGCCTACTCGAATGCGCTTAATGAATGTGATGATCATGAAATACCAGATGAATTGCAAAAGTGAATCGAAAAAGAAAAAGAATCTACATGTAAAATCATTGAGAACACTCTAACAATCAATCGAGGAAATGAAGATAATCCTCAAAATGTTTTTATCGGCTCTACACTTAGCAAAGAAGAAAGCGAAGAATTAATCAAACTATTAAGTGAATACAAAGATGTTTTTGCATGGTCTTATAATGAGATGCCAGGCATTGATCCAGAAATTGTCGAACACCACACCCCCGTCTTCTCCAATTCCAAACCCGTAAAACAAAAATTGAGGCGAATGAGGCCTAAATGGGCACTCAAAGTCAAAGAGGAAGTTGAAAAGTAGTTGAGAGCCGGATTCTTAATGGTTACCGAGTATCCAGAATGGATCGCCAATATAGTACCTGTCCCAAAAAAGGACAGTCGTGTTAGGGTCTGTGTCGACTTTCGAGATCTGAACAAAGCCAGCCCTAAGGACGATTTCCCTTTACCTCACATTGATGTGTTAGTGGACAATACGACGGGGCATGAACTCCTATCTTTTATGGATGGGTTCTCAGGGTATAACCAGATTCTAATAGCACCCGAAGATAGGAAGAAAACCACTTTCATCACACCATGGGGGACATACTGCTATAGGGTGATGCCATTTGGACTCAAAAATGCAGGAGCAACTTATCAGCGGGCCGCTACTATGCTATTATACGACACGATACATAAGGAGGTAGAGGTATATGTGGACGATATGATTTTAAAATCTAAGGAAAGGAGAGATCACTTGGAGGCATTAAGAAAATTCTTCGAAAGGTTGAGGGAATTCAGAATGAGCTTGAACCCCCAGAAGTGCACCTTCGGAGTCACTACCGGAAAATTGTTAGGGTTTCTCATTACTCAGAGAGGGATAGAGGTGGACCCGACCAAGATAAAGGCCATAGTCGAAATGCAGCCGCCCAATAACGAAAAAGAGTTAAGGGGATTTCTGGGTAGAATACAGTTCATAAGCCGCTTTATCTCGAAGCTCACCTTAACCTGTGACCCGTTGTTTAGGTTACTCAGAAAAGGAGAGAAAATCGAATGGGATACCCTATGTCAACAAGCCTTTGATAAGATTAAAACCTACCTCCAAAACCCACATGTCCTGTCACCACCCTCACCTGGGAGACCTTTACTGTTGTACCTTTCTGTGTCCGAGGATTTAATGGGGTGCATGTTGGCCCAGGAAGGGGAAGAGGGGCATGTGGAAAAAGCCATTTATTATTTGAGCAAGAGGATGACCGGATACGAGCTGAAATACTCACCTTTAGAAAAAGCATGTTGGGCTCTAGTCTGGTGTACCCGTCGTCTTAGGCACTACATGTTGGCCTTTACCGTTGTCCTAATCTCCCGAATGGACCCACTCAAATACCTATTCGAAAAGCCTATCTTGACCAGTAGAATTTCCCGTTGGACTATAATGCTGGCCAAATTTGATATCAGATGTCACTTCCAAATCGGTCAAAGGAAGAGCCATTGCTGAATACCTAGCCGACCTTGCCATAGACTCTGAGGAGAAAGGAGAGTTCAAGTTTCCCAACAAAGGGGTAATGGAGTTGAAAGAGGATCTGTGGAAGATGTACTTCGATGGAGCCGCCAACCAACTAGACTATGGGGTTGGAATCATCCTCGTGGCACCCGATGGAGCACCTACCCCGTTAGCCGTCAAGCTTAACTATAATTCGACCAACAACACGGCCGAATACGAGGCTAGCATAATTGGGATGGAAGCAGTCTTAGCTCTAAAAGTTGGAAGGATCGGTGTCTTCGGAGACTCTAACCTGATCATATCCCAAGTGCAAGGTGATTGGAGGGTGAAGCATGAGAAGTTGAGGACTTACAATGACTACCTAGAGAGCTTAAAAGTACAGTTCAAAAGGATATCGTTCTACTACCTTCCCCGTGAAGAGAACCAATTAGCCGATTACCTAGAAACCTTGGCCTCGATGATACAAATCCCTTCGGGAGTCACCATGATACCGTTATCCATAAAAATCAGGGACCAACCTTCATTCGAGATGATCGCAACGATAGAGGAAGGAGGTGAGTTGCCTTGGTACGTGGATGTTTAGAATTTTATTAAGAAAGGAGAATACCCCGAGGGAGCTTCAAAGAAGGACAGAATGGCGATCCGAAAGTTATCCGCCCAATTGGTGATCTATGCGGATAAGTTGTGGAAGAAATCATATACCGGGTTCAATTTGGAGTGTTTATATAGAAGGGAGGGTAGGAGGATGATGGAAGAAATAAATGAAGGAGTCTGTTGGCCCCACATGAATGGACATATACTGGCCAAGAAGATAATTTGGCAGGGGTATTACTGGACCACTTTGGACAAAGATTGTTGTGAGTACGTCAGAAGATGCCATAAATGTCAGATCCATGCAAATCTAATGCATACCCCACCTTCCCAACTCTATAGCATGACCACGTCGTGGCCTTTCTCTGTTTGGGGTATTGATATCATCGGTGAGATAGTTCTAAAGGCATCCAATGGACACAGGTACATAATTGTGGCAATTGATTATTTCACCAAATGGGTAGAGGCAGCGTCATACGCCACCTTAAAGGCTAAAGATGTGGTGAACTTCATAGAGAAGAACATAATTTGCAGATAAAGGGTCCCGAATGAGTTCATTTCGGATCATGGTAGCCATTTCCAGGGAGAAGTTATCCCACTCTTAGAAAAGTACAAAATCACCTGCTGAACTTGTCAAAATCAAGATATAAAAGTATGCTTATTTGTGCTTTACTTTCAAAATATTTGCAGTGTGGAAGTAAAGGTCGAACCCACAGAGATTGAATACTACGCACTTTAATTTTTAAAACCTAAATTTAGTTAATTAAGGAAAACGGATTTTGGATTTAATTTGAATTAAACTAATAACAATAAAAGTAAATCTAAATTATGAAAGCAATTAAATATTTATTTTTATAATAAGTTTAAGGAACCTAGGATTGCAAATCCACCATTAGCTTCATAATAAGGGTATTTACGAATTACTTTAGCTTATTAAGTTGGATGATAATGGGAAATTGTAGCTACAAGCCCAATTCCTCCGTCAAGAAAATAACTATGGTTCAAGCACCAACATAATCCATCTTCGGTTAGCACGAATTATCCCACACTAAACTAGGGTTGTGGTATAATCCGTCTAATCTAGGCATGGACTATTCGGATACTTGATAGCACAATTCAATTTAAGCATCATTACATGTAAATAATCTATATAAGCACAGCAAGCATAGATCATTGAGCACACTACCATCAAAATAGATCTAAGACAAGAGTAAACTTTGAAAGTAATGATTTAATCAATAGAAGTACGATTTATTTATAAAAATCCTCTAAACATGTAATCATCATCCATACATAATAAATCTAAAAGAAAAGCATAAAATACACCCTATTACTTGGCTAGGGTTTCATTGAAACCCTAGATCTAGGTTTAGTTGGCCATAGAATTGATGAACGGCAAGAGGTTGATGGAGGAGGCCATGGGAATCCTTGGTCTTCTTCTTCTTCTCCTTGCTTTCCTCTCTTCAATGGCTGAAGTTTTTGTGTATATGGCTGTGTATAATGTTGTGTAATGTTGCGTAACAACAAAATTGATTTAGAATAGGATTTATATAGAGATTGGAAGGATTTAGGAAGCTTTCCTAGGCCAAATCGTACTAAAACTGTAATATTTACATTTCTGGATGTCATATGCACAAACCACCTTCGCTGGGCACTTTAATTTAACAAAATACGCGTTTTTGGTTTTTTCACAGGTCGCTCGCGCGGCCCGCTCGCGCGAGGTCCTTTTTGCTGCACTGCGCGACTTTCGTAGAATTGCAAAAACATTTTGCTCAGAACTCGGATTGACTCGCCGTTTACGGCCACGCGTCCGTAACTCGAAGATCTACATTTTATATCTCTAGAGAAATTTCTCAAATCTGAAGTCTTCCGTATCAAAAATGCAATTTTTCAAGGCTACTACTGCATTCAGCTTTCACCAGAATCACCGTTTGAGCCCAGAATGTCTTCCAAAGCCACTAATCATTGGATTTTTGTGCATTTTCAAGTTAAAGCTCCAAATCCTACAAAATTTAGAATACTTATTACAAAATAACTAATAACTACATGAAATGGGTTAACAAATGGTATATTTAGGAATTTAAACGACAACTATTCGTCGCCGATCACACCCCCAAACCTACACTTTAATAGTCCTCGAGCAAAAAGAACAGAAAAATAAAACTACTACTACAAATGCTACTCCATTTTCGCATGGATCACGATTGCATTTAGCATATGCAACAAGCCTTTTAAACCCCTAGGTGTCCCTAGTCGGACGAGTGAAGTCTCGTGAGGGTTCTCGTCAACAAGTCACCCACAACCATCTTTATTAACTTGTAAATTTAAAAAGTTTTATTCAAACGAAAAACAAAACAATCAATACTCCTTATCATAGAACGATGATTCGAAATAGAATAACGAACAAGAAGAAACGGAATCAAACGTCTACCTACATCATGAAAAATAATTATAAGCACATACATCGTATAAATCAATAGAGTTTCTCATAAAATTGCACGTGTGTGATGTGGTAGTTAAATGAACACGCGCATGTCATGAACTTGGAATATAACTCGGATGACCATCTAACTATGCTTCGACTACGAATCTCGCAATGTTAATTACACTCTCAAATGAAACACTCAGAAACAGGTGTAATTTCTCTAGTATATGTGAGCAAAGGAATTACATTTTCAAGACATAAAACGCTCACATATGACTCAAAAAAGACGCATGACACAAAAGAACAGTAGTCTCATGGATAGGATGCCAACAATCAAGAAAAATTAATCATTACCATGTTTTAATCCCCTTCCCATCGTTTTCATATCCAAACCATGTTTCCTAGGATCAAATAGGACTTTTCAAAGGTTGTAATGTGGATCAGGCAATGAAAAAGGATAGAAAGGATTCATTAGGAAGCTAATATCATAATGGCATTGTAAGGCATGTTCGATTTCTTTCATTCGTCTCTTCTACCAACTTCATCTTTTCATTCCCTTCTTTTCGTATATTTTTCAATTTCTTTCCTCTTCTTTTTTTCTTTTCTTTTTTTTTTAACCTCGTTATTTTTTTTCTTCATTGCTCTTTTTTTTCTTTATTCTTTTCCTCCTCGTTGCTTTTGAAACGAATATTCAATAAATAACAAGGCAACCACCCCAAACATCATCTTATTTTCTTCTTCTTCTCAATCACACATCGCCTTAACACCACTAAAAGTTGATCAATCTTTCAGGTGTGAACTCCAAGTTGGCAAAATTGGAGCAAAAACATGATAATGGTAATTAAAGAAAAAATGCATTTTAATGGCTCAAAGGGGCGAACTAAGGAAATTTTATAATTTATCGGTGAGTAGAAAACAAAGAAGGCCTAAAATCATGTCCTATGGTTACATGGTTCTTCAACATTTACGACGGAAGATTATTTAGCATGGTAACAAATTGACTATCAACCAAGACAAGAATAATGAGACTAAACAACAAGTTAATGCGCTATTTCAATGAAATTCGACAAGCACAATGTATTTATAACCCTCTAAAAAGAAAAGATAGGCTCAAAAGCCCACCGGGTTTAGTCTCCACCTTGTGTTATCTAGAAATCCGAATCATATTATAGTTCACATCAAACATGTATTCAAGCGACTACGTGCAGTGCATAGGTTTGTGTGCAAATCTAAGATATAAAACTACGATTCGAACGATACATGACCTAAAACGTCATATCATGACTTCAGCAAATATTTAATCACATCTTCTCATGTTTACCATTCTATAACAATCATAGTTACATAACAAGAAGTATCAAATTTATATTGCAAAAATGTCGGTAATATCGTTTATTTAAGCACAAGTATCGAAAAATTTTTAAAAATTTTAGTGTATATAATAATGTGCATGTGAGTGCATACCCCCAAACCTAAACCTTTCATTGCCCCCAATGAAACAATAAAACGAAAGAAAGGAAAGTACGTAGAGAAGGAACGATAGTACCTCAATTTCGGCAACCACAAACCAGGTGAACATATAAATATGGCGATAAAGTTCAAATGTTCCAAATGGAGCTAAAAGCACCTGTCAATACTTGATAAAAACTAAATAAAAGAATAATAACAATAATAGCTAATAGAATAAAATGCAGAACAAACTAAACTAACTAACTAACTCTAAAACTAAAACTGAAAGACTCACGAAAATAAAATAACAAAATATCAAAACAAGAACGGACTAGATCTAAACAGGGCGTAAGAGAACAAACAGAAAGGAAAAATTAACTGACCAGGTTTTGGAGAAAGAAGGTAAGAGAACAAAGAGAAAAACACAGAAAATCCCCCCTCGCGCGAGCGAAAACCCCTCCGCAAGGTAAAGCAGAGGCCTGTTTTATAAACTTAAAAGAAAAATCTCTAAGGCCAAAGATTGCGCGAGCGGGTCGCGCGAGCGAACCCCTCGCGCGGGCGATTCTAGGCGCGAGATGAAACAGAGAGCTCATATAAAAGAAAAGTTGGAAAAATTGGTCTAAGGGGGAATCTCGCGCATGCGACGTGGTCTTTTCCTCATTTTTCTTTATAAAAATTTATACAAGTTCAAAATAAATTTACTCTGACCCCCAAACCTGTCCAGAAAACTCAAAAATAGACTCAAAATGACCCCAAAAATACTCAAAAAGAATAGAAACCAACGAACTAAAGCTTGGATTACCTCCCAAGAAGTGCTATCTTTTACGTCTTCAGCTAGACCATTCTAGCTCAAGACTCAAGGGGGTCGTAAATCAGAGTTTGTACCCTTTAGGGCGTTAGGGAGATTTCGGTGGTAAGCAGAAATAACGTCGCTTTGAGTCAATTCATTTAACGGTTCATCTTGCTCATGTTTACATCGATTTCTCACCTTCCAAGTAAATTCATCATTAAGGTCCAGGTTATTTGCATCCATCCTCTCATTACTCACTATATTATTCTCCTTACCCATGTGTAGTGCATTAGTAGGTTCAATTTGTCGTATAGCCTCACTACCCTCTATACATAGATAATCATCGTCTTTGGGAGGTTGATCGACAGCGTTAAACACATTTAGTTTTAAGTTCAAATTCCCGAATGACACTTTTATCACCCCCGTTTGACAATTGACACGCGCATTAGCGGTGGCTAAGAATGGACGACCAAGAATAACAGGGGTGTGCTTCCTACAATCTAGGACAGGTTCAGTGTCAAGGACCATAAAATTGACAGGATAAAAACATTGATCAACTTTAACTAAGACGTCCTCGATGATTCCTCTAGGTACTTTAATAGAACGATCTGCTAATTGTATGGTAGCGACCGTAGGCTTAAGTTCACCCAGTCCTAGTTGTTTGTAGACGTGATAAGGCAAGAGATTAACACTCGCACCTAAGTCAAGGAGAGTCCGATGGATGATAGTGTCACCTATGACACATGAAATAGTTAGCGTACCAGGATCCTTATACTTTGGAGGTGAGTATTGAAAAATTAAACTTGCTTTTTTCGTGAGAAAGACCTTTTTCGGAGAATGACTACGCAATTTACGTTTTTGAGTGCATAGGTCTTTAAGACATTTAGCGTAAGAGGGAATTTGTTTAATAGCATCGAGGAATGGAATATTAATTTTTACTTGTTTAAACACCTCGAATATATCTTCAGTTTTTGAATTTTTCTTTGATAAATTAGACGGTTCCTCAATGTTTGGTGGAAAAGGCAGTTTCGGTATATGATTATTCAGGGCCGTTTCTTTTTCTTTCTTATTTTGGCTCGCGTCCTTACCCTTCTTTGTATTAGAGTTGATGTTCATATCTATCACATTCTCATTCAGAATTTCTATTACCTCTTCCTCTCATGTAGTCAACCTAGTTGAGACGGCGTTTACTTGCTCATTCGACCCCTTAACCTCGTATTGTCCCTTAGGGATTTGAATTGTTTGACTAGGCAATGTCCCCTCGTTTCTACGACTCACTACAGTAGCTAGTTGTCCCATTTGGGATTCAAGCTTCGTAATGGATTGTGTGTGTGAGTGCACTATTTGTGCTTGTGCCTGTACTTGTGTTTCAATTTTCTTAAGAGACGCCAACACCTTTTCCTCAAAAATGCTACCCCTTGAATGGTTCGGATTAGGAGGCGATTGTTGGTATTGATTAGGTTGAAACTGAGGTCGATATGCATTAAGAAAATTAGTCGCCTCATTAGGATTAATATTATTATTTTTCCACGAGAAGTTAGGATGGTTTCTCCATGGCGCGTCCGGATTATTAGTAGTCGAATTATAATTATTCCGTGGGTATTGTTGAATAGAATTAATGTGTTGCTCCACAAATTCCGGAAATTGACTTGACGATGGACATGCATGGATAGAATGTGACGGATCGGAACATATTGCACATACTTCATGAGCGGGTGGGGCTGTCGTTTGGTTCATTGTTAAAAGTCGATCAAGTTTTTTAGATAGTTCCTGAAATTCTATTTACCTCATGTTTAGGTTGATGAAGATATCCCTCAGAACGTACTGACATAGCCTGATGCATCGAGTTCTCGCTTAATGTTTCAAAAATTTTCCAAGCCTCATCGGCGCTTTTGTGTAGGAAGGTACCCGCACAAACGGCATCAACGGTATTACGGACAGAGGGAATAAGTCCCTCATAAAAGACTTGAACTAATTGCCACTTAGGAACCTGATGATGTGGGCAGGAACGTAATAATTCTTTAAATTTCTCCCATGTGTCATAAAGTGTTTCCCCATCTTGCATCAAAAAATTGGTTATAGATTTTCTTATTTGATTCGTTCTTGTGATTGGGAAAAACTTTTGTAAAAATGTAGTATGTAATGCTTCCCATGTTTTTATAGTGTTTGGCTCCAAAGATTGGAGCCAATTCTTCGCTTTATCTTTCAAAGAGAATGGAAATAGACGCAGTTTTAATTCATCATCAGTGAAATTTTGGATTTTTAACGTAGAGCAAACATCTTGAAAATCACCTAAGTGTTGATATGGATCTTCATTTAAACAGCCATGGAAAGAAGGAAGTAGCGAGATGGTAGACGACTTTATCTCAAAGTGAGATGCCGTCGCCTCTGGTAATTCGATATCTGCTTGAGGCGTGTAAGTCGTAGGAATAAAATAATCTTTAAGCGGAGGAGGTGGTGGTATATTAGGGTTATTATTGTTATTTCTATTGTTTTGATTATTTCCAATGTCGGCCATTGGAATAGGTTCTACGTTAATAAAGCGTGGTTTCTTTAGGTTTTTAAGGGTACTACGTATTTCGGACTCAAACAACGACGATGGTTTCGGAGTTAATTCGTCGTCTATGTTTAACCTAGTTCTAGAAGTTATGTTTGCATACTTGTTAACTCTTAATGTACGTTCAAGTTCAAGATCGCAAGGTTTGAATTCCGGTTTACTTGAGCGTGTACTAAACATAAACTACAAGAAAATAAACTAAAAACAAAAACTAACTCAAATAATAAAAAAAACAAATAGCAATCACGCAACTAAGATAACAAGCACTCAACTACTGTGATGCATGTAAATTATCCTATAATGCAGTGACCACGTCAATTCCCAGCGCCCTGGGTGTCCTAGCTAATGCAGTGCAATTAACCCTAAACTAATGCAAATAGTGCGTCACAGCGCCCTAACTTACAGTGATTTAAAGCGAGTTTCACAAGAAGCAATTTACTTGAATTTTTTTTTATTGATTTGCGTAAGCTCCATTGATGTGATTAGCTAATCCACTCGGAAACGTTAGAATTTTGACGACTCGAGAAACTACAAAATAAAATAAAAAGTTAGTAACTCAAAACAAAAATAAAAAATAAATAAAAAAAGAAAACCTAATCTAATATTTACGAATTAATTAAACTAAGATTATAAAACTAAAGGTAGTAATGCAATCCCCGGCAACGGCGCCAAAAATTGATCTTGTCAAAATCAAGATATAAAAGTATGCTTATTTGTGCTTTACTTTCAAAATATTTGCAGTGTGGAAGTAAAGGTCGAACCCACAGAGATTGAATACTACGCACTATAATTTTTAAAACCTAAATTTAGTTAATTAAGGAAAACAGATTTTGGATTTAATTTGAATTAAACTAATAACAATAAAAGTAAATCTAAATTATGAAAGCAATTAAATATTTGTTTTTATAATAAGTTTAAGGAACCTAGGATTGCAAATCCACCACTAGCTTCATAATAAGGGTATTTACGAATTACTTTAGCTTATTAAGTTGGATGATAATGGGAAATTGTAGCTACAAGCCCAATTCCTCCGTCAAGAAAATAACTATGGTTCAAGCACCAATATAATCCATCTTCGATTAGCACGAATTATCCTACACTAAACTAGGGTTGTGGTATAATCCGTCTAATCTAGGCATGGACTATTCGGATACTTGATAGCACAATTCAATTTAAGCATCATTACATGTAAATAATCTATACAAGCACAGCAAGCATAGATCATTGAGCACACTACCATCAAAATAGAGCTAAGACAAGAGTAAACTTTGAAAGTAATGATTTAATCAATAAAAGTATGATTTATTTATAAAAATCCTCTAAACATGTAATCATCATCCATACATAATAAATCTAAAAGAAAAGCATAAAATACACCTTATTACTTGGCTTGGGTTTCATTGAAACCCTAGATCTAGGTTTAGTTGGCCATAGAATTGATGAACGGCAAGAGGTTGTTGGAGGAGGCCATGGGAATCCTTGGTCTTCTTCTTCTTCTCCTTGCTTTCCTCTCTTCAATGGCTGAAGTTTTTGTGTATATGGCTGTGTATAATGTTGTGTAATGTTGTGTAACAACAAAACTGCTATATTTACATTTCTGGATGTCATATGCACAAACCACCTTCGCTGGGCACTTTAATTTAACAAAATACGCATTTTTGGTTTTTTCACAGGTCGCTCACGCGGCCCGCTCACGCGAGGTCCTTTCTGCTGCACTGCGCGACTTTCGTAGAATTGCGATAACGTTTTGTTCAGAACTCGGATTGACTTTCCGTTTGTGGCCACGCGTCCGTAACTCGAAGATCTACATTTTATATCTCTGGAGAAATTTCTAAAATCTAAAGTATTCCTTGTCAAAAATGCAATTTTCCAAGGATGCTACTGCATTCAGCTTTCACCGGAATCACCGTTTGAGCCCAGAATGACTTCCAAAGCCACTAATCATTGGATTTTTGTGCATTTTCAAGTTAAAGCTCCAAATCCTACAAAATTTAGAATACTTATTACAAAATAACTACTAACTACATGAAATGGGCTAACAAATGGTATATTTAGGATTTTAAACGACAACTATTCGTCGCCGATCACCCGCCATCAGTCTTCCCCCTACAGGCCTCAAACGAACGGAGCAGTAGAAGCGGCAAATAAGATTGTTAAAGCAATCTTGGGAAAACAACCGATACATACAAAGATTGGCATGAGAAGTTACCATTTGCATTGTGGGGATATCGCACCTCTATAAGGACTTCCACGGGAGCTACGCCGTACTCATTGGTTTACGGGATAGAAGTCGTTCTTCCAATCGAAGTAGAAATACCTTCTTTAAGAATCTTGGCGGAGTGTGAAGTGATTGAGTTGGAATGGATGCGAGGGAGGTATGAGGAACTAATGTTGCTTGATGAGAAAAGGTTGGCTACAATAAACCATACTCGGGGGTACCAAAAGAGGGTAGCTCGTGCTTTCAACAAAAAGGTCCACCCAAGGAAGCGTGCTGAGGGTGACCTGGTCCTCAAAGAACTAAAAGTGCCCGTTTATGACCCCAGAGGAAAATTCAAACCCAACTGGGTCGGGCCGTACATCATCAAGACTCTCCTCTCTGGAGGAGCGGCCTATCTCATGGACCTAGACGGGGTTGAATTCAAATAACCAATCAACTTCGATCGCCTCAAAAAATACTTTGCTTGAAACCACTTCTTTCAATACTTCCAACCTATATGAACTACGCTCGACCTGATTCCCACTAGGGGATACGTAGGCAACCAGCTCGGTTCGGTCATCAATAAATCGCCCGAGTGGCACCTTCTGTCAAGCCTTAAACCGAACTATTGTGGACCTGATACCCACTTGGGGATAAGTAGGTGGGCACTCAAAAGCCTTCGGTCCAAAAAAAAAAAAACTTACGCCAAACCAGGGGCAAACTCCCATTTGCCCATAATCACTTCAACGCTCCATAACTAGGGGCAAACTTCATTTGCTAAACCGAAGAACTCAGATAATGTCTAAACCCATCTCTGGATCTCCTGGTCGTCAAAATAAGTACTATAAGAAAACGAATGAGGATTCATGGTATAAGATGATTAAAGCTTCAAGCCAGGATTCAAAGCAAAGTAGCAAAAGCCGAAAAGAGATTTTGAAAGGAGAATTTTCATAACATAAAGATAGACTAAAAGAGTGAATACATTGATTAAACATGCTAGAGCATGCCCTTTTTTTAAAATATAAAAACATTTTTTGAAAACGAAAGAAGAACATAACATTCAGATGCGCAATAAAGTAGACAGGATCTGTCTGAAATTTTGTAAAATAAAGTTTCGCCATGTCTTGCTTTTATCTATGAATGTCTATAAAGTCAGCCTCTCGACTAGGGTCTGAATCTGTGAGAGGTACTCAACAGTAGGTATGACCGAAGTAGGAATTCTCCGAAGGGGAGCAGCTACCCTATCATGCCAAGCCTCAACAAAAGCCCTCACAATAGAGGAGCGTATGAACTCCTCATAAAATCCACAGCAATATCTTCAATAACATCCTAAAGTAATCCATACTGATGGAACACTCAGCCAGGAATGTAGAAAGTAGTGGCGTGCAAACCAGGCTTCCCAGGAAGCCGCACTACGACAGAGCAATAAGACCAATTCGAGCAAAAGCAGCGAATATCACCAGAAGCGGGGTTTTTGAGTCAATTAAGCCATACATCATTCGAACGGAACAAATGATGAACTTCAATGCGATCGTAGGGAAGTGACCCACAAAGGTGTGAAGGATGCATGAAGAGATCCAAGGGCTCTGTGAGCCAAAGCTGTAGGACAAAAGGGGCTCCCGCGGATAACATGGCCCCAGTGGCATGAGCCCGATCCAAACCTATCAAGGTTTCGCCAAGAACTAGCATGACGGCACTCTTCATCTCTCGCAGACCACCGACAATGGGTATGAGAATGTCGGAAGATGACTAGAAGATGAAGTAAGAGAGCATGGCAATCGATAGTGTGCTACACTGGATAATCTGATATCCGCCGTCATAGGGATCTCCCACGGGGGCATAAATCGAGGAAAGCCGCTCGAAGTCAATTTTTCTGTCATAAATAAAAGAGCCCGCAGCGTTACGGGATATGTGGAGTAGGGTGGCCAAATCTTGGACATAGCCCACCTGCAAACAAAAAACTGAATAAGCGTGCGCATCATGCAGTATGAACAAGCAAAACCAAGCCATGGTCGCATACGTCCATTCGATCATTCATTCATTCATTCATTTTTAACAAATAAAGAAGATGGAAGCATTCAAGGACCAAGCTATGGTCACACATACAGCAAGTAGTAGTAAAAGCAGAAAAGATAAAAGCAGTCATAAAGCATGTAAAGGTAGAAAATAAAAATATATACGGATGCCTACTTGTAGACACCCCATTTTGTCGGCTATCATATTTAGGAGACCCATAGCTTGGTGGTTCACAATGATCGTAAAAGACCCAAAAGGACTCCTAGAAGTCAGCTCTATCTCTCAGAATGCTCAGATTGACCAAAATGCCCCTGAAAGCCCGAAGACTCCTAGATTTGGTCCCGAAGTTCTCAAAACATGCTATGTCGTAAGAAAAATGATAAAATGAGTTTTTAAGTAAAACCGGAAGAAATCGTCAGCTCCCAAAGACCCCCGGAAGTCCCGAAAGTCCACGTTGACCGGTTTGACCAAGGTTTGACCATGTTTGACCAGAGTTTGACCAAGTTTGACCAAAATAGTCCGAATTCACTGGAATCATTAGAAAAGAATTAAAATGAGTTTTAAAAGAGAATCGAGCGAAAACGTCGGCTCCTGGGAGCTCCCGGAGGTTCCCAGAACTTCCCGGGAATCATAGGTTTGACCAGTTTGACCAAGATTTGACTTTGGAATCGGGGCACCGAAACAATTTTCAAATATTTTTCATGGATACTAGAGGTCAATAGCTATCCAACGGTATATCACACATAATTCCTGGATTCAAATCGGCTTTCATCGCAAATACCGCAAAACTTTTCAAAGTGACCTATCCCCGAACTATTGTTTATGTAAAGTAGACTCCATTACCTTTCCAACGGTATATCACAACCTCAATTTGGAGTTCGTATGCATTTTCTGTGAATTTCGGACGAAATAGGGCCTTTTCGCGAATACCGAAACCTCTGGGGGCCTAAACAGCATTATCTGGACGAGGGAGGAGCAGTGCCGCCGCAACACTGGCCCAGTGCCACCGCGGCACTCCCCTCCAGAACAGTGTATTTTTGTAATTTGTTTTGTGGTCCCATTTTGATTAATTAAAAACCAAAACGACATAGTTTTATGATTTCATATGTTTGGGACCAATGGGAATACTTCTAAAACCCCAAAACCACCCCAAGTTGGCCTATATAAACCCCCCATTGCTCTTCATTTTGGGGGAGTCAAATACAAGTTTAGAGAAAGTTTGGGAGAGAAAGTTGTAGAGATAAGGTTAGAGTAGAGAGAAAAGAAGCTTTCTTCTTTGATTTTCAAAACAAAAGTGAGTTCTAAACTTTGTTTTTACTACATTACTCCCATTTACTTCAACATTCAATACACCCAATCATCATTTTAGTGAGCATTTAAGAGAGTGGAAGCTTCTTCCATGTCCAATGTCATTACATATGAGTGAAACACCAACCTACAAGTTCAATACTTCATGAATATCATCTATTGATCATTATCTACTTGCTTGTTTATTCATTGTTTATCTCTTCTCACCTCATTTCTTCTTGATTTTCTTCATTTTACTTACTAGTTCATCATCATCTAAATGATGACATGAAGTTTGGGGTGAGTGAATCCTTATGGATAGTAGCTCTTGACCTCAAAAACATGTTTGATAGATGATGATCATAACTTCAATACCTCCAAGGTCTCCTTGAAGTGTATTGAAGTTATGCTCAAATAAAAATAAGTCTCTCCAACAATCTTGGAGGTTCTTGATGATGAGTTGAATGTTGGCATTTTAAGTGGTTGTAATCTTTATTGAGTATTGAAAATACACTTTCAAAACCTCTACTTCAAAACCCCCCTCAATCCCTCTCATTTTGATTTCAAGAAAGAAAACCTTATTTTCCCCAAAATCTTCAAAACAGTGAGTCAAAACAGTGAGTGAGCTGAGTTCAAAGATTTCTCTAGAACTCAATACTCAACATATAGATGCAAGGCCACTTGGAAAGTCTTCCTAACTCATTGGAGAACACCCATGATTTTTGGTTTGACTTGGAAGTACTTGAAAATGGTCCATTTGGACCAAAACATTCCTTCCAAACATTCTGCCTCTGCTGTCACAGCAGCTTGACTAACTTCCAACTTCTTTTTCAGAAATAGTTTCCATAAGGGGTGGTCCCAACGTATTTTTCCCTTAAACTTCAATGTCTTAGGGAACGTTCTGTATAAAATGGGCCTCTAGATCATTCGTTTTCATTTTCTAAAATTTTTCAACATTGCAGTCGACAGTACGGACTCTGTTTCTGAGTGACATCTGTTGTTCATATGATTTCTCTCAATATGTGATATTTATTAAAGATTGGCTTTTTGGGTAGTGTTCTAGACACAATAAGGAACATCTCCATAAAAAATCATGCATTGAAAGCATTCCTAACCCCTCTTTTCCATTTTTACAAGATCATGTTACTGTTCTGTCCACTATTCACAGCAAGCACATTTTAACTTTCATTCTTTGATTTGATGCTTATATGCCTTCCAAATTAGTTCATATCTTATGAAGTAGTTCATACTACATTTGTACATATCCCATATTTATTTCATCCATCCATTCATACACATTATAGACTTCTAAGTCATTCTAGGAATCCATGAACACAAAGCACACTACAACCTTGGCACATTCTAGATACATACATTGCATCCATGCAAGATTTGGGGCCTTCATGGCTCCTAATCTAAGAAGATTATAAGGAATGAACTTGATCACACGTTCATGCTTCCCCCGATCTAATCATCCTTTCTCATCCATCCCGGGGATTGAGAGGTCTTCTTTTCTCAAAGATTAACATGCATCATACTAGCTTGCTAAGCATATTTTGATTTCTTTGTTTATTTGTTTCAATAACAATTCATGTCCCCCATTAGATTAAGAAGTCTTGATTATTTGATACATGATTAGACGATTTTTTCTAGGTTTATTTGTGTGATCTTTCACTTTGCATTGTGTGATATTTGGCTTAGATCTTATGAATGATATCTTATCTTTAGATCTTCCACTTTCAAATTTTCTTATGTGATGTAATATACTATCATAGTATTATTTGTCGAACCAAACATAGTATAAGATGATTATTTGGATGCTAATTGAGGCCCGTCGAGAGACGGGGCGAGTTGAGGGTGTTTTTAGTCGTGACAAAGGCTCCTTCCTCTCTCGTACCGAAACCCCGAGCCAAGTTCTTTGGTTATGAAGGGCCGGTGCCCTTTATCCGTTTGGGTGAGTCAAATTAGGTTTCTTGGTTCCTTAAAGACCAAGTGGCGACTCTGTATCTGTTTTCAACAGACCTTCCTTTTCTTTATTTGATCCAAATCAAATTTCAAACAAGTTTCAAAAACCCAACAAAGCGGTGGAATCCCGGTATCCACAATCTGGCGACTCTGATGGGGATTTTTATTTTTAAAACAAAATAATACAGAGTTTGACTCATAAGAAGCATCCTTAAAATCATCTTTTTACTGTGTTTGGTTCACCGCATTGCACTCTTGCATTTCCCCCCCTTCGACTGTGTCTGAAACGCGGCGCTGACATTGTTCAGGTCTTGCTGTGCCAGGGCACAAGTCACCGTTGATACTGTACCTTCCAAGGTATATCAAAAAGAGTAAAAACCTCCGTACTGTCTCCCTGACGGTATATTGGAGCTCTCGTCAACGGACCCTCTTTGACTAAACCCAGCCTTTGCATATAGATTCCTGTAGAACCTTTCATAGGACTGTTCATTTATCTTTTCAGATAGGGCAATGTGATATAACTGCTGTATGCCCTGATGGGATTATCTGAGCGGTGTAGACGCTTATGTGGCATAGAACAGAACCTCTTTCTTATGATTCCAAAGGCAATCACTCACATGTGATTACATTGAGTTGACCTGCCTAGGCATTATGACAAGGATGTCTGCTCCATGCTCACAAAGATATACACCGCAAACCTTGTTTGTCGGTCCTAAGATATAGGAGTATGAAAACCTGCTAGACGGTATGATCACTACCACCCTATGGACCAATTTCTCCCAGAAACTCTGTCCAGATATCCCAGATATAACCATGTTAACCAGTTTCAGCCAAAAACTCTGTCCCGATATCCCAAATATAACCATATTAACCTGTTTCTCCCAGAAACTCTGTCCAGATATCCCAGATATAACCATGTTAACCAGTTTCACCCAGAAACTCTGTCCAGATATCCCAGATATAACCATGTTAACCAGTTTCACCCGGAAACTCTGTCCAGATATCCCAGATATAACCATGTTAACCAGTTTCACCCAGAAACTCTGTCCAGATATCCCAGATATAACCATGTTAACCAGTTTCTCCCAGAAACTCTGTCCAGATATCCCAGATATAACCATGTTAACCAGTTTCACCCAGAAACTCTGTCCCGATATCCCAGATATAACCATATTAACCTGTTTCTCCCAGAAACTCTGTCCAGATATCCCAGATATAACCATATTAACCTGTTTCTCCCAGAAACTCTGTCCAGATATCCCAGATATAACCACATTAACCTGTTTCTCCTAGAACTCTGTCTAAAATTACCCGAAGTATCCCAGAAATCCCCGTTATCCCTTGGTGGTCATACTGGAAAGTAAGGTTAGCACACTCTGTATGGTTAGGACCTCATTTGTTCAAACTGCTATCTGTTAGAAATAGAAGCATCATATAGATTAGGGCTTACATCCGCATGTTTGTCCCATTTGCATGCACCATTCCCCCTCAATCTGCACGCACTGTCTTGAGTCGGTCCACATCACTGTCTTTGTCTGTCTAAAGTCACCACTGTCGAGATCTAATCTAGTCCTCTCAAAATCTGTCAGGTCAGTATAGATTCCCAAGGTCAGCAGTCAGGGTCCTCTTCGTGGGTCAGGAGTTCGGATAATCGATTGATCAGAATCAGTCCGACAGCTTACTTCAGCATGATTAGGGAAGAGTTGGAAAACAAGGTTACTGAATTGGGAGCGGCCATAAGCCAGCAGTCCGACAGCCTAGCCCAAGTTCTGAAGTTCATAGAAGAACTGAAGCAGCAACAGCCACAACCTCCACCCGGGTTTCCACCACCAGGATTTGAACCTCCCCCGCATGAGAATAATAGGGAAGAAGACTGGTTTCAAGGGGTCCCACCGCTTACGTACGAGAAAAAGCTCCAAGAGAAAATGGACAAGGTAGACAAGCTAGAAAGCGTACTAAGAAAAAGCAAAGGGGTCGATGATTACATGCTAGACCTGGAAGGCCTCTTCGAGCCTGTTAAGCTGAAACTGCCAGAGAATTTCAAGATGCCTGCCATCGACCGTTTTGACAGAACTGGGAATCCGAAAAGTCATGTGAAGCTATGTATGAGTATCTTCCAGTCCATGGGTTGTACCCACGAACACATTGCGATGTTGTTCCCGCAAACTCTTGCAAAGTCCGCACTATCGTGGTTCCTAACCTTGGAAGCCTCCAAAACCCGGGCCTGGGAAGACATCGTTCGAGTCTTCGTCGATCATTACTCCTACAATCAAGAGCTGGATGTCACCATCAGGGATTTGGAAACAACCCGGCAAAACCACAATGAATCCTTCGCTGCATTTCTGAGCAGATGGAGGAATAAGGTAGCCCAGATGACCCACCGGCCGATTGAAAAAGAACAGGTAAGGATGCTCATCCGGAATCTGCAGCCCCTCTATCATGAGAAATTATTCTACCAGTCCATCTCCACCTTTGAGGAGTTGTTTGAAGTCGGAACCCGAATTGAAGACGCTATCAGAGAAGGAAAGATAAAAAAGGAAGAGCCCTCGAGTCAGTCTAGAAGGCCTAACTACTCCCGGAATCCCCCGGATGTCAATGCCCTTAGCAGCTTAGGCCGTACCAACCCTCTAGCCAGGCAAACCCCTCCAATCGCCCCTTCCAAAAAAAGCCCCCTCGCAACTTCACCAAGTTAGAAATCTCTCTCTCCTCAGCTTTAGACCGCCTCCTCAAAAAAGGCCATCTCCAACTACTCCAACCCCGAAACACCCCCCTCCCGCCAAACTGCGATATGTCCAAGCGGTGTACCTACCACCAAGCCCCGGGCCACAACACTGATGATTACGTGCACCTTCGCCATGACATTCAAGACCTTATTGACCAGAACATCATCGAGCCGCCACCAAAGCAGTCCCATATCACCCAAAATCCTCTACCAAACCACCAAAATGTCAACCTCATTGAGTCCAACCCCGTACCCTTCAACCCTGCTACTTATATCACCCCCCTAGGATAACCCTTGCCTTTTATTGACATCCCGGATTCTGTGGGAATTCATCTGATTGAAGGGGAGAATGACGAGTGGCAGCAACAACTAGACGATGAGCAAGACTTGTTCTTTCTGGAAGAGCACGATCTGGGGGTGGTAGAGCTCAAATGGTATGATCCCAATGATGAAAGTGATGCTTCTATCTGGGACGAGCCGGAGAAACCATATGTGGGAACGGATTGTGATTGGTTCAAAAAGGATGGGACTGTAGAAGGGCCTACTCTTGCTGAAATTGATCACCTGACTAGGTCAGGCCGTCACTACCAGCCTCTGCAGCCAACTACTGAAGCCATCGAGAAGGGTCCAGTTAAAGACAAGGGGAAGGGTAAGATTGATGAGATCATCAAAGAGGATAATGAATTGATAAAATAGCTGAAGAAAACCCAAGCACATCTCTCAATGTGGGACATCATGGTAACATCCTATAAGCATAGGCAAGCCGTGTTGAATGCCTTGGCTGGAATTGAAGTCCCCATCGACGCCGCGCTGGAGGACATGGTAGCTTTCTTGGGCGCGCTTACCCCCGACCCAATCATTACATTTTCTGATGAGGACCTGCCACCAGAGGGATCCGCACATAATAAGGCATTGTATATCACCGTGGGATATAAGGGACAACAGGTGCCATTTTGTCTAGTCGATACGGGCTCGGCCTTAAATGTCTGTGCCCTAAGGACTGCCACCGCCTTGGGGGTCAATGTCCTTGACATCACACCATCTGTGCAATCTGTGAGGGCCTATGACAACACCAGGAGAAATGTGATGGGAACCGTTTCTCTCCAAATCCGGGTAGGATCTTTGGTGAGCACCGAAGTCTTTCAGGTCATGGACATACCTGCCTCTTTCAACTTGCTGATCGGAAGGCCCTGGTTGCATGTCAACAAAGCCGTATCGTCCACTGTGCATCAAATGATCAAGTACATCCATGAGAAGGAAGTGAAAATCATCCTCGGTAATAGTTAGGGTAATGAAGCTTTCCCGAACTACGCTCCCATCTTTGAAATCCAAATAACTGAGTTAGAAGAAGGAGAAATTGGGGGATTCTTCATGGAAGAAGTCCACATGATCAATGATGAAGACAGGTTCCCTGAGATCCACTCTGCGATTGTCAACATCGTTCACAAAATGAACTACTTCCCTAGAATGGGATTGGGCCGACGCCAGCAAGGGATTCGAAAGTTCCCTCAGATCAAAGGACAGCAAGGTACTTTCGGGCTAGGATACAAGCCCATTGAAGAAGACATCGAGCTACAAAGGCCATGAAAGAAAAGGGTAAGGGGTCTCCCACCATACCGCAAGACCTTGAACGGACAATTCATCAAAGAGGGAGATGACTTCCCTTACTTCGGGTTCCCCGAACCCTGGATCCATCAAACCACTGGGAAAAGGCACCCCGGACTTGAAATCTTCGCTGACTGCGAGAGGCCTCCATATCAAGATCCATTCTATCCCGAAGAAATTGAGAAAACCCCAGAGGAAGACTGGTTGAAATACCTTGACACTGAAGCCATCGAGAAAATGTGGGAGGAATCCGCTGAGAAGAAGGAAGAAAAGAGAGCCAAGAGCCAAGATGATCAGATCAAGCCAACTGAGGAGGGTCTGAGCAACCAGGCTGTAGAGTCATCTGTCTGTGTCTCCCTATCCCCTATTCCCCCAGAGTCTGTACTGCTGATTATCGAGTATGTACCAGAGTCGGCTGCTGTAAGCCCACCACTGTCCAATGTAGTCACTTCACCTATCATGAATGAAATGAAAGGCGATTCTGCTTACTCCTCTGTGTTTAATACTTGTGAATGCACAGATCCCTCCGAGGATCTCCCAATTGAACTTAAGCAATTAATTGAAAAACCACCTGCTTATAAAATAATTGAAGATACTTTATCAGTTAACCTAGGTGAAACAGATAATCCCCAAATTGTGCAAATTGGCTCAACTCTTAATAAAGAAGAAAAAGAAAAATTAACCCTCTTGCTAAAGGAATTCAAAGATTTTTTTGCTTGGTCTTACGAAGACATGCCTGGGGTCGATCCCGACATTGTCCAACATCATATTCCCCTCCTCCCTAATTCTAAACATGTCAAGCAGAAACTGAGGCGCATGAGGCCGGAGTGGGCACTCAAGGTTAAGGAAGAAGTGGAGAAGCAATTCAAGGCAGGATTCATCATTGTCACCGAATATCCGGAATGGGTTGCCAATATCGTGCCAGTCCTGAAGAAGGATGGAAAAGTTCGTGTGTGCGTCGACTTCCGTGATCTAAACAAGGCCAGTCCCAAGGATGACTTCCCGCTTCCCCACATTGACGTTTTGGTAGATAACACCGCAGGACATGGGCTACTATCATTCATGGATGGTTTCTCAGGGTATAATCAGATTCTTATGGCACCAGAAGATCGGGAAAAGACGACATTCACCACCCCTTGGGGAACCTACTGTTATAGAGTAATGCCTTTCGGACTCAAGAATGCTGGGGCAACCTACCAAAGAGCTGCCACCACTCTACTGCATGACATGATTCACAAGGAAGTAGAAGTTTACGTAGACGACATGATCGTGAAGTCCAAGGATAGAGAAGGACACCTAGTGGCACTGGAAAAGTTTTTTGAAAGGTTGCGTAAGTACAAGATGAGGTTGAATCCAAAGAAATGTACTTTCAGTGTGACCTCCGATAAACTCTTGGGTTTCCTCATCACACAAAGGGGGATAGAGGTGGATCCCTCCAAGATCAAGGCAATCCTAGAAATGACACCACCACGGAATGAAAAAGAGGTAAGGGGGTTCCTCGGAAGAATCCAATTCATCAGCCGCTTCATTTCCAAACTCACAACTACGTGCGATCCTCTATTCCGATTGTTGAGAAAAGGGGAGAAGTTCCAATGGGATGACCAATGCCAAGCCGCTTTCGACAAAATAAAAGCTTACCTTCAAAATCCGCCTGTCCTTTCACCACCAACGCCTCATAAGCCATTATTTCTTTACCTATCTGTCTCCGAAAATGCCATGGGTTGCATGCTGGCCCAAGAAAGAGAAGAAAGCCACTCCGAAAAAGCCATATATTACCTCAGCAAGAGGATGACTGGGTATGAGCTCAACTACTCTACCCTCGAAAAAACGTGTTGGGCCTTGGTTTGGTGCACCCGCCGACTGAGACACTACATGCTGGCCTTCCCGATTGTGCTCATATCCCGCATGGATCCTCTAAAATACCTCCTCGAAAAACCTGCCCTGACCGGTCGTATATCCTGTTGGTTACTTCTACTATCCGAATTCGATATCAAGTATGTTACAAGCAAATCGGTAAAAGGGAGAACCGTGGCTGAGCATCTTGCGGAACACGCCATTGACTCCGAAGAAAGTGGAGACTTCCCATTCCCGGACGAAAATATCATGGAAATCAAGGAAGAACAATGGAAGTTGTACTTTGATGGAGTAGCCAACATGAAAGGCTACGGGGTAGGAATAATCCTAGTATCACCAAACGGGGACCACACCCCACTAGCAGTCAAGCTCAATTATAACTCCACCAACAACACTGCTGAATATGAAGCGTGCATTATGGGGATGGAAGCAGCCATAGAATTGAGAATTCAAAAGCTAGATGTCTTCGGAGATTCGAATCTCATCGTGTCACAAGCCAGAGGGGAATGGAAGGTGAAGGAAGAGAGGTTGAAGCCCTACCATGACCATCTCGATGGACTCAAGAAGCACTTTAAGAGCATAATGTTCTTCTACTTGCCTAGGGAAGAGAACCAGCTAGCTGATTCGTTGGCTACCTTAGCCTCCATGATCAAAATTCCTGTGGGAGTCAGGATGATGCCTTTGGTAATTGAGCAAAGGTACGAGCCTTCGTTCAACATGATCGCCACAATCGAAGCAGAAGAGAATGAAACACTGTGGTATCAGGATGTCTGGAACTTCATAGAAAATGGAATGTACCCCCAAGAATCTACTGAAAAAGACAAAAGGGCCATTCAAAGATTCGCAGCGCAATTCATCATTTGCGGTGGGAAACTGCTGAAGAAAGGATACAACGGTCACAACCTGACTTGCTTGTTTGGGAAAAGCTCTAGAAGAATGATGGAGAAATACACGAGGGGGTATGCGGCCCGCACATGAACGGCCACATGCTGGCCAAGAAAATCGTAAGACAAGGGTACTACTGGACAACATTGGAGAAAAATTATTGCGAATACGTGAGAAAGTGTCACAAGTGCCAGATCCATGTAAACATGATGCATGTACCATCATCCCTTCTATACAGCATGACCTCACCTTGGCCATTCTCCACCTGGGGAATCGATATTATCGGTGAAATCATTCCGAAAGCTTCAAATGGAAATCGGTACATTCTGGTGGCCATAGACTACTTCACAAAATGGGTAGAAGCTGCATCCTACACCAAGTTAGGAGCCAAGGAAGTGGCCAAATTCATCAAGAGAAATCTCATCTGCCGTTATGGAGTTCCCCATGAGATTATTTCGGATAACGAAAGTCATTTCAAAGCAGAAGTTAGGGATCTATTCGAGGAATACAAAATCACTTATCATAAGTCATCACCATACAGACCGCAAACTAATGGGGCGGTCGAGGCTGCAAACAAGAATGTTAAGGCCATACTGCAGAAATCAGCCGATACTTACAAAGACTGGCATGAAAAGCTACCGTTCGCACTTTGGGGATACAGAACCTCGATAAGGACGTCCACAGAAGCAACTCCTTACTCACTAGTGTATGGGATGGAAGCGGTACTTCCGGTCGAGATAGAATTACCGTCTCTACGCGTGATGGCAGAGTGTGAAATTTCGAAATCAGATTGGTTGAGGGAAAGGTATGAAGAATTGGCCCTCATAGATGAAAAGCGCCTAGCGGCAGTCGACCATGTTCGAATCTATCAAAAGAGGATAGCCCGTGCTTTCAACAAAAAGGTTCATCCGAGGAGGATTGTCAAGGGTGACCTTGTCCTTAAGAAGTTGCGAGCTCCGATCTTCGATCCCCGTGGGAAGTTTAAACCTAAGTGGGTCGGCCCTTACATCGTTAAGACTGTTCTTTCCGGAGGAGCAACTTATCTCATGGACCTCGATGGTGTTGAATTCAAAGAACCAATCAACATGGATCGTCTCAAAAAGCACTATGCTTGACTATTCAATAGCCTTTTCTTTCAAGCTTTGCCCTGAACTACGCTCGACCTGATTCCCGCTCGGGGATACGTAGGCAACCACATCGGTTCGGTCGCTCCACCAACAAAAATAACCATTTTCTTTCAAGCTTTGGCCTGAACTACGCTCGACCTGATTCCCGCTCGGGGATACGTAGGCAACCACAACGGTTCGGTCACCCCACCTACCTAAAATCAACTCGCTTCTTTCCGACCATGGCCCGAACTACGTTGGACCTGATCCCCGCTCGGGGGTACGTAGGCAGACTTTCAAAAAAAAAAGGGATGGCTCGCTAGGTTGAAAATCCGAAAGGACGCCTAGGCAAAAGTTAGAGTTAAATCCAAAGTGAGCAATAACAAATGAGAGAAAAGAGCTCGCTAGGTCACCTAACTGGTGCCTAGGCAAAAGTTATGAGCATTTGAGAGAATAAAGTTGCGGTCCTTACCATAACCCAGAAGTCACCCTCCACACTAGGGGCAAACTTTGGCCACTCGCCTCGTTTGCCTGAACCTCTTCTAAACTAGGGGCAAACATCGGTCATCTACCTCGTTTGCCTCACAAACATACATATCCCAAACTAGGGGCAAACTTCGGCTACCCGCCTCGTTTGCCTCTAATCGTCCTAGCAAGTACCAAAAGCAACATCTAATTGAAATCTCGATTACAAAATGTTTTTAAAGCTAAAATGCATAGAATGAGATTCCCAAAGTAACCAAGGTTCACCGATAAACAAACGCTGAATATTACATAAGCAGGAAAGATAAAAAAAAATAAAAAGTCTTTCGAAAAACAATCACACATGTTCAAAGACACTGGGAGGAATGAGCAGAATCAGTCAGGACTAGTTTTATCTTTGTGTCTTTTATTTCTTCAAAGGTCTTTAGAAATAGGCCCTTGCTCGGCCGGCCCAGCCCCTGATGAAAGCAGCAATGGTAGTGGCTCTGACTCTGGAAGCAAAGACCCTCTCAGTAAACCCCCGGGGGACCTCTTGAACATGCCCATACTGTCTGGCCAATCGACGAGGATGATAGAAGGAGGTCTCTCTCAGTCCCATCAGCCACACCCTCTGGGAATCCCCAAGACTAGTGGTCACAGCATAAAGGCCCCAACGCCTCACGATCCAGCAAATGTCAGCCTCAGATAAGGCGCCCATCATACCCACCCAATCAGCAGAAGCAAAATGAGTATGAAGCACAGCTCTGCGAAAATAAACTGGCGGCACATTACCGGTCTATAACTAGAGACGCTCGTAGAGCCAAGCCTGTAACACCAAAGGCGCCCCAGAAAGTAGAAGCATTCCCTGACTTGAAGCGCGATCCAAACCATTCAGGGTCTCGGCCAAAACCATGTCCATGGGGTTCTTACCTGCCTTCAGTCCGAGACATACATGCACTAAGTCGCTAGAAGCACTCGAGAATAAGAAGTGTGAAGTCATACACAGAATCAGAGCAGCCCCACGAGTAGCATCATACACGCTGGGATTCCCAGGACTGGCATATCGAGCAATTATGGAAGCAATGTCAAGAACCTCACCTTGAAGCAGCCGGCGGGAAATAGTGATGGAACAATTCAGATATTCAGCCAAGCCTCGCGTAGGACTGAGGGTATCAGTAGAAGGGAGAATCAGGTCCAAATCAGAATCATAGCCAAGGATGGCACAGAACTCCTTAAACAAGGGGCATATCTCCAAGCCATTGAAATTGAAAACATGGTTCACCGGGTCCCAGTGAGCAATAGCAGCGCGCAAGAACTCAGTGTTTAGAGTCATCTGGAAAAGAGAGAATAGCTCGGTCAAGCCGTAGCTAAAGAGGTTGATCTGCTCCACACCATCTGTGATGTTCAGCCAAGCCGTGAGTTGAGCGGGATCATATAAAGCCATGTTTTTGGTCGCGGCTCTAGGAAGATTCGAAATTTCAGCAGCACCTCCCCGTTTCATGGACTATCCCACCTGCAAGGCAAAAACACTCACTATTACAAAACTGCCCATCGTAGTAACACCCAACAATCACAGCGCACATGTATCATCATCAACTAAAACAAGCACACAACCGCGCCTCCAAACCGGAAGCTATCCGGTCTAAAAGGCAAAACATCATAATAATTTGTCAAAGGTCACAAAATGTTCCACACATCATCCTACACTGTCCAAATAGTCACATCACCAGTACAACCCGATCGAAAACATAAAAAGAAAATAGAATAAAATTCCCGCTTGGGGGGGGGCCTCAGTCCTCCTCTTCTTCGTCCTCTGTCGGACCGCCCGGAGTGTATATCGGCGACGGTCTCCTCCTACCACCTCTGCACCTTGAACCAGTTCTCGATGAGCCAGCACCACCTCCACGGTACTGCACACACAAATAAAATGAAGGCAATCAGTAAGGGAACAACAAAAAGTACAAAAACAGAGTCAAGTCAGAGACTTACCAAAGACGTCATCTGATTGGCGGCAAATTGCCGCATGCCATCCATTTGTCAAAGGGTAAAATCCAGGATTAGGACCTCATAACCTCAAGGAGTGCAAAAATAAAGGACATACTCGGTGGTCTCGTGTGAGGACCAAGGACCGAAGGCTAGCCGCCAAGGCGTGGCCCTCCTCAGCGTAACTCCAAGGAACGTTGTGGACGCCCGCTGGCTGAGTAGGGTACCCGCATATGACTCGTGGCACCTCCATCACTTGGGGAGTGCCATTAGCACCTAGAACGTTGATGGTCCAATCCCAAGGAGGGATAGGATCAGTAGCCGAAGGAGCCTGTCTTCTGTACATCTCGCGGAGCTATAGGCACAAAACAAGTTAAGAAAAGAAAAATCAAAAAACATAGAAAATGGATAAAAACAAAAACATAAAACTCACCTCCAGGAGTGGGAAGTTGGGAATCAGGAAACGACCACGGTAAACCTCGTAACCGGTCTCGGAGAGAAAATGGTCCCAAACATTGGTGCCAGCCAAGGCCGCCAGCAGAGCATCACCAGAAAGGTCACTAGCATCCATCGTAGGGGGATTATGAGGGACCCGATACGTGGAACCACCAACCACCTACCGAGACACTCGCTCACCAAGGAACCACTGCCTGCACTCGGTACTCTCCATCAAAAGTTGAAAAGAGGAAAGAGGTTTGACCGCTTGTATCTCCTCAGGGGTGGCATAGGCAACGCGCTCCCAAGGCGTCTAATCGACATTAGTAGCCGTCAGTCCGGTTAGGAAGTTTCTGAGCAAAACAATCCAATGGGCCCCACTCTTCAGCCCGACAACATCCCTCCGCCATCTCAAGCCTCGTGGGAACAAAGGTACAGGAGCCATGCCATCCTCGTCTTCGCCTGATTCATCCGCAGGGGAGGGAGCCAACATCTTCAGGTACTCAAAGCTCCAAAGCTGCACAGACAAAGGAGAAAATCAAAAAAAGTACAGAAACTAAAATGGCAGAATATAAAACAAGATGCAGCAGATACCTCCCAAGCTCGCCAAAATCCCCCTGTCGATTTAACATCACCACGGGAAACCTCACCCATGTGCTTGTAAAGATGGGCCAAGGCGGCACCGCCCCAGTCGTAAGAAGGGATCTCATCGATGGTCGCTAGGCAAGAAAGAAGTCTCAAGTTCACCCGGTCGTTCCGCGTCGCAAAGATCGAGCAGCCGAGGACATACAGAAGATACACCCTCAAAAGTTGGGAATTGTTCAGGTTATGATTCCCTCTGCTATAAGCCCGGTAAAGCCAGCCACAAGGAAACCAGTGCCTCTCCAAATTGGGGGGAACAGCCCCAATCAACATCTCTACAGCCTCAGGGTCGATCTCATAGAAATAATCCAGAATCAGGCGCTTCTCGCCTACCCTCAAACCAGTAATCATAGAGAAGTCGAAGGGCGTCATGGTCATCTCGCCGAACGGCAGGTGGAAAGTATTGGTGGTGTCCCACCACCTCTCAGGCAAAGCATAAAAGTGTGCCAAATCATTGCTGCTCTTCGAAACCAGACGGACAAAGCCCCCGAACTCGGCGTCATCGACCATCATCTTGACAGTGGGCGAGAGTTGAGTATACCACAGGAAAGCATGAGCGAGGCTACCGTGGCCCTTCAGTGCTACTTCTGGCACCTGCACATACCAGAGACGACAAAAGCAATGCACAAAATCACTATTCACGATCCGAGGTCCAAATTCGCAAAATCAACATTTGAGCACAAATCGAACTTCTAACGATCTCTAAGTGCACACTACGGCTCACAAAACTAGCACAATATATGGAAATAGTCCTAAAATGTCAATGGTTTCACATACCAAGCTCGCTAGAGCCGCGGCCGAAAGATGATGTTGGGGGTCCCGTAAAATCAAGTCCGGGGTTTGCATCTCGGCTTTCATCCGTTCCTTGGCCTTCTTAGACGGCCTCCTCGAGCTCGAAGCCATGGATCTACAAGGAAAATGGAAGTCAAAATTAAACTTTCTTCTTGCAATATTGAGCAAACCAAAACACCAATTAAAACTCCAACTACAGGGTAGGATTACTCACCTGAGCGCGCACAAGCTGCGTTTTGGCAATTTTTGGCTCCAAAAACACCCAAAATGGCCAAGAATGAGCTTCAAAAGCTCAAAAACCCGAGATATACAAAGATGGAGTCCGGCCACCCAGTGCCGCCGCGGCACTGGCCAATTGCCGCCATGGTAGTGGCCCAGTGCCGCCGCGGCACTGCTCCTCGCGGGCCCCGCTTTGCTCCGTTTCACTCCGTTTTGCTCCGTTTTGACCTATTTTGGCCTTTTTCAGCCTATTTTTGGCCCCGATCAGCCCTAGTGGCCCATTCCGGTCAAGATTTGTCAGGTTTTATCCCAAGCAGGCTAAAAGTTGTCAGAACTACCTCCAACAGGCAGAAATTGGGAAAAATTGACTCCCGAGGACCCTAATCGGCTATTTCAGAACAATCGTCGTAAAATTTGATCAAACACGAGAGTTGACACAACTAAAAAGTTGTGCGCTCTTGTGCAACACCCAAGTGTAGGTGATCGTGCAAGTAATACTGGATAAGTCCAGGTCGATCCCACAGGGAAGGAATAGGAAGAATGTCTACTAAGTTAAAACCTAAAACAAAAGAAAAGGAAATAAGAATATAGAAGTGAAGGTTCTAAGAATCCTAATTAATTAGAGTAAACTAACTAATAAACTAAAGTATAAAGAAACATAACTAATTAAACAGATGAACTAAAGGTGTTGGAAACACGTGAATCCACAATGATCCTAACCATCTACCATGCACATTCATTAACGTTCTATGGAGTTCATTCCTCTTCAGCATTCCGTATTTTTCTAAAGATAAAGACTCAGTAGCCCTTTCATGACCGGGACTACATCATCACATTTGAGTAAAATACATGAAAGACGGTTTAAAACAATGGTTATTACTTGCACTCTAAATGGTTTTAGCATTCAAAGTGGTTTTCAAAAGTCATTGAAGAAAAGGCCTTAAGGCTTTAAGTTCTAAAAACTGTTGTGACAAACTGAGCTTATTGGGACAATTTGATGACAGATTTCTAAAACAGAAAGTCATGGAATACTTAAAAGAATCATCTCAAGATTTAACATGTTCGATCGATCGAAGCGCTCTCGATCGATCGGACAGTCATCCTTCAATCGATCGAAATGCCTTCGATCGCTTGACTGTGGCCCTGGTTCGATCGATCGAAATACCTTCGATCGATCGAGCCCAAGGTTTCTAAAGGTTGCATGGCAGAGGTTGGGAATCAATGTTTCATCACATATTCCCAACGTCTAAACTACGGAAACATAATAAAACTATTACAGAAATAGTAAAACAAGACAATCATCAACATCTAAACTAATAAACAATCAAACAGAGGGAAAAGAGAAGAAAAACCTGTAAATAATCTGAAATAAACTTGTAAATAACTTGGAATACAGTTGAATCATCAATAATCTTCAATGAATCAATGGAAAAGATGAAAAATAACATGAATCTAACCTAAACTACTCCTAATCTAACCCTAAAACTACCCTAAACTGCTGTTTTTCGTGTTCTGGAGCGTCCCCCCTTCGTCTGGCATCAAAACGACGTATATATAGGGTTCCCACAGAGTTTACGCAACTTTTGGGTGAAAATAAGGTTCGATCAATCGAGCTCAGTTCGATCGATCGAAGGTTCGATCGATTGAACTCTCTTCAATCGCTTGAACTCTCTGATTTTGACAGCTCTGCACACCGATGGGAGAATGGCCATAACTTTTTACTCGGACCTCGAATTGACCTCCCGTTTGCGGCCACACGACCGTAACTCAAAGATCTACATTTATATCTCTAGGAAAATCTTCCAAATCTGAAGTCATCATTGTCAAAATTGGCATTTTCCCAGCTGCTTCTGTTGTTCCATCCACCAGAATCACTTTCTATGCAATGTTTGCTTTCCATGACCTGTAAAATAGTGTAAAAACACATGTTTGAGTCTCAACATCATAGAAAACACTTAATCATTGATATGCATCTAAATATAGGGACTTGGGGATAAAAGTATGCATAAAAGACTATGAAATACGCTATGAATAAGCATTTTTCACATTTAATCACACCCCCCAACTAGCTCGTTGCTAGTCCCTAGCAATGAAGCGAACTACAGCAGTGTTTATTTAAACTCTAAGAATTGAAAACAAAATAAAGTAAAAATCCTAACTCACTTTCGCAGGAATCGCGATTGCATTTAGCATATGCAACAAGCCTTTAAACCTCTAGGTTACCCCTAGTGGACGAGTGTTGTCTCGTGAGGGTTTGCAGTGAATCTACCCACAAAATTCATGTTTAAGGCAATGGTTCTCATTTAAATGTGAAATTTCAAGAAATTTTCCTCTCATTAACAATGTGGTTAAGCTCAACAATCTTATGAAACTCTCTAGTATGCCATAGCCATGCAACACACATTATAGTTAATCTACTATCAAAGTCATTAGAATGTTCCATACCTATTAATCTTCAAGTGTGTGTGTGAATGGACAACCAAAATACAAAACTTTAATTTCAAAGCTTGCATAACCTAAGATACTATCAAGACGTTCATTTTGACTCAACTCTCACCGGGATTACACTCTTAAGATGAAATCACTCTGAATTGGGTGTAATAATTATCACTCATGATATGGAAGCTGTAAAGAGTAATTGTAAATGGAATCTAATGCTTCTCATATCTAAATAGAAAAAACGGACATTTTAGTGCATAAAGTCTCATGAAAGGATACCTTTCACTAGAAGAGCGAGATACCGCGGAGAACTCTCTCATTACCTTAACTTCAAATCCAATTTACCTAGCATCATTAGGACTTTGAAAAAGAGGAATTCGATTAAGAAGAAAGAGATTCGTGATATTCAATTGGGTCAAAGGATGTGATTGGAATGTCTACTACATTTTTTTTTTTTAAACTTCCCCCACATCTCCAATCTCTCTCTTTTCTTCTTCTCTTCTTTTTTTCTTTTATTTTTCACACTCTTCTTTTTATTTTTTTTTTCTTTTGTAACAACCATTGGCACTTTTTTTTTTTCTTTTCATGCTTTCTTTTTCTTTTTTTTTCTTTTCTTTTTGCCAACTTTCCCTTATTCACACAACCAAACTTCTTGTCAAGATAACACATTCCAATCACTCCTAAATGAAGAATTGAAGCTTGAACTCCTAATTTGGAGTTAGGTATAGACTTTAGGATTATGTAGACAAGGTAAATATGATAAGCTCAAAAGGTGAAGTAAAGGAATATCATGGAGGTAGGCCAAGGCTATATTATCCATATATGGTCAAAAGATGGCCTAAATCATCTTCTAAGTTAATAGGATTATTCATTTCAGTAAATTCAAGAGCTCTAAAGTTGGTAAATCCTGAACGTTCTCTTTTAGTGATCAGTCAAAATGAAGAAGAAAAATGAGACTTTCAACGAATTAATACGCTTTTTTAAAAAGTAAGAGTAATTTTATAAAACCCTCAAAAACAAAGAATGGCACAAAAGCTCACTTGGGTTCTTAGTCTCCACTACAGTCTCTCAAGACACCTAATCTATGCTTACTAATCCATTTTAGCTATGTACAAAGTTGTCACAACGTGCTCAAAGTTGTTTGAAGATTAAAAAACATAGAACATACTATAACTAAGATAGTAAACAAACTACCATAGTATATCACATACTAATAACATACAGAAAATAACACTAATGCATCATAACTAACTACATTAACTAAGAGAGAAATACAAGAACCATTTTATTATCTTTAAAAAAAAAAAAAAAAATTTTAAAATTTTTGCAGATTTTAATTTACTGAGTTACATGTTGCTAAACAGGTATATGACACTAAAGTACAACAAAAAGATATGAGGCATGCAATGACTCACTCCCCCCCAACTAAAACTAGACATTGTCCTCAATGTTCTAAACTAAACACATGGACATGTAAAGTAAAGCGAGGGAAGGAAGGATTTTACCTCGAAGCGTTAATATCCATTTTTTTCAAGCTACCTGCAAGATCATTAGTAGCAACAAGGAAACATAGATACAACTACTCAGTAAATAAATTCGGTTAATCAAGATTTTTATCATAGATTAACAACCGAAATTTTTGAGGATCTTCCCAATAAAATAATTGAACAGTGAGAAGAATGTTGGGATCCTCATAAAAATGCAACTCCCCCCAACTAATGTCAGGCTCAAGGTCAGAGGAGATGATGCAAAACCTATGGCTCCCAAATTTTTTTGGGACAGTTATAAAAGGAATACCACACTTTTTAGGAATTATATGCAAGAAACGATCTTTGGTGTTGGTATTTCCTATAACAGCCTCTATTTTAATACTAAAAACAGGGGGAGGCCATGGTTCAATAAAAGGGGCAGGGTCGAAGTGATGTTCTAATGAAGCTTCACCACCCTCCGCTTGTCCTAGAACAAAATCTATGGAGATATAATAATAGGAATTGAATTTCTGTTCTATGCACATGGTTTTGGACTGGACTTGGATAAAGCTATCTATTTGGGCCTCAATGTCATAATCACTCAAGAAGGTCAAGCAGTCTAGAAGATTACAAGCTTCTTGTTGAATTTTAAGATCATCTAAAGTGGGCCCAATATTTTCCAAGTCTTCTCTCAAAGAATTTTGAAAGTTAAAATTTTGTGAAGAACATGTGCTAGTATCCTTACCATCCTCTTCCACAACACATTCTGTTTGTTCACGAATGGGGTACACATAACATTCAAGCTCAGGACGAGAGCTTTGATTGATAGAGAGGATAGGTGATGGGCAACTTGGTGACACCACCTCTTCGGCCGAGAGAGGTGAGGGTGCATGAATATCACATGAATCTAAATCGAATTGAAAATTTTCAATAACGTCCTCCCTAGGGTCACTATCAAAGGTAGGGGTAGAGTCAACATGGGACTCATCCTTTCCTAATTGCGTGCAATCACCTAAACTCTCGTCATCTTTTAAAACCTCATTCTCATCCTTGTAACTCTCCTCACTATATATGTCATCTATTGAGGTGCTCTGGACAAAGAGATTGTGCAGTTTTATCCAGGCAGTGAAGGAGTTGATGTCTGGGGTTGTATGTTGAGGAGAAGATGGTTCTATAACTTCATGCTCAATGGTTTGGTTTTGGAGTTCTTGTTGGGTTATCACTTTCTCAAATGAGTTGTTAACCTCACTCGGTATGAACCCATCATTGTCCTCTAATTCCATTCCATTGTTAGTGTCTTGAAATTCAGGTTGTAGCGTTGAAGGACTGGTATAGTCTTCTAAAGGTTGGCTATCAAATGCTTGTTGATATCTAGCTCCTAATTTATCAATTGCACTCTCTAGCCTTTTCATTTAACTAAGCAGCAATTCTAACATACCATTATCCTCAACTTGGTTATTCTCCTCATTATAACTATATGAAGTTTTACCCCATTGTTGTTGGTAATAGTCCCCTTCCCATTGTGTTTGTGTGCAAGACTCCCCAGAAGGAAAGTCTTGGTGCATTTGGTAATCGTGGGAACTACTACTATATCCTACACTATCATTTTGGTTATATCCCCATTGCGATTGATAGAACTCTCCAGGTGGAGGTTCTTGATACGTTTGATAACATGGGGGACTAACACGATGGTTTTTCCATTGTGGTGATTGGTAGCACTCAGGTTGATAATGTGCATCATATGTGGGTGCTTGCCAACTCGGGGTATAGTTCTCATTACCTAATGTGTACCCATTCGTGGTATTTGTGTTGTATGGAGGGTAATATGGATAAGACATGTTTACCCAAAATATTTAAACAAAAGAAAAAAAAATTTTCTTGTGAGAGAAAAAGTCCAATGATTTTTTTTTTTTTTTAAGTAAAAGAAGAAAAATGGAAAAACTTAGTAAAATCCTAACCTAGTTGCCTTCCCCGGCAACGGCACCAAAAACTTGACACGACTAAAAAGTTGTGCGCTCTTGTGCAACACCCAAGTGTAGGTGATCGTGCAAGTAATACTGGATAAGTCCAGGTCGATCCCACAGGGAAGGAATAGGAAGAATGTCTACTAAGTTAAAACCTAAAACAAAAGAAAAGGAAATAAGAATATAGAAGTGAAGGTTCTACGAATCCTAATTAATTAGAGTAAACTAATTAATAAACTAAAGTATAAAGAAACATAACTAATTAAACAGATGAACTAAAGGTGTTGGAAACACGTGAATCCACATTGATCCTAACCATCTACCATGCACATTCATTAACGTTCTATGGAGTTCATTCCTCTTCAGCATTCCGTATTTTTCTAAAGATAAAGACTCAGTAGCCCTTTCATGACCGGGACTACATCATCACATTTGAGTAAAATACATAAAAGACGGTTTAAAACAATGGTTATTACTTGCACTCTAAATGGTTTTAGCATTCAAAGTGGTTTTCAAAAGTCATTGAAGAAAAGGCCTTAAGGCTTTAAGTTCTAAAAACTGTTGTGACAAACTGAGCTTATTGGGACAATTTGATGACAGATTTCTAAAACAGAAAGTCATGGAATACTTAAAAGAATCATCTCAAGATTTAACATGTTCGATCGATCGAAGCGCTCTCGATCGATCGGACAGTCATCCTTCAATCGATCGAAATGCCTTCGATCGCTTGACTGTGGCCCTGGTTCGATCGATCGAAATACCTTCGATCGATCGAGCCCAAGGTTTCTAAAGGTTGCATGGCAGAGGTTGGGAATCAATGTTTCATCACATATTCCCAACGTCTAAACTACGGAAACATAATAAAACTATTACAGAAATAGTAAAACAAGACAATCATCAACATCTAAACTAATAAACAATCAAACAGAGGGAAAGGAGAAGAAAAACCTGTAAATAATCTGAAATAAACTTGTAAATAACTTGGAATATAGTTGAATCATCAATAATCTTCAATGAATCAATGGAAAAGATGAAAAATAACATGAATCTAACCTAAACTACTCCTAATCTAACCCTAAAACTACCCTAAACTGCTGTTTTTCGTGTTCTGGAGCGTCCCCCCTTCGTCTGGCGTCAAAACGACGTATATATAGGGTTCCCACAGAGTTTACGCAACTTTTGGGTGAAAATAAGGTTCGATCAATCGAGCTCAGTTCGATCGATCGAAGGTTCGATCGATTGAACTCTCTTCAATCGCTTGAACTCTCTGATTTTGACAGCTCTGCACACCGATGGGAGAATGGCCATAACCTTTTACTCAGACCTCGGATTGACCTCCTGTTTGCGGCCACGCGACCGTAACTCAAAGATCTACATTTTATATCTCTGGGAAAATCTTCCAAATCTGAAGTCATCATTGTCAAAATTGGCATTTTCCCAGCTGCTTCTGTTGTTCCATCCACCAGAATCACTTTCTATGCAATGTTTGCTTTCCATGACCTGTAAAATAGTGTAAAAACACATGTTTGAGTCTCAACATCATAGAAAACACTTAATCATTGATATGCATCTAAATATAGGGACTTGGGGATAAAAGTATGCATAAAAGACTATGAAATACGCTATGAATATGCATTTTTCACATTTAATCAAGAGTTCCGAGAACGAATCCTGGATTCTGGCCAAGGCACCAAAAAATAGAAAAGAGATTCCCCGAGAACCCCGCATCATCCCCCGAGGACAGAAGCAGAAAGATACCGGCCCCCGGAGGCCCCGACAGGCTCTCTTCGATTGAGCACCGCAAGATTTGATCAACCGTGAGAGATTCAGAGTTGGGTCATGGTTTCCGATCAAGAAAAGAGATTCCCCGAGAACCCCGCATCATCCCCCGAGGACAGAAGTAGAAAGATACCGGCCCCCGGAGACCCCGACATGCTTTCTTGGATTGAGCACCGCAAGATTTGATCAACCGTGAGAGATTCAGAGTTGGGTCCTAGTTTCCGATCAAGAAAAGAGATTCCCCGAGAACCCCGCATCATCCCTCGAGGATAGAAGCAGAAAGATACAGGCCCCCGAAGGCCCCGACATGCTCTCTTGGATTGAGCACCGCAAGATTTGATCAACCGGGAGAGATTTAGAGTTGGGTCCTGGTTTCCGATCAAGAAAAGAGATTCCCCGAGAACCCCGCATCATCCCCCGAGGACAGAAGCAGAAAGATACCGGCCCCCGGAGGCCCCGACAGGCTCTCTTGGATTGAGCACCGCAAGATTTGATCAACCGGGAGAGATTCAGAGTTGGGTCCTAGTTTCTGATCAAGAAAAGAGATTCCCCGAGAACCCCGCATCATCCCCCGAGGACAGAAGCAGAAAGATACAGGCTCCTGGAGGCCCCGACCGACCCGCAAGATTTGATCAAGAGAAGTAGTTGAGATCCCAGAAAGAGTCGCTTCATCCCCAGCAGATTCAGATTAATCCTCAGCGGATTCGTACACCGTCAGTTCAATCACAGTAGTCCATTGTCGGCTCATCATCTCGATTCAAACATCGTCGGTTCATTAGTCATCATCGCTCTAATTCAAAATATGCCATGGGGCTTCCATGTTCATCGCGTGACATCTCAGGATTTCATGATCATCCCTTGACTTCCGTGTCCGTCTCTTGACTTCCAGGGCTCTCGTGTCCGTCAGTTGTTTGCCAAAAGGCATCTTTGATTATAGTCCTCTGAGACCCCATACCCAATTACGTTCTCTTACGAAGCACACTTCCCAAAATTTAGAAGTTTTCCCCTGGACTCAGAGCCTTCTAAAATCTTGGTATCCCTATTTGGGTCAATAACTGCATCATAGTCAGAAGCACCAGCACGACACCAGCCCACTCGGAGTGGCGCACCCTACAGCATACTGCGATCATACAATAGGCATAATAGGATTCATAACACAACTCGTATCACATCCACGCATTGCATACCATCCTCATAGCATAGCATCCGCTTGGTTGTTGCGTGTGTACATGTGTGATTCATTCCTCTGCGCCCCAAACTACGTCCTGGTCTGATTCCCCTTGGCATACGTGGGTAGCTCACGCAGAGCACGACCAGCACTAGCTTCAGCATCATTGCATCTTTTGCAACGCTTTTTATCCTAAATCTATAGCCTCCAAAAGTCTTGTCTCTTTAAAACTTTGGCACTCGCTTGCGACATGCGTTACCTCGCAAGTTCCTGCCAAAGAGGGGGAAACTGTAGACACCCCATTTTGTCGGCTATCATATTTAGGAGACCCATAGCTTTGTTGTTCACAATGATCGTAAAAGACCCAAAAGGACTCCTGGAAGTCAGCTCTATCTCTCAGAATGCTCAGATTGACCAAAATGCCCCTGAAAGCCCAAAGACTCCCAAATTTGGTCCTGAAGTTATGAAAACGTGCTATGTCGTAAGAAAAATGATAAAATGAGTTTTTAAGTAAAACCGGAAGAAATCGTCAGCTCCCAGAGACCCCCGGAAGTCCCGGAAGTTCCCCGAAACTCCCCGTTGACCAGTTTGACCAGGTTTGACCAAGTTTGACCAAGTTTGACCGAAATCGTTCAAATTCACCGGAATCATTAGAGAAGAATTAAAATGAGTTTTAAAAGAGAATCGAGCGAAAACGTCGGCTCCTGGGAGCTCCCGGAGGTTCCCAGAACTTCCCGGGAATCCTAGGTTTGACCAGTTTGACCAAGATTTGACTTTGGAATTGGGGCACCGAAACAATTTTTAAATATTTTTCATGGATACTAGAGGTCAATAGCTTTCCAACGGTATATCACACATAATTCCTGGATTTAAAACGAATTTACTTTGAATTTCCGAAGGCGAAAAAGGCGATCAAATCAGCTTTCATCGTAAATACCGCAAAACTTTTCAAAGTGACCTATCCCCGAACTATTTTTTATGTAAAGAAGACTCCATTACCTTTCCAACGGTATATCACAACCTCAATTTGGAGTTCGTATGCATTTTCTATGAATTGTGGACGAAATAGGGCCTTTTTGCGAATACCGGAACCTCTGGGGGCCTAAACAGCATTATCTGGACGAGGGAGGAGCAGTGCCGCCGCGGCACTGGCCCAGTGCCGCCGTGGCACTCCCCTCCAGAACAGTGTATTTTTGTAATTTGTTTTGTGGTCCCATTTTGATTAATTAAAAACCAAAACGACATAGTTTTATGATTTCAGATGTTTGGGGCCAATGGGAATACTTCTAAAACCCCAAAACCACCCCAAGTTGGCCTATATAAACCCCCCATTGCTCTTCATTTTGGGGGAGTCAAATGCAAGTTTAGAGAAAGTTTCGGAGAGAAAGTTGTAGAGATAAGGTTAGAGTAGAGAGAAAAGAAGCTTTCTTCTTTGATTTTTAAAACAAAAGTGAGTTCTAAACTTTGTTTTTACTACATTACTCCCATTTACTTCAACATTCAATACACCCAACCATCATTTTAGTGAGCATTTAAGAGAGTGGAAGCTTCTTCCATGTCCAATGTCATTACATATGAGTGAAACACCAACCTACAAGTTCAATACTTCATGAATATCATCTATTGATCATTATCTACTTGCTTGTTTATTCATTGTTTATCTCTTCTCACCTCATTTCTTCTTGACTTTCTTCATTTTACTTACTAGTTCATCATCATCTAAATTATGACATAAAGTTTGGGGTGAGTGAATCCTTATGGATAGTAGCTCTTGACCTCAAAAACATGTTTGATAGATGATGATCATAACTTCAATACCTCCAAGGTCTCCTTGAAGTGTATTGAAGTTATGCTCAAATAAAAATAAGTCTCTCCAACAATCTTGGAGGTCTTGATGATGAGTTGAATGTTGGCATTTTAAGTGGTTGTAATCTTTATTGAGTATTGAAAATACACTTTCAAAACCTCTACTTCAAAACCCCCCTCAATCCCTCTCATTTTGATTTCAAGAAAGAAAACCTTATTTTCCCCAAAATCTTCAAAATAGTGAGTCAAAACAGTGAGTGAGCTGAGTTCAAAGATTTCTCTAGAACTCAATACTCAACATATAGATGCAAGGCCACTTGGAAAGTCTTCCTAACTCATTGGAGAACACCCATGATTTTTGGTTTGACTTGGAAGTACTTGAAAATGGTCCATTTGGACCCAAACATTCCTTCCAAACATTCTGCCTCTACTGTCACAGCAGCTTGACTAACTTCCAACTTCTTTTTCAGAAATAGTTTCCAAAAGGGGTGGTCCCAACTTACTTTTCCCTTAAACTTCAATGTCTTAGGGAACTTTCTGTATAAAATGGGCCTCTAGATCATTCGTTTTCATTTTCTAAGATTTTTCAACATTTCAGTCGACAGTACGGACTCTGTTTCTGAGTGACATCTATTGTTCATATGATTTCTCTCAATATGTGATATTTATTAAAGATTGGCTTTTTGGGTAGTGTTCTAGACACAATAAGGAACATTTCTATAAAAAATCATGCATTGAAAGCATTCCTAACCCCTCTTTTCCATTTTTACAAGATCATGTTACTGTTCTGTCCACTATTCACAGCAAGCACATTTTAAATTTCATTATTTGATTTGATGCTTATATGCCTTCCAAATTAGTTCATATCTTATGAAGTAGTTCATACTACATTTGTACATATCCCATATTGATTTCATCCATCCATTAATGCACATTATAGACTTCTAAGTCATTCTAGGAATCCATGAACACAAAGCACACTACAACCTTGGCACATTCTAGATACATACATTGCATCCATGCAAGATTTGGGGCCTTCATGGCTCCTAATCTAAGAAGATTATAAGGAATGAACTTGATCACACGTTCATGCTTCCCCCGATCTAATCATCCTTTCTCATCCATCCCGGGGATTGAGAGGTCTTCTTTTCTCAAAAAAAAAAACATGCATCATACTAGCTTGCTAAGCATATTTTGATTTCTTTGTTTATTTGTTTCAATAACAATTCATGTCCCCCTTTAGATTAGGAAGTCTTGATTATTTGATACATGATTAGACGATTTTTCCTAGGTTTATTTATGTGATCTTTCACTTTGCATTGTGTGATATTTGGCTTAGATCTTATGAATGATATCTTATCTTTAGATCTTCCATTTTCCAATTTTCTTATGTGATGTAATATACTATCATAGTATTATTTGTCGAACCAAACATAGTATAAGATGATTATTTGGATGCTAATTGAGGCCCGTCGAGAGACGGGGCGAGTTGAGGGTGTTTTAGTCGTGACAGAGGCTCCTTCCTCTCTCGTACCAAAACCCCGAGCCAAGTTCTTTGGTTATGAAGGGTCGGTGCCCTTTATCCGTTTGGGCGAGTCCAATTAGGTTTCTTGGTTCCTTAAAGACCAAGTGGCGACTCTGTATCTGTTTTCAACAGACCTTCCTTTTCTTTATTTGATCCAAATCAAATTTCAAACAAGTTTCAAAAACCCAACAAAGCGGTGGAATCCCGGTATCCACACTACTCTACCGGCAATCCTAGAGCTATCATCAAAACAGGTGTGTATATATATACTGTCATCCTAGTGTATGTGTATCCTCACAAATGCTCAAAGATATAAAATAAAATATGGAAAAGGGCGCTGTCAGCCCCAGCCGCGGCCTCGAGCCTGACATGTGACGCATCGAAGAGGCTCCTCCTCTGACTCTATCCCGCTCGCTATGCCTCTGCCTCCACCTCCGTCGCCAGTACAGCTCACTCCACCTCTGCCTCTACCGCCACTAGTGCCTCTGCCACCACCTCTACCTCATCCGGCATCGCTGCCCCCGGGAGCTCCTCTGTAGTCTCCATCGGGATCTATCCCAAACTGCCAAAGCTGCTACTCAAGCTCCCTCACCCGCAGAGTCAATCTCCTGACCTCATCGTCCTGAGAAAAAGGAAAGGTGAATAACATAGTCTGTTTTTGTAACACCTGTAATTTTTTGTCATTATAATATCAGCTTTTTTGAATTTCTGGATTGGACCGACTATATTGTTATATTATTTTTTTAATTACGTGACGGTATGTGTAAGGGAAAACAGGTTTAAAGTTAAAATTAAACGCGCAGCGGAAAAAACAAAGTTCAAAACTTTTATTGGTTGCCTGGATCTACTACTCGTTAACTCTATAGATGCGTACAGGAGAGGGGACAGGTGCATTACCTTATGGTCTTGAACCCAATTCTGATTTAGTCCTTCTCCTTCAATGTGCAGCAGCAATCTCTAAGAGATCTTCACCCTTATGTCTCCTTGAATGCTCCCGGAGTGGCTAGGGTTGGTGGGAACCCTAATAGTGAGAATAGGGAAGGTTTGGGAACCCTAAACAGGTTCTGCAGCAACTGGTACGTTAAAAACGACGAACCCTGATTTCTGGACGTAGCTGCCCTATTTATAGATTCCCAGAACCGACCTTACTTTCGATCGCTCGAAGTGACTTCGATCGATCGAACTTTCGATCGATCGAACCACATTCGATCGATCGAACCTGTCTAGGCTTCAATCGATCGAAACAACTTCGATCGATCGAACCAGTCTTGACAGCATTCTCATTTGCCTTTCCAAGCATTCTGGCGGAGCTAAGAGTGGGACCTCCTAGGTTCTTAATTACTGGCTCCGATTAATTATTATTCCATCCAGTCAGTACTCTTGACTAAGGAATCAATAATTAATCAATTATCATTAATGCCACTATAAAATGATAATTGCACTCCAGTGCATAAGAACATAATCACACATACATAAGTGATTGCTAGACTTGTATAATATGATACGGATGTCCCTCTACCAGACAGTATTCGTATCTATCATTGGGATGTATGTTTTAAGATACTGTCGACCCAATAGATAGTACATCTTATATTCCTCAAGTATCATTCACTACGCTTGGATTACTAAACATGTCAACAATAACACTTTGTTGACAAGGCTGGCCAGCTCTCAGTAATCACTCCTAGTGACATTCTCGAGGGAATACTTACTCTTCGTTTTATAGAAGAGGGTAGAATTCCATCTTGACAATATATGTTCCCAACGTTGCATACTTGATTACCCAAGATACCCAGGTGTTGATCTTGCAAGACCTCACTGATTGGTAAGTCAAAGCAACCAAGCACACAACTTGTGTTCATAATTGCCTCAGGATTAAGGACATGTATCCCTATACAAGTTTTGAGTTCCTATTGACAGTGACAGCGTTTAGGCGTCAATAGGTTTAACTCAGGTCCGTCAATGCACCGTGTGCACTAGCATATTAACCAAGTGTCAAAGACTCTTATGAACGAGATTCATCATTCTACCCCGTAGATGTTAATCATGCTACAGTGTATACCTGATAAGTTATCCAGACTCATCATCCACTGTGACTTATTTGAAACAACAAGGATTTGTGATTCATATCTCACATGTGTAATCACATACACAAATAAACCACATACAATGTTGTTTAAGGATTCCAGTCTAATATCCATCTCATGAACTAACATACATAAATGCATTATGATATTCCATTGTCCAACTAACTGGTTTGAGGGCATATTCCCAACAAACTCCCACTTGCACTCATAACCATATAGCGTTAGCACCAACACTAACATAGTCTCTGTGACTAGTCAAAATCCTTAACCCGTAAGGTTTTGCATAGGGACTGATGATCATCGACTGAAACAATCCATAGTAAAACATCTTCATGTTATACTATATCCCTAGACAAAAGACGTCACATGACATCTATCCAGTAAAGCTAATTTGAACATTGTCCAAAAACACCATCACCCTGCATATATCCGCTAGTTCTTTCTCAAGCCCTAGAGAATATATACTTTATGATAGTTCAAAAAACTGAACATTCATTTGGACTGATATCTGTGAACAACCTCAACGGTATAACTGATATCCATACCTAACATCACATACAAAGTTTATCAATAGCGAAGGCTTATGATATACCGTTCATGTGATCTCTTTCATCTTGTATCCCAAGATACAAATCTTGAAAGAGCAATAGGTTATGTTCAAAGGTGAAAAACCTTTATCGAAACGTTCCACGTTGAATCTAGCCAGCAACTTTCTGATATACAAGTTTGAGACAATCTCATTATCTTAACTTTCTGATCTTGAATGAGCAAAAATCATAAGATTATAGCTCGCCTCACCGAGATCATAAATATCAAGTATACTGTGGAAACTTAACCTTAATCATTGATGATACTACTTTAACATATCACAATGATAAAGATGTCATCAATATATGGAACCATAATCACCACCACACTTCCTTTGCGCAAGGATCCTTTCATCCACTTAAGCTACATCCACACTTTAGATGAATCCAAAGTATTTTGACCAATATGTCAAAACAGATGTCCTTATCTCTGGATGATTGCTTTAGTCCATAGACTTATGCAAATCACATACCAGAGCTTCCTTATCACAAAACTTCAATGCACCAGGGAATTTCAACAATGTTGAGAATTCTCCCACTGCAATGAAGTACCAATGTAGGAATGGATGAAGAGGTAGTAGATTTTAGTTCTAGATGATTTATAGATTGCTTTAAGATATAAATTACTTTACTCTTTTATATTATCTTTCCTTTGCAAAATTTGGTCTCCAACCAACTTTTGTTTTCTCTGGAAACACTACAAAAGTATTATACTTCTAATCTAGATTCAAAAGGCTCATCATTTCTTTACACCAAAGTGCTAGACATCCTTATCCAAAGTTACCATGAGAAAGAAGTCGCATTCTTTTCACAACTTTGGGGATGTCTATCGAAAAGATTTGCTTTTGAATAAGATCCAGTATATACATTGTAGTTCCATCGAGAAAAACAAGGAATAGTAGTAACTCTAAATAACTCATCCCATGACCCAGTCATATCTAAAAGAAGATAGTTCCTTCTACCTGCTACACCATCCCGTGGAGGCGCACTAGGTGTAGACTGTCGAGAAAGAATCTCATTCTTATCTCCTTTGGACAATAAATACATTAGATAGATACTCACCATTTTGATCAAATCAAAAGGCAACGATATTCTTTTACCAATTACTCTTCATTCCAAAACTTTTGAATTTCTTCAAAATTGAGGATGAAGATGCAATAAGTAAATGTATATAAGTATCCAAAGTAGCCGAAACTACTTTTCAACTCTAATGTTTATTGCCCTACATACATGAGTATGTCCTAATTCTAATAAGTCCTTGGTCGTGTGATTTTCAAAAGAAAAGTCACCTGATCATATTAGCCTCTAAATAGGATTGACAAACAGGTAGTGGTTTCAACAACCAAAAGAGTTTTAGGATCCAATCCTTTACTCCCCATTTATCCTAATTTAGATTAATATGATCTGATCACATTTACTCTCTAAATAGGATTGACAAATAGGCAATGGTCTTAGCAACCGAAAGAGTTTAGGATCCTATCCTTTACTCCCCATTTATCCTATTTAGATTAAATATGATCTAACCTCAAAACCAAAAAGTCATAGAATTAGTTGAGGGTGCTATCCTTTTAGATGGTAAAATACCCATGAGTCATTTAAATACTACATTAGATAATATATGAGAAACAAGAGTAAATTGGTGAGATACTTGCTTGACAAGTTATTTAGATCACATAAAAGAACGCTTTCTTTTAATCAAGAATTTCAGTACCAAAAATCAAAAGAATAAATATTATTCATTAATTCAAAACTGAAATCCATCTAATAACTCCAAAGTTTTATTACAATATAAAACTATTAATCTAATAGCAACTCTTGCATCAGATTCCAAAAGGCAATCAAGATCTTCTAATCACTGCACATTCTTATTTTCCAATTCCCTGCAACAATTACAGATATAATTTAGAAAATATAGAATTAGTGCCCATAGTAGTTGAAGTATCAGTTTTTCAACTTACTTCAAAAACTAGTGAAAGGATCGTACCTTGCCTTTTGGCAGTCAAGTATTCCATACAGTTCCTTTTCCAATGCCCTCTCATGCCACAATGGAAACACTTTCCTTTTGGCACGGCACCAGCCTTTCCCTTTCCAAGTCTTGCCTTCTTCCCAACAGTTGGCTTAGGCTCACCTATCCTTGAGTCTTGCTTCTCCTTCTCTGAACTTATGCTCTTAGGCTTAGTTCCAGAAGATGAAGCCATTCCAATGTTCTGAACATTTGACTCCTCTTTGACTATATCCATCGTTGCCTCAAGAGAGCTCATCAACTCACTTGTTGAAAAAACTGTTTTACTCATTTTAAAAACCTTTTTAAATTGAGTGAATGATGAAGGCAACGAATGCAAGATTATGTCAACTTGAGTCTCACCATCAATGTCGGAACCAAGAACTTCCATTACTTTGAAATAAGTAATCATTTTAAAAACATGCTCTCTTATTGAAGTTCCTTCCAACATTCTGGTGTCCATGACTAACTCCAAGGCTCTAAGCCTTGCAGTACGGCTCAGTTCCCCAAACATCTCCTCGAGGTTCAATATTATAGCACGGGCAGTGTTCAAAGGTTGATGTTGCTGCTTCAACACATCAGACAAAGAGTCTAAGATGCTAAAGCGAGCTATACCATCAAATCTTATCCACTGCCAATATTGATCCGCAAGATCAGTTGGGGTGTCATGGTATGGAATAGGTGGACAGGGAATGGTAAGAACGTATTTACATCCATTAGCAGTTAACAATTCATCCAGTTCCAGTTTCCATTCAACGTAGTTGTTTCCAATTAGCTTATTCTGGATCATGGTTATAGCAAGTGGGCTAGACATTATGAATCTGAAATATAAATAATGTAACAGAATTACAATATGGAAATCATAAATATGACAATTTATATGATACATTGGAATTCCCTTAACCAACTCATTAATTGTCTTCAGGATGTCAAGCCTATGAAATTAAGTCTCCGTGTGGCGATCATAACCTCATAGCCTGATTGGGAAACCCATCATGAATGTCATGCAACTCTTACAAAACAGTTCATGACTCCTGAACTTTTGGTCTCTAAGTTTCTGGATAATGCTCCATGTGGAATCCCTTACCCATAGCTTAGCTAGTGTTTACCATTAACTAGAATCCAATGACAACCGCCTCAAGTAGTGCCTCAGTGTAGTGGTCACCCTCTAACGCGTCTCATTGATTCTATCCAAAGGAAGTTCATATCTAGTAACCAATGAATAGTCTATCCTCCGTATGGAATGATCACCCATGGCTGGGTGACACAGAATATAATACCCACCTTACAATGAACCGTTTATGGAAGACCGTGGGAGTTATAAAATAAGAGTTATAAAATAAGTCCCTCTCCCACTAGATTTTTATAAGAAGTTCATATCTAGCAATCAATAAGAAATACCCTCCGTATGGAATGATCACTCATAAATGAGTGACACAGAGTATTTATCATACTTACAATGAACTAATAGGAATTTTTCAATTTTTAAAAAAATTGTTTCTACACATTGCCCATAAACATCAAGTGTTTACTAATGTGTTGGAAAAGTTTTTGAATTTTATTTTAGAAAACTTGTTTTACGTGCATGCAAGTAGTAACAATATATAAAATGCCAATCACAACTAAGCACATAAAACCAAAACTAAAATGGAATAAAGGCATTCAAACGATGCCTCTATCTCCCATGGCTCTATCTCCATAGAACCTCCTTCTTGGTTTGGTCGCCTCCAGCTCCATCTTCATGGACAACGGCTCCTTGCTCCATCTTCATGGAATTTATAATTCTATTACATTGGTCCTATGCTTCTTTCGAAGCTTACAATTTATCTAGAAATAAAAATAACAACTATAAAATAAAAGGCTAGGGAAACCGATGCGACTTTCCTTTTCATAGGATTGAAGTCACAGCGCCCTTTACATTTGTGACGCCCCGCAAAAATAAGCGTATTTCCATTGAAAAATTAAATAAATCACACTTGATTCTTTAAAATAAAAATACAAAATTTCTTTAAAACTCCCAGCAGGTCCATATTCTCCACGGATCTCCTATATCATCCTTAACCTTATCTCCCTTCTAGGCTTCGGTTACCGGCACTGCCTGCATCTAAAAACCATACCGGGAAGTATACAATATGACATGAATAATAAAGGCTCAAAAGGATAATGACAATCAAATACATAGAATGACATCAAATCAATTGACCAGTCTCACAATCCAACTGCTCACACTACCCAAACGCTCATACCAATAGCATCATACCAGGTTCCTCTTGATCACATAGCAAGAGACACCTCACCTCACCTCACCCGTCTCCAGTACGTCGATCCCTGAGGCCTGTTGGACTGTTGGTAGGTGCTCCTTGCTCATGACCCTTTAGTCCCATAGCACTTAGCAATAAACACATACTCATTGATTCCAAATGAAAACACAACATAACTGCAAAAAGAGTACAAGTAGAGATAACAAAGAAATACTCCGGAGAATTTAGAAAGCATATTGTACACAACCCGGTACCTATAAATGATGTTGAGCAACTCCCAAACACTTCTCTTCTTCTTCTTCTTCTTCTTCTTCTAACTCGAGGTGTATGTATATCTATAATTGTGTATATATATATATAAATCTCTCTCTATGTGACTCTCTCAAGCTCTCTATGCTAGAAGTGTAGAATGTGTGTGTTTGAGAGAGTATGTGAGTGTATAAATAGTCAAGCTTTCACTTGGAGACAATGACCTAACAATCCACTTATTAACCACTAACTTCTAATTAATGGGTAGTTTATAAGGAATATTCAAGATGATGTAAACATACACTAATGCACCTATAACTCCACTAATATTAGTGTATAAATAACCAAACATAATGGCCTAACAATCTAATTATTAACCACTAACTTCTAATTAATTGGTAGTTTATAAGGAATATGCAAGATGATGTAAACATACACTAATGCACCTATAACTCCACTAATATTAGTGTATAAATAACCAAACATAATGGCCTAACAATCCACTAACTTCTAATTAATTGATAGTTTATAAGGAATATGCAAGATGATGTAAACATACACTAATGCACCTATAACTCCACTAATATTAGTGTATAAATAAACAAACATAATGGCCTAACAATCTAATTATTAACCACTAACTTCTAATTAATTGGTAGTTTATAAGGAATATGCAAGATGATGTAAACATACACTAATGCACCTATAACTCCACTAATATTAGTATATAAATAACCAAACATAATGGCCTAACAATCTAATTATTAAAAGAGAAAATATTAGATTTAATTTCTAATATACTTTCTCATAAAAACTGCTACTGTAATCCTCGTTTTCTGCCCAAACGGTGCAGAATCTGAGAAAATTGCATTAGACGAAAAGTGTGCAGAATCGAGTTTTGCTTGGGATAACGCGGGCAGAACCTTAAATTTCCTCCGTTTTCCTAACAAAAATCTGAAAACAAAATTCTGCTACTGTTAAAATTAAAAGAGAAAATATTAGATTTAATATGACTCGAAAAAATCTTAACTTCCAACACGAATACCAAATCATTTAATCTCACGCAACTTTTCCCAAAAAAATATATTTTTAGTTCATGACTTATAAAATTGAAAAAATGACCAAAATACCCCTGTGACCAATTTTCGCTAAAATCGCACACGAAGTCTAAATCGTCAATTTAAACATAAAAACACGGGTTACTACAACATAAGCCTTAAATCAAAACCAATAATTAAAAATAAACACCAATCTCAAAACATTTAAACACAAAAATTTAAAAGACTTGGTGCCACGGGAGATAGTGACTAACTTGCTGCAAAAGGGTTAGTCGTACGCACATCCATGCATATATAACAATAATACATAACTATTGGAACCCCTAATTGATTCACAGAGTATACAAACTCTTTACATACTATTTTAGAACTTCAAACATCATCAAACCTCTCTGTCACATTTCGATCGATTGAAGACCGTTCGATCGCTCGAACCTTCGATCGATTGAACATTGTTCAATTGCTTTGAACATTCTGTTTCACACAGTGATATGAAAATTTTATAGAATATTTTAAAATTAAAGTATTTAATTTCAAAAAAAAAACTTTAAAACTGAAAAACAGAAAACCTGACAAAGAATCTCTCTCGATCGATCGAACTACACTCGATCGATCGAACAGCTGAAACGTTCGATCGATCGAAACCTGTTCGATCGCTTGAGTACAGAGAATGTTCGATCGCTCGAGACTACTTCGATCGATCGAACCCGCCTTGCATCCTATGCAATCACAGATTTGTATCCTACCGCGATAACACTGCAGAAACAGATCTGTGATGATGCAGTTTCAAAAACAGTCCTAAAATCAACATGCAAATCAAAACTAGTGTTCCAAAACGCATCTATAGATCCAAACAAGCGAGGCTCTGATACCAATTGTTGGAAAACAGGTTTAAAATTGTTCTAAACGCGCAGCGGAATAATCGAGTTACAAAATATTTTATTTGTAGCCTTGGATCTACTACTTATTAACTCTATAGATGCGCATAACAAGATGGAGAAGATTCTATACCTTAGGTCTTGAACCCAATTCTGATTTAGTCCTTCTCCTTCAATGTGCAGCAGCAATCTCTAAGAGATCTTCACCCTTATGTCTCCTTGAATGCTCCCGGAGTGGCTAGGGTTGGTGGGAACCCTAATAGTGAGAATAGGGAAGGTTTGGGAACCCTAAACAGGTTCTGCAGCAACTGGTACGTTAAAAACGACGAACCCTGATTTCTGGACGTAGCTGCCCTATTTATAGATTCCCAGAACCGACCTTACTTTCGATCGCTCGAAGTGACTTCGATCGAACTTTCGATCGATCGAACCACATTCGATCGATCGAACCTGTCTAGGCTTCAATCGATCGAAACAACTTCGATCGATCGAACCAGTCTTGACAGCATTCTCATTTGCCTTTCCAAGCATTCTGGCGGAGCTAAGAGTGGGACCTCCTAGGTTCTTAATTACTGGCTCCGATTAATTATTATTCCATCCAGTCAGTACTCTTGACTAAGGAATCAATAATTAATCAATTATCATTAATGCCACTATAAAATGATAATTGCACTCCAGTGCATAAGAACATAATCACACATACATAAGTGATTGCTAGACTTGTATAATATGATACGGATGTCCCTCTACCAGACAGTATTCGTATCTATCATTGGAATGTATGTTTTAAGATACTGTCGACCCAATAGATAGTACATCTTATATTCCTCAAGTATCATTCACTACGCTTGGATTACTAAACATGTCAACAATAACACTTTGTTGACAAGGCTGGCCAGCTCTCAGTAATCACTCCTAGTGACATTCTCGAGGGAATACTTACTCTTCGTTTTATAGAAGAGGGTAGAATTCCATCTTGACAATATATGTTCCCAACGTTGCATACTTGATTACCCAAGATACCCAGGTGTTGATCTTGCAAGACCTCACTGATTGGTAAGTCAAAGCAACCAAGCACACAACTTGTGTTCATAATTGCCTCAGGATTAAGGACATGTATCCCTATACAAGTTTTGAGTTCCTATTGACAGTGACATCGTTTAGGCGTCAATAGGTTTAACTCAGGTCCGTCAATGCACCGTGTGCACTAGCATATTAACCAAGTGTCAAAGACTCTTATGAACGAGATTCATCATTCTACCCCGTAGATGTTAATCATGCTACAGTGTATACCTGATAAGTTATCCAAACTCATCATCCACTGTGACTTATTTGAAACAACAAGGATTTGTGATTCATATCTCACATGTGTAATCACATACACAAATAAACCACATACAATGTTGTTTAAGGATTCCAGTCTAATATCCATCTCATGAACTAACATACATAAATGCATTATGATATTCCATTGTCCAACTAACTGGTTTGAGGGCATATTCCCAACAGTATGGACGTGTTGTAGTATTACCATATGGACTGTAGTAACCATACTGACTCGACCATAATAAGATTTAACTTAGTCCCGTACTCGGACCTGGACATTAGAAATAATACCAGTTTGTATGATGTTTTGTTATGCATGGCGTTGATTGTTGATGTTAGTTTTCCTTACCTGTTTTGTTATGAAAATCTTGTGCTATGGTAGTGCCATCGCGTAGATGAGTATGTTAAGGGTTTCATCTATATATTTATTGGTATTAAATCCATGAGCTACGTGAATATAGTTTAATGACCGTTGGAAAGTTCATACCCAAATTATAAGTATGTTGAATGGCACGATTATTGCATTGGTAAGTGATTGGGAAAGTTTCCATCGTAAGTATATTTAGAGGAAAACGGAATGTCGAACGTAAAGCGAAATATTGATGGTTATAAATGGATGATATTAATGAACTAAACTACGAAACGTACGAATGTGAAAAATAACGATAAAACCTTCAATAATAGATTTAATGCAAATAAGGGACGTTGGGTTTCGTTTTTAGTCGTGTGACTACCGATCAAAGTTGATTCGTGAACTTTTGTGTCGTGTTTGGATAATTCTTGCAAAGTTGGTCTCTCGATTATTCCATGGAGTCGATTGGTGAGTTATATTTTGTTCCTTGATCTGAGGATCGGCATGACGTGTTCGGTCAAGTGCGGATGACCTGAGGATCGTCATGACGTGTTCGATCAAGTAGTTGATTAGTTTTTCGCACCCTTGGACTGAGGATCGGCATGACGTGTTTGGTTATGTACAGGTGACTTGAGGATTGGCATGACGTGTTCATCCAAGTGATTATTAATTTCCTGTACCCTTGGTCTGAGGATCGGCATGACGTGTTCGGTAACGTGCGAGCAACCTGAGGATTGGCATGACGTGTTCGACCAAGAGATTGTTAATGTCCCGCACAATTATGCCATTTGGGCGACAGTTTGAGTACCAGTTGGGCGACAGTTAACTATTCATTGTTGAGTGTTGTTCTTTCTTGACCAGTAAATACGTTTGGAGTTAAGTCTTCTTTCAGTCAATATCATTGGTCAGGTCAGTTCAGTTCTGGGTTAAGTTTCTGTAATACCCTGTATTTTTGTAATGTATTATGTGAATAAGACCCTGTATGCTTCTTTTAATACTTATTTGAGCCTGGCCTTACCTTGGTATAATTTGGATACCAATCGATTGAACTGTTTTCCAATCGATTGCCTTATTTTGGATACCAATCGATTGAACTTTATACCAATCGATTGCTTTTGTCAATCGATTGACACTTATGCCAATCGATTGGAGGCAGCTGGACAGATTCTTTTGCTCTGGCTGGGGAGAGGCTACGTGAACACCTTCCCTCTATATATACTAGCCCATTTTGGGCGTATTTCTGGCTGCTGAAATCAGAGAGAGTGAGAGGGAGAGTCTTGTGTGTGTATTTTATATATATATACTCATATATATACACATATATACATATATTTATACACACACACACAGATGGACTGAGAAGAAAGAAGAGAAGAAGACCAGAGAAGAGAGAAGGAGAAGGAGAAGAGAGAAGACAGAGAACTAGAGAGAGAGGGAGGAAGACCACCATTGAAGCTCCAAGCTTCATTACACACAACCAAACACGCCCTTAACGCCTAAAGTGAGTTTTAAACTCACTTGGTAGCCTTACATTGATGTTAGGACTTGTTTTTAATAAAGAAGAGATGCAGAAACCATGTATTCCCGTTTATTTGTTGCTGGACAGTCTTCTCTGTGAAGAAGACGAAGTGTCAATCGATTGGTACTCTTACCAATCGATTGACATCTTTCAGGTCCCAATCGATTGACATTTTATGCAATCGATTGGCATGGATTGTGATCCAATCGATTGAACTTTTTATCAATCGATTGACACTACTTCTATGCCAATCGATTGAATCTTTTTCCAATCGATTGATTCTACTTTTATACCAATCGATTGAACCTTTATACCAATCGATTGGAAGCTTCAGAATACTGTTTTTCTTATAATAACTGTTTAGTTGTTTATTTATTGTTCAGTACTTCCCAGCATGCTTTATTATTGTAATACAGACATGATAACGAGTTAATGCAGCGTAGGGTCTTAGTAACAACAAGACTAACGGATAATGTTTATAATGTTAGATAGCGGAATAGTCATGAATCCTTTGGAGTTAACGTTCATTTCATTCAGAGTAGTCGGGCCACATTGGGATTGTCATGTATCGGTGATAGAGTTGAACTTAAGTAGGTTTGCTAAGATTCGGGAAATTTGCGTGGGCGGGCTTTGGTCGATCATATGTTCTTAAAAGCGGTAGACAGACGAAGGTGTCTATGACTTGCGGTGAACCGGACCAATTGCCCTAAGATAGCCAGATGATTTAATCATATGTTCTTAAAAGCGGTAGACAGACGAAGGTGTCTATGACATGTGGTGGACTGTGATCACTGGTAGACGTCGCTAAGTCATGGCATAGAATGATGTACTGTTGTTTAAAGCGTTATATCCCTGACATGCGGTGGACTGTGCATATGTTCTTAAAAGCGGGGGATGGACTAACGTGGTATCCATGACATGCGGTGAACTGTGCATATGTTCTTAAAAGCGGTGGATGAGCAATGGTGTGTTATAGAGTTGAACTACTGTCGAGTCTGTTCCCCTATCAGGACGCGTTATCGATCTTAAAATGAATAGGACGTCAGTAATCGGATCATTGGTTTGATTAAAGGAGTTACCCTTACTGAATTCTAATTTGGTTACTATTTATAACTTGTGATAATATCAATAGTCGATACCTTGTTAGTATTTAACTCACTCGGCTTTCATTAAGCTGATGGCGTTTATGCCACTGGACATTTCTACGTTCCAGCGTACCATGGTTATGACTATACAGGTGAAGGGCCTGCAGGAGAGGACAACTATGCCGGTGACGGAGTCCCTGTGGAGGATTTCCCCGACGGAGGTCAGACCGAAGAAAACTACTACACCGAGGACTACCTCTACGCAAACTGAAGACTAGACTAGAATTGTAGCTAATTGTCTTTACCGTTTTAGAACCCCTTTTTTGTAGTCAGGCATATGTTGCCTTGACATTTGTACTTTCGCTGTCTTATATTTGATTCGAGACTCTGATGTGTAATAGTTAGTAACTCATGTTGACTTTATGTTGCGTTGTGATCAGAACCTAGACTTCGTTCTTGTTACACTATTACTCTTGTTGCTTAGTACTGCGTGGTGTGGACAATCATGTGACTTCACCCGTCGCTGCCTTTGGACCCAAAAAGGAAATTTATTTTTCTCTATTTTTGCCGTTCCGGGGCGTGACAGGATTTTTGGTATCAGAGCCTAGGTTGTATACCTTTTCGCTCACAGATTGTCCCACACCATCTGGTCCTAGAACCTTGAGATTCTATAGATGAGTATTAGGATTAGTTCTGACTTAAGGTAGTCCCTTTTTTCAGGTAGCATGGCACCGCCACTGTTCGTTCCAGACGAGTTTGGAGGACACTATGTGTATGAGAGGAGTATTGCGCCAGCAGATCCACAGTACTATGCCTGGAAGGTTAGGCAGAGGGCTATTGCAGAGACAGAGCGAGATATGCGGATTGAGCAGCAGAGATTTGGGACCCAGGACCCAGAAGTGATACGGTAGGAGATGATCTACCGCAAGGAGACCTTTAAACGCATCGAGGAGGATTCTCTACTGATGTTACAAGACCATTCTTTGTACCAGGTTTTACTTGCAGAGGTTAGAGCAGCGCCTCCACCACCCCCGACAGAGCCACCACCCCAGACACCTCCACCCCCACCAGAGGAGGACATGGCTGATGCACCCCCAGCAGATGAGGATCCGGAGGATGATGATGAGAGCGATGGCGACGATGAGCCAGAGGATGACGATGAGGAGATGGAGGATGAGGAGGACGAGGACACCAATGACGAGGAGTCGGAGTATGATCCGGAGGAGGAGGACCTCGAGGACCCAGCCGGTATGGATGTGCCAGTTGGCATAGATATTGTAGTTGTAGAGGGTTATCCGATAGGGGAGGATGAGGTAGCCGCAGATGATGATGCAGTAGTACCAGTCTTACCAGGAGGAGTTATAGCACAGCTGGCAGCTGAGTGGGCTGCAGAGATGGTTGCACACCCCCATGGATTTGACATTGGAGCACCGGAGTTAGCACAGGCTATGGTACAGGCTGAGGCACTTGCAGCCGCATTTGATGCAGCCCAGGCTGACATGGCCGCTAATGCAAGAGATTTGGGAGCTGTTGTGGAGCATGATGGACCCGAGCTGATTGAGGATGTTGTGATAGAGGATGAGGACGGATGATGATGATATGGATGAGGATGATGTTTTATCTGAGGTTGCCCCAGAGGATGAGGCTTCCATCTATGGATCCGATGTGGACAACTTTTGAGTCCAGTACCTTTAGGACTTAGACTTTTACGTTTGACTTTAGGACATGTTGTCCACTTACTTTTGACGCTTATATAGACAGCTATGGACCATAGCCTTTTTGTATAGGTAGCCACCAGTAGTGGTCTTGTGTATATCTTCCCTTTTGTTTAGATCTTGTATAGGACCATGTACTACGCAGTACACAGATGATCTGTTGTGTACTCCGCTGTACATCTTTTGGGTATATATATATATGGCAGATCGTTTCTCTTAGTTATTTCTATTATCGTCTCATTATTATGTTATGGTTGTGATTTTGATTCATGTTATGCTGTCTGTTATTTAATTTTGGTCATTTCCCCGAGAAGATTGTCCGCTAATCGTTAGGTCCTTCATAGGTACACCTTACACGGATCACTATGGTGGGACCCACAAGGAACCAAGCACGACTGGGAGCACCCATTCCCGAGGGTATGGACCCAACTGGAGTCTTCGAAGCTTTCATGCAACGGATGGAGCACATCGGCGATACCTACAATCATGCCACCAATAACAACGGCAACAACCACGTTGTCCCTCCAAGACAGGCAGGCGATAAGCTGTTGGAACGATTTCATGGCCTGCGACCCGAGAAGTTCGACGGCATGGCAGAGCCCTGGAAAGCAGAGCAATGGATACGAGAGTTGGAGCTAATCTTTGAAGCCCTGGAGTGTAGTGAGCTTGACAAGAGACGTCTAGCCGCATTTCAACTGACTTACTCCGCTGTGGACTAGTGGGAGGCCGAGAGAGCCACAATTGGGATTGACGCTGCAAGGAGAATGCCTTGGGAAGCATTCAAGACTCAATTTCTCGAGAAGTATTTCCCTGAGGACGAAAGAGACCAACAAGAGAGGAATTTCCTGAGTCTAACCCAAGGAAACTGGACAGTCAGGGAGTATACCACACAATTCGAGCGAATTTCCCGTTTCGCTCCGCATATGATAGACACCTCCGTCAAGAAGGTCAAGCGATTCCACCAAGGACTCAACCCACACCTCCGGCATATGATGATAGGCCATCTGGGCCAGTCATTTGAAGGGATTGTCCGTCTTGCTTCAAGTTTGGAAAAGGATGCTTAGCCTGTGCAAGGACCACAAGCGAATCGACCTCCACCCAGGACCTTCCAACCAAGAAACTTTTTCGCGCAATCATCGAGGAACAATCAAGGATGGAAACCCCAGACCAACAACTACCAGGGAACCAAGCGCACATGGGATGGGACAAGGAAGCCCCAAGCTAATTTTCCTCGACAACAGAATCTATAGCGAGGACCACCTCAGGCACAGCCCGCAGCCCAGCGACAAAACACTGATGGATGTTTCAACTGTGGAGTGCCCGGACATATTGCAAGGTATTGCACAGCCCCCAAGACCAACCGTCGTAATGACCTCGTCTGCCGCAACTGTAACAAGCCTGGTCACATAAGCAAGGATTGTCGAGCACCACGTGGAGGCTACTATGGGGCGCCTGCTCAAGGACAGCAAGGACAGGTTAGGGTGAATGCCATCATTCCTGACAATGCAGGGTATAATGCTGAGGAACAGCAGAACTTGGAAGGTACACTCATTTTATTTCACCGTCAAGTTAGAGCTTTGTTTGATACCGGTGCCGCCCGTTCTTTCATAGCTATTAAGATGGTACGTGATTTGGGATTTCTACCCCTAGCACTTGAGCCGACCCTTAATGTCGTTTTGCCCTTGGGAGTATCCGTTAAGTTAGATAAGGTGTGCAAGGATTGTCCCTTGACACTAGAGGACAGAAATCTTCCGGCAGACTTGATAGTCTTGTCAATGTCTGAGTTCGGCGTGATCCTAGGAATGGATTGGCTTACTAAGTATGGCGCTAACCTGGATTGTGTTAGTCGGACCATTGTCTTTTCAACGCCTGGTTGCCCACAGATCAGATTTCAGTGCCAACCGTTGAGCGACATGTTTATCACGAGCTGCCTAGCCACGATTAAGACTTCAAGCATGGAGCTTACTATCAAGCAGATCCCCGTTATTCAAGACTTTGAAGATGTGTTCCGAAGTATCTTAGGACTTCCGCCTAAGAGAGAGATAGACTTCTGCATTGAGTTAGCACCCGGAACGTTGCCGATTTCCAAGACCCCGTATCGGATGGCGCCAACAGAAATGTTGGAATTGAAGAAGCAAGTTCAGGAACTTGAAGACTTAGGTTTTGTTCACCCCAGTACATCGCCTTGGGGAGCACCAGTTCAATTTGTGAAGAAGAAAGACGGAGAACTACGACTCTGTATCGACTATAGGGAGCTGAATAAAGTCACGATCAAGAATAGATACCCACTTCCCCGGATAGACGACCTGTTCAATCAACTGCAAGGATCAAGGATATTCTCGAAAATTGATTTACGTTCAGGGTACCATCAATTGCTAGTTCGACCGAAAGACATACCAAAAACTGGCTTCAGGACGAGATATGGACACTACGAGTTTCTAGTGATGTCGTTTGGATTGACTAATGCCCCGGCAGTATTCATGGACCTAATGAATAGAGTATTCAGACTCTATCTGGATCAATTCATTATAGTATTAATCGACGACATTCTAATTTATTCAAGGACGGAAGAGGAACATAAGAAGAATCTACAAATTGCTCTACAGACTCTCAGAGACAATAGTCTGTATGCAAAATTTAGCAAATGTAAATTCTGGCTTCAGGAAGTTAAATTCCTGGGACATGTGATATCACAGGATGGGATTTTCGTAGACTCATCTAAGATCGATGCAGTCTTGAGCTGGAACAGGCCAACCAACGCGACCGAAGTTAGAAGTTTCCTTGGATTGGCTGGGTATTACCGGAGATTTGTGGAAGGATTCTCTAAAATTGCAGGACCGTTGACAAGCCTGACTAGGAAGGAGACGAAGTACGAATGGACCGATAAACATGAGGATGCATTTCGGGAATTGAAGGAGAGACTAACCTCAGCACCCGTGCTTGCGATACCTAAGAGTGGTGAACAATTCATAATCTATAGTGATGCATCACACCAAGGACTTGGTTGTGTGCTAATGCAAGAGGGGAATGTCATCGCATACGGATCGAGACAATTGAAGCCGCATGAGAAGAACTATCCGACGCACGACTTGGAACTAGCTGCAATCGTGTTCGCCCTGAAGATTTGGAGACACTATTTGTATGGAGAAAATTTCGACTTGTTCTCAGATCACAAGAGTTTAAGGTACCTATTCTCTCAGAATGAGTTGAACATGCGACAACAGAGATGGATGGAGCTACTCAAGGACTACGACTTCTCTTTGCAATACCACCCGGGTAAAGCAAATGTTATAGCCGACGCTCTAAGCTGGAGGCCACGCCTTTTGGTTGCTTCGATTTTGATTAGAGAATGGCGAGCAATGGAGATGTTAACCAAATTCGACCTTCGACCAGTGGAATCAGGAGAAGGACGACACTTCGGATGTCTTGTTGTACAACCGACTCTCATCAGCCGCATCTTGGAAGCTCAACAGTCAAACGAGGATTTCAAGTTATGGTTTGCCAAGATGTCCGCGAAGGAACCAGAGATATGGAGTATTAGTACGGACGGAGCACTGAGATGCAAAGGTAGACTCTGTGTGCCAAATGACGATGGTCTCAGGAAGGACATTTTGGACGAAGCACACAAGTCAAGGATGACTATCCACCCAGGAGGAAACAAGATGTATAAGGATTTGAAGAGAAACTTCTGGTGGGAAGGAATGAAGCGAGAAGTGGCCGAGTATGTATCGCAATGTCTCATTTGCAAACAAGTGAAGGCAGAGCATCAGAAACCACCTGGACTCCTACAACCACTACCAATTCCCCAATGGAAATGGGAGCACATCACCATGGATTTTGTGATTGGATTACCAAAGTCTCAGCACAACCACGACGCTATTTGGGTAATAGTGGATCGACTCACCAAGTCAGCACATTTCATCGCCTACAGCATGACATACCGTGTTGAAAGATTGAGCCGGATGTATCTAGAGCAAGTAGTGCGACTGCACGGTGTACCTGTCTTAATAGTTTCAGATCGAGATTCACGCTTCACTGCAGAATTCTGGAAAAGCCTTCAGACAGCAATGGGAACTTCATTGAATTTGAGTTCAGCCTTTCATCCACAAATAGACGGTCAGACAGAACGAGTCAATCAAGTGATGGAGGATATGTTGCGAGCCTGTGTCATTGAATTCGAGAGTTCATGGGAGACGCATCTACCTTTGATCGAGTTTGCCTACAACAACAGCTACCACACGAGCATAGGGATGGCGCCGTTTGAAGCCTTGTATGGAAGACCTTGCCGATCGCCGCTATGTTGGGCCGAAGTCGGAGATACTCAACTACTTGGGCCTGAGATGATTCGAGAAACCAGCGAGAAGATCCAGATTGTATGAGAAAAGATGAAGACAGCGCAATCCAGACACAAGAGCTATGCCGACAAACGACGGAAAGATCTAGAGTTTGCAGTTGGAGATCATGTGCTACTCAAAGGCTCGCCAATTCGAGGTATCGTCAGATTCGGACAGAAAAGAGGCAAGTTGTTGCCGCGATTCATTGGACCGTTCGAGATCCTAGAACGTGTTGGGAAGGTTGCATATCGACTTGTATTGCCGCCAAAGATGTCAGGAGTGCACAACGTTTTCCACATCAGCATGTTGAGGAAATGTGCCCATAACCCAACGCACGAGATCAGTTTTGAAGATATCGAGGTGAATGAGAATGCGACCTACAACGAAGGACCGGTGCGTATTCTAGACCGAGGAGTGAAGAAGCTCAGAAACAAGGATATTCCGCTAGTGAAGGTTCAGTGGAAGCACCACGACGAAGGAGAAGCTTCATGGGAATTGGAGTCGGAGATGCAAGAGAAGTTTCCATTTTTGTTTTAACCCTGTTTGTTTCAAATTTTGAGGACGAAATCTTTAATGAGTGGTGGATGATGTAATACCCTGTATTTTTGTAATGTATTATGTGAATAAGACCCTGTATGCTTCTTTTAATACTTGTTTGAGCATGGCCTTACCCTTGGTATAATTTGGATACCAATCGATTGAACTGTTTTCCAATCGATTGCCTTATTTTGGATACCAATCGATTGAACTTTACACCAATCGATTGCTTTTGTCAATCGATTGACACTTATGCCAATCGATTGGAGGCAGCTGGGCAGATTCTTTTGCTCTGGCTAGGGAGAGGCCACGTGAACACCTTCCCTCTATATATACCAGCCCATTTTGGGCGTATTTTTGGTTGCTAAAATCAGAGAGAGTGAGAGGGAGAGTCTTGTGTGTGTATTTTATATATACACACTCATATATATACACATATATATACATATATTTATACACACACACAGAGATGGACTGAGAAGAAAGAAGAGAAGAAGACCAGAGAAGAGAGAAGGAGAAGGAGAAGGAGAAGAGAGAAGACAGAGAAATAAAGAGAGAGGGAGGAAGACAACCATTGAAGCTCCAAGCTTCATCACACATGATGTTGTCAGAATCAAGATATAAAGAGTGTTCTTTACTTTTCAAAAGATTTGTAGTGTGAAAGCAAAGGTCGAACCCACAGGGATTGGTTAACTACAACGACTTAATTTTAAAACCTAACTTTAGTTAATTATGAAAACGGATTTTAATTTGATTTTAATTAAACTAATAACAATAAAACTAAATCTAAACTATGAAAGCAATTAAAGTTGTTTTAAATAATGTTTAAGGGAACCTAGGATTGCAACTCCACCACTAGCTTCATAATAAGGAATATTATGAATTACTTTAGCTTATTACGTTGGATGATAATGGGGAATTGTAGCTACAAGCCCAATTCCTCCGACAAGAAGATATTCATGGTTCAAGCACCAACATAATCCATCTTCGGTTAGCATGAATTATCCCACACTAAACTAGGGTTGTGATCTAATCCGTCTAACCTAGGCATGGACTATTCGGATACTTGATAGCACAAATCAATAAAGCACCATCACATGTAAACAATCTAAACAAGCACAGCAAGCATAGATCGTTGAGCACATCACAGTCAAAATAGATCTAAGACAAGAATAAATTCTGAAAGTAATGATTTAATCACTAGAAGTTCGATTTATTTATAAAAATCCCCTAAACATGTGACTGTCATCCATACATAATAAAACTAAAATAAAAACATAAATAAAACCCTATTACTTGTCTAGGGCTTCATTGAAACCCTAGATCTATGATCTAGCCATCCATGGAAGTGATGGATGGCAAGTAGTTGATGGAGGAGGCCATGGAAACCCTTGGTCTTCTTCTTCTTCTCCTTGCTTCCCTCCCTTCAATGGCTGGAAGTATGGTTGTAGAATGAGTGTATAATAATTGCCAACAATGTCTAACCCTTTAATTGTAATAAAATAGGTTATATATAGATTTACAACAAATTTTGGAAGCCTTCCTAACCCGAAACGAACTGAAACTGATATAATTTACAGTCTAGACGTCGTTCAGCAGTTTCGTTTGCACAGGAGTCTTCAGTGACACGCGAAAAATCTTGTGCGCTCTTGTGCAGTACCCAAGTGTAGGTAGACGTGCAAGTAATATCTGGTAAGACCAGGTCGATCTCACAGGGAAGGTGTTGACCTATCGAATTAGACTAACCTCTAAAGAAAACAAAATAAAATAACTAAGAGTGAATGATGGTGTGGAACACGAAGTTCCACAAACAAGGATTACTAATGAAAATGATTAAAATAAACTAAACAATCGAACTTAACTAATTAAAACAGTACTTTGAATTAAGGAGTTTAAAATTAAAAAGAAAGTGTTGGGATTACACGAATCCACAGTAACCTAGCCATCTACCATGCATTTGCCTTAAAGCACAAAGGAGTACATTACCTACAGTTTTCCGTATTCCTCAAAAGATAAAGATTCTATGGCCCTTTCATGACCGGGACCATATCATCACAGTTAAATTAAAATACTTGAAAGCGGTTTAATCCAATAGTTAAGACTCGCATCCTCAATGGTGTTAGCATTGAAGATGGTTTGCAAAATGTATTGAAAGAAAATGCCTTAGGGCCTTAGTTTTAAAACTGTTTTGACAAACTGAGCATTTATTTGGGACAGAATGATAACAAATCCTAAAACAAAAGGTCCTGGAATACTGCAGGGAACATCCTCAAGAATCTGAGAGTTCGATCGATCGACGCGCTTTCGATCGATCGAAGACCTTCATCCCTCAATCGATCGAACTGACTTCGATCGCTTGACTGTCTCTGGTTCGATCGATCGAACTGACTTCGATCGATCGAACACAGCGATTATTCTGCTGCATGGCAGAGGCTGGAGATCACTGTTTCATCGTGTTCTCCCAACCTGAGACTACTCAGACATCGTCTGAAGTGTCACAGAATTATTTTTAACGTAAGAAAACATTAATACCCTGTTTGGTTGCGAGTTTTTCATTAAAAATCTAAAAACAATGGTTTTGACAATATTTAGCATGCAATACTACGATATGAGCAATTAAACTACGCTTACGAACTGCAGAATGTAAATAAGTGATATATAGTTAACCTGGAATGAAGAATACTAGTATTAGAATTAGAGAAATCCAATCCACAAATGAAACCTCAATGAAAACCTACAAAACCAAACAAAAATCTCTATCTCTCCTTCTAAACTGTTAAAATGTAAAAGTGGGCGTCCTTATGGACGTGTACAAAACGCATATATATAGAAAACCTAAGAAACTAGAGTTAAAACCCGCATCTGCTGCGCACGTAAATGTTACTGGAAATACCCCGTTCGATCGATCGAACTGCTCTCGATCGATCGAACCCTTAAGCCTCAAGCGCTTCTACTCTATTTAAGCGATCGAACGCTCGATCGATCGAACCTTCTAAGATCGATCGAACTTCACTTTTCAGCTTTGACTCCTTTTGTTTTCATTCCAGCATTCCATTTATTCTGATGTTCATCTGTTTAGCCCACACAGCAGTAATCTGCACAAACAACAGCTAAAACAATACAACTTATCATAGATTAATCATAGTGTATAGAAATTCGCCTTGCAATGCAAATTGCGGATAACATGGGAAGTTGTGATAAAAATTAATACAATTCTTTCCTTTAGCGCGGTTGTATTTTACAAATACCCCCGCTTTGCACAACCCCCAACTAGCTTATTGCTAGTCCCTAGCGATAAAGCGAAAATAAAATAAAATAAAAACTCCTAAACTAATACTACCATGACTAAGAAACAAAGAAAAACTAAAAACAACCTAAACTAAGATAGAAAGACAAATCCTAACTCACTTTCGCAGGAATCGCGGTTGCATTTAGCGAATGCAACAAGCCGTTAAACCCCTAGGTTCCCCCTAGTGGACGAGTATTGTCTCGTGAGGGTTTGCAGTGAATATACCCACAAAATTCTCAATTTTAAGCTCAAAAAGAATTAGAATAACTTGTAGAATTCACCTTTCCATTAAATTGTTAATTCAACTCTACAATAATATAATATCCTCTATCAACCCATGAAAGAGATCCACATGCTCCCCCACATCACCAAGTAAAATATACAAATGTATTACCATCATGCACCCGTGTGTGTGTGAAATTAACAAACATGCGTCCAACCTTATTAAGAGTTATATAGACTATTGTACTTTGAAAAACTTGCAGTTTTGGCTCAATTCTCACATTGGTCACACTCAAAAATAACGTCTCTCAGAAACTTGCTTTACAATGATCGCACATCGTATGAAAGCTTTGATAAGGATGAGATTATAAGTACTAATGCTTTCATACTGGACTCTATGAAAAACGGACATTTAAGAGTGTATAGTCTCATGAATGGAACACTACTTACTAGAGGAGCGAAATACCGTGGATAACTCAACTCACACTTCCATGTTCAAATCAATTATTGAGAATCTTCAAGACTTTGACTTGCGGCTTTTATTTAGTAGGTAGGAGGGTTGTAGAGAAGAGTGTGCTTTTTTTTTTTTTTTTTTTTTTTTTTTTTTAGATATATCCCACAACTACTTTCTTCCATTTCACATACTTTGATGACTCATTCCCAACAAATATATCAAAAAGCTCGATGAGGTTAAGGTATAGATCAAGGGTATGAATTCTTATGATTATATTGGAAATATTTAATTAAGGTGTGGGATCAGGGATGAAATAATTCAATGAATGTAGGTGATAGTTATATCAGGTAAAAGAATGGGTAAACAATGGCTTGAATCATTTCCTCAACTTTCAATTTATAGCACTTAAGTGTTCATTGAGTTTAGTTGGTAAATCCTGAACGTTCTCCTCTAACAAGCAGTCAAAACTTTAAAGAAAACTGAGACTTAACAACGAATTTACGAAATATATGCAAGAAAAGACCATTCGACAATGTATGAGAATCCCCTCAGAAATGATGACTGGCTCAATAGCTCACAAAGGGTTATTAGCCTCCACTACTTATTCTTTTTCGCATAATAATCATATTAACTCAATTTTCAAGTTTTCTACATGGCTGCCAATTAGTGCACAAAAGTGTTGGGTACATAATAGCTTTACAAATGCAATTTATTTCAGTGATACAGAAAAACGCGTGGATTTAATCCATAAAAAGATGAGAATACTACAAATGTGTCATTGTCTAATCAACAAGCAGGAGAGATTATTCAGAGTTATTCTAACAATACGATTAAAAATTTTCAAAATTTTAACAGACTGTGTTCTTATTAAATTTAAAACATATCTAAGTGCAAAACCTGATTATTACGGGTGTATACCTATCTATTATCTCCTACCCCCAACTGAAAACAACAAAGTCCCCAGAAGTTGATTTTCAATAAATAAAATAGATGGGTATCACCTGTATAGAGCAAATGATGATCGCAAGCAAAGCAACCTAGCATAGAAAAGTAGAACACAATCTCCAAAACAAACAGGATCAATAAATAAGAATAACACGATAAAACCATGATCCAACAAACCAAACCACTGTAATATGAACATAATAAAATACAAACAGAGATACATAATGTCCATACAAAAAAAAAAACAACTAACCACATAATACAACCAAAACCACCAACATCTATCCAACCTACCAAAAATACATAAATACCAACCCCCCAACTAAAACTAATCGACCCCAGACGGCGTATCATCGGCTACATCAGAAGGGATGTCGATGGGAGTAGGCGGCAATACGGTAGAAGCAGGGGCGGCAGCAGATGGCTCGGAAGCAGCGGTGGAAAAAGGATCAGCAGCCTCAGAATCTGGGGCAGCATCAGATGATGGCACAGTGGTAGGTGGTGCAGACGGGGTCGTCGATGGATGCGGAGTAGAATGAACAGTCGACTCAACCCCGATCTGAATCAAAATAGACTCCAGTAGAGTCTGGAGATGGTCTATCCTGCCCTCGAGTCTAATCCTGGCCTCTCTCTCCTCCAATAATAGTTCGTGAACTATCGGGAGAGGCACAGAAGAAGAAGACTCTCCCTGGGCCTGAGTCTGCGACCGTTGTCGCAGCTCAAACTGCTGAACCGCAGCAACTGGATCATCCTCATCATCCGAATCAAGCTCCTCCACCTCAGTAGGTGTCCCTGAAGCACCGGCCTCCGTGTCCGTCCCACCTCGCCTCTTCTTCCTCCCCCGCACTCGTGCTTTCCCTTTCCCCTTTCGCTTCCTCTTCTGAGCGTCGGAGCGGCGAGCAGCCGCCTCTCTAAATCTATGGGGAGAAGGGCGGATATCATCCCCAGCGAGCTCGAGGAACCCGGCATCAGCCATGACCCTCTGAATAGCCCAAGCACCCTTCAGGTGCTTCCTGGACGAGATATAACGGGTGGGGTGGACCATAAAATCAATATATAGGCGTGGTATACAAACAGGCTGTCCCGTCCCCACTGCATATAAGACTCGCGCATACCAAGCCACGATCTTCTCCCGATAGGAAGTCACTAGGAGGCAGTTGCTGAGGACCAAATGAAGCATGTGGTAGTCATCAGTGAGCAAGTGGTCCTCGATCAAAGCATCGCCATCCCAAGACGGAACGGTGCCTCCAGTGAGCTCCCGGATAATAGTGGATGGTGGGGTCACTGGTGCATCTGGCCGGTGGGGGCAAACATAATCTGGTACCTCTGGTACCCCCAACGCGGCTGAAACGGTGGCTGGACTGATGATGAATGAGCGACTCCGGAAGAAGGCATGGTAGGTGAATGGTGTATACGGGTCGCTGATCATAGTCGCACACGCACCTCTAATCCAAGATAGATTGACGCTCTTGGCCAATGACAGGAGGTGGAACCAATGAGGCATAGAGCGGATCCGTGTAAGGAACCATGGGCTCTCTGTCCAGATGTGCTCAATAGGCCGCTCGACCATCACCATCCTCGTCTGAAAATATCGCTCAAACCACAGCCTATCCTCGTCATTTCGGAACCCATGAGCGGGCACCGGATCTGGTATAATACGGCTGAGGGGCTTAGACTTATGGTAGCCCGTCACTGGATTCATCTAGCAGTCCTGAAAAGAAGACCACACAGGATACAGATAAGAACAGGGAGAAAAAGAAACAAAACTAACACTGCTGAAGTTCGATCGATTGAACTTGGTTCGATCGATTGAACTGGAGTCGACTTCGATCGCTTGAACATTGTTCGATCGATCGAACAGCTTCCCTTCGATCGCTCGAAATCAGTTCGAGCGATCGAACACAGCGGTGTTCAGCTCTCGCAGAAATGAAAAGAAACGAAGGTTACACAAGCACCTAACTAACAAAAAGAGATCCTAAGACCAAGGGGACACCCCCTTGGGATTTTCTAACACGAACATCAAGGAAAAGGAAAAATACAAACAAGTGGGGCCTACCTCAGTTTAGAACATGCAGTGGAGATGGAAGGGAAGATGATATGCCGGTGAGGATGATCAGAGGGGTGATCAGGGCGCCTAATTGAATGCAAGGGATTGAGAGTTTCCGATTCGCCCTCCCTCTGTGTTCGAGCGATTGAGAGTGAGAGTGAGGGAAATGAAAAGGTGTACCGAAGACGCCTCGTTTAAATGCCTCGTTCGATCGATCGAACTATGTTTGATCGATCGAACACAAATCCCTCAATCGATTGAACATAAACTACAAGCGCTTGAACATCCAGGTTTCCATCGATCGAACTGGGTTCGATCGATCGAACACGAAAATTCCAGAATTCAATTGGGGCATGAACCACATCACCCCCAACTATCAGAAACAATTCTGGACATACAGAGAGACTGAAAAACAGTTGAAGTACAAGCATGTATGACAGACATTCATCCTCAGAATAGAAAATTGCAATTTATATAAAAATAAAACTTTATAAGTGCATCCAAATTGCAACATAATTATCCCCAACTGTGGTTAAAACCTTATTTAACTAAAGAAAACCAAAAATAAAACTAAAACTAAAACCAATGAAAATTCCGTCAAGGATTACATTCCAGTTGATAAACAAAAGATGAAATTGAACAAAAACAACTGAAATGCAGCACTAATCTTCGAGTATAAAGATTTCCTCTTCCACAATCTCTTCATAACTCGCCGAATCGTCAGAAGTGAAGTCCAAACTCGATGATTCCCTTTCCCAGAACAATCGAAAAGCAGCAAGGACATCATCAAACAAATCTGGAATCTCCAAAGAATTGATAGCCCATGCAAGAGGTGATCCGGACGGAGACAAGGATAAAGGAGTGTGATGTCGCAACGGACTGTCCTCTCGTGGCGGAGTGTGTGGGGGCCTTATGTAGGGCCCAAGACCATGAATCAGTTGATGTGGGAGGAAAACCGGGATGCCATTTAGGAACATAGTGACAATCCTGGACAAAAAGACAAAAAAACTAAAATTAAAACAACAGAACACAAGAAACACGAATTAACAATGAACAGAAAAACAAAGAACAGAAACAAAAATACGAAGAAATGCGATAGGTTCCAACCTCACTATTGGCGTAGGTTCCCAAAATGCACTAGCTGGTAAGGGGCATTGGAGCCTGAATAGCAAGTAGCTCAGGTGCACATAGTGGTATGGGACCAACTCAGGAACAAGGAAATCGTCCACGAAAACAAAGACGGCATTGTGGCGATCTGGGACGACATCCTGAAGGTCATGATCCTCCCATGGCTCCCACATATCGTCATTCTCCCACTGGGCCATGAGTGCATCATCCACCATGCGTCCCATGTACAGGTCATCATCCTCCTCCACATCATCATCATCCTGAAATCCCATATTTTCGTATGGATTGATGTCCAGGAGGGCTGGTGGATATGGAATGTACCCTTGAGCAGCATCAATAAGAGAATGAGCTTCAGGGTCCTGATGAAGCAAAGGGCAGGGTATGAGTTCACCCTCAATCCAGGTGCCACAGCGACATTCTGAATCAGCCCAAGAACCGACAGAATGAACATCATCACCTCGCATCTATGTACCTGCAACAGAGTAGTTTAAGGTATAATGGATTAGAACTAGATCACAAACACGAAATAAAGAACGAAAACCAAAAAGAAGCAAAAGAGAGAGAAACTAAAATGCAGGGAAAGAAAAGAAATACAACAACAATTGGAACTTCACTTTGGATTATCAATCATGAGAATAGCTGGGCTCATCCAGCTGGATGTGCTCAGTTTCAGTTTGGAAGTTTTCCAAGAACGGTTTCAATCTCTGGCCATTGACCTTGAAACAATCATCGTTCTTTGGATTGACAATCTCAACCGCCCCATGTGGAAAAACAGTTTTTACGATGAATGGGCCTGTCCAACGGGAACGGAGTTTTCCTGGGAAAAGGTGGAGGCGAGAGTCATACAACAAGACTTTCTGCCCCGGCTCAAATGATTTACGAAAAATCGTACGATCGTGGCGAGCCTTCAACTTTTCCTTATGCAACCTTGCAGAGTCATACGCATCTCGTCGTATTTCCTCTAGCTCTGCAAGTTGGAGCTTGCGTAGCTGACCTCCTTCTTGAATATCAAAGTTCAATGAGCGCGTTGCCCAGTAAGCTTTATGTTCAATTTCAACAGGAAGATGGCAAGCTTTCCCGTAAACCAATCTGTACGGGGACATACCAAGATTCGTCTTATAGGCAGTACGGTATGCCCATAACGCGTCTGTCAATTTGTATGCCCAGTCTTTTCGATTGGAACTAACTGTCTTCTCGAGAATATGCTTGATTTCTCGGTTATCCAATTCTGCTTGCCCATTGGACTGTGGATGATAGGCAAGAGCGATTTTATGATGGACTCCGTATTTCTTGAGAAGTGACTCCAAGGGCCTATTGCAGAAATGCTTGCCTTGGTCACTTAATAAAGCTTTCGGAGTACCAAAACGAGACAAAATATGCTCTCTTAGAAATGACATAACCGTTCTATGGTCATTTCGTCTCGTTGGTATCGCTTCTACCCATTTCGATACATACTCCACAGCAAGGAGTATGTATTCACAGTTATTCGACTTGGGATATGGGCCCATAAAATCTATGCCCCAACAATCAAATATCTCAATTGTGATGATAGGGGTTAAAGGCATAGAATTCCTTTTAGAAATGGTTCCAAGCTTTTGACAGCGTTGGCATGTCTTGCAAAAGGAATAAGCATCTTTGAAGACTGTGGGCCAGTAAAAACCGCTCTGTAAGACTTTTTGTGCGGTCTTTTGTGACGCGAAGTGGCCACCGCATGCCTCAGAATGGCATGACGCTAATATTACGGTTATATCCTCATTGGGGACGCAACGCCTGATGACCTGATCAGCACAGTACTTGAAAAGGTATGGGTCATCAAAGAAGAAGTGACGCGCGAACGAGAGGAACCGTTTCCTATCTTGGTTCGACCACTGAGTTGGTGTTTCACCCGTGACGAGGTAGTTTACAATATCAGCATACCAAGGCAGACTACTTACTGCCAGTAGCTGTTCGTCTGGGAACACATCTTTAATGGATTGGGATTCAGTATTGTCAACAAAAGTCAACCGGGACAAATGATCCGCAACCACATTCTCTACTCCTTTCTTGTCCTTGATAGTTAGATCAAACTCTTGGAGTAAGAGTATCCAGCGAATAAGCCGTTGTTTAGCGTCTTTCTTTGTCAGCAGATATTTGAGGGCTGAATGATCTGTAAAACAGACGATTGGTGACCCTATCAGATAAGACCTAAACTTGTCCAGGGCGAATACTACAGCCAGCAGCTCCTTCTCAGTGGTAGTGTAATTCATTTGAGCGTCATTCAAGGTTCGGCTGGCGTAGTATATCACATGTGGCTTATTGTCCTTTCTCTGGCCTTGGACTGCGCCAATGGCGTAATCACTAGCGTCGCACATTAATTCAAAAGGCAAACTCCAGTCGGGTGCCTGTATTATAGGTGCGGAGGTGAGGAGATCTTTTAGATCCTCAAAGGACTTTTGGCAACTCTCTGACCACTTGAAAGGTGCATCTTTGACAAGAAGTTGACAAAGGGGTCGAGAAATTGCACTGAAATTTTGGATAAATCGACGATAAAAACCTGCATGCCCCAAGAATGAACGAATGTCTCTTACTGTACGGGGAACAGGTAAATTTGAGATTATGTCGATTTTAGCCTTATCCACTTGAATTCCTTCATCAAATATTATGTGACCGAGGACTATTCCCTTGGTCACCATGAAGTGACACTTCTCCCAATTCAAGACTAGGTGTTTGTCCTCACACCTCATTAAAACCTGCTCGAGATTGCTAAGGCAATCTTCGAAGCTATGGCCGAATACTGAAAAATCATCCATGAAAACTTCAAGGATGTTTTCGACCATGTCACTGAATATACTCAGCATGCACCGCTGAAAGGTAGCCGGTGCATTGCATAGGCCAAACGGCATTCGTCGGTAGGCAAAAGTACCGAATGGACACGTGAATGTGGTTTTCTCCTGATCTTCAGGAGCAATCTCAATTTGATTATATCCACTGTATCCATCCAAGAAGCAGTAATACTTGTGACCCGCCACGCGTTCTAGCATTTGATCCATAAATGGCAAAGGAAAATGGTCCTTTCGGGTCACAGTATTTAACTTCCTGTAATCAATACACATCCTCCATCCAGTGGGAACACGTGTTGGTACCAATTCACCATCTTTGTTCGGGATGACCGTTATGCCTGCTTTCTTTGGAACTACTTGGGTAGGACTAACCCAAGGACTATCAGATATAGGATATATCATCCCAACATCAAGTAGTTTAAGCACTTCCTTTTTAACTACTTCTTGCATGTTGGGGTTCAGACGCCTTTGCATTTGCCTTGAGGGTTTAGCGTCTTCCTCCAGATATATCTTATGCGTGCATATGGATGGGCTTATGCCTTTGAGGTCAGCAATTGTCCATCCCATAGCATCCTTATGCTTGGTAAGCATTTCCACTAGCTTACTTTCCTGTTCATGAGTTAAAACAGATGAAATGATCACAGGATAAGTTTTTTCAGTCCCTAGGAATGCGTATTTTAGGTCTTTAGGAAGCTCCTTCAATTCTAACTCCGGAAACTGGAAACTAGAGGGCATTACCAACTTGGTTTTAGGAGGCAGTTGTTCATATGGCTGTATCCACATGCAATCGGCTCTATCCTCCTCTTTCGTATCCATCATAAGACACGTCTGGTTCAGGTCAGCATCCAATGGGGTGGACTCTGCAGGCTGATAAATATCGCCAAATTGAGTCATCACAACTTCCAAAGGATCTTTATAGTCGACCAAGTCAACTTCATCTTCAATGACCGTGTCTATATAATGGATTTCTTCCTCATCATCGTATTCTTCAGGTCGGGGATTAGAAAAGATCTTGATATTCAACGTCATGTTCCCGAATACGATAGTCATGATACCAGTTCTAATCTTGATTGTGGCATCAATGGTGTTGAGGAATGGACGTCCAAAAATAACCGGGATATGTGCACCAAGATTAGACACAGGTTCTGTGTCCAATATCACGAAATCAACCGGAAATACAAAAGTGTCTATTTGGACAAGGACGTCCTCCAATACCCCTCTAGGGTACTTTACAGATCTGTCTGCCAATTGCAACGCAACTCGGGTGGGTTTGAGTTCACCCAACCCCAGCTGTTTATAGACTGAGTATGGCAGCAGGTTCACGCTTGCTCCTAAATCGAGGAGTGCGTTGTCTATCTTTTGATTCCCAATTCTGCATGAGACAGTAAGTGTGCCGGGATCTTTGAGTTTTGGAGGCAACTCATTTTGAATGATCGCACTGGCTTGACATGCGACATAAGCATGTTTCTTCACGCTTTGCCTCCTCTTGACCGTGCATAGATCTTTTAGATACTTAGCATAGGCCGGCACTTGCTTGATAGCATCTAGGAGTGGAAGGTTAATCTTAACTTGCTTAAACAGTTCCAGAAACTCCTGATTCTTCGTCTCATTCTTGGGTTTCTTCAACCGTTGAGGATAAGGTGCAGGGAAGGGGCATTTTGGTGGTTCCTCCTTAACAGACTCCTTCCCAGGCCTTCGCTCAACTTCTTCCTCTACTCCAGGAGCTGCAATGTTTGCCTTGATAGGATCGTCATTGGTAGACTGCTCCTCCTCTTGAGTAGATGGTAGCTCAACTTCTTTATCCACCACTTCCTCCTCATCGTACACTTCGGGAGTGGACGGAGGCATGCTTTTTCCTATGATTTTTCCACTTCTCAGTGTAGTCACAGCTTTAGCATGTTCTTGATTGTTAGGACCATTGTTATGTCCCTTTGGATTTGGAAGTGGTTGGGCAGGGAATGTTCCTCCTGAACCTTCTTGCCGTGCATCTATCCTTTCTAATGTGGCAGACATTCTACTCATCATCTGTATGAGTTGCTGCGTTAGATTGGCATTAGCAAGTGGCTCTTCTTCTTGTACCTTCTTGTGCGGTGGCACATAGGTATTGGTTTGTGGTGCATTGGAGGGTTGAGCTTGATTGTAATTGTTGGTTCTGTTTTGATTGTAATGCTGGGCTGGCCTATTGTTTTGCCCTTGATATTGATTGTTGTTGTAGGGCTGCTGTTGATATTGATTTTGGGCCCCAGCATTATTTCTCCAATCAAAACCGGGGTGATTCCATCTATTGTTATTTTGAAAATTATTGTTGGAATTCCCCGCCCCTCGAAAACCTTGCATGGCATTCATCTCTATAGGGGCTTGCTCTTGAAAATGTGGCACATTAGGACAATATTGAGTTGTATGTCCCAACATGTTGCATGTGTCACATGGTTTGTCACGCCCCGACGTAGCATAATTCAGGAAAGCATTTAATTTCCTTTATGGACTCGTAGGTCGTGACAAGTGAGTATGACCAATTGTCCCTGCAACAAATAACTTAACAAACAATTCTAGAGCAAAGGATACTAACAAAAAAAAACATAAGCTCCGGAATAAAAACTTACTAAACTATTACAACAGTCATAGTCTTAGGCACAAAACGCCTTATTCAAATGTCTAAACTAGTTTATTACAAAACCCAAATTAAAAGACATAGGAAATATAAGCAGCCTCCTGGAAAGTCTCCTGACTCTAAGTAGCATAGTCAAAATACCCTGGCTTCTCCTGACCCTGAAAATCTGGACATACAGTCCAGGACGCATCAACGCCGTCAGCTTATGAAAGCTGGTGAGCAAAATAAACAAGTGCTCGCAATGTATATATAAGCAAATAAACAGCGGTGCAATTTAACTTTAACAGTAATATATTCAAGGTTCCAATTCAACATAATCACGAGGGAATATAGTAATAAATAAATACGAAATTGTACATGAATTGTGAAACGTCTTATTTTGCCAATTCTTTCCTTTAGAACAATCCAATTAAATCAATACATCATTTAAGCTACCAGAAGTAATAAGTATTCAGTCTTCCAATTCATACACTACACTATCGCCTCCAATACCAGGAATACTATCCGATCGGTATTGAAGTCACACGCCACACTACTGCCTCAGATACCAGGAATACTATCCGATCGATATCTAGACCAAACACAACCAACCATCGCTCCGGATATCAGGAATACTATCCGATCAATATCCGAAACGCGCGCCTTAGATACCAGGAATACTATCCGATCGATATCTAAGTCGTACACAACACTATCACCATCGCACCGGATATCAGGAATACTATCCGATCAATATCCGAAACGCGCGCCTTAGATACCAGGAATACTATCCGATCGATATCTAAGTCGTACACAACACTAACATCTCCAATACCAGGATTACTATCCGATCGATATTGAGGTCACACACCAAACTGCCACCCTTTACTCTTTTCACGCTTTCTCACACACATGCATGTTGACACAACCTCAACCCGAATATGTATATAAATGTTTCATAAATAACACCGTTAATAAATCACAAAACCGGATAATCGTATGAGCATAAATTTTGACCTTAGTTGTTCTTGTTTGTACAATTCTTAAAACATAGACCTTTAAAACATTATTTTTGCCAAACAATTCTTTAAAAACTTTTAAAACATTTTCCAAACAGTCCCTACCAAAAAATCACACAAACTGTCAAAACAACCACCTCGCGCGAGCGGATCGCGCGAGCGAGGGGGAGGGCAGATCGCGCGAGCGGATCGCGCGCGCGAAGGGGAAAGCAGATCGCGCGAGCGGATCGCGCGCGCGAAGGGGAAAGCAGATCGCGCGAGCGGATCGCGCGCGCGAAGGGGCTGGACAGGTCGCGCGAGCGGGCCGCGCGAGCGAGCCTCGCGCGAGCGGGTCGCGCGCGCGAGTTCTTGCAGAATGTTGTCTTCTTCGTCTTCTCCCCTGTTTTCAGTTTCTGACTGTATTTTTACCCATTTCCAGTTTCTGTTTCCAACATGTCATATGATATACGGTTTTCTTCGGTTTTCCGCGTAGATTACGAATACGCGATCAATTTTAACTAATACGGATTGTATCTCTTGATTTTCGTGATTAAAGTTAAAGTGACAAAACTTAAAATCATCAATACGTCGCCATACGGATGAATTACTCCGTAGGATTCGAACCGTAGCCTATTGGGATCAATATCTTTCAATTACAATTTACAGAATCGATTTTGGTTACGATTTCTAAAACTTCAATTTCCAAGCTTTAATGGTGTTTTCATATATATACATATATACCCACTTATATATACTGAAATTTACATATATAGACATTGAGAGTGAGTTTAAATTACTCACAGAGATGATTATACAGAAATTTAAAGGCCGAGAACTTCCGCCGTAATAATCCGTAGTTGAGAATTTCCTCCTCCGTTCTTGATTTTGGTAACCCAATATGTGTATATATATATATGTGTATACTGTATGTGTGTTATGTGTGTTATCTGTGTGTGTGTGTTATCTGCCGAGAGAGAGAGAAAGAGCTGCAGAGAGATAAATGAGAGATAGAGAGTCTGAGAGATTGAGTGATTGAGGGGAGGTTAGGTGTATAAATAATAAGTTAGTAACACTCCACTCACAAAACACTCCACACACATTCCACTAAACACAGCACACACTGCACTAATTCCTTGGGTGCTTTCCATGTGTACACAAGATACCCTTGTGTGTGTTGAGCTCACGCAATGATACACACACACAGGTAAAATTATACTGCCCATTCCCAAAACTGGTATATTACGGTTGAAATAAAAATACAGAAAATTATATTAATGTAGGAATTCAATTCCCGGTTATACAAAAATATAGATATCGATTTTGAAACCATAGAAAATGTTTTGAAAATTACAGTTTGACCCCAGATAATTATTACAAAGAGAAATTAAATTAAAATACTCATGGAAATAAAATGCAATATTTATTTATTAATGATAATAAAATACAGGGCGTTACACCCTACCCACCTTAACAGAGATTTCGCCCCGAAATCTGAGCTAACTAATCCTGAAACAACTCGGGGTATCTAGTCCTCATGTCTGACTCTAACTCCCACGTCGCCTCTCCTTCGTCATGATGCCTCCACTGAACCTTAACCAAAGGAACGTCTCTTCTTCTCAGCCTCTTGATACTCTGGTCAAGAATCCTCACAGGTCTATCCTTGTAGACAACATTCTGACTCGTCTCAATATCATCAAAATTAACCACATGTGAAGGGTCCCGTATGTATTTCCTTAACATACTAACATGGAACACATTATGAACACCAGACATCTTTGGTGGCAACGCGAGCCGATAAGCCACTTTCCCAACACGCTCCAAAACCTCGAACGGTCCGATGAAACGAGGTGCCAGCTTCCCTCTCTTCTGACCAAAACGTACTATTCCACGAACAGGTGAAACCTTAAGGAGTACGTGATCTCCAACACTGAACTCCAAGTCCTTTCGACGTCGATCCGCATAACTCGTGTCTACTCTGTGCAGTTTTCATCCTTTCCTTGACAAGTGAAATCTTCTCATTGGTCTCTCTCACCAAATCTGGTCCTAACAGTTCTGTGTCTCCCACTTCAGCCCAACACAATGGAGATCGACATGGCCGTCCGTACAAAGCTTCGAACGGCGCCATTCCAATACTCGAGTGATAACTGTTGTTATACGCAAATTCAACCAATGGTAAGTGCGTCTCCCAAGACTCTTCAAAGTCAATTGCACAAGCTCTGAGCATATCTTCCATAATCTGATTAACACGCTCGGTCTGCCCATCGGTCTGAGGATGGAATGCAGTACTCATCTTGAGCGAAGTTCCCATAGCCTTCTGCAGACTTTCCCAAAATCCCGAGGTAAAACGTGCATCGCGGTCTGATACAATTGACACAGGCGCACCGTGCAGTCGCACCACTTGCTGTAGGTACATTCGACTCATCCTTTCTACTGGGTAAGTCATATTGTACGCGATAAAGTGCGCGGACTTCGTCAAACGATCCACAATTACCCAAATCGCGTCATGATTCTGTTGTGACCGGGGTAATCCAACCACGAAATCCATAGTTATGTGCTCCCACTTCCATCCTGGGACAGGTAAGGGTTGTAACAATCCCGAGGGTCTCTGATGTTCGGCCTTCACTTGTTGACAAGTCAAACATTTAGACACAAACTCGGCTACTTCTCGTTTCATCCCTTCCCACCAGAAGTTTCTCTTCAGGTCTTTATACATCTTTGTTCCTCCTGGGTGTACTGTCAGTCTCGATTTATGTGCTTCTTCGAGAATATCTTTTCTCAAACCTCCTGAATCTGGCACACACAATCTGTCTCGACATCGGTGTCCTCCATCGGCCCCAACCTTCCATTCTGTCAGGCCCTTCTCTAACATCTTGGCGAACCATGCTTGAAACTTCTCATTTTCCTTCTGGGCTTCGATGACTCGACTCACAAGTGTTGGTTGTACTACCAAGCATCCAAAGTGTTGTCCGATACTTCCCTCAGAAATCTGCACATCAAATTCTGCGATTGTCTCCAAGGCTTTCCATTCCCTCAACATCAATGAAGCAATCATTCCTTGAGGTTTCCGGCTTAGGGCGTCAGCGACTACGTTAGCCTTACCGGGGTGGTACTCTAATGTGAAGTCATAGTCCTTGATCAGTTCCATCCACCGACGTTACCTCATGTTCAACTCCTTCTGAGTAAACAAATACTTAAGGCTTTTGTGGTCTGAGAACAAATCAAATTTCTCCCCATAGAGGTAGTGTCTCCAGATCTTAAGCGCGAACACTACTGCTGCCAGCTCTAAATCATGAGTTGGGTAGTTCAATTCATTCGGCTTCAACTGTCTTGAACCATAGGCGATAACCTTTCCGTCTTGCATAAGGACACATCCCAATCCTTGATACGAGGCGTCACTAAAAATAGTGAACTTCTCACCATCCCTTGGTATCGCAAGCACTGGCGCTGTTGTCAATTTCTCTTTTAATTTCAGAAAAGCGCGTTCATGCTTATCAGTCCATTCAAACTTCAAATCTTTCTTAGTTAAACCAGTTAACGGAGCTGCTATCTTTGAGAAACCTTCTACAAATCTCCGATAGTAACCAGCTAGACCCAGAAAACTTCTGACTTCTGTAGCATTGGTCGGCCGAGTCCAATTCGCCACTGCATCGGTCTTTGATGAGTCAACCGCGATTCCTTGTTGAGAGATCACATGCCCGAGAAACTTAACTTCCTGAAGCCAGAATTCACACTTGCTGAATTTAGCATATAGGCGGTGATCCTTGAGAGTCTGCAACACGATCCTCAGATGTTGTTCATGCTCTTCCTCTGACTTGGAATAGATCAAAATATCATCAATAAAGACAATAACGAACTGATCTAAGTATGGCTTGAATACTCTGTTCATCAAGTCCATAAACACAGCTGGAGCATTTGTCATCCCAAACGGCATCACTAAGAACTCATAGTGTCCGTATCTCGTCCTGAAAGCAGTCTTAGGTATGTCTTCCTTCCGTACCCTCAACTGGTGATACCCTGACCGTAGATCAATCTTAGAAAAGGTCGTGGCTCCTTGCAACTGATCAAACAGATCGTCTATCCGAGGTAAGGGATACTTATTCTTGATAGTAACCTTATTCAGTTCTCGGTAGTCAATACACAGCCGCATTGACCCATCCTTCTTCTTCACAAACAACACTGGTGCTCCCCAGGGTGAAGTACTTGGACGAACAAAACCCAACTTCTCAAGTTCTTGAACTTGTTCCTTCAGCTCCAACAACTCTGTAGGGGCCATCCTGTAGGGAACCTTGGTTATAGGTCGAGTACCTGGCACTAATTCCACACAGAATTCTATGTCCCTTTCCGGCGGTAATCCTGAAATATCTCGGAATACTTCCTCGAACTCTTTGATTACCGGTATAGATGATACTGTCACCTCTGCACTGACAACCTCAATGTTTGCTAGGCATCTAGTGAGGAACATATCACCCGAAGGGTTACATTGGAAATCGAAGAGTTGATTCCCCTTGTCCGCAAATGTGATCTTCTTCTTTGCACAATCCAACTTCGCATGGTTCTTCTCGAGCCAATCCATTCCCAGGATTATATCGAACTCCTTCATCGACAGAACCACCAATCTCGCCAAAAGTTCGCGGTCTCCAAACCGAAGAGGACAATCCTTACACACATGTAATAACTTGACTGTGGTCCCTAAGGGTGAGACAGCACTCAAAGCTTCCTCTAAACGATGCGGTATGATACCCAACTTCTGAACAATCTTAACAGATATAAAAGAATGTGTAGCACCCGTGTCGAATAAAGCTTTAACATGAGAGTTAAACAAAGTTAGAGTACCTTCCACTGCTCGTTGCTCGGGCGGTCCCTCCTCATTGGTACCTTCTTCATACCCTGTCTCCTCATAGCCAGCAGCCTCGGGAATGAAAGCATTCAGACGGGCTTGTCCTTGCTGACCATAGTTACCTCTCCTAGGAGCCTTGCATTCTGGACTTATGTGACCTGGCATGCCACAATTATAGCACACAACTCCTGGACGATCCGTACGCCTAGGTGCTCTGCAATCTTTAGCTCGATGACCGGGAACTCCACAATTGAAGCAGTTGTTGTTTTTGGCCCCTTCTATTGCTAGAGGCTGATACTGCTGAACTGTTTGTGTCTGTTGAGGTTTCTTCCCTCCATCCCAGGTCCTTTTCTGTCCTTGAGGGTACCCTGGTTTCTGTCCGGGATAACCCTTCTGCGGAGGTCGATTTCCAAGCGGCTTCGAATTCTGACACCCATCATTCTCTAACCCCGTAGCCAATCTCACCAGAGCTTCAAATGACTGGCCCAGATGCCCCATAGTCAAATGTCTGAGAGACAGGTTGAGACCTCGGTGATACTTCTTGATTTTCCTCTGGGGTGTGTCCACCATATGTGGAGCAAAGCGAGACAGACGCTCAAATCGAGTAGTGTACTCTCGGACAGTCAGATTCCCTTGAGTCAACTCCATAAACTCTTTCTCCCTCTTGTCCTTCTCTTCTTCGGGGAAATACTTCTCGAGAAACCTTTCCTTGAACACCACCCACGGCATTCTCCTTGCAGCTTCTTCCCCTATGGTCGCCTTTTCAGCATCCCACCAATCAGCGGCTGCATAAGACAACTGAAAGATAGCCAGACGCTTCTTCTCCAGATCAGTGCACTCTATGGTCTCAAAGATACGCTCCATCTGGCGTAGCCACTGTTCCGCTTGCCAGGGTTCATCAGTCCCCGCAAAATACTCAGGTCGCAGGGCGCGAAACTCCTTGAGAAGCTTGTCTCCAGTCTGGTGGGCTTGCCTCCCATTCCCGTTGTAATCCCCATTCTGATTATTGTTCCTTGCGTTCTGATCACTAACCCTCTCCAACCTCCTTACAAAAGCTTCGAACATCCCGGTTGGATCTATTACTGGCGGTGCATCTTCAATAGCGGGACGATTCCTGAGATTTCTTCCAGCCATCTGATCGAGAGAACGGTACCTATCCATCAATCAACAGAATTCGGTCAACCTCTCGAGAAGAAAGAAAATTCTAAACGATAGAAAACGACTAGACACGGAATAAAGTCGAACTATCTTATCTCAATTCTATCTTAACGGGAGATCCTATGTGTTTTGGACAATTGGTCGAGCCATAACCTGGCTTTGATACCAAAAAGCCTGTCACGCCCCGACGTAGCATAATTCAGGAAAGCATTTAATTTCCTTTATGGACTCGTAGGTCGTGACAAGTGAGTATGACCAATTGTCCCTGCAACAAATAACTTAACAAACAATTCTAGAGCAAAGGATACTAACAAAAAAAAACATAAGCTCCGGAATAAAAACTTACTAAACTATTACAACAGTCATAGTCTTAGGCACAAAACGCCTTATTCAAATGTCTAAACTAGTTTATTACAAAACCCAAATTAAAAGACATAGGAAATATAAGCAGCCTCCTGGAAAGTCTCCTGACTCTAAGTAGCATAGTCAAAATACCCTGGCTTCTCCTGACCCTGAAAATCTGGACATACAGTCCAGGACGCATCAACGCCGTCAGCTTATGAAAGCTGGTGAGCAAAATAAACAAGTGCTCGCAATGTATATATAAGCAAATAAACAGCGGTGCAATTTAACTTTAACAGTAATATATTCAAGGTTCCAATTCAACATAATCACGAGGGAATATAGTAATAAATAAATACGAAATTGTACATGAATTGTGAAACGTCTTATTTTGCCAATTCTTTCCTTTAGAACAATCCAATTAAATCAATACATCATTTAAGCTACCAGAAGTAATAAGTATTCAGTCTTCCAATTCATACACTACACTATCGCCTCCAATACCAGGAATACTATCCGATCGGTATTGAAGTCACACGCCACACTACTGCCTCAGATACCAGGAATACTATCCGATCGATATCTAGACCAAACACAACCAACCATCGCTCCGGATATCAGGAATACTATCCGATCAATATCCGAAACGCGCGCCTTAGATACCAGGAATACTATCCGATCGATATCTAAGTCGTACACAACACTATCACCATCGCACCGGATATCAGGAATACTATCCGATCAATATCCGAAACGCGCGCCTTAGATACCAGGAATACTATCCGATCGATATCTAAGTCGTACACAACACTAACATCTCCAATACCAGGATTACTATCCGATCGATATTGAGGTCACACACCAAACTGCCACCCTTTACTCTTTTCACGCTTTCTCACACACATGCATGTTGACACAACCTCAACCCGAATATGTATATAAATGTTTCATAAATAACACCGTTAATAAATCACAAAACCGGATAATCGTATGAGCATAAATTTTGACCTTAGTTGTTCTTGTTTGTACAATTCTTAAAACATAGACCTTTAAAACATTATTTTTGCCAAACAATTCTTTAAAAACTTTTAAAACATTTTCCAAACAGTCCCTACCAAAAAATCACACAAACTGTCAAAACTGCCACCTCGCGCGAGCGGATCGCGCGAGCGAGGGGGAGGGCAGATCGCGCGAGCGGATCGCGCGCGCGAAGGGGCTGGACAGGTCGCGCGAGCGGGCCGCGCGAGCGAGCCTCGCGCGAGCGGGTCGCGCGCGCGAGTTCTTGCAGAATGTTGTCTTCTTCGTCTTCTCCCCTGTTTTCAGTTTCTGACTGTATTTTTACCCATTTCCAGTTTCTGTTTCCAACATGTCATATGATATACGGTTTTCTTCGGTTTTCCGCGTAGATTACGAATACGCGATCAATTTTAACTAATACGGATTGTATCTCTTGATTTTCGTGATTAAAGTTAAAGTGACAAAACTTAAAATCATCAATACGTCGCCATACGGATGAATTACTCCGTAGGATTCGAACCGTAGCCTATTGGGATCAATATCTTTCAATTACAATTTACAGAATCGATTTTGGTTACGATTTCTAAAACTTCAATTTCCAAGCTTTAATGGTGTTTTCATATATATACATATATACCCACTTATATATACTGAAATTTACATATATAGACATTGAGAGTGAGTTTAAATTACTCACAGAGATGATTATACAGAAATTTAAAGGCCGAGAACTTCCGCCGTAATAATCCGTAGTTGAGAATTTCCTCCTCCGTTCTTGATTTTGGTAACCCAATATGTGTATATATATATATGTGTATACTGTATGTGTGTTATGTGTGTTATCTGTGTGTGTGTGTTATCTGCCGAGAGAGAGAGAAAGAGCTGCAGAGAGATAAATGAGAGATAGAGAGTCTGAGAGATTGAGTGATTGAGGGGAGGTTAGGTGTATAAATAATAAGTTAGTAACACTCCACTCACAAAACACTCCACACACATTCCACTAAACACAGCACACACTGCACTAATTCCTTGGGTGCTTTCCATGTGTACACAAGATACCCTTGTGTGTGTTGAGCTCACGCAATGATACACACACACAGGTAAAATTATACTGCCCATTCCCAAAACTGGTATATTACGGTTGAAATAAAAATACAGAAAATTATATTAATGTAGGAATTCAATTCCCGGTTATACAAAAATATAGATATCGATTTTGAAACCATAGAAAATGTTTTGAAAATTACAGTTTGACCCCAGATAATTATTACAAAGAGAAATTAAATTAAAATACTCATGGAAATAAAATGCAATATTTATTTATTAATGATAATAAAATACAGGACGTTACACCCTACCCACCTTAACAGAGATTTCGCCCCGAAATCTGAGCTAACTAATCCTGAAACAACTCGGGGTATCTAGTCCTCATGTCTGACTCTAACTCCCACGTCGCCTCTCCTTCGTCATGATGCCTCCACTGAACCTTAACCAAAGGAACGTCTCTTCTTCTCAGCCTCTTGATACTCTGGTCAAGAATCCTCACAGGTCTATCCTTGTAGACAATATTCTGACTCGTCTCAATATCATCAAAATTAACCACATGTGAAGGGTCCCGTATGTATTTCCTTAACATACTAACATGGAACACATTATGAACACCAGACATCTTTGGTGGCAACGCGAGCCGATAAGCCACTTTCCCAACACGCTCCAAAACCTCGAACGGTCCGATGAAACGAGGTGCCAGCTTCCCTCTCTTCTGACCAAAACGTACTATTCCACGAACAGGTGAAACCTTAAGGAGTACGTGATCTCCAACACTGAACTCCAAGTCCTTTCGACGTCGATCCGCATAACTCTTGTGTCTACTCTGTGCAGTTTTCATCCTTTCCTTGACAAGTGAAATCTTCTCATTGGTCTCTCTCACCAAATCTGGTCCTAACAATTCTGTGTCTCCCACTTCAGCCCAACACAATGGAGATCGACATGGCCGTCCGTACAAAGCTTCGAACGGCGCCATTCCAATACTCGAGTGATAACTGTTGTTATACGCAAATTCAACCAATGGTAAGTGCGTCTCCCAAGACTCTTCAAAGTCAATTGCACAAGCTCTGAGCATATCTTCCATAATCTGATTAACACGCTCGGTCTGCCCATCGGTCTGAGGATGGAATGCAGTACTCATCTTGAGCGAAGTTCCCATAGCCTTCTGCAGACTTTCCCAAAATCCCGAGGTAAAACGTGCATCGCGGTCTGATACAATTGACACAGGCGCACCGTGCAGTCGCACCACTTGCTGTAGGTACATTCGACTCATCCTTTCTACTGGGTAAGTCATATTGTACGCGATAAAGTGCGCGGACTTCGTCAAACGATCCACAATTACCCAAATCGCGTCATGATTCTGTTGTGACCGGGGTAATCCAACCACGAAATCCATAGTTATGTGCTCCCACTTCCATCCTGGGACAGGTAAGGGTTGTAACAATCCCGAGGGTCTCTGATGTTCGGCCTTCACTTGTTGACAAGTCAAACATTTAGACACAAACTCGGCTACTTCTCGTTTCATCCCTTCCCACCAGAAGTTTCTCTTCAGGTCTTTATACATCTTTGTTCCTCCTGGGTGTACTGTCAGTCTCGATTTATGTGCTTCTTCGAGAATATCTTTTCTCAAACCTCCTGAATCTGGCACACACAATCTGTCTCGACATCGGTGTCCTCCATCGGCCCCAACCTTCCATTCTGTCAGGTCCTTCTCTAACATCTTGGCGAACCATGCTTGAAACTTCTCATTTTCCTTCTGGGCTTCGATGACTCGACTCACAAGTGTTGGTTGTACTACCAAGCATCCAAAGTGTTGTCCGATACTTCCCTCAGAAATCTGCACATCAAATTCTGCGATTGTCTCCAAGGCTTTCCATTCCCTCAACATCAATGAAGCAATCATTCCTTGAGGTTTCCGGCTTAGGGCGTCAGCGACTACGTTAGCCTTACCGGGGTGGTACTCTAATGTGAAGTCATAGTCCTTGATCAGTTCCATCCACCGACGTTGCCTCATGTTCAACTCCTTCTGAGTAAACAAATACTTAAGGCTTTTGTGGTCTGAGAACAAATCAAATTTCTCCCCATAGAGGTAGTGTCTCCAGATCTTAAGCGCGAACACTACTGCTGCCAGCTCTAAATCATGAGTTGGGTAGTTCAATTCATTCGGCTTCAACTGTCTTGAACCATAGGCGATAACCTTTCCGTCTTGCATAAGGACACATCCCAATCCTTGATACGAGGCGTCACTAAAAATAGTGAACTTCTCACCATCCCTTGGTATCGCAAGCACTGGCGCTGTTGTCAATTTCTCTTTTAATTTCAGAAAAGCGCGTTCATGCTTATCAGTCCATTCAAACTTCAAATCTTTCTTAGTTAAACCAGTTAACGGAGCTGCTATCTTTGAGAAACCTTCTACAAATCTCCGATAGTAACCAGCTAGACCCAGAAAACTTCTGACTTCTGTAGCATTGGTCGGCCGAGTCCAATTCGCCACTGCATCGGTCTTTGATGAGTCAACCGCGATTCCTTGTTGAGAGATCACATGCCCGAGAAACTTAACTTCCTGAAGCCAGAATTCACACTTGCTGAATTTAGCATATAGGCGGTGATCCTTGAGAGTCTGCAACACGATCCTCAGATGTTGTTCATGCTCTTCCTCTGACTTGGAATAGATCAAAATATCATCAATAAAGACAATAACGAACTGATCTAAGTATGGCTTGAATACTCTGTTCATCAAGTCCATAAACACAGCTGGAGCATTTGTCATCCCAAACGGCATCACTAAGAACTCATAGTGTCCGTATCTCGTCCTGAAAGCAGTCTTAGGTATGTCTTCCTTCCGTACCCTCAACTGGTGATACCCTGACCGTAGATCAATCTTAGAAAAGGTCGTGGCTCCTTGCAACTGATCAAACAGATCGTCTATCCGAGGTAAGGGATACTTATTCTTGATAGTAACCTTATTCAGTTCTCGGTAGTCAATACACAGCCGCATTGACCCATCCTTCTTCTTCACAAACAACACTGGTGCTCCCCAGGGTGAAGTACTTGGACGAACAAAACCCAACTTCTCAAGTTCTTGAACTTGTTCCTTCAGCTCCAACAACTCTGTAGGGGCCATCCTGTAGGGAACCTTGGTTATAGGTCGAGTACCTGGCACTAATTCCACACAGAATTCTATGTCCCTTTCCGGCGGTAATCCTGAAATATCTCGGAATACTTCCTCGAACTCTTTGATTACCGGTATAGATGATACTGTCACCTCTGCACTGACAACCTCAATGTTTGCTAGGCATCTAGTGAGGAACATATCACCCGAAGGGTTACATTGGAAATCGAAGAGTTGATTCCCCTTGTCCGCAAATGTGATCTTCTTCTTTGCACAATCCAACTTCGCATGGTTCTTCTCGAGCCAATCCATTCCCAGGATTATATCGAACTCCTTCATCGACAGAACCACCAATCTCGCCAAAAGTTCGCGGTCTCCAAACCGAAGAGGACAATCCTTACACACATGTAATAACTTGACTGTGGTCCCTAAGGGTGAGACAGCACTCAAAGCTTCCTCTAAACGATGCGGTATGATACCCAACTTCTGAACAATCTTAACAGATATAAAAGAATGTGTAGCACCCGTGTCGAATAAAGCTTTAACATGAGAGTTAAACAAAGTTAGAGTACCTTCCACTGCTCGTTGCTCGGGCGGTCCCTCCTCATTGGTACCTTCTTCATACCCTGTCTCCTCATAGCCAGCAGCCTCGGGAATGACAGCATTCAGACGGGCTTGTCCTTGCTGACCATAGTTACCTCTCCTAGGAGCCTTGCATTCTGGACTTATGTGACCTGGCATGCCACAATTATAGCACACAACTCCTGGACGATCCGTACGCCTAGGTGCTCTGCAATCTTTAGCTCGATGACCGGGAACTCCACAATTGAAGCAGTTGTTGTTTTTGGCCCCTTCTATTGCTAGAGGCTGATACTGCTGAACTGTTTGTGTCTGTTGAGGTTTCTTCCCTCCATCCCAGGTCCTTTTCTGTCCTTGAGGGTACCCTGGTTTCTGTCCGGGATAACCCTTCTGCGGAGGTCGATTTCCAAGCGGCTTCGAATTCTGACACCCATCATTCTCTAACCCCATAGCCAATCTCACCAGAGCTTCAAATGACTGGCCCAGATGCCCCATAGTCAAATGTCTGAGAGACAGGTTGAGACCTCGGTGATACTTCTTGATTTTCCTCTGGGGTGTGTCCACCATATGTGGAGCAAAGCGAGACAGACGCTCAAATCGAGTAGTGTACTCTCGGACAGTCAGATTCCCTTGAGTCAACTCCATAAACTCTTTCTCCCTCTTGTCCTTCTCTTCTTCGGGGAAATACTTCTCGAGAAACCTTTCCTTGAACACCACCCACGGCATTCTCCTTGCAGCTTCTTCCCCTATGGTCGCCTTTTCAGCATCCCACCAATCAGCGGCTGCATAAGACAACTGAAAGATAGCCAGACGCTTCTTCTCCAGATCAGTGCACTCTATGGTCTCAAAGATACGCTCCATCTGGCGTAGCCACTGTTCCGCTTGCCAGGGTTCATCAGTCCCCGCAAAATACTCAGGTCGCAGGGCGCGAAACTCCTTGAGAAGCTTGTCTCCAGTCTGGTGGGCTTGCCTCCCATTCCCGTTGTAATCCCCATTCTGATTATTGTTCCTTGCGTTCTGATCACTAACCCTCTCCAACCTCCTTACAAAAGCTTCGAACATCCCGGTTGGATCTATTACTGGCGGTGCATCTTCAATAGCGGGACGATTCCTGAGATTTCTTCCAGCCATCTGATCGAGAGAACGGTACCTATCCATTAATCAACAGAATTCGGTCAACCTCTCGAGAAGAAAGAAAATTCTAAACGATAGAAAACGACTAGACACGGAATAAAGTCGAACTATCTTATCTCAATTCTATCTTAACGGGAGATCCTATGTGTTTTGGACAATTGGTCGAGCCATAACCTGGCTTTGATACCAAAAAGCCTGTCACGCCCCGACGTAGCATAATTCAGGAAAGCATTTAATTTCCTTTATGGACTCGTAGGTCGTGACAAGTGAGTATGACCAATTGTCCCTGCAACAAATAACTTAACAAACAATTCTAGAGCAAAGGATACTAACAAAAAAAAACATAAGCTCCGGAATAAAAACTTACTAAACTATTACAACAGTCATAGTCTTAGGCACAAAACGCCTTATTCAAATGTCTAAACTAGTTTATTACAAAACCCAAATTAAAAGACATAGGAAATATAAGCAGCCTCCTGGAAAGTCTCCTGACTCTAAGTAGCATAGTCAAAATACCCTGGCTTCTCCTGACCCTGAAAATCTGGACATACAGTCCAGGACGCATCAACGCCGTCAGCTTATGAAAGCTGGTGAGCAAAATAAACAAGTGCTCGCAATGTATATATAAGCAAATAAACAGCGGTGCAATTTAACTTTAACAGTAATATATTCAAGGTTCCAATTCAACATAATCACGAGGGAATATAGTAATAAATAAATACGAAATTGTACATGAATTGTGAAACGTCTTATTTTGCCAATTCTTTCCTTTAGAACAATCCAATTAAATCAATACATCATTTAAGCTACCAGAAGTAATAAGTATTCAGTCTTCCAATTCATACACTACACTATCGCCTCCAATACCAGGAATACTATCCGATCGGTATTGAAGTCACACGCCACACTACTGCCTCAGATACCAGGAATACTATCCGATCGATATCTAGACCAAACACAACCAACCATCGCTCCGGATATCAGGAATACTATCCGATCAATATCCGAAACGCGCGCCTTAGATACCAGGAATACTATCCGATCGATATCTAAGTCGTACACAACACTATCACCATCGCACCGGATATCAGGAATACTATCCGATCAATATCCGAAACGCGCGCCTTAGATACCAGGAATACTATCCGATCGATATCTAAGTCGTACACAACACTAACATCTCCAATACCAGGATTACTATCCGATCGATATTGAGGTCACACACCAAACTGCCACCCTTTACTCTTTTCACGCTTTCTCACACACATGCATGTTGACACAACCTCAACCCGAATATGTATATAAATGTTTCATAAATAACACCGTTAATAAATCACAAAACCGGATAATCGTATGAGCATAAATTTTGACCTTAGTTGTTCTTGTTTGTACAATTCTTAAAACATAGACCTTTAAAACATTATTTTTGCCAAACAATTCTTTAAAAACTTTTAAAACATTTTCCAAACAGTCCCTACCAAAAAATCACACAAACTGTCAAAACTGCCACCTCGCGCGAGCGGATCGCGCGAGCGAGGGGGAGGGCAGATCGCGCGAGCGGATCGCGCGCGCGAAGGGGCTGGACAGGTCGCGCGAGCGGGCCGCGCGAGCGAGCCTCGCGCGAGCGGGTCGCGCGCGCGAGTTCTTGCAGAATGTTGTCTTCTTCGTCTTCTCCCCTGTTTTCAGTTTCTGACTGTATTTTTACCCATTTCCAGTTTCTGTTTCCAACATGTCATATGATATACGGTTTTCTTCGGTTTTCCGCGTAGATTACGAATACGCGATCAATTTTAACTAATACGGATTGTATCTCTTGATTTTCGTGATTAAAGTTAAAGTGACAAAACTTAAAATCATCAATACGTCGCCATACGGATGAATTACTCCGTAGGATTCGAACCGTAGCCTATTGGGATCAATATCTTTCAATTACAATTTACAGAATCGATTTTGGTTACGATTTCTAAAACTTCAATTTCCAAGCTTTAATGGTGTTTTCATATATATACATATATACCCACTTATATATACTGAAATTTACATATATAGACATTGAGAGTGAGTTTAAATTACTCACAGAGATGATTATACAGAAATTTAAAGGCCGAGAACTTCCGCCGTAATAATCCGTAGTTGAGAATTTCCTCCTCCGTTCTTGATTTTGGTAACCCAATATGTGTATATATATATATGTGTATACTGTATGTGTGTTATGTGTGTTATCTGTGTGTGTGTGTTATCTGCCGAGAGAGAGAGAAAGAGCTGCAGAGAGATAAATGAGAGATAGAGAGTCTGAGAGATTGAGTGATTGAGGGGAGGTTAGGTGTATAAATAATAAGTTAGTAACACTCCACTCACAAAACACTCCACACACATTCCACTAAACACAGCACACACTGCACTAATTCCTTGGGTGCTTTCCATGTGTACACAAGATACCCTTGTGTGTGTTGAGCTCACGCAATGATACACACACACAGGTAAAATTATACTGCCCATTCCCAAAACTGGTATATTACGGTTGAAATAAAAATACAGAAAATTATATTAATGTAGGAATTCAATTCCCGGTTATACAAAAATATAGATATCGATTTTGAAACCATAGAAAATGTTTTGAAAATTACAGTTTGACCCCAGATAATTATTACAAAGAGAAATTAAATTAAAATACTCATGGAAATAAAATGCAATATTTATTTATTAATGATAATAAAATACAGGGCGTTACATGGTTCTTCAGGCAAGACTTGCCTAGAGCTCTCTCCTTTCATACTTAACTCCTCTACCTTCTTTGCCAGCTCTGCATACTTAGTCATGAGGTGATCTTCATTGGTTAGCTGGTATAGGCTTTTCTCCTCTACACAGGATATCTGTGAGCGTGAGATATTGTCAGAATTTGACCATTCATGAGCGTATTCAGCTAACCATTCGAAATGGGCTTCGGCCTCTTCAGTGTTTTTACGCAGAAATGGTCCCGAGCTCATCGTTTCCACCAACTTCTTTGTTTCACCATTCAATCCCTGATAAAAGAAGCTGATCGTTCGCCATTTCTCAAACCCATGGTGTGGGCACGAGAGAAGCAAATCTTTGAAACGCTCCCACGCTTGTGTGACGGTTTCATTGCTCTTTTGTTTATAGGAATTGATTTGACGCTGAAGGTCTGTGGTCATGCGAGTAGGATAGAATTTCTTCAAAAACGCGGTGCGCATCGCATGCCAGGTGAAAATTGAATTAGGTTTTAGGGAGTGGAGCCACGCCTTCGCTTTATCTTTCAAAGTGAAGGGGAATAGCATTAAATGCATCACCTCCCTAGGACAAGTTTGCGAGAATGTTTTGCAAACATCCTCGAAATCGGTGACATGTAAATACGCCTTCTCGCTTTCCATCCCATGAAAAGTGGGAAGCAGTTGAATCATCCCATTGCGAAACTGAAATTCGCCATTATGCGGTGGGATTTGAATGCAAGAGGGCGTAGGTGCATGTTCTGGTTGCATGAGATCGCAAAGAGGACGGAGTGCCTCATCGATTGGTACCACAACATTGTCACCATTTTCACTCTGATGATCATCCATTGATGCAGTTGGAGTGGCTATGGGGTTGATGGAGCTTTCAGAGTCAGACAGATAGAAAGGATTTCCAAAAATTCCTTCAATGGAATTCTCGGACATGAACTGAGAGGGTCCCTAAGGTGAGAACTTACCCAAAAGAACTGAAAAGAAGAGAAAATAAAAATAGAAAGAGATGAAGAGAGACAGAGGTAATCTAAGGAATTGATCGTCGCCTTCCCCGGCAACGGCGCCAAAAACTTGGCACGCGAAAAATCTTGTGCGCTCTTGTGCAGTACCCAAGTGTAGGTAGACGTGCAAGTAATATCTGGTAAGACCAGGTCGATCCCACAGGGAAGGTGTTGACCTATCGAATTAGACTAACCTCTAAAGAAAACAAAATAAAATAACTAAGAGTGAATGATGGTGTGGAACACGAAGTTCCACAAACAAGGATTACTAATGAAAATGATTAAAATAAACTAAACAATCGAACTTAACTAATTAAAACAGTACTTTGAATTAAGGAGTTTAAAATTAAAAAGAAAGTGTTGGGATTACACGAATCCACAGTAACCTAGCCATCTACCATGCATTTGCCTTAAAGCACAAAGGAGTACATTACCTACAGTTTTCCGTATTCCTCAAAAGATAAAGATTCTATGGCCCTTTCATGACCGGGACCATATCATCACAGTTAAATTAAAATACTTGAAAGCGGTTTAATCCAATAGTTAAGACTCGCAACCTCAATGGTGTTAGCATTGAAGATGGTTTGCAAAATGTATTGAAAGAAAATGCCTTAGGGCCTTAGTTTTAAAACTGTTTTGACAAACTGAGCATTTATTTGGGACAGAATGATAACAAATCCTAAAACAAAAGGTCCTGGAATACTGCAGGGAACATCCTCAAGAATCTGAGAGTTCGATCGATCGACGCGCTTTCGATCGATCGAAGACCTTCATCCCTCAATCGATCGAACTGACTTCGATCGCTTGACTGTCTCTGGTTCGATCGATCGAACTAACTTCGATCGATCGAACACAGCGATTATTCTGCTACATGGCAGAGGCTGGAGATCACTGTTTCATCGTGTTCTCCCAACCTGAGACTACTCAGACATCGTCTGAAGTGTCACAGAATTATTTTTAACGTAAGAAAACATTAATACCCTGTTTGGTTGCGAGTTTTTCATTAAAAATCTAAAAACAATGGTTTTGACAATATTTAGCATGCAATACTACGATATGAGCAATTAAACTACGCTTACGAACTGCAGAATGTAAATAAGTGATATATAGTTAACCTGGAATGAAGAATACTAGTATTAGAATTAGAGAAATCCAATCCACAAATGAAACCTCAATGAAAACCTACAAAACCAAACAAAAATCTCTATCTCTCCTTCTAAACTATTAAAATGTAAAAGTGGGCGTCCTTATGGACGTGTACAAAACGCATATATATAGAAAACCTAAGAAACTAGGGTTAAAACCCGTATCTGCTGCGCACGTAAATGTTACTGGAAATACCCCGTTCGATCGATCGAACTGCTCTCGATCGATCGAACCCTTAAGCCTCAAGCGCTTCTACTCTATTTGAGCGATCGAACGCTCGATCGATCGAACCTTCTAAGATCGATCGAACTTCACTTTTCAGCTTTGACTTCTTTTGTTTTCATTCCAGCATTCCATTTATTCTGATGTTCATCTGTTTAGCCCACACAGCAGTAATCTGCACAAACAACAGCTAAAATAATACAACTTATCATAGATTAATCATAGTGTATAGAAATTCGCCTTACAATGCAAATTGCGGATAACATGGGAAGTTGTGATAAAAATTAATACAATTCTTTCCTTTAGCGCAGTTGTATTTTACGAATACCCCCGCTTTGCATTCAGTATACTGAAATACGCAACTTTGGTTTTTACACATATCGCGCGAGCGGGTCGCGCGAGCGCGACATTTGGTACCTCGCGCGCGCGGATCGCGCGAGCGATTTTGGGACTTTCGCGCGAGCGATTCTCGGTTTCTCGCGCGTGCGCCTCGCGCGCGCGACTTGGCTTTTTCAGCTTCTTTCTTTGTGCTTTTTCATCCTATTTAGCCTGGTTTAGGTGATTTCTTCCAAATCCTGTAAAAACTAGAAAACGAAGTAAAAATATACAAAAACATGATAAAAAGGTACTAACAAATGCTCGTTAAGGCGTATAACTAGGATTTGTTCTCTCCCGATCACACCCCCAAACCTACATTTTGCTAGTCCTCGAGCAAAACTAAAATAAAAACTAACTACTAATAAAATACTACTCCATTTTCGCATGGATCACGATTGCATTTAGCATATGCAACAAGCCTTTTAAACCCCTAGGTGTCCCTAGTCGGACAAGTAAAGTCTCGTGAGGGTTCTCATCAACAAGTCTCCCACAACCATCTTTATTAACTTGTAAATTTAAAAAGAAATTTTCAAACAAAAAAAACAAAACAATCAATACTCCTTATCATAGAACGATGATTTGAAATAGAATAACGAACATAAAGAAACGTAATGAGACATCCACCTAAGTCATGAAAAACAATCTCAAGCACATGCATCGTATAAATCCATAGAGTTTCTCATAAAATTGCACGTGTGTGATGTGGTAGTCAAATGAACACGCGCATGTCATAAACATGGAATATAACTCGGATAACCATCCAACTATGCTTCGACTACGAATCTCACAATGTCAATTACACTCTAAAATGAAACACTCAGAAACATGTGTAATTTCTCATGTATACGTGAGCAAAGGAATTATGTTTTCAAGACGAATAACGCTCACATACGACACGAAAAAGACGCATAACACGAAAGAACAATAGTCTCATGGATAGGATGCCAATAATCAAGAAAAATTAATCATTACCATGTTTTAATCCCCCTCCCATCGTTTTCATATCCGAACCATGTTTCCTAAGATCAAATAAGACTTTTCAAAGGTTATAATGTGGCTCAGGCAATGAAAAATGATAGAACGGATTAATTGGGTAGGTTTAGAATGGCATTATAAGGCATGTTCGATCTCTTTCATTCTTCTTCTACAAACTTTCATCTTTTCTTTCTCTTCATTCCTTTTCATTCATCGCGCGCGCGAATTCCCAAATTTTTTTTTTTTTTTTTTTTGAAATCGCGCTAGCGGGACCCCCTCGCGCCCGCGAAACCAGGCGCGAGAAGAACCCGAGGCATCATATAAGAAAAAGAAAGAAAATACCACTAAGTCACAAACTCGCGCGAGCAGGCCGCGCGCGCGATTTGGGTGTTTTCCATTTTTTGGTTAAAATTATGTATATAATATTAAAATAAATTAATTCCAACCCCCAAACCTGTCCAAAAAAACTCCAAAACTAACAAAAACGACCAAAAATAAGAAAAACAAACGAAGTAAAGCTTGGGTTACCTCCCAAGAAGCGCTAACTTTTACGTCTTCAGCTAGACCGTTCTAGCTCAAGACTTTATGGAGGCCGTAAATCGGACTGTGTACCCCTAAGAATATCAGGTAGAGCTCGATGGTAAGCAGAAATTACGTCGCTTCTAATTAATTCAATCGACGGTTTGTCAGTATGTTCAAATCGATTTCTTACCTTCCGAGTAGATTCAGCATTAGGGTCCGAGGTATTAGGGTTCATCCACTCATCATCCGCTATATCTTTGTCGTTACTCACATTTATTGCTTTGTTAGGCTCAATATTCCGTCTTACCTCACCTTCCGCCTCACATAGGTAATCGCCATCTTTAGGAGGTTGATCAATAGCGTTAAAAACGTTTAATTTGAGATTCATGTTCCCAAATGACACCTTCATTACCCCCGTCCGGCAGTTAACACGTGCGTTAGCGGTTGCTAAGAATGGACGGCCTAGAATAACAGGAGTGTGTTTCCTAGCATCTAGCACGGGTTTAGTGTCAAGGACCATGAAGTCGACAGGATAATAGCATTTATCAACCTTAACCAAGACGTCCTCGACGATTCCTCTAGGTATTTTAATAGAACGATCCGCTAATTGTATTGTAGCGGCCGTAGGTTTCAGTTCACCTAGACCTAGTTGTTTGTAGACATGATAAGGTAAGAGGTTAACACTAGCTCCTAAGTCAAGGAGAGCCCGATGAATGATAGTGTCACCTATGACACATGAAATCGTAGGTGTACCGGTATCCTTATACTTCGGAGGAGCGTGTTGAAAAATAGAACTTACTTTTTCCGTGAGGAAGACCTTTTTAGGAGTATGACTACGTATTTTGCGCTTTCGAGTACAAAGGTCTTTTAAACATTTAGCATAAGCGGAAATTTGTTTAATAGTATCAAGGAAAGGAATATTAATTTTAACTTGTTTAAACACCTCGAGTATATCTTCCATTTTTGACCCTTTCTTTGTAAGATTAGACGGCTCCTCAACATTGGGTGGATATGGCATTCTCGGAATATAATTTGTTGGGACCAGTTCATTTTCTTTTCTACTTTGATTCACGTCCTCACCCCTCTCTTTATTAGAGTTGATATTCATATCTTTCACATTCTCATTCGGAATTTCTATTACCTCTTCCTCTCGTGTAGTCAACCTAGTTGAGACGGCGTTTACTTGTTCATTCGACCCCTTAACCTCATATTGTCCCTTAGGGTTTTGAATTGTTTGACTAGGCAACGTCCCCTCGTTTCTACGACTCACTACAGTAGCTAGTTGTCCCATTTGGGATTCAAGCTTCGCAATGGATTGTGTATGTGAGTGCACTATTTGTGCTTGTGCCTGTACTTGCGTTTCAATTTTATTAAGGGATGCCAACACCCTTTCCTCAAAAATGTTACCCCTTGGAGGGTTCGGATTAGGATGCGGTTGTTGGTATTGATTAGGTTGATACTGAGGTCGATATGCACTAGGAAAATTAGTCGCCTCATTAGGATTATTATTATTATTTTTCCACCAGAAGTTAGGATGGTTTCTCCATGGCGCATCCGGATTATTAGTAGTCGAATTATAATTATTTCGTGGGTATTGTTGAATAGAGTTAACGTGTTGCTCCACAAATTTCAGAAATTGACTCGCCGATGGACATGCAAGTATCGAATGTGAAGGATCAGAACATAATGCACAAATTTCATGAGCGGGTGGGGCTGTCGTTTGGTTCATTGTTAAAAGTCGGTCAAGTTTGTTAGATAGTTCTTTTATTTCAATTGAATGACTTGACTCGAACTTTACCTCCCTCTTAGGTTGATTAAGATATCCCTCAGAACGTACTGACACAGTCTGATGCATCGAGTTCTCGCTTAACGTTTCAAAACTTTTCCAGGCCTCATCGGCGCTTTTGTGTAGGAAGGTACCCGCACAAACGGCATCGACAGTATTACGGACCGAAGGAATAAGTCACTTTTAAAAGACCTGGACCAACTGCCACTTAGGAACCTGATGATGTGGACACGAACGTATTAATTCTTTAAATTTTTCCCACGTGTCGTAGAGTGATTCCCCATCTTGCATCACAAAGTTTGTTATAGATTTTCTTATCTGATTCGTACGCATAATCGGGAAAAACTTTTGTAAAAATGCGGTGTGTAAGTCTTCCCATGTTCTAATTGTGTTTGGCTCCAAAGATTGAAGCCAATATTTAGCTTTATCTTTTAAAGAGAATGGAAAGAGCCGCAATTTTAATTCATCATCAGTTAAGTTTTGGATTTTCAAAGTAGAACATATATCTTGAAAATCTCCTAAGTGTTTATATGGATCTTCATTTAGACGGCCATGGAAAGATGGAAGTAGCGAGATGGTAGACGACTTTATCTCAAAGTGAGATGTCGTCGCCTCCGGTAAATCAATACATGTTTGTGGCGTGTAAGTCGTAGGAATAAAATAATCTTTAAGTGGAGGAGGTGGCGGTATATTAAGATTATTCATATTAGCTCCATTGTTATTTTGGTTGTTTTCGTTATTATTTCCAATGTCTGCCATTTTAATTGGTTCTATGTTATTAAAGCGTGGTTTCTTTAGTCTTGTAAGAGTACTACGTATTTCGGACTCAAATAAAGACGTTGGTTTCGGTGTCAAATCGTCGTCTATTAAAAACCGTGTTCTAGAAGTTAAGTTGGAAGACTTGTTAAGTCTTAATGTACGTTCAAGTTCAGAGTCAAAAGGTTTTAATTCCGGTTTATTTGAACGTGTACCTAACATAAACTAAAAGAAAGTAAACTAAAAACGAAAATTGACTCAACTAAAAAAAACAAATAGCAATCACGCAACTAAGATAACAAGCACTCAACTACTGTGATGCATGAATATTATCCGGTAATGCAATGACCGCGTCAAGCCCAGCGCCCCGGGTTTCCTAGATAATGCAGTGCAATTAACCCTAAACTAATGCAAATAGTGCGTCACAGCGCCCTGACTTACAGTGGTTTAAAGCGAGTTTCACAAGAAGCAATTTATTTTATTTTATTTATATTTTTATTTGCGTAAGCTCCTTTGATGTAATTAGCTGCTCCACTCGGAAACGTTGACTACAAAATAAAAGAACAAGTTAGTAACTAAAAACAAAACGGAAAATAAGAAAAAATAAAAAATAAAAACTAACCTAATATTTAAAAATTAACTAAACTAAGATTATAAAACTAACGGTAGTAATGCAATCCCCGGCAACGGCGCCAAAAATTGATGTTGTCCGAATCAAGATATAAAGAGTGTTCTTTACTTTTCAAAAGATTTGTAGTGTGAAAGCAAAGGTCGAACCCACGGGGATTGGTTAACTACAGCGACTTAATTTTAAAACCTAACTTTAGTTAATTATGAAAATGGATTTTAATTTGATTTTAATTAAACTAATAACAATAAAACTAAATCTAAACTATGAAAGCAATTAAAGTTGTTTTAAATAATGTTTAAGGGAACCTAGGATTGCAACTCCACCACTAGCTTCATAATAAGGAATATTTATGAATTACTTTAGCTTATTACGTTGGATGATAATGGGGAATTGTAGCTACAAGCCCAATTCCTCCGACAAGAAGATATTCATGGTTCAAGCACCAACATAATCCATCTTCGGTTAGCACGAATTATCCCACACTAAACTAGGGTTGTGATCTAATCCGTCTAACCTAGGCATGGACTATTCGGATACTTGATAGCACAAATCAATAAAGCACCATCACATGTAAACAATCTAAACAAGCACAGCAAGCATAGATCGTTGAGCACATCACAGTCAAAATAGATCTAAGACAAGAATAAATTCTAAAAGTAATGATTTAATCACTAGAAGTTCGATTTATTTATAAAAATCCCCTAAACATGTGACTGTCATCCATACATAATAAAACTAAAATAAAAACATAAATAAAACCCTATTACTTGTCTAGGGCTTCATTGAAACCCTAGATCTATGATCTAGCCGTCCATGGAAGTGATGGATGGCAAGTAGTTGATGGAGGAGGCCATGGAAACCCTTGGTCTTCTTCTTCTTCTCCTTGCTTCCCTCCCTTCAATGGCTGGAAGTATGGTTGTAGAATGTGTGTATAATAATTGCCAACAATGTCTAACCCTTTAATTGTAATAAAATAGGATATATATAGATTTACAACAAATTTTGGAAGCCTTCCTAACCCGAAACGAACTGAAACTGATGTAATTTACAGTCTAGACGTCGTTCAGCAGTTTCGTTTGCACAGGAGTCTTCAGTATACTGAAATACGCAACTTTGGTTTTTACACATATCGCGCGAGCGCGACATTTGGTACCTCGCGCGCGCGGATCGCGCGAGCGATTTTGGGACTTTCGCGCGAGCGATTCTCGGTTTCTCGCACGCGCGGCTCGCGCGCGCGACTTGGCTTTTTCAGCTTCTTTCTTTGTGCTTTTTCATCCTGTTTAGCCTGGTTTAGGTGATTTCTTCCAAATCCTGTAAAAACTAGAAAACGAAGTAAAAATATACAAAAACAGGATAAAAAGGTACTAACAAATGTTCGTTAAGGCGTATAAATAGGATTTGTTCTCTCCCGATCAACACACAACCAAACACGCCCTTAACGCCTAAAGTGATTTTTAAACTCACTTGGTAGCCTTACATAGATGTTAGGACTTGTTTTTAATAAAGAAGAGATGCAGAAACCATGTATTCCCGTTTATTTGTTGCTTGACAGTCTTCTCTGTGAAGAAGACGAAGTGTCAATCGATTGGTACTCTTACCAATCGATTGACATCTTTCAGGTTCCAATCGATTGACATTTTGTGCAATCGATTGGCATGGATTGTGATCCAATCGATTGAACTTTTTATCAATCGATTGACACTACTTCTATGCCAATTGATTGAATCTCTTTCCAATCGATTGATGCTACTTTTATACCAATCGATTGAACCTTTATACCAATCGATTGGAAGCTTCAAAATACTGTTTTTCTTATAATAACTGTTTAGTTGTTTATTTACTGTTCAGTATTTCCCAGCATGCTTTATTATTGTAATACAGACATGATAACGAGTTAACGCAGCGTAGGGTCGTAGTAACAACAAGACTAACGGATAATGTTTATAATGTTAGATAACGGAATAGTCATGAATCCTTTGGAGTTAACGTTCATTTCATTCAGAGTAGTCGGGCCACATTGGGATTGTCATGTATCGGTGATAGAGTTGAACTTAAGTAGGTTTGCTAAGATTCGGGAAATTTGCGTGGGCGGGCTTTGGTCGATCATATGTTCTTAAAAGCGGTAGACAGACGAAGGTGTCTATGACTTGCGGTGAACCGGACCAATTGCCCTAAGATAGCCAGATGATCTAATCATATGTTCTTAAAAGCGGTAGACAGACGAAGGTGTCTATGATATGCGGTCGACCGTGATCACTGGTAGACGTCGCTAAGTCGTGGCATAGAATGATGTACTATTGTTTAAAGCGTTATATCCCTGACATGTGGTGAACTGTGCATATGTTCTTAAAAGCGGGGGATGGACTAACGTGGTATCCATGACATGCGGTGAACTGTGCATATGTTCTTAAAAGCGGTGGATGAGCAATGGTGTGTTATAGAGTTGAACTACTGTCGAGTCTGTTCCCCCATCAGGACGCGTTATCGATCTTAAAATGAATAGGACGTCAGTAATCGAATCATTGGTTTGATTAAAGGAGTTACCCTTACTGAATTCTAATTTGGTTACTATTTATAACTTGTGATAATATCAATAGTCGATACCCTGTTAGTATTTAACTCACTCAGCTTTCATTAAGCTGACAGCGTTTATGCCGCTGGACATTTCTACGTTCCAGCGCACCCTGGTTATGACTATACAGGTGAAGGGCCTGCAGGAGAGGACTACTATGCCGGTGACGGAGTCCCTGTGGAGGATTTCCCCGACGGAGGTCAGACCGAAGAAGACTACTACGCCGAGGACTACCTCTACGCCAACTGAAGACTAGACTAGAATTGTAGCTAATTGTCTTTACCATTTTAGAACCCCTTTTTTGTAGTCAGGCATATGTTGCCTTGACATTTGTACTTCCGCTGTCTTATATTTGATTCGAGACTCTGATGTGTAATAGTTAGTAACTCATGTTGACTTTATGTTGCGTTGTGATCAGAACCTAGACTTCGTTCTTGTTACACTATTACTCTTGTTGCTTAGTACTGCGTGGTGTGGACAATCATGTGACTTCACCCGTCGCTGCCTTTGGACCCAAAAAGGAAATTTATTTTTCTCTATTTTTGCCATTCCGGGGCGTGACAGTTTCAAAGGGAATGATTGGGTTTAAATAAGACATGGTTTTGAGAATAAGAAAAGACGAACAAGACATAGTATCAAGAATAAGAAATGATGAACGAGATATGGTTTTGAGAAATAAGAAGAGTTGAAGAATAACTTATCTTAAGTGGTGGTAACCTTAAGGGGACCCTCACTTAGCTTAACCGCTAACAGCTTTTCATGCCGCTGGACCTTCCACGTCCAGCCTTTGCAGGTCCAGACGGAGCCGACTGGTATAAAGATGCTGACTTTACTACCGAAGACTATGCTAGTGAAGATTACTATGAGGAAGGCTACGGTTTCGACAGCTGAAGACTTTGGAGCTTTTCTTTTGTTATAGTTCTATTATTATTATGTTAGTGATGTAATAGTTTAGCTGGTCTTGTAATATGTAACTTTTGGATATCTTTTTGGCCTGTAATATACTACTGATGTAAGACTTGGATGTTTTAAATTTTTGCTTCCGCTGAACGTAGTCACTTTCCCATATCACACTATTGTTATAAGCATGTTTGGACAATCAGGTGACACTCACAACCAGTCACGTGTCTACGAACCTATAAAGGAAATTTATTTTTCCCTATTTTTGGTACTTCGGGGCGTGACAGGGATTTTTGGTATCAGAGCTTTAGGTTTAGGCATGCTTACTGATTGTCCTATTCCTTAAGTTATGAGCCTAAGATTTACCTCGTATTAGTACTGACACTAAGTTAGCTCCTCTTGTATGACTATGGAGTCGAGCTTCGTTCATGATGATTTCGGAGGTCACTATAATCACGACGGTCGTATCCAGCCTACCGACCCTGTACTATATCGATAGCGGATCTGCTACAGGGTGAGGCATATCTTGGTGGAGGACATACGGAGAGATGTGCTTACCGATACATTGCAATATCCGGATCGAGTTCAGCCCGAGTCAATCCATGCTTCAGAGACTAACATACTTATTCACCAAGACCTTATCAGCATGACTCGGGACGAGGCACTATATGAGGATATACTCTTCCCGATTATCATAGCCTCCCCAGCACCACCATTCTCACCCGAGCCCATACCAGAGCCAGATGCCAATTCAGATCCAATGGATACAGATAGCGATGACGACATAGCGAGTGGAGAGGATTCTGCAGGCAGTGACCACTCAGCAGACGACCCATCTAATGGTGACGACACAGATGACGATGATGACCTGACAATTGAGGACGATCCGGTAAGTAGCGACGACGAGTCGATCGAGGAGGTTGACCCAGCAGACAATCTTCATAGAGCAGAGGATGATGTACACGACCATCTAGCACCAGCAGTTGACGGGGACAAGATGATACCGATGCCTGAGCAGAACCACGAAGTAGATCCAACTGACATAGAGGAGGAGGAGGAGGACCCTGATGAAGAGTTCTTAGAGGGCCCGTAATAGATAACAAGAGAGGCAAACTTTACCTTAGATATGGTAAGGGAGTACCATAGTAAGCAATTATATCCTTTCTGCTCATTCCACTCCTTTTGAGTAAATCGATGTCTTCTATTCTAATGGCCATTTCTTCTGAAAATGGTATCTATATATTTTGTAAAGTGGCTCTGATTACCGTCAATAATTATTATGATACACTCCTTGATAAGTAATTCATTTTCTTGAATTTTTAGAAATTCCCCAGTCAACAATTCTTGAGTATGTACCTTGATCATTTGATTTTTGACAAATTCTTTTGAGAACAAGTTCTATCACTAGTACTGGAAAGTCATTCTTTTGACTTATTATTCTTTGAACAAAAATCTTGAAAGTTCATTGTCTTTGAGATTATTCAAAATAAATTTGATTACTAATACTGCAAAGTTATTCTTTTTGACTTATTATCCCTTGAACAAATTTTTACAAGTTCATTTCATTTGAAATAATTCTAAATGAGTTCTCTGTTCTTGTTCTTGTTCTTGTTCTTGTTCTTGTTCTTGTTAGGAACTCAAAAACGTTGTACTCTCTGTACATCTTGACCTCTTATTGTCTCTCTCAGTTGCTACCTTATTCTTTAGTAGTAGGGTTTCGTTTGGACTATTTCACTTATGAAATACCTAATTCTTATTTCATTCGTTGAAGGCCTAATGCCATCAGTTACTTTCATTTCCTACAAATCTTGAGATACTACGATTACTTCCATAGTAATCGGTCATCCTATTATTATTAGATTTACATTTTATTCTTGAATGGATCACATCATTCTACTATTATACTTCTATCTGTGAGGATTCATCTGCCTTTTCGGACTCGGCTTCATTTTGGGTCAATCTGTTCAATCGTTTCAATCATTATATTCTAGCTACCGGGATTATAATGATAACCATAATGTGAAATATAACAGGTTATGATTGCTTTGCATAAGGTATGATAGAAACCTTATAGACAAGAACTCTTATGTGGGAACGGAAGAATCTTATCGATCTCTACAATGGATGAATCATCTCAAACAACTGAGGATCCGTCCAAAAGGCAAAGCAACATAATACCTAAGGAGATCGATCCCACTGGTATATTTGGAATACTAATACAAGACTTATGGAAGACCGCGGACAACACTAGCACAAGTGACTATGGAGACGAGTTATTTAGACACCTCCATATTGCCCATTCAGAATCGATTAGAGACCACTCAAGCCACAACCTGCTACACTACCAAGGACAACCCTACTACAAGGACAACTCGAAACGACGAACAACGATCATGGTGTTTGTTTCAACTATGGAAACCCTGGATGTCTGGCCAAGGAATGTCAAGCTCCCAAGACCTGTAACCAACCAAATGTTATCTGCTACAGTTGTCGCAAGAGAGGACATTTGAGCAAGGACTGCAAAGCACTCGAGATGGACGATACGGAGCACATGCAGCTCAGACAAGCCAGCTCAATACCACCATCATAATATAGCTGGATTAGGCAAAGAGGCACAACAAAGACTGAAAGAACACATGAGGAACAAGAGAAAGTCTGACACAACAATAGCATCGGTCCAACGCAAAACATGCCAACGTTGTTTCAACTGCAAAAATCGCGGACATCACTTCGACGAATGCCCAACACCGAAACAAATTGGAGAACATGGATCGCGATGTTACAAATGTGGTGGAATGGACCACATTCGCAAGGATTGTGAGGCAGTGAAGAACATCAATCAAGATTTGTTGATGAACTTGGAAGAAGAAGGGGAGTTGATGTTGGGAATATGCCCTCAAACCAGTTAGTTGGACAATGAAATATCAAAATGCATTTATGCATGTTAGTTCATGAGATGAATATTAGACTGAAATCCTTAAACAACATTGCATGTGGTTCATTTGTGTATGCGATTACACATGTGAGATATGAATCACAAATCCTTGTTGTTTCAAGTTAGTCACAGTGGATGATAAGTCTGGATAACTTATCAAGTATACACTATAGCATGATTAACGTCTACGGGGTAGAATGATGAATCTCATTCATAAGAGTCTTTGACCCTTGGTTAATATGCTAGTGCACTCGGTGCATTGACGGACCTGAGTTAAACCTATTGACACCTAAACGCTGTCACCGTCAATAGGAACTCAAAACTTGTATAGGAATACATGTCCTTAATCCTGAGACAGTTATGAACGCAAGTTGTATGCTTGATTGCTTTGACTTACCAATCAGTGAGGTCTTGCAAGATCAACACCTGGGTATCTTGGGTAAATCAGGTATACAATGTTACGAACATATATTGTCAAGATGGAATTCTACCCTCTTCTATAAAACGAAGAGTAAGTATTCCCTCAAGAATGTCACTAGGAGTGATTACTGAAAGCTGGCCAGCCTTGTCAACAAAGTGTTATTGTTGACATGTTTAGTAATCCAAGAATGATACTCGAGGAATATAAGATGTACTATCTATTGGGTCGACAGTATCTTAAAACATACATCCCAAAGATAGATACGAATACTGCCTGGTAGAGGGACATCCGTATCATATTATACAAGTCTAGCAATCACTTATGTATGTGTGATTATGTTCTTATGCACTGGAGTGCAATTATCATTTTATAGTGGCATTAATGATAATTGATTAATTATTGATTCCTTAGTCAAGAGTACTGACTAGATGGAATAATAATTAATCGGAGCCAGTAATTAAGAACCTAGGAGGTCCCATTCTTAGCTCCGCCAGAATGCTTGGAAAGGCAATTGAGGATGCTGTCAAGACTGGTTCGATCGATCGAAGTTGTTTCGATCGATTGAAGTCTAGACAGGTTCGATCGATCGAACTTGATTCGATCGATCGAAGTCACGTCGATCGATTTAAAGTAAGGTCGGTTCTGGGAATCTATAAATAGGGCAGCTGCGTTCTGGGAAAGACGTTCGTCGTTTTAACGTCCCTAAGCTGCTGAAACTGTTTTAGGGTTCCCAAACGTTCTTCATCCTCTCCATTAGAGATCCCACCATCTCTAGCCTCTCTGGGAAGCGTTCGAGGAGACATAAGAGTGAAGATCACCTAGAGATTGCTGCTGGACATTGCTAAAGGAAGCCATATTCAGAATTGGGTTCAAGACCTAAGGTATATTATTCTTGCACCCTTGTACACATCTAAGGAGTTGACGAGTAGTAGATCCAGGGATACCAAAAGTTTTTTTTAACTAGACTTTTTCCGCTGCGCGTTTAAACTTTGATTCAAACCGTTTTTACCAACAATTGGTATCAGAGCCACGCTCGTTTGGATCTTTAGATGTGTTTTTGGAACACTAGTTTTGATTTGCATGTTGATTTTAGAACTGTTTTCAAAACTGCATCATCATAGATTTGTTTTTGCAGCGTTATCACATCAGGATACAAATCTGTGATTGCATAGGATGCAAGGCGGGTTCGATCGATCGAAGTAGTCTCGATCGATCGTACATCCTCTGTACTCAAGCGATCGAACGGGTTTCAATCGATCGAACGTTTCAGATGTTCAATCGATCGAATGTAGTTCGATCGATCGAGAGAGATTCTTTGTCAAGTTCTCTGTTTCACAGTGTTAAAGTTTTTTTTAAGAAAATTAAATACTTTAATTTTAAAATATTTTGTAAATTTTTCAAATCACTGTGTGAAACAGAATGTTCGAACGGTCGAACAGTGTTCAATCGATCGAAGGTTCGAGCGATCGAACGGTATTCGATCGATCGAACTGTGACAGAGAGGTATGATGTTGTTTGAAGTTCTAAAACAGTATGTAAAGTGTTTATATATTGTGTGAATCAATTAGGGGTTCCAATAGTTACGTATAATTGTTATATATGTGTGGATGTGCATACGACTAACCCTTTTGCAGCAAGTTAGTCACTATCTCTCGTGGCACCAAGTTTTCTAAATTTTTTGTGTTTAAATGTTTTGAGATTGGTGTTTATTTTAATATTTGGTTTGGACCTAAGGCATATGTAAAGGGCGCTGCGACTTCAATCCTACGAAAAGGAAAGTCGCATCGGTTTCCCTAGCCTTTTTATTTATTGTTGCAATTTCTTTTTCTAGAAAAATTGTAAGCTTCGAAAGAAGCATAGGACCAATGTAATAGAATTAGGAATTCCATGAAGATGGAGCAAGGAGCCGTTGTCCATGAAGATGGAGCTGGAGGCGACCGAACCAAGAAGGAGGTTCTATGGAGATAGAGCCATGGGAGATAGAGGCATTGTTTGAATGCCTATATTTCATTTTAGTTTTTTGTTTTAAGTGCTTGGTTTGTGATTGGCGTATAACACATTGTTACATGCACGTAAAACAAGTTTTCTAAAATAAAATTCAAAAACCATTTTTAACACATTAGTAAACACTGGATGTTTATGGGTAATGTGAAGAAAATTTTTTTTTCTAAATTAAAAAAAAAAAATTCCTATTAGTTCATTGTAAGTATGAGAAATACTCTGTGTCACTCATTTATGAGGGATCATTCCATACGGAGGGTATATCTTATTGATTACTAGATATGAACTTCTTATAAAATCTAGTGGGAGAGGGACTTAGTTTTATGACTCCCACGGTCTTCCATAAACGGTTCATTGTAAGATGGATAGTATATTCTGTGTCACCCAGCCATGGGTGATCATTCCATACGGAGGATAAACTATTCATTGGTTACTAGATGTGAACTTCCTTAGGATAGAATCAATGAGACGCGTTAGAGGGTGACCACTACACTGAGGCACTACTTGAGGCGGTTGTCATTGGATTCTAGTTAATGGTGAACACTAGCTAAGCTATGGGTAAGGGATTCCACACGGAGCATTATCCAGAAACTTAGAGACCAAAAGTTCAGGAGTCATGAATTGTTTTGTAAGAGTTGCATGACATTCATGATGGGTTTTCCAATCAAGCTATGAGGTTATGATCGCCACACGGAGACTTAATTTCATAGGCTTGACATCCTGAAGACAATTAATGAGTTGGTTAAGGGAATTCCAATGTATCATATAAATTGTCATATTTATGATTTCCATAATGTAACTCTGTTATATTATTTGTATTTCAAATTCGTTATGTCTAGCCCACTTGCTATAACCATGATCCAGAATAAGCTAATTGGAAACAACTACGTTGAATGGAAAGTAGAACTGGATGAATTATTAACTGCTAATGGATGTAAATACGTTCTTACCGTTCCCTATCCACCTATTCCATGTCATGACACCCCAACTGATCTTGCGGATCAATATTGGCAGTGGATAAGATTTGATGGTATAGCTCGCTCTAGCATCTTAAACTCTTTGTCTGATGTGTTGAAGCAGCAACATCAACCTTTGAACACTGCGTGTGCTATAATATTGAACCTTGAGAAGATGTTAGGGGAACTGAGCCGAACTGCAAGGCTTAGAGCCTTGGAGTTAGTCATGGACACCAGAATGTTGGAAGGAACTTCTATAAGAGAGCATGTTTTTAAAATGATTACTTATTTCAAAGTAATGGAAGTTCTGGGTTCCGACATTGATGGTGAGACTCAAGTTGACATAATCTTGCATTCGTTGCCTTCATCATTCACTGAATTTAAAAAAGTTTTTAAAATGAGTAAAACAGTTTTTTCAACAAGTGAGTTGATGAGCTCTCTTAAGGCAACGATGGATATAGTCAAAGAGGAGTCAAATGTTCAGAACATTGGAATGGCTTCATCTTCTGGAACTAAGCCTAAAGGCACATGTTTAGAGAAGGAAAAGCAAGGCTCAAGGATAGGTGAGCCTAACCCAACTATTGGGAAGAAGGCAAGACTTGGAAAGGGAAAGGCTGGTGCTATGCCGAAAGGAAAGTGTTTCCATTGTGGTGTGAGAGGGCATTGGAAAAGGAACTGTGTGGGATACTTGACTGCCAAAAGGCAAGGTATGATCTAATCACTAGTTTTTGAAGTAAGTTGAAAAACTGATACTTCAACCACTTGGGGCACTGATTCTAATTTTTTGATTATATCTGTAATTGTTACAGAGGATTGGAAAAGTAAGAATGTGCAGTGATTTGAAGATCTTGATTGCTTTTGGGATCTAATGCAAGAGTTGCTATTAGATTAGTAGTTTTATATTGTAAAAAAACTTATGGAGTTATTAGATGGATTTCAGTTTTGAATTAATTTATTCTTTTGATTTTGGTACTGAAATTGTTGATTAAAAGAAAGTGTTCTTTTAATGTGATCTAATAACTTGTCAAGCAAGTATCTCACCGATTTACTCTTGTTTCTCATATATTATCCAACGTAGTATTTAAATAACTCATGGGTATTTTACCATCTAAAAGGATAGCACCTTCAACTAATTCTATAAATCCTTTGGTTTAGAGGTTAGATCACATTAAATCTAAATGGGATAAATAGGAAGTAGAGGATTGGATCCTAGTTTTTTTGTGGTTGCTAAGACCACTGCCTATTTGTCAATCCTATTTAGAGGGTAATGTGATCAGGTGATTTTTCTTTTTGAAATATCACACGACCAATGAATTAATAGAATTAGGGCATACTCACATATGCAGGCCAATAAACATTAGAGTTGTAAAGTGGTTTTGGCTACTCCAGATACTGATATAGATTTACTAATTGCACCTTCATCCTCAATTTTGAAGAAATTCAAAAGTTTTGGAATGAAGAGTAATTGGTAAAAGAATATCGTTGCTTTTGATTTAATCAAAATGGTGAGTATCTGTCTAATGTGTTTATTGTCTATAAGAGATAAGAAAGAAAATTCTTTCTCGATCGTCTACACCTAGTGCGCCTCCACGGGATGGTGTAGCAGGTAGAAGGAACTACCTTCTTTTAGATACGATTGGGTCATGAGATGAGTTATTTAGAGTTACTACTGTTCCTTGTTTTTCTCGATGGAACCACAATGTATGTACTGGATCTTATTCAAAAGCGAACCATTCCAATAGACATCCCCAAAAGTTGTGAAAATGATGGGACTTCTTTCTCATGGTAACTTTGGATAAGGATGCCTAACACTAAGGTGTAAAGGAATGATGAGCCTTTTGAATCTAGATTAGAAGTATAATACTTCTGTAGTGTTTCCAGAGAAAACAAAAGTTGGTGGGAGACCAATTTTTGCAAAGGAAAGATAATATAAAAGAGTAAAGTTATTTACATCTTAAAGCAATCTATAAATCATCAGGAACTAAAATCTACTACCTCTTCATCCATTCCTACATTGGTGCTTCATTGTAGTGGGAGAATTCTCAACGTTGTTGAAATCCCCTGGTACAATAAAGTTTTGTGATAAGGAAGCTCTGGTATATGATTTGCATAAGTCTACGGACTAAAGCAATCATCCAGAGATAAGCACATATGTTTTGACATGTTGGTCAAAATACTTTGGATTTCTCTGAAGTGTGGATGTGGCTTAACTGGATGAAAGGATCCTTGCACTAAGGAAGTGTGGTGGTGATTATGGTTCCCCACAATGATAACACCTTTATCATTACGAGATGTCAAAGTAGTGTTATCAATGGTTGAGGTTAAGTTTCTTCAGTATATTTGATATTTATGATCTCGGTGAGGCGAGCAATAATCTTTGGATTATGCTCATTCAAGATCGAGAAGTTAAGGTAATGAGATTATCTCAAACTTCTATATCATAAAGTTACTGGAAAGATTCAACGTAGAACATTTCGATAAAGGTTATTCACCTTTTGAACATAACCTATTGCTCTTTCAAGACTTGTAATCTTAGGATGCAAGATGAAAGAGGTCGCATGAAAGGTGTATCATAAGCCTAGGCTGTTGATAAACCTTGTATGTGATGTTAGGTATGGGATATCTGTTAAACCGTCGAGGTTGTTCACAGATATCAGTCCAAATGAAAGTTCAGTTCACTGAACTATCATAAAGCACATATTCTCTAGGGCTTGAGATAGAACTAGTAGATATATGCTAGATGATATTGTTTTGGATTATGTTCGAATTAGCTTTACTGGATACATGTTTGGTGACGTCTTTTTGTCTAGGGATATAGTATAACATGGAGATGTTCTACTATGGATTGTTTCAGTCGATGATCATCAGTCCCTATGCAAAACTTTACGGGTTAAGGATTTTGACAAGTCACGTAAACAATGTTGGTGTTTGTTTGTAACACAATATGGTTATGAGTGCAAGTGGGAGTTTGTTGGGAATATGCCCTCAAACCAGTTAGTTGGACAATGAAATATCAAAATACATTTATGCATGTTAGTTCATGAGATGAATATTAGACTGAAATCCTTAAACAACATTGCATGTGGTTCATTTGTGTATGCGATTACACATGTGAGATATGAATCACAAATCCTTGTTGTTTCAAGTTAGTCACAGTGGATGATAAGTCTGGATAACTTATCAAGTATACACTATAGCATGATTAACGTCTACGGGGTAGAATGATGAATCTCATTCATAAGAGTCTTTGACTCTTGGTTAATATGCTAGTGCACTCGGTGCATTGACGGACCTGAGTTAAACCTATTGACACCTAAACGCTGTCACCGTCAATAGGAACTCAAAACTTGTATAGGAATACATGTCCTTAATCCTGAGACAGTTATGAACGCAAGTTGTATGCTTGATTGCTTTGACTTACCAATCAGTGAGGTCTTGCAAGATCAACACCTGGGTATCTTGGGTAAATCAGGTATACAATGTTACGAACATATATTGTCAAGATGGAATTCTACCCTCTTCTATAAAACGAAGAGTAAGTATTCCCTCAAGAATGTCACTAGGAGTGATTACTGAAAGCTGGCCAGCCTTGTCAACAAAGTGTTATTGTTGACATGTTTAGTAATCCAAGAATGATACTCGAGGAATATAAGATGTACTATCTATTGGGTCGACAGTATCTTAAAACATACATCCCAAAGATAGATACGAATACTGCCTGGTAGAGGGACATCCGTATCATATTATACAAGTCTAGCAATCACTTATGTATGTGTGATTATGTTCTTATGCACTGGAGTGCAATTATCATTTTATAGTGGCATTAATGATAATTGATTAATTATTGATTCCTTAGTCAAGAGTACTGACTAGATGGAATAATAATTAATCGGAGCCAGTAATTAAGAACCTAGGAGGTCCCATTCTTAGCTCCGCCAGAATGCTTGGAAAGGCAATTGAGGATGCTGTCAAGACTGGTTCGATCGATCGAAGTTGTTTCGATCGATTGAATTCTAGACAGGTTCGATCGATCGAACTTGATTCGATCGATCGAAGGTTCGATCGATCGAAGTCACGTCGATCGATTGAAAGTAAGGTCGGTTCTGGGAATCTATAAATAGGGCAGCTGCGTTCTGGGAAAAACGTTCGTCGTTTTAACGTCCCTAAGCTGCTGAAACTGTTTTAGGGTTCCCAAACGTTCTTCATCCTCTCCATTAGAGATCCCACCATCTCTAGCCTCTCTGGGAAGCGTTCGAGGAGACATAAGAGTGAAGATCACCTAGAGATTGCTGCTGGACATTGCTAAAGGAAGCCATATTCAGAATTGGGTTCAAGACCTAAGGTATATTATTCTTGCACCCTTGTACACATCTAAGGAGTTGACGAGTAGTAGATCCAGGGATACCAAAAGTTTTTTTTTAACTAGACTTTTTCCGCTGCGCGTTTAAACTTTGATTCAAACCGTTTTTACCGACAGTTGATACAACCTATGCAATCGATTATGCAAAATTTTAACTTATTAATGAATCTAGTTTTGTGTATCTAGTATTATTATAATGATTAGTGTTCCGATATATATATATTATTGTAGAGGTACAATAATTCGGCAATTAGTAACTATAAGTATACAACGAGTATCGTATCCCACCTGTAGACTAACGGTCAAACCAGACGAGCTAACCTAACGATAGAAGACATCTCACCAACTCACATCATCAAGAACATCAGAGACACATGGAAAAGCTTACACCATCAATTATGAAAGCTTGTGGCGTATCCGGAACAAAAATACGAGAGAACCCACTCGTCGCTGATCAAAATGTTCGCCAACTACGACAAAGTCAAGCATAGGCATGACGTCACTTGAGATTCTATATAGAAGGCCATGTTAATCATCATCACGTCATAAAGATCATAAATGAAGGAAAAACCTACAGTTTAAAGTCGAAGATAAAGTACCATTAAAATATCGATCGCTCGAGGTAACGTGCTATTAGACCAAAAGAAAGGAAGCTATCACTGTGACACATCGGAGTATTTACGATTGAATTGCCCACCAACTCACTTACGTTATCACCAACAGTGTAGTAGATCACAACGCATTTTGAGTGGATACGCTAATCTATAACGTTCTTTGTACTAACATGCTGAGGGATACATTCACGACCCCTACAAGTTATAAAAGACAATCGTGAGACCAACTAGACTTCTCAACCATCGCATCAAGAAGTTGAGAGGTAAGAATCTTGCCGATCAAAGACGCAGAAGAAATGATGAAAGAAAAGTTAATTAGACTGCCGTTGAGACAAATCCAAAGCAACGTGATATCTGCGACGGCTGCGGAATATCTGGACATCACTCCAAAGAATGCAATGCACCAAAACACCTCACAAGTTGATAGGTGCAGTGCTTCAATTGTGGAAAGACTGGACGTGTGCACAAAGATTGTCCAGAATGAGGAATTCAGAACATGGTTCTACCACAAAGAAAGTCTAATTAGCTAGCTAGTAGGAACCTCAGAACCTTAAAATCTGAGATATGATTAGTACCTTGTACTTTCTAAGACCTAGCAAACTCTAGATTTCGAGGACGAAATCCTTTAATAGGTGGTGGAAGATGTAATACCTGTAATTTTCTGTCATTACAATATCAGCTTTTTTGAATTTCTGTATTAGACCGACTATATTATTATATTATTATTTTAATTACGTGAAGGTATGGACGTGTTGAAGTATTACCATATGGACTATAGTAACCATACCGACTCGACCATAATAAGATTTAACTTAGTCCCGTACCCAGACCCGGACATTAGAAATAATACCAGCTTGCACGTACTTCAAGACTAACACGCATACCGAGGAACTTATGCATGTAAACTAAAGAAGTGGAACACAACTCAAGGTGGGCCCACATGGCCGGCCATGTGGCAACCACATGTCATCCCTTTGGACACATGTCCACTTAATGGACACATGTCCTAAGCATGCAACATGCAAAGGACACCTAGTACATGAAAATTCTATATAAGCAAGCACATGCACACACTATACTCTCTTAGTTGGATCATAATCTGAATTTTTGGAGAGAAAATTAGGAGACTTGGGTAGTTCATGAGAAAAATAGAGAAGAAAAGTTAAGAAGAAGAAGTTCATCCTTGAAGTTTGAAGTTCAAGCTCCATTAAGCTCAAAAACAACATCCAAGCTCAATTTCAAGATTTGGTGAGTAAATTGTGAGTAATCTAACTCAATTTAGAACATATATAGTATGTATTAATGTTTAGTAGAAGTTTGATGTTGTTGTGTTGAAGTTTTCATGACATGCAAGACAAATCCATAAATATGAGAACTGAAACTTTCAGTAGAACATAGTTTAGTAAAATGAATGTTTTGTGCAGCTCAAAAATCCGAATTAAGCTAGGTTTTTTTGTGGAAAAATCTAACTCATATATCAACAAATAACTCTTCTATAGCTTAGTCTAGAAATCATTACTTCATGGATGAAATGCATGTACAATGCAGTGTTATAAACCTGGGAAAACAGAAACTTCCAACAGAATGTAGTTTAGTAAAATGAATGTTTTGATGACCTCCAAAATCAGAATTAAGCTAGGTTTTTTTGTGGTAAAATCTAACTCATTTATCTACAAATAACGCTTCTATATCCCAGTCTAGAAATCACTCCTTTATGGGTGAAATGCATGTACAATGCAGTGTTATAAATCTAAGAAACTGAAATTTTCAGCAGAACATAGTTTAGTAAAATGATTGTTTGTGCAGCTCAAAAATGAGAATTAAGCTAGGTTTTTTTGTGGAGAAACCTAACTCATTTATCTACAAATAACCCATCTATATCTCAGTCTAAAAACCCCTCCTTAATAGGTAAAATTCACGTACAATGCAGTACTATAAATTTGGGATAGAACAGTCTGAGATATAAGAAATGTTTTGTAAAATAAATAGTTTGAGTAGCTCAAAAATGTAATTGAAGCTAGATTTTTTTTGTACATGAATATATTCCTATTATCTACAATGTTTTAGTTTTGAGTTTGATCTACAAAACAATTTATCATGTCCAAATAAATCATGTTAATTCAGTCAACACAGTGAAAATGTATCCTGGCAGATTGTGTAGCTTTTTGTATGATGTTTTGTTATGCATGGTGTTGATTGTTGATGCTAGTTTTCCGGTACCTGTGTTGTTATGAAAATCTTGTGCTATGGTAGTGCTATCACATAGATGAGCATGTTAAGGGTTTCATCTATATGTTTATTGGTATTAAATCCATGAGCTACATGAATATAGTTTAATGACCGTTGGAAAGTTCATACCCAAACTATAAGTATGTTGAATGGCACGATTATTGGATTGGTAAGTGATTGGGAAAGTTTCCATCATTAGTATATTGAGAGGAAAACAGAATGTCGAACGTAAAGCGAAATAGTGATGGTTATAAATGGATGATATTAATGAACTAAACTACGAAACGTACGAACGTGAAAAATAACGATAAAACCTTTAATAATAGATTTAATGCGAATAAGGGACGTTGGGTTTCGTTTCTAGTCGTGTGACTACCGGTCAAAGTTGATTCGTGAACTTTTGTGTCGTGTTTGGAAAATTCTTGCAAAGTTGGTCTCTCGATTATTCCATGGAGTCGATTGGTGAGTTATGTTTTGTTCCTTGATCTGAGGATCGGCATGACGTGTTTAGTCAAGTGCTGATGACCTAAGGATCGTCATGGCGTGTTCGATCAAGTAGTTGATTAGTTTTCCGCACCCTTGGACTGAGGATTGGCATGACATGTTCGTCCAAGTGATTATTAATTTCCCGTACCCTTGGTCTGAGGATCGGCATGACGTGTTCGGTAACGTGCGGGCGACCTAAGGATCGGCATGACGTGTTGGACTAAGAGATTGTTAATGTCCCGCACACTTATGCCATTTGGGCGATAGTTTGAGTGCCAGTTGGGCGACAGTTAACTATTCATTGTTAAGTGTTGTTCTTTCTTAACCAGTAAATGCGTTTGGAATTAAGTCTTCTTTCAGTCAATATCATTGGTCAGTTCAATTCAGGGTTAAGTTTCAAAGGGAATGATTGGGTTTAAATAAGACATGGTTTTGAGAATAAGAAAAGACGAACAAGACATAGTATCAAGAATAAGAAATGATGAACGAGATATGGTTTCGAGAAATAAGAAGAGATGAAGAATAACTTACCTTAAGTGGTGGTAACCTTAAGGGGACCCTCACTTAGCTTAACCGCTAACGGCTTTTCATGCCGCTGGACCTTCCACGTCCAGCCTTTACAGGTCTAGACGGAGCCGACTGCTATCAACATGCTGACTTTACTACTGAAGACTATGCTGGTGAAGATTACTATGAGGAAGGCTACAGTTTTGCCAGCTGAAGACTTTGGAGCTTTTCTTTTGTTATAGTTCTGTTATTATTATGTTAGTGATGTAATAGTTTAGCTAGTCTTGTAATATGTACTTTTGGATATCTTTTTGGCCTGTAATATACTACTGATGTAAGACTTGGATGTTTTAAATTTCTGCTTCCGCTGAACTTAGTCACTTTCCCATATCACATTATTGTTATAAGCATGTTTGGACAATCAGGTGACACTCACAACCAGTCACGTGTCTACGAACCCATAAAGGAAATTTATTTTTCCCTAGTTTTGGTACCTCGGGGCGTGACAGTCTTAAAATAAAAATGAAAAGTGTTAATAAAAGGGAGTCAACTCGACTTACCCTGGCTCTCGCCTGAGCCTCGGCAGTCACCCATGCCCCGTCAGCCTTAGCAAAAATCAATGAAAAAGGATTAGTGGAAGCAGAATAAGGATGTAAGAATCGAAAATAAGGTCCTATAAGCTTACCCTCCACTCCCGGTTGTGGACCCACTCTCTGACGCTATGGGCATAAAGCTGGCCCTCCTCCGCATAGTCCCGGGGGACATGATCGTACTGGAGCGGAATGACTAGAGCGCCCATGGGGTACCGGGGGACCTCAATCATGACCTGCTCGCCATAAGAAACGGTCCGAATACTCCAATCCCAAGGTGGCAAAGCTGGGGCCCGAGTTGCAGCAGGAACAGGCTGTAAATAGAAGAAATGTAATCAATAATGAAATATTTGGAAACTCAAAAATAGAAGAAAGAGTGCAAAAACAAAGAGGATTCACCCGAGTCACTTCCATCAAAGGGAAGTTCCTCATCAGCTTCGCAGATCGGAAAGCTGAATATCCATCAGAAGAATCCACGAGCGTCTAAATTGAGACTCCCTCAAAACCAGCTGTAAGCTGGGAGCCCTAGAGCACATATCCATGGCCCTCATGGAAGCAGGAGGGGGATGTGGCACGAAATAATCAGGAGCCATCAGTGACTGCCTGGTCACTTTCTCGCCTAAGTACCACTCCCTAGCCTCGGGGTCATCCAATAGAATCCTCATCGGGTCGTACCCACCCGACCACCGTATCCCATCCAGAGCCTCGGGAAGCACGTCCCTCCAGGGCTGCCACTCCACATGTTGTACTCGCAAAGTCATCAGGAAGTTCCTGAATGAGATAAAATTGTGGGCCCCGTTCTTTTACCCCACCCGGTCCTTCGCCCACTTTAGCCCCTGGGGCATGATAAGGGTGTCTTCTAGTCGCATCCTAGGCAACATCATGTGAAGATACTCATGGGATCAAATCTGCAAAACAAGAAAGAGAGGAGTGTAACGATCACATTGAAAATTGATTAGAAAAGGAAATGAAATAAAAGAAAAGATAAGCCCTCCAGAAACCGCCAGTGGAGGCCGGGTGATCCCAGGATATCTCTCCTATATGTCTATATAAGATGGCTAATCCAGCACCGGCCCAATCATACTGGTAGATCTGGTCCATGCGCTCCAAGGACCCCACCAGCGTCACAGAGATCCGGTCTCCCTTGGTGCTCAACAGGGAGCACCCCAGCATGTACATCAAGAAGCCCTGAGCCATCTGCTCATCGGTAAAGCCCGGCTGGCCTCTGAAGGTGTCAAGGAACTACTTGGCCGTAACCAAGGGCTCTATCGGGACCGCTCTAAGTAGCTCCTGCACCCTGTCCCACTTAGTGACTACATCCAAATATCGTAGGAGCTCTCCACCAAATGGAATCCCGGTGATCATGCTGAAGTCCAGCGAGTCATCGTCATCTCCCCAAAGTCGAAGTGGAAGGTGTTGGTGGTATCCCACCACCTCTCCGCTAGCACGTGGATCTGTCGTAGGTCATTAGAGCTCTTCGTCAAGAGTTTGATGAAGTCTCCAAAACCTGCAGCCCTGATGAACCCCTGTACGGTCTCACTCAGCTCTCCGTACCACTCAAAGCTGTGAGCAAGACTACAGTGCCCCTTTAGCACCTTGGGTTGCAACTGCAAGAAAGAATCACAAGATTTGATGTCAGTAAATAAGAAAGAAATAAGAAGCAAAAATATGGAGAGAAAGATAAAAGAACAAAAAAATACAAAAATATATATATAATAATAATAATAAATAATAATGAAACAGTATCTACATTTTTTTCTTGAGATATATGTTTTGAGAATGGCGTGACCATGAGGAACAGATGAATAAAAATAGTTTTTTAGAGAACTTCACGAGCGTGGACTTCACAGTTATGAAAAGTTTGCAGAATAACAAAAAATAAAAAGGGGGAACAATAATAAAGGATGAATAACAAAAGTGTATAGAATGCTGGTTTATTATTCATTAAGGGGTGTACGAGGTTTTAATTAGCATACATCGCAGTCAGAATTCTTTGAGAAAAGTTAACGAAACTGAATGTACGCATATACCGATGGGACACCCAAGCATTCATAAGCATAGCATTCATTTTTCTTGTCCCCGCATTCATAAAAGTTCGTACGAAATAGGATAAAAAAAATAAAAAATGGAATGAGCATCGGTTAAAGCATTCGAGATGCTCGAGAGTGCTACAAGCATAGCATTTACGTTTGAAATAAGGCATTTGAAGTTGCATCGATTACACATTGCATTCATGAAGTTCATACGACGTAAGAATCGCAAAAGGAGAAAAGAGACGGGCACGCTTACCTCGCACTTGAATGCGCGGGCGGATAAATGCTCGTCTGGGTCCCGGAGTAAGAGTGTAGCATCGAGGTTGGGAGTAGTGCAGTACTTCACCTTCTTCCTACTGCCAGAACCGCTCGCCATGATCTGTCAAAGAGAAAAAGGAATTTGTGGTTAGATTCATGAATAAATTCAGAAAACAATCAAAATAATGAGAATAATCCAAGTTTTGATCAAACAGAACAAACCTGTGAGTGCTGAAGATCAATACAAAAGAGAAGGGAGGATGGGGAAAATTTTCTCCAGAGAGGATTTGAATTGAGAGAGATTAAGAGGATGAATGAAAAATGAATTGATACACTCGGTATAAGTTGCTGCCCACCAAACGCGGCACTTGATTTTCGTGCGTGGCAGTTGGTTAACTGCCGTGTGGCACTCACTAAATGCCGCAGCTGCACTCCGTGAGTGCCGTACGGTAGTCACGGACTGCCGTAAATTCTACCGTGTGCCACGTTTGAGGCGGTTACCAGACCCTTCATCTTTTCCCCAAAATTCAAAATGGGACCCAAAATCGAATTCTAACCCCTAAATTTTACCCTCATTGTGCTTTTGACCCCCGGAGAGGGTTCTTCAGGATCAAACTGGTCTTCGATTTCGTGAAGTTAAAATAAATTGGAGTCTATGGACTCTAAATTTTGAAAATTGAAATGATTTTGAGTCCGTGGGCTCCAAATTTTAAAAATTAATATGATTTTGAGTCCGTGGGCTCCAAAATTCTAAAAATTGAAATGATTTAGAGTCTGTGGGCTCCAAAATTTTGAAAATTGAAATGATTTTGAGTCCGTGGGCTCCAAAATTCTGAAAATTGAAATGATTTGGAGTCCGTGGGCTCCAAAATTTTGAAAATTGAAACGATTTTGAGTCCGTGGGCTCCAAAATTTTGAAAATTGAAAATATTTTGAGTCTGTGGGCTCCAAAATTTTGAAAATTGAAATGATTTTGAGTCTTGACTCATCCAAATATGATTACCCCACTTTTTAGGGTGTAACAGATTTGCATTCTCAGTTCTCGCAATAGATTTGCGTTAAACCTCGTCTTGACAATATAACGGATTTGCATCCTCGATCCTCGTAACAAATTTATGTTGATCCTTCAGAGTGTAACAGATTTGCATTCTCGATTCTCGTAACAGATTTGCATTAACCCTCGTTTTGGGAATATAACGGATTTATATTCTCGATCCTCGTAACAGATTTACATTGATCCTTCAGAGTGTAACAGATTTGCATTCTCGATTATCACAATAGATTTGCGTTAACTCTCGTTTTGGGAATATAACGAATTTATATTCTCGATCCTCATAACAGATTTACGTTGATCCTTCGGAGTGCAACAGATTTGCATTCTTGGTTCTCGTAACAGATTTGTGTTAACCCTCGTTTTGGGAATATAACAGATTTATATTCTCGATTCTCATAACAGATTTACGTTGATCCTTTGGAGTGTAACAGATTTACGTTGATCCTTTGGAGTGTAACAGATTTGCATTCTCAGTTATTGCAGCAGATTTGCGTCAACCCTCGTTTTGGGAATATAACGGATTTATATTCTCGAACCTCGTAACAGATTTACATTGATCCTTCAAAGTGTAATAGATTTGCATTCTCGATTCTCGCAACAGATTTGCGTTAAACCTCATCTTGGGAATATAACAGATTTATATTCACAATCCTCGTAACAGATTTACGTTGATCCTTCAAGAGTGTAACAGATTTGCATTCTCGGTTCTCGCAACAGATTTGCGTTAACCCTCGTCATGGGAATTTAAAAATGCATTTTCTCGACCCTTGCAAACGAATCTTTGCATCGGTCAACATTTTTGGTAAATCTTCTCTGGATAAGTACATCATGAAATATGCATCACATATAAAGAAGACATGACATAGAGTGTAATAACCCTAAAATTTCTAAGTGTGTAAATAATTATTTTCAGTTAGTAATATTATATGAGTGTGCCTATGTAAGACACGTGTTTAAAAATTTTAAGTTTGGAGAACCCATGAATTAAATTGCTAGTAAGCATATTTAATTTGTTAATAATACCAGTAATATTTTCCCTATTGTTTTTGTATTATTAAAACTTCTAATGTTTCATTATTATTATGACATGACATTTTGAGCTTTAATTAAATTGTATGATAGATTATTTGTATGACTGAGTTACAATTTTCGTAGAATGCTGAGTTTAGTGTCGGGTAGTGTTTCGGGGCCCATAAGTAAGTTAATTAGTGAATTTATGTTTGGTTGGAAAATTTATAAGTGTGTGCGAGCGTGCCAGGCAAGCAAATTGCCAATGTGTGTGATCCAAACTGCGCCTCACCAAGCAAATTGTGGTGACGTTCGATGCCTTAAACAAGGACTTTAAACGTGTGAGATGAACTAAAAAACTAAAAGAAGAAGGAGAAGAAGAAGAAGAAGAAGAAGAGAGAGTTCGAAGGATACCTTCAAAGTGATTAAACTATGTTATAACTACTCCTACTCCTAAGAATTGTAAGTAAAAGCAAAGTAAAGGTACACTACTCCTAATTAGGCTAAATTAAATTACCTAAACTAATGGCCATGGTGGCCGAATAGATGAAGAAAATAAAGTAGATATATTAATGCATTTGTTTGTGTGGTCAAAGACCCTTACAAAGGATTACATCATGTGTATTTATAGATACAAACCTATAACTACTTTGAATTTGAATTACATTTCCCTCCAACAATAATAACTAATAATTCAAATTCCTACAACTACCAATTAGTGGGTGATGCTCCTATGATGACAAGTGTCTTTAAGAAACTTCCATCTTCATCATCACCATTGATCTTCAAGTAACCAATCTTGATCTCCCCTTGTGATGCCAAGTGTCTTTTACTTAACTTCCAAGTAACCACCAACCAATTTGAATTGGTTTTCCATGTGACAATTATAATAATAATATAATATAATAATATGACTTTATATACTGATACATATAAATATAATTTATGGTCCAAACATACCCCCCGCGGCTCTTTAAGAACGAAGTTCTTAGAGAGTCGGAATAACATTGTCTGATTCAATTAGTAGGTTCGAAATGGACCAAATTAACAATCTAAAGCAGTTTTTTGAATTGGCTTCGAAGCCAATATAATAACATTGAACACAAAATAAATTGTTTTAATACTGGTTTGATGCCAATAAAAGTCTCGAATACACAAAATATTGCTTTAAATTGGCTTCGAAATATATAGAATAACTTCGAACTCAAAGTAGATGGCTCTAAACTTGCTTCGAAGTATACCCAATAGCTCCAAGCGCCAAAACAATGGCTTTAAACTTACTTCAAAGCCAATCTAGTTGTTTCGAACACAAGATAATGGTTTTAAACTCGCATCGAAGCCTGCATAATTGCTTCGAACACAAAATTAATGGCTTAACACTTGCTTCGAAGCCGATGTAATAGCTTCGAACACAAAAGAGTGGCTTTAAACTTGATTCGAAGCCAATACAATAGCCTTGAATACAAAAAAAAATGACTTTTAACTTACTTAGAAGACAATAAAATATATATATATATATATATATGAATACAAAACAATGGCTTCAAAGTTGTTTCAAAGCCAATGAAAAGGATTTGATCAAAGAATGATGGCTTAAAACCAAATTCGAAGTAAACACAATAGCTTCGAGTGCCAAAACAATGGCTTTAAACTTAATTCGAAGCCAACAAAAAGGATTAAAACATCAAATAACTTGCTTCGAGGCCAAAATAATAATTTCAAACTCAAAATAAACTGTTTTTAAATTGGTTTGAAACCAATAAACTAATTTTGAACACCAAATAACCAAATAATGGCTTAAACTTTGCCTCGAAGCCAATCTAATTACTTCAAACATAAAATAAATAACTTTAATCTGGCTTCGAAACCAATATAAATGTATCAAATCATAAAATACATTGTTTCAAAAAAGTTACAACCATCGAATTTCTAATATCTATCTTCAATGGAAATTAATCCAAATGTTTGGATGGCCTTTGGAGAAACTTCAACCATGATACTCGAGTCTCACCAAAAGTGACTCGAAGTTGAATGCATTCATGGAAATAAGGCAGTAAGCCTTGACATTCAATATTTTTTTTTTTTTCAATCAGTCAAAATTGTTCGATTTAACACAGTAGCCGTATGACTGCTTAAAATTTTCAGTCAATAATTTTCGTTGTTTTCATAAAAATCTTGCTATAGAAAAATCCACATAGTCATAACCCATTTTTGATGAGCACCACAGAGCCAAAGTGGGTATTGACCATCTAAAACCAAAGTATAAAGTGGCTTAAATAAGTCATAAATTTCAATACTTTGTGCAATGTCGAAAAACCCAAATGTATGAACAAAAGCATGTTCATGATCCTCAACCATATTTGGTTGTAAAATGGACCCCCCGAGTGTATTTTGATCACAATCATTTGGTTGATTAACCAATAGGGGTGATGATGGTGTTGGTGATTTTCTTGTTTCCACCATTAAAGGATCATGAAGGTCCTTCATAATAGATTTATTTTCATTCATTGGCTCGTAATTTTGAAGAATAGTTGACACCCCTCAAGCCATTTCATACATTTTAGTTTTTAAACTAAATGCTTGATCCTTCAATTCTTCCAATAATGGAACTAAATCAGTGAACCATTGTTTACCACCATAATTTGGTATTGATGGTGGTGAAGCATACAACACTTCAAAATTGTTGTCACCAAGATTTGGTGTTAATGGGGGTGACGCATACACCCATTCGTAATTACTACTACCAAATTTTGGCGTTGACGAGGGTACAACATACCACCCTTCAAAATTCATCTTGACACTTGAGTCCCACCGGGCGTGCCAAAAATGTTTGGTTGGAAAATTTATAAGTGTGTGTGAGCGTGCCAGGCAAGCAAATTGCCAATGTGTGTGATCCAAACTGCGCCTCACCAAGCAAATTGTGGTGACGTTCGATGCCTTAAACAAGGACTTAAACGTGTGAGATGAACTAAAAAACTAAAAGAAGAAGGAGAAGAAGAAGAAGAAGAGAGAGTTCGAAGGATACCTTCGAAGTGATTAAACTATGTTATAACTACTCCTACTCCTAAGAATTGTAAGTAAAAGCAAAGTAAAGGTACACTACTCCTAATTAGGCTAAATTAAATTACCTAAACTAATGGCCATGGTGGCCGAATAGATGAAGAAAATAAAGTAGATATATTAATGCATTTGTTTGTGTGGTCAAAGACCCTTACAAAGGATTACATCATGTGTATTTATAGATACAAACCTATAACTACTTTGAATTTGAATTACATTTCCCTTCAACAATAAGAACTAATAATTCAAATTCCTACAACTACCAATTAGTGGGAGATGCTCCTATGATGACAAGTGTCTTTAAGCAACTTCCATCTTCATCATCACCATTAATCTTCAAGTAACCAATCTTGATCTCCCCTTGTGATGCCAAGTGTCTTTCACTTAACTTCCAAGTAACCACCAACCAATTTGAATTGGTTTTCCATGTGACAATTATAATAATAATATAATATAATAATATGACTTTATATACTAATACATATAAATATAAATTATGGTCCAAACAATTTAACATGAAAATTAAGTACCCGAGGTATGAGTACCATTTGGGTTAGCTATTTTAGTTGTTTAGATTGCATTCTGAGCTCATTTAGGTCTCTTTTGTGAGCCCACAAGAAGAAAAACGGGATTCTTGTGTAGTCAAGTGTTAGTAGTTTTATAAACCTAGTTAGGAGAGTATGATATCCATATATCATTAACCCTAGCCACCCAAAGAGAGAACAGACATGTGTGTGTGTGTGTATGAGAGAGAGGGAGAGAGAGAGAGAGAGAGAGAGAGAGAGAGAGAGAGAGAGAGAGAGAAGATGAAGAAGAAGAAGACGAAAGGAGAAGGGTCTCGGGTTCGTGGGCATGTGTGGAATCGCGGGGCGTTCGTGGTTGTCAATTTTTGATCAACTAGGTGAGTTAAAATTTATATTTGGGTATATATATATACACGTATGTATATGTATGTGCAAGAGAATCCAATTATTTCTTGTTAATTTTGTGGTTTGTGTTAAATTGTGTGTTAATCCACATTCGTTATTATTGAATGATAAATACTTATTTTTCTTCATGTGATTTTATGAATGTGATCTCGGTGTATTTGGATAGATCATATGGATAGTTAATTTGATAAATACACAAAGGGGAATAATTTTGATAATGAATAAATAATAGAAAATTCATTTTATTTTTTATTTTAATAGTGGCAGAAACTTTGAAAAAACATCATAAAACCATGGCTTAGAATCATGGAATTCTGTTCACGTAAGTCTGTAGGAAACGTGATTCTGCACAACTTTTGTCTAATAGAGTTTTTCCCGATTCTGCACCGTTTGGGCAGAAATTTACAATTTCAGTAGCAGTGAAAAATGTTTAAGTAAATACTTTATGATATGAGAATGTGAATTTTTATTATGTGTTTCTTGTAGGCTAATATTGAATGTTGGGTTGAGGTTATTATACCTGAAATAAGTGACCTTATTTTGTGGTCATTTTGATAAAAAGGAGTAAATTCAATACATTGAATAGTATATTGGGAATCTTGTAATTTGATTGGAACTTATTGAGGGAAGATTGTTATGAGCTAATTGATAAAAACCCTTTTATTGTAAGAAATTGGAATGCATCTAAAGGTTAGAGATGTGATTAGAATATGATGAGACGGAACTATGTGATAAACGTGAAATTCACAATTTTTGGAATAATACAAACGATAAGTGATAATCGCAACATAATTCCTTAGTGTTCACTACTCCCCGTTGTTGCGTTATTGTTTTTGGTAGCTCGCACTCTTTTGCCAATGGCATCGTGATCAAGCTGGCTTAAGACTTGTTGAGTGTACTTTTGCCAGTGGCTTCGTGATCAAGCTAGGCTAAGCCTTATGCTCGGCTTATATTGTATAGACGTCTAGGCATATTGACCGGCCTTCCGTTGTGTATATCTGGTTTGGTTGATACCCCAACCAAACTGGCACCGGAGTGGATGTTGGTACATAGTATGTCCGGGCACACATGGGATATATGTGTGGGCTGTACCATGGAGGGTGGCCAAGTGGTGAAGCTAGGGAATGAAAAGATAAATTAAGGCTAATAAGTAATGAATATGGATTATTTCATAAGACTGATAAGCGTGGAATAATGAATGCGACATTTGAGTTAGAATGTGCACGGTTTGTATACGGAATTGTTTGCTTGGTTTGTGATCTTTCAATTTGCAGGATGGTGGGCCCACTAATATTTTATAGGTTTGGCTCACCATAAGTAAATGGGTAAATATGAAATTTGTAGTAGCTTTAGATTTTGGGCAAGAAACTACTTGCCACCACATAAATGGAAACTACTCTTTTGTCCAAATATGTGTGTGGAACTACCTGTCTTGGCCCAATAGTGTTGTAATGTGGTTTGTAGTCGACGGGTTCAGGTTGGAGCCCTTAGATTTTGTTATTTTTGTTTAACTCATACCAGTCATGTGACTGACCCGAGTGTGTTATGCATTCGGGTGCGTTTCCATTTGAAACGTAGTTGGATGACATGTGCAGTATATTGCTTTTGATGATGTGACCGTTGTGCTTGGCTGTGGAGTCTTTGGGCATTGGAACGTTGTAGTTGCTCTGACCATCGGATGTATAGACTTTATTTCTTTTTTTCTTAACTTTGTAAGAAATTTTATTTAATGAATTTTGTATTCCTTTTGTAAATTAAAATGGTATTATATTTGTAATGGAATATTATTTCTTTTATAATGAAATGGAGGATTGGGAATATAAGTTTAATAATACATAGTTTTTATATTAACACAGGATCACGTGTCCTTATTTAATGAGTATTAAATTCTATTTTCAAATAAATTATTTATTAGCCTGTGTGAGGGTGTCACTCTCGGTGTTTTAGAAATTGAATATTAGTCTGGATACATGCTCTGGATTAAATATTTGGTTGTCCAAAAATTGGGGTGTTACATAGAGTAAGCATGGCACTTGCTCGGTCGAGTTCATTTGAAAAATACCATTGCATGAGCATGTGCATCACGACAGGATAGGAGCATTCATCTGTATGATTACTTGTGCTTGCGTATGCCTGACTCCCGCCCGAACTAGGTCTTGGTCTGATTCCTGTGGGGATACGTAGGTAGCTCATCATGGAGTACGACCAATTGGAATTTTGCTGCGCACTGGCTTTCTTTTTGCAACGCACTTTGTTTTTACCTAAATCCGATTGTTTGGTCAAAGGCTTGTCTTCACACAGGCTTCGACTTTCACTTATGGTTCGCGTTGCTCCACGAGCTCCGTCGAAGAGGGGCAAACTATAGACACCCCAATTTTGACCAAACAATCGAGTTAAGGGGAGTGATACCTCCAAGACGCGATGATGACAATGTCCGGCCAATCTAGGACTTCCAAAGATGATTCAAACTCTTCGAAAGACTCTAACCTGAACAAAAAGCAAAGAGAAAGAAAGAGGAAAATAGAGGCAAAATGGCACTTGGGCAAATATGCAGCAGTTACGGGTTGCCGCTACGACACTCCCTAACTGCTGGACCAGCATTTAGGGAGAGCCGCAACGGCATCCACTAACTATCGCTAAAATGCTTCAAGTGCCGATAAATTTGAAAATCCTGAAAAGATGGCAGTCCATGGAGTTGTCTGCGGTATTCTATGAGTGTCGTTGCGGCATTCAGAGAATACCGCGCCGGCATTCACTGAGTGCCACTCTGACATTCAGCGAGTGCCGCTTCCATCTCCATTGAGTGTCGCATTTTTGTAACAACCAGCTGTAATACAGCACATTTTGTACTACCAAGGACAGTCCGAATTAAGATTTTCTTCTCTAAAATGACTGAAATACCCCTTCAAATTTGTCTATAAATAGAGGATGAATATCCTCTTGCATGGAGGGTGGTAATTTTCTTTGAATCTAGAGGTTGTATTAGTTCTCCAAGTCTTAAAACTTTCAAATCTCTTCTCTAAACACAATTAAAAGCTAGTTTTAGAAGAGTTGAAGAAGGTGGAAAGTTTGATTAGTCTTTGGAAGTTCTTCAAAATCAAAGAGTTGAGGATATTTTGGAGGTAAAACTTTGAATTAATTAGTCTTTCTAATCATAAATATACTTAGAGTCTTTGAATTTTTCTTCTCCTCTTTCTTTTAGTCTTTGAGATTCATGAAACTCTCAATGTCTTATTTGAATCCTTAGATTTGAAATCCTTTAATCCCTTTGTAAACTCATGATTTACAATGAGGTTGAAGTTGATATTAGTACACTTGATTAATAAATCTAAACCCATTTTTATGGTTTAGGTTTGTTATGTTTAGGTCTCATGAAATTTCTTCATATTTCTTCGAGACTTTCAAGGTATAAATGTAGTTAGCCTCCCATGACCATCAAATGGTACGAGGGGTGGTGTGGTTCAAGCCAAATTCCATGGCTCATGGATGAAATTAATTATCTAAGTTATATTCAATAAATGATGCAGTGACTTCACAATCTGTTTTTGATCATAGATTTTTAATTAAGCATCGAACCATTGGAGCTGAATGAAACCAACGGGAAAATGTTTATAACTCGAATTCTACCGCTGTGATTTTTGTTTCAAGGAGATTTTGTGTTTAAAGTGGTTTGGTCATGATTTTGTGAGACAACCACAGTCTGTCCAGAGTTTCAGAACAGTAACACGTTTTTAAAATGAGTGAATCAGAGCCTTAATCAAACATTCTTGGCTCAAAATAAATTTTTCTAGATAGTTTAATGTGTTAGGAAGCTACTCTAAAAAGACCAAAGCATTTCTGATTTTTTTACAATTTTTAGAAAATCACACAAAAACTCTAGACGGAAAGTTGTAAGTCTCTGAGTGATGTCTAGTGTTTGTCCAATTCCTGGAGATCTAACCGTTCAAATCTCAATTTTCTTTTTGGGTTAGAAACTAGACTCACAAAGGCATCGTATGTCCAAAAGTCATCAAGATCAAACCACGGGAAGTATGTTTTTTATTTCTTTGAAGTTCTAATCTGCTCAATTTTCATAATTCTGTCACAACTTTGATATATCTTGCAAACAATAGTCTAACTGATCTCTCCATGACCTAGGGCTTAAACGATGTGTTAATAATGATTAGTTAAACTTAAATACAGAGGATAAATGATCCAAACCAAGGAATAATACGATAGCTTATTCTTGTTCATGTAATCATGCACATTCATCCATATAGATCGGTATTAGAATTCATGATTGCGTCATTTCCTCTACTTGATAGAATTAAGCTAGACATTGTAGACACCCCGATTTTGACCAAACGTCAAATCTAGGGATTGGTTACCTCTTAAGACCAATGATGACGATGACCGGTGAAATTCGAAGATTTTACAGAGAATTCAAATTCTTCAAAGATTCTTCAAGTAAAGTTTCAAAATCAAAGAAAAATCAAAGAAAGAGAAATTGGGTATTCAAAGAGAAACCTGAACGTTGAAGAACGTGTGAGAAAATCAGTCTGAGAATACCTTCAAAAAAAAAAAAATATATATATATATAGTAATGATAATAAGATATATAAAATAAAATAAGAGTGAGAGAGAAGAAAAGAAAGAGTTCTAAAAATATATATATAAGGAGAAAGTGAAAAAAAAAAAAAGAATTTTAAAAAAAGTCTTGAAAAGAAAAGAAAAAAAGAAGAAAAAATAAAAGAAATAAAAGGATATATGGGAATGTACACCATGCATATGGGTACATTTTAATAAAGTACATTGCAAATATAAGTACATTAGTATATAGTTTACTAGATAAATTAAGTTTATGTTAATATATATGTTGAAAATTAAAAAGAGGGCAAAATTCTGTTAGCCGCGACACGCGGGAAAGCCGGCGGCACTCACTGAGTACCGCCCGGCATTCAGTGAATGCCACGGGCAGTCACCGAGTGCCGCAGGCAGTCATCGAGTGCCGCAAACTATAACAGACTGCTTTTCTCATATGTTCTAGAAGAAAACTTTGCACATGAATTTCCACCCGAATTTACCCATTTAACCTTGTCATGTTGGTCTATATAAACAGACCTTCATCTCCATTAGAGAAACTTTTACTTGACTTTTGAATTTTTCACTTAATCTTAGAGAGAGATACAGGAGTTATATATACAATAGAGAAAGAATTGAGAGAGAGAATAAAGTTTTCTTGAAGAAATTGAAGAATTGAAGAAGAACTTGAAGATTTTTGGAAGAGCTTCCCTAGAAATAGAAGAAATCCTTGAGGTCATAGAGCTAACCTTCTCAATCCTTGGTAGAATTAGGTAAATTCAATCACAAGTTCATAGTTTTAGTCCGCCGGGCTCCTTCCCCTTTCATTCCATAATCCCAGACCTAGAATTTCTGGTTTCTCAAAAGATCGGCTTGCTTTTAAAATGGTTTCTTAATTTTCCTTTAAAAATTAAGTGGCGACTCTTTGATTTTGAATTTGAATTTGAAAATTATTATTGTTTTAAAAAAAAACAACAAAAGTGGGCCCAAATGCAGGTATCCACAGACATTTAGGAATAATTATCCGATATTATACATTCTTCCTAAAGTATGTGGACTAACCCTTGTTTTGCAGCATACTTGAGGTACAACTTCTCAACCCTTTCTCTAGTTTACTTAATTCCTTGATTTTTTATTGATTTTATGACCTCATGCACGACACACTAGAATTAGGATCTTGCCTTATGTGAATATATGTGATTACAGACCTTTTCTTAGGATCTTTCTATTCGTATGCATTGCACGTTTAATACTCATGGCATGGATCCCTGGTAAGTTTCTATAGTTCCCTATTTGCATATCATATTACTTTCTACTTAAATTATATGATTTTTGAATGATATTTTATCACTTGCAATTTTACACCCTTTAGACATGCTTTTGTAATGTATATTTATACATATGTATTAGTTGATGACATGCTTAGATTATTAAATCGATTAAAAGGATGTTCAGTACAGGCCTATCGCGAGATAGGATGAGAAGGGGTGTTTTAGTCCGATGGGCTCCTTCCCTTCTCATTCCATAATCCTCGGACCTAGTTTAATCTTTGTTTTCGCAAAAAGATCAGTTGCTTTAAAATGGTTTCTTAATTTTCCATTTTAAAAAATTAAGTGGCAACTCATTGTTTTGTGTTTTAAATTGAAAATGATTTTAAAAGAAAAGATGTGGGTAAGAAAAATGTGATATCCACAGTATGCTAAAAGAGTATCACCAGGGTGCTACACAACACGTGATCAATTTCAGAGACATAGAAGTGAATGACAATGCAACGTATCAAGAGAAACCGGTGCAGATTTTGGATAGAGAGATTAAAAAGCTGGGGAACAAGGAGATTCCATTGGTGAAGGTTTTCTGGAATCACCATGACAAGCGGGGGTATTTGTAAAATACAACCGCGCAAAAAGAAGAAAATACACTAAATTAGTTTACAATTCCCCTGTTTATCTACAATTTGAATTACAATGCCAGTTTTTACACAATATGATTAATCTATGATAAGCGGTATTGTTTTAGTGGTTATGTGTGCAGATTACTGTTGCTGTGTGAAGAATTGAATAAGGAAGATAAAAGGAAGTGCTTGGGTTCAATAAAGACAAGTCAAAAATGAGAGTTTCGAGCGATCGAAGAAGGCTCGATCGATCGAGGTTTCGATCGATCGAAAGCAGTTCAAGTGCTCGAAAATCCCAGAAGTTCAATCGATCAAGAGATGTTCGATCGATCGAACATGGCTTTTATCAGAACTTACGCGCACGCAGCGGGGACATCTTTTGTAACCCTAGCCTTAGGTTTTTCTATATATACCAGTTGTATTCTCGTCGAAAACGACGCCCACTTTTAGTTTTTGTCATTTTATAGAGAAAGTTAGAGAGTTTATATTGTTTTTGTAGGTTTCAAAGTACAATCTTGCTTGTTCTTGGATTTGTACGTGGTTTGATCGTAATACATCATCTCAGGTCTGTTGTTTCAGTTTATTTATAATTTGTTTATCATTTCTGGTAGTATTAGTAAAGTTAATCACAATCTTGCATGCTAAATTGTGTTACACTTATAGTTTTCATAGTTTTTATGTTAAAATCGCAACCAAACGCATCCTTAATGGACTTTTACATTAAAAATGAGTTTAAGACACTCCAGACTATGTCTGAGTAGTCCTTGGGTTGGGAAATCGCGATGATACTGTGATTTCAAGCCTCTGCCATGCAGCAGAATAATTCCTGTGTTCGATCGATCGAAGTTATTTCGATCGATCGGAGCAGAGACACAGTCGATCGATCGAAGACATTTCGATCGATCGAGAGATGAAGATGTTCGATCGATCGAAAGTGCGTCGATCGATCGAAACCTCTGATTCTTGAGAACATTCAATACAGTATTCCTAGACTTTCTATTTTATGGATTTGTTATCAAACTGTCCCTAAATGCTCAGTTTGTCGAAGCAGTCTCTAAACTTAAAGCCTTAAAGCATTTTTCTTCAATATCTTTTGCAAACCACTCTCAATGCTAACACCATTGTGGGTGCGAGTCTTAACTATTGATTTAAACCGCTTTCATGTATTTTGAACTTAATTTGGATGATATAGTCCCGGTCATGAAAGGGCTATGGATTCTCTATCTTTAGAAAAATACGGAATATTGTAGAAGATGTACTCCAACAAGCTTTAACGTAATTGCATGGTAGATGGCTAGGTCACTGTGGATTTGTGTGATCCCAACACTTCTCTTTTATTAAGAAAACCAGTTTTAAAATATTGCTCTAGTTAACTAGTTAGTTATTAGTTTAAAGTAATTTAGTTGTTTTTAATTTTAATAGTTGTTAATCATAGAACTCTGTGTTCTACAGTTTCCTTAAGCATTAAATTTTCTTTTTCTTTTTAGAGCTTAATCTAGGTAATTAATTTCCAAACCTTCCCTGTGGGATTGACCTGGACTTCCAGTACTATATTACTTGCACGATTACTTACACTTGGGTATAGCAGGCAAGCGCACACAGAAAAATTCTCATGTCAGGTTTTTGGCGTCGTTGCCGGGGAAGGCGACGAATTAATACTTAGTTTACCTCAATCTATCTTTATCTATTTCTGTTTCCTTTTTCTTTTCTTCTTTAGATTTGAAACTTTTAGGATTTTTCCCGTTCATGTCCGAAAATTCCATCGAAGGAATTCTTGGAAAACCATTCTACTTAGCCGATTCTTCTAATTCTATTAATCCCATAGCTACACCTATTGATTCAATGGCCGATAATCAAAGTGAGAACTGTGATAATGTGGTTGTCCCAATCAACGATTCACTTCGTCCTTTGTGCGATCTCATGACACCTGAACATGCTCCAACACCTTCTTGTATTCTCATTCCACCTCATGCTGGCGAATTTCAATTTCGCAATGGAATGATTCAACTCCTTCCTACCTTCCATGGAATGGATAGCGAGAAGGCATATCTACACGTCAAGGACTTCGAGGATGTGTGTAAAGCATTTTCACAAAATTGTCCTGTAGACGTGACACGCCTAATGCTATTTCCTTTCACCTTGAAGGATAAAGCAAAAGCGTGGCTACTCACGTTGAAGCCGAATTCAATCTACACCTGGCATGCGATGAACACTGCATTTCTAAAGAAATTCTTTCCACCTCGCATGACCACTGAGCTTAAACGACAAATTAACTCTTACAAACAAAAGAGCAATGAAACCTTCACCCAAACTTGGGAGCATTTCAAGGATTTGCTTCTATCATGCCCACATCATGGGTATGAGAAATGGCGAACCATAAGCTACTTCTACGAAGGGTTAAATGGTGAAACTAAAAAGTTGGTCGAGCCTATGAGTTCAGGACCATTTCTGCGCAAAAATACTGAAGAAGCTGAAGCTCACTTTGAGTGGCTAGCTGAACATGTCCATGAATGGTCAAATTTTGAAGATATCCCACGCTCACAGATATCCTGTGTAGAGGAGAAAATTTTATACCAACTAAAAAGCGAAGATCACCTAATGAGTAAATATGAGGAATTAGCTAAGAAAGTAGAGGAATTAGGGATGAAAGGGGAAGGTTCTAGGCAGGTTTTACCTGAAGAACCCTGCGGCACATGCAACATGTTGGGACATACCAATCAATACTGTCCCAATGTGCCGTATTTTTAAGAACAACCCCCCATGGGAAATAAATGCCATGCAACGGTACAGGGGGGCGGGGAATTCCTACAATAACTATAATTCACAAAATAATAACAATAGATGGAATTACCCCGGGTTTGATTGGAAAAATAATGATGGGACCCAAATCAATACCAACAACAGCCCTATAATAACAATAACCAATATCAAGGGCAATTCAATAGGCAGCCCCAGCCATTCAATCAAAATAGACCTAATAACTATAACCAAGCGCAACCCTCTAATCAACAATCGAACGTGTACATTCCCCCACACAAAAAGTCACAAGAGGAAGATCCTCTTTCTAACGTGAATCTAACGCAACAATTAATTCAAATGATGAGTAAGATGTCTGCGACGTTAGAGAGGATGGATGCACGATAAGAGGAATTGGGTGAACATTTCCTGCCCAACCACTTCAAAACCCTAGGGGATATAACAATGGTCCCACTAACCATGAACAATCTAAAGCCGTGACTACTCTGAGAAGCGGCAAGACTATAGGGCTAAATATGCCTCTCTTTACTCCCGAAGAGTATGAGGAGGACGAAGTGGTAAATAATAACCAACCTTCTACTCAGGAAGAGGAGTCATCCACTAATAATGAACCATTAGAAATAAACACTGAAGCTCCTAAACAAGTAAAGGAAGTTGAGAGAAAGACCGAAAATGAGCTCGTTAATGACGAAGTACCCAAATGCCCTTTCCCCGCGCCTTATCCTCAGAGGCTTAGGAACCCCAAAAATGAATCAAAGAATCAGGAGTTCTTAGAACTGTTCAAACAAGTCAAAATCAATCTTCCACTCTTTGATGCAATCAAACAAGTGCTGGCCTATGCTAAGTACCTCAAAGACTTATGCACGGTCAAGAGGAGGTAAAGTGTGAAGAAACACGCTTATGTGGCTTGCCAAGCAAGTGCAATCATCCAAAACGAATTGCCTCTAAAACTCAAAGACCACGGTACCCCAACTATCTCGTTCCGAATTGGAAATCAAAGAATAGACAACGCCCTCCTTGATCTCGGAGCAAGTATGAACCTGCTACCATACTCAGTTTATAAATAACTAGGGCTGGGTGAACTCAAACCTACCCGAGTTGCGTTGCAGCTGGCAGACAGGTCCGTCAAATACCCTAGAGAAATACTAGAGGACTTTCTAGTGCAAATAGACTCTTTTGTCTTCCCAGTTGATTTTGTAATTTTGGACACCAAACCTGTGTCCAATCCATGCTCACAAATCCCGGTGATTTTCGGACGTCCATTCCTCAACACCATAGATGCCACAATTAAAATAAGAAGTGGTATTATGACCATCGTATTTGGGAATATAACTTTAAATGTCAAAATCTTCTCAAATTCCTGACCCGAAGAATACGATGACGAAAAGGAGGTCAACTATGTTGACACGATCATCGAAGATGAGGTAGATCTCGTTGATTATAAAGATCCTTTGGAGGTAGTTGTGTCTCAATTCGACACTATCTATCGACCTAAAGATTCCACTCTATTGGATTCTGCCTTAAATCACACTTGCCTCATGATGGATACACGAGAAGAGGATAGAGCTGAATGCATGTGGGTAACACCATATGAACCCCTACCTCCGAAAACAAAATTAGTTGTGCCCTCCAACTTTCAATTTTCCGATCTGGAATTGAAGGAGCTTCCTGAAGAGCTCAAATATGCTTTCCTGGGAACTGAGAAAACTTATCCTGTTATAATTTCGTCCACTCTCAGTCTGGAACAAGAGGGCAAATTAATCCAAATGCTAAAACAACATAAGGGAGCATTAGGATGGACCATTGTCGATCTCAAAGGAAAAAGTCCGTCTGTGTGCACTCATAAAATATATTTAGAAGAAGACACTAAACCTTCATGACAAATGCAAAGGCGTCTGAATCCTAACATGTAAGAAGTAGTTAAAAAGGAAGCATTAAAACTACTTGATGTTGGGATTATATATCATATCTCTAACAGCCCCTGGGTCAGTCCAACCCAGGTGGTGCCCAAGAAGACAGGCATAACGGTTATTCCTAATTGGTATAATTTCAAAAAGGAACTCCATGCCCTTAACTCCAATTATCACAATTGAAATATTCGATTATTGGGGCATACACTTTATGGGCCCTTTTCCGAAATCTAACAACTGTGAATATATACTCCTAGTTGTGGAATATATATCAAAATGGGTAGAAACGATACCGACAAGACGCAATGATCACAAAACAGTAATGTCCTTTCTTAAGGAACACATTCTGTCGCATTTCGGAACCCCAAAAGCACTAATAAGTGACCAAGGCAAACACTTTTGCAATAGGCCTTTTGAGTAACTACTCAAGAAATATGGAGTCAACCACAAGATCGCTCTAGCCAACCACCCGCAAACGAACGGGCAAGCAGAGTTGGCTAACCGAGAAATTAAGCACATTCTCGAAAAGACAGTTAGTTTCAACAGAAAGGACTAGGCATATAAATTGACCATTGCTCTTTGGGCATACCGTACTACCTACAAGACAGATCTGGGAATGTCCCTATTCAGGCTAGTATACGGAAAAGCATGTCACCTGCCCGTCAAAATCAAGCATAAAGCATACTGGGCGACTCGCTCATTGAACTTCGACATTAAAGAGGGAGGTCATCTTCGAAAACTACAATTGGCTGAACTGGAAGAAATACGTCGAGATGCCTACAACAATGCTAGATTACATAAGGAAAGGTTGAAGGCACGCCACGATAGGACGATTTTTAGAAAATCATTCAAGTCGGGGCAAAAAGTTTTATTATATGATTCTCGCCTTCACCTATTCCCAGGAAAACTCCTATCTAGGTGGACAGGACCCTTTATAGTCAAATCTGTCTTTCCACATGGGGCTGTTGAGTTATTCAATCCTAAGAACGATGAAAGTTTCAAGGTCAATGGCCAAAGGTTAAAACCATTCTTAGAGAATTTCAAACCAGAGATCGAGCACATCCAACTGGATGAGCCCGATTATTCCTTGACTTAAAACGCTCAAGTGCGCCTTCACTATGTTGTTGTATTCTTTCCTTCACTGCAATTTGCTTTATTTTAGTTCTTTTGTTTATCTATTTCTGAGTGTGACCTCGATCTTAACCTGCTATTCCATTTTTATCTATCTCCTATAGGCTGTTCAACATGAGAGATGATGATGTCCACTCAATTGGGTCATGGGCTGATTCAGAATATCATAACCCCCCTTGGACTGCCGATGAGGTAGCATTCTGTTTTGCTCCTTATCAAGGGCCAGGGGCAGAAGTGTTGGGTTTGTGCCCTCAAACCATTACTATATGTATTAGACATTAGCATTTTAATATATGGATATTAGCTTTACATTTTATGATGTATGTTTCTTTCATGAGATGATTGTTTAATCCATAAGTATCATAGTAGGTATTTTGTGTGTGTATGAGATACATACAATGAGATACGAATTACTATTCTTTGATACTTAAAGCTTGTCACAGTGGATGATGAGACTGGATATCTCATCAGGTATACACTATAGCATCATTAACTACCATTGGATGGAGTGATAAATCTCAATCACTAGAGTGTGACTCTTGGTTAGTATGCTAGTGCTTATAGTGCATTGACGGACCTGAGTTTCCTATTGACGCTCAAGGTTGTCAATCAGTCGATAGGAACTCATAACTTGTGTAAGGTACGTGTTCTCAATCTTGAGACGATTATGAACACAGACTGTGGATATGACTGCTTTGACTTACCAATCAGTGAGGTCTGTAGAAGATCAACACCTGGGTATCTTGGGTATGTCATATTCATAGGGTTGTGAACATATATTGTCAAGACAGAATCTACCCTCTGTTTCAGAGTAAGCATTCCCTTGAGAATGTCACCAAGTCGATTACTGAGTACTGCAGTCTTGTTGATAAGAGTTATCAACATGTTTGGTAATCATGAGAGGTGAATGGGACTCAAGGAATTCAAGAAGTAATCACGATTCAGGTTGACAGTAACAGTTATCCGACTACCTGAATATGATTACGAATGCTGACGGTAGAGGGACATTAGTACAACATACAAGTCTAGTTATCGCTTCGGATATGTTCTTTTGCGTTGGAGTTCAGTTATCGTTTTATAGTGGAGTAAATGTTAACTGATCAGTCGATTAATTTGCTGATCAAAGAGTTTGGTCATGGGAGTTAATCAACTGATCTGAGCCAACAATAAAGAGCCTAGGAGGTCCCACTCTTAGCTCCGCTAGTTAGCTTGGAAAGGCAAATGAGGATGCTGTCAAGACAGGTTTGATCGATCGAAGTTGTCTTGATCGATTGAAGTCTAGACCGGTTCGATCGATTGAAGATGGTTCGATCGATCGAATGTTCGATCGATCGAAGCCACTTCGATCGCTCGAGAGCTAGGTCGGTTCTAGGAATCTATAAATAGGGCAGCTGCGTTCTGAAAAAGTTGTTCATCATTTTTGAACGTCAGAAGCTGCAAAAACAATTTTGGAGCCCCAAAACCCTCTGTATCCTCTCCATTAGGGTTCCCACCAACCCTAGCCCTTCCTGCGAGCATCCATAGGAGCCATAAGAGTGAAGACCATCTAGTGGAGGCTGCTGGAAGTCAGAGATTTCAGAATTGGGTTCAAGACAGTAAGGTATAATTCTTGTCCCCTCTTGTGCGCATCTATAGAGTTGATGGGTAGTAGATCCGGGCATGCCAATTAAGTTTCATAGCTTGATTTTTCCGCTGCGCGTTTAAACTTAGAACTTAAACCGTATTTTTTCCAACAATTGGTATCAGAGCCACGCTCGTTTGGATCTATAGATGCGTTTTTGGAACACTATATTGATTTGCATGTTGATTTTTGAACTGTTTTCGAAACGGCATTGTCACAGATCTGTTTCTGCAGTGTTATCGCAGCAGAATACAAATCTGTGATTGCATGGGATGCAAGGCGGGTTCGATCGATCGAACATGTTTCGATCGATCGAACATCCTCTGTACTCGAGCGATCGAACAGTATTCGATCGATCGAAACCTTCTGGTATTCGATCGATCGAATGAAGTTAGATCAATCGAGACAGATTCTTTGTCAGGTTCTCTGTTTCACAGTTTTAAAGTGTTTTGAAATTAAAAACTTTAATTTTAAAATATTCTGTAAAATTTTCAAATCATTCGGTGAAACAGAATGTTCAAGCGATTGAACAGTGTTCAATCGATCGAAGGTTCGAGCGATCGAACGGTCTTCGATCGATCGAACTGTGACAGAGAAGTAAGATGTTGTTTTAAGTTCTAATTCAGTGTGTAAAGAGTTTATATACTGTGTGAATCAATTAAGTGTTTCAACAGTTACATATATTTGTTATGTATGTATGGATGTGTGTACGACTAACCCTTTTGCAGCTAGATTAGTCGCTATCTCCCATGGCACCAAATCATTTGAATATTTGTATTTAAATTGTTTGAGATTGGTGCATGTTGTAATTTAAGTTTAGTTTGGTTTTAAGGCATATGTAAAGGGCGCTGCGACTTCAATCCTACGAAAAGGAAAGTCGCACCGGTTTCCCTAGCCTTTTATTTTGTTGTTATTTCTATTTCTATATAAATTGTAAACTTCGAAAGAAGCATAGGACAAATGTAATAGAATTAGAAAATCCATGAAGATGGAGCAAGGAGCCGTTATCCATGAAGATGGAGCTAGAGGCGATCAAACCAAAAGGAGGTTCTATAGAGATAGAGCCATGGGAGATAGAGGCATTGTTTGAATGCCTATATTTCAATTTAGTTTTTTTTTTGTTTTATGTGCTTGGTTTGTGATTGGCGTATAATACATTGTTGCATGCACGCAAAACAAGTTTTCTAAAATAAAATTCAAAAAACCATTTTCAACACATTAGTAAACATTAGATGTTTATGGGAAGTGTGTAGAAACAGATTTTCTCAAAAAGCAAAATCCTTTTTACTAAAACTAGTGGGAGAGGGTCTTATTAATTACACCCACGATCTTCCATTAACGGTTCACTGTAAGATGAGTCGTGCATTCCGTGTCACCTCGTCAGGGGTGATCATTCCATACGGATGGTGCATTACTCATTGGTTACTAGGTGTGAACTTCTTATGATAGGATCAATCAGACGTGTTAGAGGGTGACCACCACACGGAGGCGCTACTTGAGACGGTTGTGATTGGATCCTAGTTAATGGTACACACTAGCTAAGCTATAGATAAGGGATCCCACACGGGGCATTGTTCAGAAACTTAGAGATCAAAAGGGATTGGGAGTCATAACTTGTTTTTGCAAGAGTTGCATAGCGGACAAGTCTTGATTAATCGAAAAATAGAAAATTGACCTCCACACGGAGGCTTTATTCTTTTGTTTCGATATTCCGGCGACTTTGTTTTAAAATAAGAGTTTTAAGGATTCTTTTATTTCAAACTGTCAAATCCTGATATCCATATTTATTTTGTTTGTTTGATTTTCAGTAATCATAATGTCTGGATCTGCATTTAGTCCACTTGCCACCATACTCACTCAAAACAAGTTAACTGGAAACAACTACACTGAATGGAAACGTAACCTTGACATCGTGTTAACTGCGGAGGATCACATATATGTCCTCACCACCCCATGCCCCGAAGAACCCGCGGTAAATGCTTCGGCAGCTGCCAGACTCTAGTTCGACAAATGGAAGAAGTCGAATGGAATGGCTCGTTGCTATATTCTGGCCTCAATGGCTGGTGTATTGCAACACCAATTCCAATCGAATGATTCTGCCAGTGACATTATCACATCCCTGAAAAAGATGTTTGGGGAGCATGGCAGGCCTGCCAGACAGGTAGCCATGCAAAAGATAATGAGTGCAAAGATGTCGGAAGGGACTCCAGTCAAGGAACATGTTTTAAAAATGATTGGTTATTTAAACGAGCTGGAGACCCTAGGTGCCACCATCGATGCACAGACCCAAGTTGATATGATCCTTAATTCGCTGTCGCCTTCATTCGCTCAATTTAAACTTAACTATAATATGAATCAAATGAATTTTTCAATGAACGAATTAATGAGTTCTCTTTTGGCAGCGGAAGGGGTGATCAAACCTGGGGTCAACGTTTTGAACGTTGAGAAAAGCGCTTCCTCCTCCAGATCTGTGCCGAAAGGAAAGAAAGGGAAGAAGAAAGCTAGCACTGGTGGTTCAAGTGTTGGACCAGTCCCTAAGATTGCAAAATCTAAGGGAAAAGGTAAGGGCAAAGGGAAGGTGGGTGGCCAAGGCAAAGGAAAGTGTTTCCAATGCGGTGAGAAGGGCCACTGGAAGAGGAACTGTCCAGAATTCTTATCTACAAGAGTTCAAGGTATGATTGAATCACATGTGATTGAAGTAAGTTTTATAACGGATACTTCAAACACTTGGTGCATTGATTCTGGTGCGACTAACCATATCTGTAATTCATTGCAGGGGTTCAGATCAACTAGGAGGTGCAGTGATGGAGAAATCGTACTTACTCTAGGTTCTAGCGCAACCATTTCTGCGGTTGCTATAGGAGTCGTAGTTTTAGAATTTCTAGACAATAAAATTTTGATTTTATCAGATGTACTTTACGTCCCTTCAATGAGACGTAATTTAATTTCAGTTTCTAATTTATCGAATAATGGTTATTCTTTTCATTTTGGAACTGAAGTTGTGATTAAAAGAAATAGTTCTTTTATATGTTCTGGTGTTAAATCAAATGGTTTGTATGTGATTACTCCCAATATTTCTAAAGACTCTTGCATGGAACTTAATAACTCAGTGGTTAATATACCATCTAAAAGAAAGAGACCTTCCACTAATCCAACAAGGCTTTGGCACATGAGGCTTGGCCATATCAATCTAAATAGGATTGGCAGACTAGTCAAAGAAGGGATCTTAGGCGATTTGGTTCTCGAACCAATGGAAGTCTGTGAGTCTTGTTTAGAGGGTAAGATGACCAAAAGGCCCTTTCCCGCAAAGGGCAATAGGAACAATGCATTGTTGGAATTAGTTCATACTGATGTGTGTGGACCAATAAATATTAGAGCAAGGGGTGGTTATGAGTATTTCATAACATTTACCGATGACCACTCTAGGTATGGATATGTGTACCTAATGCAGCACAAGTCTGAAGCCTTTGAAAAGTTCAAAGAGTTTAGGGCTGAAGTGGAGAAGCAATTGGGCACACATATCAAGGCCATTCGATCTGATCGAGGTGGCGAGTACCTCTCTAATGAGTTTATTGATCACCTCGTACAGAATGGGATTCTGTCACAGTTGATTGCACCTGGTACGCCTCAGCAGAACGGTGTAGCGGAGAGAAGGAATCAGACTCTTTTAGACATGACTAGGTCAATGATGAGTTACTCGGAGTTGCCATTATTCCTTTGGGGTTATGCTTTGGAAACCGCTGCGTACATACTAAATCTAGTACCAAGCAAATCTGTTCCCAGGACACCACGAGAGATGTGGATTGGGCGCAAGCCTTCTTGGCAACATCTCCGGATATGGGGGTGTCCGGCACATGTGCTGAAAGGAAAGATGAGCAAGTTGGATTCTAGATCGGAAGTATGTTACTTCGTAGGGTATCCAAAGGGTACTTATGGATGGTATTTTTATGATCCAAGAGAGCAGAAAGTGTTTGTTAGTACGAATGCTATTTTCTTGGAGGATGACTATATCATGAACCATAAACCTAAGGGAAGGATAGATCTTAGAGAGATAGAAGGAGAGCCCTCAGTCCAACCCGTAGTTGATAACGATATAAATCAAGAAAATACCACTTCTTCACCCATTTCCGCACCGGTACCTCGTCGTAGTGGGAGGATTATCAGCCAGCCTAATAGATACATGTTCTTAGGAGAAGTTTTTGAAGTTGTCTCCAAAGAATCTGAATCTGATCCTGCTACATACGAAGAGGCAATGACTGATGTTGATTCAGAACATTGGGCTAAAGCTATGAAGGCTGAATTAGAATCTATGGATTCTAATCAGGTCTGGGATCTTGTAGAACTTCCAGCCAATATTAAACCCATTGGTTGTAAGTGGGTCTACAAGAGGAAAAGAGCATCTGATGGAAAGGTTGAGACCTTTAAGGCTAGGCTTGTAGCGAAAGGTTATACTCAGAAGGAGGGCATTAACTATGAGGAAACCTTCTCGCCGGTAGCCATGCTCAAGTCCATCAGAATACTCTTATCCATTGCTGCATGCCTAGATTATGAGATCTGGCAGATGGACGTCAAGACTGCATTCTTGAATGGCAATCTTGAGGAGGACATCTATATGCAACAACCAGAAGGGTTCATAGCTGTTCGGAAAGGTAACTTGGTATGCAAGCTGTGAAAGTCCATTTATGGGCTTAAGCAGGCATCCAGGAGTTGGAACATCCGATTTGACCAAGCGGTCAAGTCATTTGGTTTCATACAGAATCTGGATGAACCTTGTGTATACAAGAAATGTGAAGGGAAAGTGATGGCCTTTCTTGTGCTTTACGTTGACGATATTCTACTCATTGGGAATGATGTAGCGGCATTATCAACAGTCAAGGTTTGGCTAGCTAGTACTTTTGATATGTAGGATCTAGGAGAGGCGAGCTATATACTTGGGATAAAGCTTTTTCAGGATCGCAAGCGAAAGATAATGGGATTGTCTCAAGCTGGTTATATCGATAAGGTTCTAACTAAGTTTTCAATGGATAATTCGAAGAAAGGATTGTTACCTTTCAGGCATGGTTTAGCGTTCTCCAAGGACCAGTGTCCAAAGACACAGGAGGAGAGGAATCGCATGATAGGAGTTCCCTATGCTTCAGCAGTGGGAAGTCTTATGTATGCGATGTTATGCACTAGACCAGATATTTGCTTTGCCGTCGGCATGGTTAGCAGATATCAGTCGAATCCAGGTCCAGAACACTGGACAGCCGTTAAGCACATTCTTAAGTACTTGAGAAGGACTAAAGATTACATACTTATGTACGGTGGTAGTGAGTTAATTCCAGTAGGATACACTGACTCGGACTTTATGTCAGATAAAGATTCGAGGAAGTCGACATCCGGTCATCTCTTTACCTTGGGAGGTGGTGCTGTCAGTTGGAGGAGCATTAAGCAGAAATGCATTACAGACTCAACTACAGAAGCTGAGTATGTGGCTGCTTGTGAAGCCACAAAGGAAGCTGTTTGGCTCAAGAAGTTCCTTATGGAGCTCGAGGTGGTACCAGCGTCGCTGTCACCTATTACGCTTTATTGTGATAACAGTGGGACAGTGGCTCAGTCCAAGGAGCCAAGGAACCACAGAAAGGGAAAGCACGTAGAGCGGAAATATCATCTTATCCGAGATATTGTTCAACGTGGAGATGTGATTGTCACCAAGATTGCCACCGCTGACAATCTTGCTGATCCGTTTACAAAGGCCTTGCCACAGAAGGTCTTTGATCGTCATCTAGATAGTCTAGGTCTCAGATGTAATCCTGTATGGTTATGAGTGCAAGTGGGAGTTTGTTGGGTTTGTGCCCTCAAACCATTACTATATGTATTAGACATTAGCATTTTAATATATGGATATCAGTTTTACATTTTATGATGTATGTTTCTTTCATGAGATGATTGTTTAATCCATAAGTATCATAGTAGGTATTTCGTGTGTGTATGAGATACATACAATGAGATACGAATTACTATTCTTTGTTACTTAAAGCTTGTCACAGTGGATGATGAGACTGGATATCTCATCAGGTATACACTATAGCATCATTAACTACCATTGGATGGAGTGATAAATCTCAATCACTAGAGTGTGACTCTTGGTTAGTATGCTAGTGCTTATAGTGCATTGACGGACCTGAGTTTCCTATTGACGCTCAAGGCTGTCAATCAGTCGATAGGAACTCATAACTTGTGTAAGGTACGTGTTCTCAATCTTGAGACGATTATGAACACAGACTGTGGATATGACTGCTTTGACTTACCAATCAGTGAGGTCTGTAGAAGATCAACACCTGGGTATCTTGGGTATGTCATATTCATAGGGTTGTGAACATATATTGTCAAGACAGAATCTACCCTCTGTTTCAGAGTAGGCATTCCCTTGAGAATGTCACCAAGTCGATTACTGAGTACTGCAGTCTTGTTGATAAGAGTTATCAACATGTTTGGTAATCATGAGAGGTGAATGGGACTCAAGGAATTCAAGAAGTAATAACGATTCAGGTTGACAGTAACAGTTATCCGACTACCTGAATATGATTACGAATGTTGACGGTAGAGGGACATTAGTACAACATACAAGTCTAGTTATCGCTTCGGATATGTTCTTTTGCGTTGGAGTTCAGTTATCGTTTTATAGTGGAGTAAACGTTAATTGATCAGTCGATTAATTTGCTGATCAAAGAGTTTGGTCATGGGAGTTAATCAACTGATCTGAGCCAACAATAAAGAGCCTAGGAGGTCCCACTCTTAGCTCCGCTAGGATGCTTAGAAAGGCAAATGAGGATGCTGTCAAGACAGGTTCGATCGATCGAAGTTGTCTCGATCGATTGAAGTCTAGACCGGTTCGATCGATTGAAGATGGTTCAATCGATCGAATGTTCGATCGATCGAAGCCACTTTGATCGCTCGAGAGCTAGGTCGGTTCTGGGAATCTATAAATAGGGCAGCTGCGTTCTGAAAAAGTTGTTCGTCATTTTTGAACGTCAGAAGCTGCAAAAACTGTTTTGGACCCCAAAACCCTCTGTATCCTCTCCATTAGGGTTCCCACCAACCCTAGCCCTTCCTGCGAGCATCCATAGGAGCCATAAGAGTGAAGACCATCTAGTGGAGGCTGCTGGAAGTCAGAGATTTCAGAATTGGGTTCAAGACAGTAAGGTATAATTCTTGTCCCCTCTTGTGCGCATCTATAGAGTTGATGGGTAGTAGATCTGGGCATGCCAATTAAGTTTCATAGCTTGATTTTTCCGCTGCGCGTTTAAACTTAGAACTTAAACCGTATTTTTTCCAACAAGAAGATGTTGTTGACTTAACCCAAGGATACATCCCATACAACCCTGCTCTCCTCCAGATCAATCCTTTTGAGCACATAAAATTTACTGAAGAAGAGGGAGAACTAGAGGGGTATGTTGTTTGGGAAGTTGATGATGCTCTGATGGAACAGTGGGAGAACGATTCAATGTGGGAACCGTGGGAAGAAGAAGATTTACAGGATGTGGTGCCAGAATGCCATAATGTTGTATTCATTTATGTTGATGACTTCCTTGTCATCGAAGTGGTTCTCTACATTTATGTGCACTTGAGTTATTTGTTGTTCCGACTTTAATACCCTCTACTTGCTAGTGCACATGGTGATATTATGCCAATAGTGAGGTTATTTCTTGGTCACATTTCCTGTTTTGTTTATTCCTTTAGTTCTTTCGTTTGTTTTATTTAATTTCTTTCTTTCTTTTTTGTTCTCTTTTGGTTTCCTTTGTCAGGGTGTCACTATGAATCAAATGTTACCGTCGATATTCCTTCCACATCAGTTGTTCCTCGGATTTGGACCATACATAAGGTCCTCGGGCACTCCGCCGTAAGAGGAAAGTCTGTTGCGAACTTACACTCCATTATCACTGTCTCTATCCGGATCACCTCCTGTATGTGCGATCAATTCCTTGGAGAGTTCAGACTTGCTCGATAATGCCCTGGTTGCTTTCCCACTGTTCTGGAAAAGGGAATCATCAAATTTGGACCCCACATTCGAAGCTTTGGCAGAGAAAGAAGTTGTGGAAAAGATATTTTCATGCTTGAAGAGTAGTGCTCCATTTCAATTGTATTCTGTCATTTCATCTTTCTTCCATCAATTGAAGTGTATTCCTAGACAAAGTTTATTAGTTTCTGTTCCTTTTAGTTTTTCTTTATCAATAAGGTTTTAAATACCATGTTGGGGGCAATAATATTGCAAAAGGATGCTATTACAATGTTTCATCTATAAAATTTAGCAATTTTCTATGGTAATGATGACTTTTTGGCTTACATGACCTGTCAATGAACTGTTTTATCATTTTCATGTATGTCCAAATTAATGTTGGTTAGTTGGGGGTGTATGATATTTTAATTCAATGATATTTTAGAATTTCAATGTTCGATCGATCGAACACATCTCGATCGATCAAACTTATCAAAACCTCGAGCGCTTCAGCAGGCCTCAATCGATCGAAGGTTCGATCGATCAAACTTTCTCGATCGATTGAGACTTGTATTTAAACGAGGCATCTTCTATACACTTTCTCAGTCTCTCATTATCTTCCTCACTCTCAATCGCTCGGAGATAGAGAAGCCCGGGCAATTTCTCTTTGCCCCCTCATCTCTCAAGCCATTCGAGGAGCCCCTGGACCCCTCTGATCACCATCATCATCCTCTTCATCATCTACCCGCGTTCCACCTGAGGTATGGTCCACAAAATCCCCCTCGTGTTCCTTTTCATTTGAACTGTTATGGGGTGCCCCCCATTGGGTTTAAACCATTTCTTTGATATTTTTCTTGATTTTTTTTATGTTTGTGGGCTATTCCCGTTCTCTATCGTTGTCGCTGCAGCTTCGCTGTGTTCGATCGATCGAACTTGGTTCGAGCAATCGAGCTTAGCCACATTTCAATCGATCGAACTGGGCTCGAACGATCGAACCCAGCATCTTTTCGATCGATCAAACGCGGCTCGAGCGATTGAACATAGGACTTTTTCGATCAATCGAACATACTTCGATCGATCGAAGGGCAACAGTTTCAATATCTTTTCTGTTTTCCTTGTTTTCTTATATTTACTGTCTGTTTCTTCCATTTCAGGGCTTTCACGATGAATCCTATCACCGGGTACCACAAGTCCAAGCCACTTGATCTCACTATACCCGACCCCATACCAGATCACGGGCTAAGAAATAAGGAGGAGCGGGTGTGGTTCACGAGATACTTCCAGTCCAGGAAGGTTATGTTGGAGCGGCCACTGGAGTCCGTATGGCTCTCAGCCCCATGGTTTCTAGGATGGATTAGAGACCAGCCATTATGGTACGATATGTTGATCCAGACAAAGAGGATCAACATCCACTGGGTACGTGAAGCCTGCTCTTCTATGATCAAGGATCCTGCGGCCCCATTCACATACAGATCATTCTTCTACGGGCGCGAGATCCTATTCAGCCCTGCCACCATTTCAGCTGCTCTGGGAGTACCTGAGGTACCAGATTATTTCTATCCTCGCTTACCAGGAGCCCCAGAGATGCCTCCTACCACCATTATCCGTGAGCTTACAGGAGGCGTCGTTCAGTTCTAGAACGACGTTTCTCTCATTGAGGATAAGCTCCTCACTGAGAACTATCACCTCCTCCATCTGACGCTGGTGAACTGCATTTTTATGACATCCTGTCACGAGAAGTTCGCCGCGTGGTATGCCTATGCCCTGTATGTTGGGTTTGTGCCCTCAAACCATAACTTTATGTATGAGACATTGACATTTTAATATATGGATATCAGCTTTACATTTCATTGTGTATGTTCTTTTCATGAGATGATTGTTAATCCTTAAGTATTATAGTAAGTAATTCGTGTGTGTATGAGATGCACACAAGTGAGATACGAATTACTATTCTTTAATACTTAGAATGTGTCACAGTGGATGATGAGACTGGATACCTCATCAAGTCTACACTGTAGCATAATTAACTACCATTGGATGGAGTGATTAATCTCAATCACTAGAGTGTAGCTCTTAGTTGATATGCTAGTGCTTATAGTGCATTGACGGACCTGAGTTTCCTATTGACGCTTAAGACTGTCAAACAGTCAATAGGAACTCATAACTTGTATAAGGTACGTGTTCTCAATCTTGAGACGATTATGAACACAAACTGTGGATATGACTGCTTTGATTTACCAATCAGTGAGGTCTATAAAAGATCAACACCTGGGTATCTTGGGTATGTCATGTTCATAGGGTTGTGAACATATATTGTCAAGATAGAATCTACCCTCTGTTTCAGAGTAAGCATTCCCTTGAGAATGTCACCAAGTCGATTACTGAGTACTGCAGTCTTGTTGATAAGAGTTATCAACATGTTTGGTAATCATGAGAGGTGAATGGGACTCAAGGAATACAAGAAGTAATCATGATTCAGGTTGACAGTAACAGTTATCCGATTGCCTGAATATGATTACGAATGCTGACGGTAGAGGGACATTAGTACACCATACAAGTCTAGTTATCGCTTCGGATATGTTCTTTTGCGTTGGAGTTCAGTTATCGTTTTATAGTGGAGTAAACTTTAACTGACCAGTTAGTTAGTTTGCTGATCAAAGAGTTTGGTCATGGTAATTAACAAACTGGTCTGAGCCAACAATAAAGAGCCTAGGAGGTCCCACTCTTAGCTCCGCCAGGATGCTTGGAAAGATGCTTGAGGATGATGTCCAGACAGGTTCGATCGATCGAAGATGTCTCGATCGATTGAAGTCTGCAGGTTCGATCGATCGAAGATGGTTCGATCGATCGAATGTTCGATCGATCGAAGGCACTTCGATCGCTCGAAGTCTAGGTCGGTTCTGGGAATCTATAAATAGGGCAGCTGCGTTCTGGAAAAGGTTGTTCGTCGTTTTGAACGTCAGAAGCTGCAGAAACTGTTTTGGAGTCCCAAAACCTTCTCTATCCTCTCCATTAGGGTTCCCACCAACCCTAGTCTTTCTGGCAGGCATCCGCAGGAGTCATAAGGGTGAAGATCATCTAGTGGAGGCTGCTGGAAGTTGAAGATCAGAATTGGGTTCAAGACACTAAGGTATAACTCGTGTCCCCTCTTGTGCGTATCTGTAGAATTGACGAGTGGTAGATCCAGGCATGCCAATAAAGTTTCATAACTTGATTTTTCCGCTGCGCGTTTAAACTTTCCATTTAAACCTGTTTTTCCTACAATTGGTATCAGAGCCACGCTCGTTTGGATCTATAGATGCGTTTTTTGGAACACTATTTTGATTTGCATGTTGATTTTAGAACTGCTTTCGAAACTGCATCGTCACAGATCTGTTTCTGCAGTGTTATCACGGCAGTATACAAATCTGTGATTGCATTGGATGCAAGATGGGTTCGATCGATCGAAGTAGTCTCGATCGATCGAACGCTCTGTACTCGAGCGATCGAACAGGTTTCGATCGATCGAAACCTTCTGTTGTTCGAGCGATCGAATAGAGTTCGATCGATCGAGACAGACTCTTTGTCAGGTTTTCTGTTTCACAGTTTTAAAAGTATTTTGAAATTAAAAATTTAATTTTAACGTATTCTGCAAAAATTTTTAATCATTCAGTGAAATAGAATGTTCAAGCGATTGAACAGTGTTCAATCGATCGAAGGTTCGAGCGATCGAACGGTCTTCGATCGATCGAACTATGATAGAGAAGTTAGATGTTGTTTTGAGTTCTAATTCAGTATGTAAAGAGTTTATATACTGTGTGAATCAATTAAGGGTTCCAATAGTTATATTTTGTTATATATATGCGTGGATGTGTGTTCAACTAACCTTTTGCAGCAAAAGTTAGTCGCTATCTCCCATGGCGCCAAGAGCATTTAATTTTGTGTTTGAATGTTTTTTAGATTGGTGTGTTGTTTTAAGTTTGGTTTGGTTTTAAGGCATATGTAAAGGGCGCTGCGACTTCAATCCTACGAAAAGGAAAGTCGCACCGGTTTCCCTAGCCTTTTATTTTGTTGTTGCTATTTCTATTTCTAGATAAATTGTAAGCTTCAAAAGAGGCATAGGTTCAATGTAATAGAATTAGAATATCCATGAAGATGGAGCAAGGAGCCGTTGTCCATGAAGATGGAGCTGGAGGCGATCAAACCAAAAGCAGGTTCTATAGAGATAGAGCCATGGGAGATAGGGGCATCGTTTGGATGTCTTTTATTTCATTTTAGTTTTTTGTTTTATGTGCTTTGTTTGTGATTGGCGTATAATACATTGTTGCATGCACGCAAAACAAGTTTTCTAAAATAAAATTCAAAAACCGTTTTCAACACATTAGTAAACATTAGATGTTTATGGGAAGTGTGTAGAAACAGATTTTCTCAAAAAGCAAAATTCTTTTTTTTACTAAATCTAGTGGGAGAGGGTCTTATTAATTACACCCACGATCTTCCATTAACGGTTCACTGTAAGATGAGTGATGCATTCTGTGTCACCTCGCCAGGGGTGATCATTCCATACGGAGGATGCATTACTCATTGGTTACTAGATGTGAACTTCTTTTGATAAGGATCAATCAGACGTGTTAGAGGGTGACCACCATACGGAGGCGCTACTTGAGACGGTTGTGATTGGATCCTAGTTAATGGTACACACTAGCTAAGCTATGGATAAGGGATCCCACACGGGGCATTATTCAGAAACTTAGAGATCAAATAGGTTCGGAAGTCATAACTTGTTTTGCAAGAGTTGCATAGCGGATAAGTTATGATAAATCGAAAGATCGAACATTGACCACCACACGGAGGCTTTATTCTTTCGTTTCGATATTCCGGCGACTTTGTTTTAAAATAAGAGTTTTAAAAGGATTCTTTTATTTCAAACTGTCAAATTCTGATATCCATATTTATTTTGTTTTGATTTTTTAGTAAATCATAATGTCTGGATCTGCATTTAGTCCACTTGCCACCATACTCACTCAAAACAAGTTAACTGGAAACAACTACACTGAATGGAAATGTAACCTTGACATCGTGTTAACTGCGGAGGATCACATATATGTCCTCACCACCCCATGCCCCGAAGAACCCGCTGCAAATGCTTCGGCTGCTGCTAGACGCGAGTTCGATAAATGGAAAAAGTCGAATGGGATGGCTCGTTGTTACATATTGGCTTCTATGGCTAATGTGTTACAACACCAATACCAGTCGAACAATTCCGCCAGTGACATTATCGAATCCCTGAAAAAGATGTTTGGGGAGCATGGCAGGCCTGCCAGACAGGTAGCTATGCAGAAGATAATGAGTGCTAAGATGTCGGAAGGGACTCCAGTCAAAGAACATGTTTTGAAAATGATTGGTTATTTAAACGAGCTGGAGACCCTAGGTGCCAACATCGATGCACAGACCCAAGTTGATATGATCCTCAATACGCTGTCGCCATCATTCGCTCAATTTAAACTGAATTATAATATGAATAAAATGGATTTTTCAATGAGCGAATTGATGAGCTCTTTATTGGCAGCAGAAGGGGTGATCAAACCTGGGGGCAGCGTTTTAAACGTTGAGAAAAGCGCTTCCTCTTCCCGATCTGTGCCGAAAGGAAAGAAAGGGAAGAAGAAGGCTAGCACTGGTGGTTCAAGTGTTGGACCGGTCCCTAAGATTGCAAAATCTAAGGGAAAAGGTAAGGGCAAAGGGAAGGTGGGTGGCCAAGGCAAAGGAAAGTGTTTCCAATGCGGTGAGAAGGGCCACTGGAAGAGGAACTGTCCAGAATTCTTAGCTACAAGAGTTCAAGGTATGATTGAATCACATGTGATTGAAGTAAGTTTTATAACGGATACTTCAAACACTTGGTGCATTGATTCTGGTGCGACTAACCATATTTGTAATTCATTGCAGGGGTTCAGATCAACCAGGAAGTGCAGTGATGGGGAAATCGTACTTACTCTAGGTTCTAGCGCAACCGTTTCTGCGGTTGCTATAGGAGTCGTAGTTTTAGAATTTCTAGACAATAAAGTTTTGATTTTATCAGATGTACTTTACGTCCCTTCAATGAGACGTAATTTAATTTCAGTTTCTAATTTATCGAATAATGGTTATTCTTTTCATTTTGGAACTGAAGTTGTGATTAAAAGAAATAGTTCTTTTATATGTTCTGGTGTAAAATCAAATGGTTTGTATGTGATTACTCCCAATATTTCTAAAGATTCTTGCATGGAACTGAATAACTCAATGGTAACTGTACCATCTAAAAGAAAGAGACCTTCCACTAATCCAACAAAGCTTTGGCATATGAGGCTTGGTCATATCAATCTAAATAGGATTGGCAGACTAGTCAAAGAAGGGGTCTTAGGCGATTTGGTTCTCGAACCAATAGAAGTCTGCGAGTCTTGTTTAGAGGGTAAGATGACCAAAAGGCCCTTTCCTGCAAAGGGCAATAGAACCAATGCATTGTTGGAATTAGTTCATACTGATGTGTGTGGACCAATAAATATTAGAGCAAGGGGTGGTTATGAGTATTTCATAACATTTACTGATGACCACTCTAGGTATGGATATGTGTACCTAATGCAGCACAAGTCTGAAGCCTTTGAAAAGTTCAAAGAGTTTAGGGCTGAAGTGGAGAAGCAATTGGGCACACATATCAAGGCCATTCCATCTGATCGAGGTGGCGAGTATCTCTCTAATGAATTTATTGATCACCTCGTACAGAATGGGATTCTGTCACAGTTGACTGCACCTGGTACGCCTCAGCAAAACGGTGTAGCGGAGAGAAGGAATCGGACTCTTTTAGACATGACTAGGTCAATGATGAGTTATTCTGAGTTACCTTTATTTCTTTGGGGTTATGCTTTGGAAACCGCTGCTTACATACTAAATCTAGTACCAAGCAAATCTGTTCCCAGGACACCACGAGAGATGTGGATTGGGCGCAAGCCTTCTTTGCAACATCTCCGGATATGGGGATGTCCGGCACATGTGCTAAAAGGAAAGATGAGCAAGTTGGATTCTAGATCGGAAGTATGTTACTTCGTGGGGTATCCAAAGGGTACTTATGGATGGTATTTTTATGATCCAAGAGAACAGAAGGTGTTCGTCAGTACGAATGCTATTTTCTTGGAGGATGATTATATCATGAACCATAAACCTAAGGGAAGGATAGATCTTAGAGAGATAGAAGGAGAGCCCTCAGTCCAACCCGTAGTTAATAACGATGTAAATCAGGAAAACACCACTTCTTCACCTATTTCCGCACCAGTACCTCGTCGTAGTGGGAGGATTATCAGCCAGCCTGATAGATACATGTTCTTAGGAGAAGTTTTTGAAGCTGTCTCCATAGAATCTGAATCTGATCCTACCACATACGAAGAGGCAATGGCTGATGTTGATTCAGCTCATTGGGTTAAAGCTATGAAGGCTGAATTGGAATCTATGGATTCTAATCAAGTCTGGGATCTTGTAGAACTTCCAGCCAATATTAAACCCATTGGCTGTAAGTGGGTCTACAAGAGGAAAAGAGGATCTGATGGAAAGGTTGAGACCTTTAAGGCAAGGCTTGTTGCGAAAGGTTATACTCAGAGGGAGGGCATTGACTATGAGGAAACCTTCTCGCCGATGGCCATGCTCAAGTGCATCAGAATACTCTTATCCGTTGCTGCATGCCTAGATTTTGAGATCTGGCAGATGGACGTCAAGACTGCATTCTTGAATGGCAATCTTGAGGAGGACATCTATATGCAACAACCAGAAGGGTTCATAGCTGGTCGGAAAGGTAACTTGGTATGCAAGTTGCAAAAGTCCATTTATGGGCTTAAGCAGGCATCCAGAAGTTGGAACATACGATTTGATCAAGCGGTCAAATCGTTTGGTTTCATACAGAATCTGGATGAACCTTGTGTATACAAGAAGAGTGAAGGGAAAGTGGTGGCTTTTCTTGTGCTTTACGTTGACGACATTCTACTCATTGGAAATGATGTAGCGGCATTGTCAACGGTCAAGGTTTGGCTAGCTAGTACTTTCGATATGAAGGATCTAGGAGAGGCGAGCTATATTCTTGGGATAAAGCTCTTTCGGGATCGCAAGCGAAAGATAATGGGATTATCTCAAGCTGGTTATATCGATAAGGTGCTAACTAGGTTTTCAATGGATAATTCGAAGAAAGGTTTGTTACCTTTCAGGCATGGTTTAGCGTTCTCCAAGGACCAGTGTCCAAAGACACAGGAGGAGAGGAATCGCATGACAGGAGTTCCCTATGCTTCTGCAGTGGGAAGTCTCATGTATGCGATGTTATGCACTAGACCAGATATCTGTTTTGCCGTTGGCATGGTTAGCAGATATCAGTCGAATCCGGGTCCAGAGCACTGGACAGCCGTTAAGCACATTCTTAAGTACTTGAGAAGAACTAAAGATTACATGCTTATGTACGGTGGTAGTGAGTTAATTCCAGTGGGATACACTGACTCGGACTTTATGTCAGATAAAGATTCGAGGAAGTCGACGTCCGGTCATCTCTTTACCTTGGGAGGTGGTGCTGTCAGTTGGAGGAGCATTAAGCAGAAATGCATTGCAGACTCAACTACAGAAGCTGAGTATGTGGCTGCTTGTGAAGCCGCAAAGGAAGCTGTTTGGCTCAAGAAGTTCCTTATGGAACTCGAGGTGGTACCAGCGTCGCTGTCGCCTATTACGCTTTATTGTGATAATAGTGGGGCAGTGGCTCAGTCCAAGGAGCCAAGGAACCACGGAAAGGGAAAGCACGTAGAGCGGAAATATCATCTTATCCGAGATATTGTTCAACGTGGAGATGTGACTGTCACCAAGATTGCCACAACTGACAATCTTGCTGATCCGTTTACAAAGGCCTTGCCACAGAAGGTCTTTGATCGTCATCTAGATAGTCTAGGTCTTAGATGTAGTTCTGAATGGTTATGAGTGCAAGTGGGAGTTTGTTGGGTTTGTGCCCTCAAACCATAACTTTATGTATGAGACATTGACATTTTAATATATGGATATCAGCTTTACATTTCATTGTGTATGTTCTTTTCATGAGATGATTGTTAATCCTTAAGTATTATAGTAAGTAATTCGTGTGTGTATGAGATGCACACAAGTGAGATACGAATTACTATTCTTTAATACTTAGAATGTGTCACAGTGGATGATGAGACTGGATACCTCATCAAGTCTACACTGTAGCATAATTAACTACCATTGGATGGAGTGATTAATCTCAATCACTAGAGTGTAGCTCTTAGTTGATATGCTAGTGCTTATAGTGCATTGACGGACCTGAGTTTCCTATTGACGCTTAAGACTGTCAAACAGTCAATAGGAACTCATAACTTGTATAAGGTACGTGTTCTCAATCTTGAGACGATTATGAACACAAACTGTGGATATGACTGCTTTGATTTACCAATCAGTGAGGTCTATAAAAGATCAACACCTGGGTATCTTGGGTATGTCATGTTCATAGGGTTGTGAACATATATTGTCAAGATAGAATCTACCCTCTGTTTCAGAGTAAGCATTCCCTTGAGAATGTCACCAAGTCGATTACTGAGTACTGCAGTCTTGTTGATAAGAGTTATCAACATGTTTGGTAATCATGAGAGGTGAATGGGACTCAAGGAATACAAGAAGTAATCATGATTCAGGTTGACAGTAACAGTTATCCGATTGCCTGAATATGATTACGAATGCTGACGGTAGAGGGACATTAGTACACCATACAAGTCTAGTTATCGCTTCGGATATGTTCTTTTGCGTTGGAGTTCAGTTATCGTTTTATAGTGGAGTAAACTTTAACTGACCAGTTAGTTAGTTTGCTGATCAAAGAGTTTGGTCATGGTAATTAACAAACTGGTCTGAGCCAACAATAAAGAGCCTAGGAGGTCCCACTCTTAGCTCCGCCAGGATGCTTGGAAAGATGCTTGAGGATGATGTCCAGACAGGTTCGATCGATCGAAGATGTCTCGATCGATTGAAGTCTGCAGGTTCGATCGATCGAAGATGGTTCGATCGATCGAATGTTCGATCGATCGAAGGCACTTCGATCGCTCGAAGTCTAGGTCGGTTCTGGGAATCTATAAATAGGGCAGCTGCGTTCTGGAAAAGGTTGTTCGTCGTTTTGAACGTCAGAAGCTGCAGAAACTGTTTTGGAGTCCCAAAACCTTCTCTATCCTCTCCATTAGGGTTCCCACCAACCCTAGTCTTTCTGGCAGGCATCCGCAGGAGTCATAAGGGTGAAGATCATCTAGTGGAGGCTGCTGGAAGTTGAAGATCAGAATTGGGTTCAAGACACTAAGGTATAACTCGTGTCCCCTCTTGTGCGTATCTGTAGAATTGACGAGTGGTAGATCCAGGCATGCCAATGAAGTTTCATAACTTGATTTTTCCGCTGCGCGTTTAAACTTTCCATTTAAACCTGTTTTTCCTACACTGTATGCTATTGGGACAGGACAGCGAGTCAGTCTGTCTCGCCTCTATATTGACTTCCTGGTTCAGCCTACGCGGTACATCGCCGCCAAGCGCCATCTTAAGGGTTCTTGGCCTATAAATTGGGTCATTGAGCAGGCTGGACTAGTTCCATTTGCCACAGATTTGATCATTCAGGCCTCTAGTTAATTTGGCAAGACGGCGGCCCGCCGTTCTGACGCTCAGAAGAAGAGAAAAACAAAGGGTAAGGCGAAAATTGGAGCGAAGAGGAAGAGGGAAGGAGGCACTGATACGGAGGGTGCAGCTTCTGGGATGCCCACAGAGGCTGAGGAGCTTGATTCTGATGACGAGGTTGATCCTCGTATTGAGGTTGCACAGTTTGAGCTGACTCAGGCTCCCGCCCAGGGAGAGTCTTCTTCATTCGCGCCTCTCCCTACTGTTCACGAGTTGTTATTAGAGGAGAGAGAGACCCGAATCAGACTCGAGGGCAAGATGGATCGCATAACGACTCTTCTTGAGGCTATTCTTATTCAGATAGGGGTTGACCAGTCTTTGCATACACCTCCACCACCCACTACTGGTCCTTCATCCGCAGCTCCTCAGGTTGATCGTTCTGCTCCATCTATATTAGCAGCCCCATCTGTTCCTGTTCCTACTCCTTCTGTACCATCTACTGATCCTTCTGTTCCATCCACATGGCGACACCACCTGCTTCCGAGACACCACTTCCACCACCTCCAGTCGTAACGGATCCATTATTATCTACACCAGCTGCTCCGACTGCGAGTGACCCGGCGACGGCTACTACTGTTGCTGAGGGTGGAGATGCGGATGCTCCAGACGTGCTTATTGAGATATTATCGGATGTTGCCGATGATGTTTAGATTCTGATATATCAGTGTTTTTGGTTGTTGGGTTATTTTGGTGGGATATGACTGTATTCTCTTCTCTCTCTTATTTTTCTTGTGGTTTTGTTAGTTGGACATGTTGGTTTTTTGTTTTATGGATTTTGTAATCACTGTTCTGTATTTCATTCTAGTATATTTCCAGTGATTAGTTCTGTTTATGTATGGATCTCATGCTTTATCTTTTCATATTTTATTTGATCCTGCCTGTTTCGAGTTTGTATACTTTCTTTACAGGTTGTTATGCTTGCGGTTGTTACTATGCTTTGACAGGTGATATCTCTCTATCTATATTTGAAAATTCTCTTCTGAGGACATCGCAATTTTCAGTTAGGGGTGGGATGTAGATAGATAGTCACCTGCACATGTCTATACTTAGCAATCTGAATACATTTATTGTACATGTCATACAATCTCAGTTGAATTTGGAAATTTTGAACAAATTTTAAATTAAATTGGTAGAACGACTTGCAATGCTCACTCCTATTTAGCTGTTATCAAGCAATGACACAACCATTTTATTCTCATCTTTTTATAAATTAAATTCATGCGTTTTTCTAATTCGCTAGGACGATTGCATGTGTTAACCATTCTTGTATCCAAATTCCTTATGCACATGTTAATAGCTATGCAGGAAACCTAAATAAGAGTTAAGATGACTTTTGTACTCTAAGAATAAGTAGTGGAAACTAGTCACCCTTAGTAAGCTTTTGAATCCAACTTCAGTTCTGAGGGAGTTATCACATTAAATTCAAATCGTTTTCTTGAAAATACATATTAAATTCGTAGAATAGTCTTTAATTCTTTATTTTGGCTGCTTAGTAGAGGAGAACGTTCAGGATTTACCAACAAAACTCAATGAACACGGAAGTGCTAAAACTAAGAAGTTGAGAAAATGATTTAAGCCATCGTTATTTGCTCCTTACCTTTCTATATACCTATATCAACATTCCAGAATATGCATTGTTCTCAACCCCACACCTAGTAAATACTGGCAAATCTATTATGAAATCCTAAATCCCTAATCTTATACTTTGACCTCAATACACCCCATTGCGCATCCAATGTGATTGAATTGTTGAAGTATGTTATGAGGATGGAGTAGTTGTGGGAGGGGCTGCATAAAAAAATAATTAAAAAAAATGAAAGAAGAAGGAGTTCAGGTTTCAATCTATAAAAAAATGATAAAATAAAATAAAATAAAATAAAATAAAAATAAGAAAAGGGACATCTATGAGAATACAGGATGATCGGAATGAAGTAAAGAAGAAATTACTACACTCAATCAAATGCTAAAGATGTGCGATTTCTTACCCTTCTCATTCTACCTTAATATATAAAACCTGAAAAGTCAAAGCCTTAATGATTCTTAACAACTTAGTTTAAAACACGAACGTGTAAATTGAGTTATCCACGGTATTTCGCTCCTCCAGTTAGTAGTATTCCTTTCATGAGACTATACACTCTAAATGTTCGTCCTTTATTGAGTCAGGCGTGAAAGCATTAGTAACCAAAACATTACTCATATCAAAGCTTTCACACCATGAGCGATCATTATTAAACAAATTTCTGAGAGATGTTCATTTTTGAGTGTAAACCCATGCGAGAATTGAGTTGAAACTACAAGTTCTGAGAGTATGATTGTTTAAACAACTCTAAATAAAGTTTGATGTATAGCTGTTAATTTCACACACACACACACGGATACATGGATGTGATGCATATGTTATTCTTTCTTGGTGACATGAGGAACATGTGTATTTCTTTCATGGTTTGAATGAGGATGATATGTTTTGTAGAGCTAAATTAATATTTGAATAGAAGAGAGTGTTTACAAGTTATTCTACATCTTTTTGATCTTAAAATCAGAGAATTTTGTGGGTATATTCATTGCAAACCCTCACGACACAACACTCGTCCACTAGGGGAAACCTAGGGGTTTAACGGCTTGTTGCATTTGCTAAATGCAACCGCGATTCCTGCGAAAGTGAGTTAGGTAGTTTCTTTTTATTTAGATTATTTTGCTTTAGTTTTAATTTGTTTTATTTTAATCATTGTAGTATTAGTTTAGCTTGTTTTATTTTCGCTTTATTGCTAGGGACTAGCAAATCGCTAGTTAGGGGTTGTGACAAGCGGGGGTATTTGTAAAATACAACCGCGCTAAAAGAAGAAAATACACTAAATTAGTTTACAATTCCCCTGTTTATGTGCAATTTGAATTACAATGCCAGTTTTTACACAATATGATTAATCTATGATAAGTGGTATTATTTTAGTGGTTATGTGTGCAGATTACTATTGCTGTGTGAAGAATTGAATAAGGAAGATAAAAGGAAGTGCTTGGGTTCAATGAAGACAAGTCAAAAATGAGAGTTTTGAGTGATCGAAGAAGGCTTGATCGATCGAGGTTTCGATCGATCGAAAGCAGTTCAAGCGCTCGAAGATCCCAGAAGTTCAATCAATCAAGAGATGTTTGATCGATCGAACATGGCTTTTATCAGAACTTACGTGCACGCAGTGGGGACATCTTTTGTAACCATAGCCTTAGGTTTTTCCATATATACCAGTTGTATTCTCGTCGAAAACGACGCCCACTTTTAGTTTTTATCATTTTATAGAGAGAGTTAGAGAGTTTATATTGTTTATGTAGGTTTCAAAGTACAATCTTGCTTGTTCTTGGATTTGTAAGTGGTTTGATCGTAATACATCATCTCAGGTCTGTTGTTTCAGTTTATTTATAATTTGTTTATCGTTTCTGGTAGTATTAGTAAAGTTAATCACAATCTTTCATGCTAAATAGTGTTACACTTATAGTTTTCATAGTTTTTATGTTAAAATCGCATTAATGGACTTTTATGTTAAAAACGAGTTTAAGACACTCCAGGCTATGTCTGAGTAGTCCTTCGGTTGGGAAATCGCGATGAAACTGTGATTTCAAGCCTTTACCATGCAACAGAATAATTTCTGTGTTCGATGGATCGAAGTTATTTCGATCGATCGGAGCAGAGACACAGTTGATTGATCGAAGACATTTCGATCAATCGAGAGATGAAGATGTTCGATCGATCGAAAGCGCGTCGATCGATCAAAACCTCTGATTCTTGAGAACATTCAATACAGTATTCCTAGACTTTCTGTTTTACGGATTTGTTATCAAACTGTCCCTAAATGCTCAGTTTGTCGAAAGAGTCTCTAAACTTAAAGCCTTAACGCATTTTTCTTCAATATCTTTTGCAAACCACTCTCAATGCTAACACCATTGTGGGTGCGAGTCTTAACTATTGATTTAAACCGCTTTCATGTATTTTGAACTTAATTTGGATGATATAGTCCCGGTCATGAAAGGGCTACGGATTCTCTATCTTTAGAAAAATACGGAATATTGTAGAAGATGTACTCCAATTAGCTTTAACGTAATTACATGGTAGATGGCTAGGTCACTGTGGATTCGCGTGATCCCAACACTTCTCTTTTATTAAGAAAACCAGTTTTAAAATATTGCTCTAGTTAACTAGTTAGTTATTAGTTTAAAGTAATTTAGTTGTTTTTAATTTTAATAGTTGTTAATCGTAGAACTCTGTGTTCTACAGTTTCCTTAAGCATTAAATTTTCTTTTTCTTTTTAGAGCTTAATCTAGGTAATTAATTTCCAAACCTTCCCTGTGGGATCGACCTGGACTTCTAGTACTATATTACTTGCACGATTACTTACACTTGGATATAGCACACAAGTGCACACAGAAAAATTCTCGTGTCACACCACAATGTAGAGGAAGTTTCATGGGAGTTAGAATCTGAGATGAGCGTTAAGTATCCGGAGTTGTTTGACACAAGTTAGCTCAAATTTTGGGGACGAAATCCTTTCATAGGTGGTGGAGAGGTGTAACACCAATATTCTATTATCCATAATGTAATTCACGGATATATATTAATATATATATATATATAATGTTTTCTACATATATAAATGAGGTTTTGGGAATGCTTGACATTTCATGTAAGGTCACGCATTTCATAAAAAAAATCCTTGCTCAAAACCTAAACTTTCATAAATTTGTAAACCCAAGCGCTCAAGTCTTCCAAGTGCTCGAGGCATAAAACTTTTGAAAAGAGTATTTTACCCCTGGGTCTCCAAAATTCTATAAATGCCCGTCCATTTCTTCATTTTTGACGTTCAAAAGCAGATTTATACAGATAGAGAGCTAGAGAGAGATTTTTGAGAAAATTCTTCACAAACACCCATTTTCAGGTTGCACGTCCTCAAAATCAACATCAAAGCTTGTGTTCATCCTTCTTGGTGCATAATATGAGTTCTTGCAAGTTCTCTAGAGTCATATTGCTCAAATTCTTGAAGTTTCTTTCAATTTTGGAGTTCTAAGCTCATATTCATCATCACCATCATCTTTCTCAATATATTTCTTCATCTACTTGGTTTTGATCACTTTGTGACATTGTAACTCACTCACTCTATGTTTATATATATTTATAGTCTGTTTTACAAGTTGCATGTGTGTTTTAATTAGAGATTTCTATGTTTTGGCTTCAAAATCATAGTTATGTAAAGTGCAAAACCACTGCTAAACTGCTAAACCTGAGCACTCGAGCAAGCATGAGCGCTAGAGCCCTGAGCGCTCGAGTGGTTCGAGCGCTCGAGATTTGTAGTATTTTGGAAATTTGCTTGTTTTCATATTGAATTATGCTATGTAAACCTGAACTTGATCATGACATTTGTGAATTTGTATGTCAGTCTGTAATTTTTGAAGTTGTAATTTATGTTGATTTAGTGGTGTCATGCTAAATCTAACTTAGATGTATCTCTTATATGAATGACTTTAAGAAGTGAACGATTGATTCATCCTTTATATGTTAATTTTCCTAACATGTTAATTCTATTTCTGTTGGGTTATTATTATGATCAGTTTTATGATGAATAATAAAAATATGTTAGGGAGAATCATTAACGGTGTAACGAAGAATAATGCGTGAATGATGCAATTAAATGAATAAGTGTGTTAATGGACATGTAAAACATATTGTGTTGCATAATTGTGTCAAATAACCTCACCAGTTGTTCCGTGCGTGTTTGCATCAGTTATGTGACCTTATCGATCTTGTCGTCAGTTATGTTCTGTGGATTTAGAAGCCTGGATCATGTTATGTTTTGTGTGTTGTTGAGTTAGGGCCGACTTGGGCTAGGTGTTGAGTTAAGGCCGAATTGGGCTAGGATTTGAGTTAGGGCCGAATTGGGCTAGGTGTAGTATTGGCTGAATTAGGCTTGGTATATTATGTATTGGCCAAATTGGGCTCATTATATATTACATTGGTCGAATTAGGCTTGTTGATGAATTTGAGGCTGAATTGGGCATGACTAGAATGTGTCGTGTGTCGTGTGAGAGAAAAATAAGTACCATCGATTCAGTGTTGTTATGGTCGTGGGCAGAAGCTAGTACTGCCAGCATTGTGTCAGGAGTTGACCAAAGCTAGTATGGTCTATTGTGAGTTGTTGGTATAGTTGATTTGTGAAAGTCGTGTTGCATTGTAATAGTCGCATGGTTTGAAAGAACGTTAGGTTTGGGCAAGAAGTTGCGTAACGTTCCGATAACTTTTTAGTGATAATTTAAATGGTGTATATGTATATATTGTGTTTGATTTATAGTATTTCACTCAGCTTTCAGCTGATAGCATATGTCCTTGGACATCCGTGTCCAGCTACTACAGTTCCAGGTGTTGGAGAGGCTGATCCACGGGAAGGATATTATGAAGACGAAAATGCTAAATGAGGAAGGTTGGGGCTTCGCTAGTTGAGGAGGCGATTGCTTTGTTGAAGCTACTTTGTTTTTGCTGAGAACTTTTATTATCTACCTGTGTCACGCCCCGGAGCAGCAAAAATAGAAAAAAAATAAATTTCATTTTTGGGTCCATAGGGAATGACGAGTGAATGTCACTAAGTTGTCCACACTACACAGTACCAGTTAACTAATGAATAAGAACAGTAACATAATCAAATTGAATACAAAGCAGTTGTATCTATTACAAATAATAGAGTGGTCCTCAGGAACCTAACAGGTTTGGAGACAATATATGCCCAAGTACCCATTCTAAAAGCTCAACGAAAATGATAGAAATATAAACTAGATATAACTTCTTCATCTCTAACTGACTTAAGGGTAGTCGTCAGTGTAGTAATCTTCCCCAGCATAATCGTCATTGGTGGGGCCACCTGCAGCATAATCCCCCTCTGGGTAGTAGCCATCATCGTACGTTTCAACACCTACATTAAGAGGGGCAGAGTAATCTGGACGGGGAATGTCCACGCAATAACTACCATCAGCTTACTAAGAGCTGAGTGAATAGAAACTCACAAGGTACTAATGATATAATATCATAACAAGTTGCAGAAGTGTCTAAGGTATAGTGTTACAATAGTATCTTTCTCTTCATTCAATGTCATTTTCTCAACCCTTATCATCTTGTTTATAAAAGACTCATCACATACTGACCCTTGAAACGGACTTGATTGTAAAACTCCTGGATACACCAATGCTCTACCTATCGCGTCACTACAAGTCATAGACACCTTCTACCGCGTAACACCGTAAGTCATAGAGGTCATCTACCGTGTACACCGCAAGTCAGGGATTTAATGCTTTGAGCATCGACACATCAATTCTATTGCCACAGTTTATCGTCAGCTACATATCCTCAGCCACCGCAAGTCATAGACACCTTCGTTTGTCTATCGCGTTGGAGAATATACTTGTTTTGTTAGCCACCGTATGTCATAGACACCTTCGTCTGTCTACCACATTTGAGAAACAGAATCATTCGAGAACTTAACAAACCTTTTTATCGTTTATACTACTAACGATTACATGACTGTCCCATGTGGCCTGACTACTCTAATTGAAATGAACAGATATCAGACTCATACATGAACCATATAGCATATAACATCATCACGTTAATCCATTATTCTTAATCATACTAATCTTTGTTGTTACATTATCCTTGATCAACCCATAATCGCATAATGAAAGTCCGAATCGAGAATCGATCGATCGAACCCTTTATATATTAAACAAGAGGAATAAACCATGGTCTGCAAAGTTTGATCGATTGAAACCATTTCAATCGATTGGGGAAAATAAGGTTCAAGCGATTGAAGTCCTTTCGATAGATTGAAAGTTCGATCGATTGAACTAAGTTCAATCGCTCGAGAGTTTTCTTCTTCAATAGTTCTGGACAGTGAACGTCCAGAAGTGTTAGGGGGTGTTTGGGACCGTTTATTTATGTCTAAAACTTATAAAACATTTTATAAATGGTACCAAGTGAGTTTAGAACTCACCGAAAGACCATAATGGCGTGTTTGTCATGTCAAGCTTTGAGCTCCTCCAATGGTGGTCTCTTTCTCTCCTCCTTTGTCTCTCTATCTCTTTTGTCTCTCCCTGTCTCCTTTTTCTTCTTTCTTATTCTCCACTTTTCTCTCTCTCTCTCTCTCTCTCTCTCTCTCTCTCTCTCTCAGAGTATGAGTATATATTAAAGTATGTGTATATAATATATATATAGATGTGTGTATATAATATGTATACAAATAACACACTCTCTTTCTAAATTGTCTGGATTAAAAAAACCCCACACATACACGTATATATAAGTATATATAGGGAAAGGGAAGGGGCAGGTGGCATTCCAGTGCACAAATTGAGATAAGGTTTGCAGACACGTTCGATCAATCAAAGCATCTTCAATTGCATGAGAACAGATCGACCAAGTTCATTTGATCGATTGAGGTTGATTCGATTGATTAAAAAAGGGAATGCGCAATAAATTCATGCCGGTTGGGTTTTGATCGCTTGAAAGAGGTTCGATTGATTGAACATTGAAACGCTCAATCGCTTGAAAGAGTTCGATCGATCGAAAGTGACATTTCAAGGAATGGTCAAGGGAAATACACAGAATCGTATGTATTATTATACAATTCAAAAATATAGGGTATTACATCATCCACCACTTATTAAAAAATTTCATCCTCGAAATCCAAAGTAGTAGAGTTAAAACAAAAATGGAAACTTCTCTCGCATTTCTGACTCTAGCTCCCACGAAGCTTCCCCTGAATCTTTATTAGAGAAATCTCCTTGTTTCTGAGCTTTTTGATTCCTCGATTTAAAATCCACACTGGTCCTTTATTAAATGCAACGTTGTCATTGACTTCTATATCTTTGAAGTTGATCTCATGTGCTGAGTTATGAGCACACTTCCTCAACATACTAATGTGGAATATGTTGTGCACTCTTGACATCCTTGGGGTCAATGCAAGTCGATAAGCAACTTTTCCAACACACTCCAAAATCTCAAACGGTCTGATAAATCAAGGCGATAGCTTGCCTCTCTTCTGCCCAAAGCGAACAATCCCCCGAACAGGTGAAACCATGAGTAGTACATGGTCTCCAACTACAAACTCTAAGTCTTTGCGTCATTTATCAACATAACTCTTGTGTCTGGTCTGAGCTGTTTTCATCATTTCACGTATAATCTAGATCTTCATGCTTGTTTCTCGTATCATTTCTGGCCCAAGAAGTTGAGTATCTCTGACTTCATCCTAATATAGAGGTGATCGGAAAGTTCTTCCGTATAAAGCTTCAAACGGTGCCATTCCTATGCTTGTATGGTAGCTATTGTTGTAAGCAAACTCGATCAATGGAAGGTGCATCTCCCATGAACTCTCAAAATCAATGATGCAAGCAAGTAGCATGTCTTCCATCACTTGATTGACTTGCTCAGTCTGCCTGTCGATCTGTAGATGAAAAGCTGAACTCAGATTCAGTGTTGTTCCCATTACTATCTAAGACTCTTCCAGAATTCTGTAGTAAAGCGTGAATCTCGATCTAACACGATAGAAACAAGTACACTATGTAGTCATACAACGTGTTGAATATACATCCGGCTCAAACGTTCCACAGGATATATCATGCTGTAGGCGATAAAATGTGCAGTCTTCATAAGTCGATCCACGATTACCCAAATAGCGTCATGGTTCTACTGCGACTTTGACAAACCTACCAAGCAATCCATGGTTATGTGTTCCCATTTCCATGAGGGTATCGATAACGGGTGTAATAGTCCTAGTAGTTTTTGATGTTCTGCCTTCACTTGCTTACAAGTAAGACACTAAGCTATATACTCAGCTACTTCTCTCTTCATTCCTTCCTACCAGAAATTCCTCTACAAGTCCTTGTACATCTTTGTACCTCCAAATAAGCAATCAATAGATGATGATCATTGAAATATTGGACTTGTAACTTGGTGTTTCACTCATATATATTGACATTTGGACATGAGAGTAAATTCCAAACTCAAGATTGTGGCAAGAAGAAGAAGATCAAAAGTCATAGAAGAATAAGAAAGAGAGATTGAAACATACTGGATATTAGTTGAATAACAAACATATCCCTTGCTTAGAAACAATAAAAATAAAACTTAAACTTCTTAAATATATAATTTGTGGGAGGTGTCCTTAAAAGAAATAGTAAATTTTTTTTAAACCTAAAAGAATGCACAAATTAAAAAAGGGTCAATTAGTCTTAGCTCCCCACTTAGATACTTTTTAAGTGAGACATCCATCCCGTAAATTAGTTTCCTAAAAGGTCAAAAGAATTTTAATGGACAAAATTAGCCCCGACATTGCATCACGGACATTGGTGCTCGTCGTCTACATGAGCAACTTCTATTCAAAAGTTTGCTCACTTGCCACGACAACATTATTCAATTATAGGTAAACTAATTTGGTATTAATTAGATTTTAGTCAATTTTTTGTACTAAATTTAAAAGTCAATCTACTACTTTTTAAAAATTGAAAAAATATCAACAATAATTAAAAATTAAAAAGACATCAACAAAATTAAGAAAATATTAACTTTTGAAAAGTTGATTTATGTTATAGTCTACTTTAAGTTTGCACTTTATATAAACTTGACATAAAACGTTATGAATATGCTTCTAAAGTTGGGATGATTGTTCCTGACTTTGTGCAGAGTGGCTCCCCAACGTAACAACATTACAAACAATGGTCTCGTGTGAGGACATAAGTGTCGGGTTCTAGGAAAGGGGAGGGATGCCAAAGTGCAAACCTTTGCTATGATCGTGGCTTGGAACACCATTTTACCAATTAGGCTCAGTCATTGTTCCAGATTTCACATAACCAGTTATGTGAAATATGAAAGCTCCTCTACAAAAATACACCAGCCAAACAAATCCATAACTTTCCATCCAGAAATTATTGTTTGCGAAAAAAATTATATTTTCAGAATGTATTCGACGAGATCTATCAAATAAGTAGCATTGTCATTATGAAATTCAGGAAAAAAAAAAGTGTGAAATTTATTGAAGCATCTGAAATTTCACATAACTAGTTGTGTCAAATTTTGTCAAAAGAAAAGGTCATGTGAAAATCACAAATCACCCTAGTGTCTAAAATTTCACATAACTTGTGCAAAGAAACGAGAAGAAGTTACGTAAAATTTCAAACACTGGGTTATGTGAAATTCACACCAGAGTCTGAAATTTGGGAAAAGAAAAGTTGTGTGGAATTTCACACAGCCTTAAACAAGTGACAATAAGTGCTGGGGCTCAGTATACAGGGAGGGAGAGGGGGGCATGGTGCAAACCTCAGTAATAATTGTGGCATAAAATATTTGAGAAAATTTAAAATTTTCACATAAATAGTCATGTGAAATTCAAGTTATTTGAAAATTTCAGCTAATTGGTTATGTGTAATTTTTTGGGTAACAACTTTAGACTAGTAATGCCACGCTCATTACCGGGCTTCAAACCCCACCCCGTTCCCCCTTCTCCCATGCCCGACACCTATGTTCCCACACCAAACCATTACACGAAATAATCCCAATATTGCATATATATATATATATATATATGTAAACCAAAAGTCATTGTTTTTTAAAATCTATATTTTTAGAACCTAATCAACGATATCTATCAAACGAGTACCATTGTCGGCATAAAATTATGCATAAATAATGTTACGTGAAATTCACGCCAAAAAAATTATGTGAAATTTCAGAGACATTTTTTTATTTAAAATATCACTGACCTTTTTATGTGAAATTTCATTATGCGAAATTTTGCATCAAAAAAGGTCTGTGAATTAGAATTCACATTACTAAAATTTAACTTAACTAGTTAGAGTAATATTTGGGACACAAACAAGTTTCACAAACACTTACAAACACGCTCTATCTCTTTCCTACGTGGCACTGTGGGATCCAGATAATTTCAATGGACCCCATAATGCCACCCAAGAGAGAGATAGAGTGTGTTAGTAAGTGTTTGTGAAACTTGTTTGTGCCCCTAGCATTGTTGAACTAGTTATGTGAAATTTGAACTTTACAAGTACCATTGTCAAATGAAATTTTGGCAACAAAAAAAATTAGGGTGAAATTTTACACTAAAAGAACTTGTTTTTCCACACTAAAAAAGCCTGTAAAAAATTTCGAATTTCACATAACCAGTTTGGTGAAAAGTCCTAAATAATATAATTTTTTGGTGAAAACTCCAGCACACATTTAGCTTTAATGAAATGTCTATTGCATTTTTTTGGACGAAATTGCCCCTCTCTGTATGTCACGCGTGTATTGGTCATTTAACATTTATAGTGTGCAGTCACTCACACCAAACTTCTTGCATTGTTTCACAAACTTAAAAAATTCATAACTTTCAATCCAGAAATTATTTTTTTGTAAAATTTATATTTTCAGAATCTATTCGACAAGATCTATCAAACAAGTACCATTGCCACTATAAACAATCTGGGGGGAAAAAAGAAGTCAGTGTGAAATTTTACACACTTTTTAATATGAAATTTCACACAACTATCTATGTGAAATTTGTGAAAAGGAAAAAGTTATGTGAAATTTCACATAACTAGCTATGTGAGTGAAATTTCACAACTAGAAACGTGAAAATTTGTGAAAAGAAAAAGTCATGTGAAATTTCACACAACTATTTTCAGTGTGAAATTTCATTCCAGAAAGATAGAGAATATAAGATGGAGAGAGTGGTCTCACTATTTGTCCAGAAAAAAAGTTATGTGAAATTTCACAGTAACTTTTTTCAGTGTGAAATTTCAATCCAGAAAGATAGAGAGTATGAGAAGGAGGGAGTGGTCTCTCTGTTTCTCCAAAAAAAATTATGTGGAATTTAACATAACCCGTCAACAGAAAAAAGTCATGTGAAATTTCATATAACTGGTTATGTAAAATTTGTAAAAAGTAAAAGTCATGTGAAAGTTCCACATTGCTACTATGTGGAATTTGAAATTATTAATTTGAAAATTCACACACACATATATATATATATATATATGTATATACACACACACCCCCCGTTTCCATATATTATATCAACACCCCACCTCTTGATCCCTCTATCTCTCCAAAAAATGGCTTTATATCCAAAACCAAAGTTCTCAAAAGCAACACTAGCCATAGCTGATGTAGCCTCATGTAATTTCACATAACTACGGATCTTTTTGAATTAAATTTTCACATACTTTTATGTGCGAAATTTCACACACTGTTTAATGTGTGTAGCTTTGAGTTAAATTTTGTTTGAAAACCTTTTAATCAAATTTCACACAATGTTATGTGAAATTTCACATAACTGGTGATATGAAATTTCACATAAAATTTGTGAACATAAAAAGTTATGTGAAATTTGTGAACAGAAAAAGGCATGTAAAATTCACTTTAGTGTCTAAAAAATTCACATAACTAGTTATGTGAAAAATGGGGGAAAAATTCATGTGAAATTCACTCCAAGATCTTAAATTTCAATAATTAGTTATTTGAAATTTGGGGAAAAAAGGTTATGCGTGAAAAGAAAAGGTAATGTAGCATATGAAATTCATATATCTTGTTATGTAAAATTTCACAAAATTATTATTGTTTTTTTCTTTAACAGCAAATTAATTGATGAAAAAGTACACACCTACACAGCAAAAGTCCCAATTGAAACCAAACAAGGTAGCAAAACCCCCCAAGAAAACATAGTCCTTCATAGGCAAACTATCAAACACCATACAAGCAAATAAGTGAATACACTAGAGTCCAGACCATATAATCATCATCATCGCCACCTCATCACTATAAGAACAGAATCAAAGAGGAATGCCAAAAAGTAGGAAATACATGACCTATGTCATCAGCTTATGAGTGCTCAGCTCAGATCTAAAGTAACAGCGCAGCCGCACTGATGAGTTTTGTGACTTTGAAGCCACACCATTGCAGAGTTGTCAACAGAGACTCATTGGAAAAGAGGTGGACAACACAATGACAGAGGGAGAGGAAGCTGTAATGGGAGATGTCAGATGAGCAGGCACATATGTGAGGTTGGTGGCGTAGTGGTCGGAGTAGAGTAGGCGATGTGGTTGGTGGCTTCACTACCGAAGAAGGCCGGCCGCTGCTTCGCCGCCCACTATCGCGCCTCTCCCTTTCTTTCTAAAGTGCCCTCTCTCTGCCTCTATATTTAGTCTATAGAAATGTTGGGGGTAATTTCGTTCAGGTATTAGTAAGTTTATTGGGTCAAAGGAGTGTATGTGGTTGAGTTTTATTAACAAATGAGTTTTGGCCAAAAAAGAAAACGGATGGCCTTTCAACTCACATGATCCAATTTGAGTGCTTTCCCACAAAAATTCTAATTAAAAAATAGGGTAAATTACAGTAACACCCCCTGAACTATGATCATTTTTCACAAACACCCCCTGAACTTTAAAATTGAACAAACTCACCCTTGAACTATCCAAAAATGAACAAACTCACCCCCTGCAGAAGGGGTTTTAGTGTCAACAAATGATAGTTTAGGGGGTGAGTTTGTTCAGTTTTAAAGTATAGGGGGTGTTAGTGAAAAAGGGTCATAGTTCAGGGGGTGTTACTGTAATTTACCCAAAAAAATAACCTACACTTGCCATAAGTCTTTCTTAACAATGTATGTTAAGTGCTGTCGGTTGCATGTAAGATTGCTCCCCAACTGACAACTCTAAAAAAACCCTTGAGAAAACTCGTAAGACTCTCTAAACTGGGGCGACACACACCGTACAAACCAGCCTCTCTGAATAAGAGCGACAATGGTTCCAAACTCTGTAATCCTTTGCCGTGAAACTCCACGCTTATTCAGGTTTTTAGGCTTCTCTCGCAAACCCATTTCACATTTGGGTAATCAGACCAAAACTCCCATAAACCCATTTCGGATAAGTTGTTTTACGAGCCCTTCTTCATGCAATTCTCGCTCATTACCTTCGGATTCTGATCGGAAGAGGGTGTTTAGTAAGCTGGGTCATTCTGTCATTGGGTTTAGGCAGTTGGGTGTTGATCATCTTCGGGTTTGGGCAGTTTCGAATGGTGGTTCTGGCGGAGCTGGAGGCTATGGTGGTTCGGGTGGTGGAAATTCAGGTGGAAAAGGTGAAAGTGGTGGTGGTGCTAGGAGTAACTGGTCCCTGCTTTCATGGTAATGTCTAATAAAGTTTTTGATTCTATTTATTAAGTTTCTGATTGGGTTTCTTCCAATTTTAAGTGGCCTCATTCAATATTTATACATCCAAAAAGGGTGAATGAGGACATTTATTTGCCACATCCAAAAGGCCCTAAGTTTTTTTTTTTTCTTCATAATTTTGTCCTGCAACTCATTATTCAAGTATGATTTAGTTAATTTTGTTGTTAAATTGAGGCAGCAACTGGAAAAGCTACATTTAACCTAGTTGAAGACATCAAACTAAGTATTAAGTTGATACTAATAAAAAGTATGCTTCCTATGTGATAGCATTTCGAAATACTTTCTTGCCTTTGAGGGCTGTAGTTGAATTAATTTTCACCCGTGAAAGCGAAAAAAACTCACACATCTAACGCCCTAACTTCTTACTTAAAATAAACAATTTTAAAAGTTAAAAAGTAGATCTTTTTAAAAAAGTTATCCAAAAAGGGCTAATGCCAAACGGCCTCTTTTTCTATTGCAGATACAATCGCCCAAGAGATTAGGCGGGTCTTTTCTAATTATTTTTTTTTAAAATGTGGGGGGTGAGATTGTAATTTTAGTAAAAGGAGATTAAACTAAATCAAGGGTGTTTTTGGAAAAGATGTAACTTTGATGGTGTTATGTGGAGTTAGCTTTGATGAGGTGTATGAGTTTGAGTCCGATAGATAAAGAGTATTGGAGGGATATGGAGAATAAGAGTTAGAAACTTAGTTTGTTGATAATATGAATTTTATTTATATGAGAATTGTCTCCATATTATTAATTTTGTTTTAAAGTAAATTTTTGCCTAGGTCACTAGGCGCTAGGCCTCCCTCCACAGCCCACTTACCGCCTAGCGATTTTTAGAACATTGGTCTATTATGGATGGTAAAACGGAAGGATGCCATTTCTATCTCCCAGATGGAATCATCTTCTTAATGAACATGAGTTTTCTTTGTTAGAAGCTTGTCATTTTCTGTTCAGATATCTCTCATCTCCTCGCTTTTGATCGACTTCTGATTGGTGTGGAATTTGGCGTAGCCCATTTACATCATTAGATTAATTCTTTGGAAACCTCTTGAGGGCGATAATTGAGATGTACCTCTCTTGATCATGACAATTCTTTTTTTCTTTTTATTATTTTTATTTTTTATTTTTAAAAGTAATTAGTCACACAACCATCATACTATGGAGAGGTCCTTGGAAACCCCTTGAGGGCAACAATGAGATGTACCTTTGTTGACCAGGACAATTCGTTTTTTTAAGTCAATAGTCAATCAAATAATAGGGAGGTTTTAATTCACCAAATACTCAAAAGCTTAAGCTGTTAAAACTTAAAAGAATGAGCCCAATAATGTAGATCATGCTTCAACACCCTTCCTCTTGTGCGATCCATTCTCGTACGTGGAGAGGGAGCTACTGATACCCTATCATAGTGGAGACAAATGACAAAATGAAAATATGCAAATTCCCGGAGACTCAAACCTGGGACCTCCCACAAACAAGGCTCTGATACCATGTTAAATCACTAGTTGCTCCAAAAGCTTAAGGTTTTGGATTAATTGGAGTAATTGATGACTTAGCCATATCAAGAGGATCTGTGCCTCAAGGAGTTCACTACACGCATGCAAATTATGCACTAAAGCTCGGAAAAGCAAGCAAGCTAGTAATCACTGTTAGTATTTCCATCCTCCAAGGGCTCCAATTTAATTTGGCCTTGTTGGCTTGTTGCGCAAGTTTGAAGTTCCTTACGCTTAAATGATTGTGCAATGTTTGGGACACAAAAGGGCCACAAAGAGATGCTGACAAAAGGATGTGGCATCCCATGTGGCATACACTTAACTCAAATTGTGGCATGCCACATCCTTTTGTGAGCATCTCTTTGTGACGTTTTTGTGTCCCTAGCATTAACCTAAATGATTTATCCTAGAAAATTTTGTTTTTACCCAATATCCCTTTCTTGCATGGGGGAAAAATACACCAATTAGTAACATTACCGTAGAGGGTCCTAAAGGCTGTCTTTTCTACTTTCTGTTTTTCTACTTGGATGTGAGGGAGGTTGCTGAAGTTTGGTACACATTGTTGGGCCCCTTCTCCAAAAGCTTAAGCTTTTGGAGAAGCTTGTGACCTAACAATGTTAATTAGTCTAACAGGTGGTAGTAATTGGTCTTCAGTTATCTGTTCCCTTATTTTGTTTCCGTATTTAGCCCTGTTTTAATAAGCATTTGCTCCCTTATTATGGTTGAAGGGCATTTATTAGGAAGGGTAATTTATTGTAATGCAACTATTTATCTATTCATTTTCTCTTAAAATTACTTGTTCTTTACTCGTGGGAGATAAATCTCTTCCATTTTCGTTCTCAATTTTTCCAATATAAGGTTTTTACTGTTTTCTGAAAAAGAGATCATGAATGTAACGTAAAGAGCTACAATGGCTTGGATTTCATGGTTATTCCCTGTGACATTATACTTTATGAGGTTTGAAAACACTAGATGTACTCTGCCATTCCAATTTGAAGTTGTTTTATTTCAGGTACTTGACTCTTCTTGAGAAGTATCCAGTTTTCACAAAAGCTGTGACATCTGCATTGTTGACTTTCATTGGAGATTTGACCTGCCAGGTAGACTTTCTGAACTGGCTATAACTAAATGACTGCGACTTTATTTTGTATATTCCTCATGTTTGGGAAAGTGTTTTCCAGCTTTATTTTAAAATTTCACTTTTCACTGGTTAACAATGGTGGTAAGAAATATTTTAGTACTTGTTAATGTTATGTCTGGGAAATTTTACACTATCTTTGTTTGGTGTGCTTTTTATTCTTCATTTTTTGGAGTCTTGATATGTTCACAAATTTAACTGATTGATTCAAACTTTGGCATAATTCTTTCGACTAATGATCTCTAAAAGTTCCTTCAACTCTTTGCTAGAAGTTCTACAGATTCTTTTAGTTTTGAAAAGCTATTGCATCCCTCCTCACATACTCCCCTCTGTAACTTATTACGTTAGGAGACAGTACAACAAAAATGCTAGAATTTCTTACTTGCAATTTTTGAAATGAAGTTTTGTTCTATTCTCTGCCAATGTTTGTAGAGGGTTGGATTCCTGCATGATGTATTCTAGTCTAGGTTTGTTAGGAAGAGTGCTTATTAAGTTGCCCAAATATAGATGTTGCGAACTAAGAATCACCGACAAAGAACACGACACCATACAGCGGCATGTCGCACGCGTGTCTGTGTCGGTCACAAATATGACACTTCATTTGAAGTGTCGGTCATTCCTAGGTTGCGAATGGAGTGACTACCTCAGCAGGCTTAAACATTTATTCCAATTATGGATGATTTGACTGCCTAAGATAAAAAGTAAGATGATTCATCCCCAATGAGATATGATTTGGTTGTTTAGTGCAAACGATGAAAATAAAATCTGGCTCTATGTTTCAAAAAGGTTGAATAAAACATTGTAATTGAGTTGAGATATTCAATCAGCTCCCTTTTATGTTATGACTAGTGGGGTCAAATGTTAACTATCCAGTTATCCACACAGATGATATGCAATCATCTCTGTCTTTCTTTTAAATCCGCATATTGTCTCTTTATAATTTTTTTCGCGGTCTTATGTTTCATTGGTTGATATCAATTTTCAAGTCTTCACCTCGGTTACACTCAATTTATTCATGGTTTCGCATTAATCTTCCCTCGAAATGTAATGGAAATTTGCTACCTAGGTTTCTACTTCAGTCACTTAGTTCTGTTTCACTATATACTATTTATACTAGAATCTCTCCTCTTAGTGAGAGATTTGCGTTGTTGAACTCAAGAGCACCACCTTAGTAATTATTTGCTACACGTGATGATTAGATTGAGAAGCTTCTGCTTGTGGATGAAGTTTCAGAGCATCAAAAAGTTATTGATATGGTTTAATTTTAGTGTTAAACTTCAGATTGTTGATAGTAAAGAATGGAAAAGAAAAAGTCGTGAAGAAATTGAAGATCAAAAGTCAAGTCTTGTTACTTTGACAAGTGATGTTCCATTGGAGAAGAATTAAAAGTATGTTCATATTACTGGAAATATGTGGATTTTAACTGGAATCAAAAGATTTGATTTTTGGACTAGCGCTTGTTTGACATTGTTAATCGTTTAAAAAGTTAGAAGACCATTTGTATTAGTCAAATTGTGGAGAATTGGTGTAGGAGAAGTTGACAGATTTGCAAATTTCTTACACACTTGTTTGTTTGGAATGAAGGAATTGAGTATATAAACATCTACTTGACTTTGAGTATTTATTTATCCTTTTATTTTGGGTAAGGGGATCTGACTGGTGTTGAGTTTTAACTATTTGTAGTTAGGTTTTTTTTCAGTTTTTGGTTTTCAGTTTCCTAGAATTTTAGGCCCTGTTTGATAAAACTGAAAATTTAGTACTGAAAATGAAGTGCTGAATCTTAAGTACTGAAAATTTTAAGCTATTGAATTTGCAATACTGGAAATAATGTTCCAAGTTTTGCAATAGACTGTATTCAGTATTTTTTTTTGCTTCAGTAGAACCTTTTCACTTAAAGTTTTCATTATATTTTTGTTTGCTTTTTCAGTTAATTGGTACATTGTCAAACGCACTGAAAAAAAAATACTTAATTGGGTTATTAAACACACCTTTATTCTCTTATTCTTAACTAGAACTGTGAAATACTTGGGTCCTAATTGATTATGATGGTAGTTATTACTATTTTAAGAGGCAATTACTTGTTATCCAAGTTTTACAAGGCCTCTGAATTTGGATGGAAGGGGCAAAATGAATTTAATGCTATTTTGATTTGATGAAGTTAAGTAGTTTTTCTTATTTTCCGTGTTGATTTAATGATCCTGGGTGGAATCTAGGGTTTGGTTCATGTATTTATTGAGAGAAAGGAAATGGAAGTACTAAGGAAAACACACTTCTCTTTGTTGGTTTAATAGGGAAAGTAGAGAGGAAAGTAGGGAGGGATATAAAATATAGTGAGATGTGAGACGTGTATTAAAAGTTTTGAATCTGTTGAGTCACTTCCTTCCCCTTTTTCTTAAGGTATACTAGTTTATATAATATTATTTAGGCATGGAGGCAAACACAGTGGAACTAATTTTCCTTCTTATTTTTCTTTCCTTTCCTTGTCCTACCCACATACGGGCCTAGAGGTTTCAGATTGTAGACGAAGATATTCATTTGACTTCTTTTTGATTCCCCTATGTAAAGATGTGTCCTTATTCTTGAGGTTTACTATTCTAGAGGACTTAGATTTGCAGCCACCCTAATTGTTGTTCCGGTTGATTCAGATTTCAACCTGGTTAGTGTTAAATTAGATTAGGGCAAAATTAGGAGACCCAATGTGTCTCCTATATTTTATTATGTATAAACAAGAACAGAAAATTACAAAAGTGCCCTTAGGCTATATGAAATAAGAATAACATAAAGAAATAACATCCAACACTCCCCCTCAAGCTGGTACAATTATATCTCTCATTCCTAGCTTGCTAAGAGCAAAGTGAAACGGTCTACTCCCAACTCCTTTCGAGGATGTATGCAAGTTGATCACCAGTCTTCACGAATGGGGTACAGATAGCTTCACTGGTGATATTCTCTTTGATAAAATGTCTGTCAATCTCCACATGATTAGTCCTATCATGTTGTACTAGATTGTGTGCAATACTGATTGTAGACTTCTTGTCACAATATAATCTCATGGGATCGGTGTGATCAAGTCTCAAATCCTTTAACAACAATTTGATCCACAAAAGTTCACACACACCTTGAGCCATGGCTCTAAACTCAGCCTTTGCATCGGATCTAGCTACCACATTCAGCTTTTTACTCCAAGTGACGAGATTACCTCCTACAAATGTACAGTAACCTGAGGGATACCTTCTGTTTGTCACAGAACCAGCCCAATTTGCATCAGTATATGCTTTTACTCGAAGGTGGTCGTGTCTGGCAAATAATAAACCCTTTCCTGGAGCTGACTTCAAGTATCTCAAGATTTTGAAGACATCATCCATATGAGTTTCACGAGGAGCATGAATGAATTGGCTAACTACACTGACAATGAAGGCGATGTCTGGACGAGTGTGAGAGAGATAGATGAGCCTTCCCAAAAGCCTTTGATATCTTCCTTTATCCACCTCTGCTCCACTACAATCATCACTGAGTTTCTGATTCGAGTCAATCAGGGTGTCACATGCTCGGCTTACAATCATCTTTGTCTCCTTTAACAAGTCCAATACACACTTCCTTTGGGGAATGAAAATTCCATGCTGATCTAGCAACTTCTATCCCCAAAAAATACTTGAGTGCTCCCAGATTGTTGATTTCAAACTCTTTGGACAAGTACTCTTTCACTCTCTGCATTTCTTCCAAGTCATTCCTAGTAAGCACAATGTCATCCACATACACAATCAAGGATGTAGTCTTGCCCTGAGATGAGTGTTTGATGAACAAAGTATGATAAACTTGACTCTGTCTGAAACCATATTTGAGCATAGCTTGTGTAAACCTTTCAAACCATGCCCTCGGGGGCTATTTTAGGCCATATAATGATTTTCTGAGCTTACACACCTTCTTTTCGGTCTTGATGTCCTCAAAGCCTGGAGGAACATCCATATATACCTCTTCATCTAGATCACCGTGAAGAAAAGCATTCTTCACATCAAATTGGTGAAGAGGCCAATCCAAGTTCGCAACAAGAGAATTCTAACAGAGTTCATCTTTGCAATTGGTGCAAACGTGTCCTGATAGTCAATTCCATACGTCTGAGTGAAGCCGTCCGCCAATCCTTTTGCCCTCAGGTAACCTTATCAATTCCCAAGTGCCATTCTTACGAAGAGCTTTCATCTCTTTGACCATAGCTTGCTTCCACTTGGGATTAGCAAGAGCATTCTGGACATTGTTAGGAACAAACACAGATGCAATTTTCGAAAGGAAGACAGTATAGGAAGGGGACAAATGGAAATAAGACACAAAATGAAAGATAGGGTGTTGGGTGCAAGCCCTAACACCTGTACGAACATCAATAGAAACATCAAGATCAGAATCAGACTCCATAGGTATAGGTGTATAAGATCTAATAGGAATATCGGGATCAGAATCAGAGTTACCTTGGTCCTTACCACTTGAAGGAGATGTCTGTGGAAGAGTGGAGGGATTGGTTTCTTTATTTCTGGACATACTCCATGTACCTTTGGAATAGACTAACAACTTCTTCTCCTTTGGTGGAGAACCAGTATCTCCCTTGTCCATCTCCATTCCATCCTCACTTTCTACCCTTCCCTTTAAATCCTTTACCGCCTTAGCCTCCATCTCCTGCTGAGTGGTAATATCCTTGATCGTAACTAGGGATAGAAACAACGGCGAAGACACATCTTCCTTAGACCATTGCTCCCCCTGAAGTGGTGCCTGAGAACTAGTCAACCGAAAATAAGACTGAGACTCATGGAACGTGACGTCTATGGAGACAAATCATTTTCTAGGAGGAGGATGGTAGCACTTGTAACCTTTCTAAGTGGAAGAATAGCCCACAATGATGTTGAGAGTATAGTTTTTTATTATTATAATTAGTTGTTAGTGAGTGGGTCAATATGTAATATTTTATTCTCTTATTGTTCACTGATTAATATATATTATGGGTGAGACAATTGTCAACCCTAAGCTTCCAATTAATTATTTCTTCATGGTATCAAAGCCATGGTTTCTCCACCAACCCTAACCACCTTTGGCAGCTCTCCCACCACCATCTGAGCCTTGCGCCACAACCAACCCACTACAACCACCATCGCCACAACTCCCACCACCAAACCTAGCCTCGCCGCAGCCAACATCACCACCCCAGCCCTCGCCACAGCCAACACCACCACCCCAGTCCTCGCTGCAGCCAACACCACCACCCCAGCCCTCGCCGCATCCAACCCTACTCCCATAGCCCTCGCCACAGCCCCTGGGCCCCACCCTGACCTGCGCAACCCTCATCATAACCCTGGACTAAATCAGGATTGCTATTTTGCTCTCGTTTATTTTCACTTGTTCTTATGTCCTTCTATGGACCCTTGATCTCATACTTTTAAAGTCTTGGTGACTTCCCATCTTCTCCGTCTTCCTTCATCTTGTTGGGTTTTTCATTCCTATCCATCACAATGGCAGACCTAAGCAAACCGGAAGCCTCTACACCAACCACAATTCATACTGTGGTTGCTCTTTTGGATCCCAACCTTAAGATTACTCCCACGCCCTTTGATGGCCAAAATTATCTGAAGCGGTCACAGGCAGTGGAGCTGTATCTGAAGGTACGTGGGAAGATGGGCCATCTTGATGGGCGTGTGACCGTCCTAGTTCCTACGGATCCTGGCTATGATAAGTGGAAGATTGAGAACTCTGTTATCATGGCATGGCTTATTAATTCGATGGTCCCTGAAATTGGTGAGAATTTCTATTGCATGAAGACGGCTAAAGGCGATTTGGGACACTGTTACATCCACTTTTTCTCGACGAGGTAATTACGCACAGGAGTTTGAGTTGCTTCGTTCCATTGACTGTTCGGAACAAGGTGACATGACTATCACCAAATATTTCTAGTTTCTTACCACCAGTTGGGATCGTGTTGACCATCTTCAGGCCTATCAGCCTGTGTGTGTTACTGATGCTGAGGGATACTGGAAGCTACTAGAGAAGCAGAGGGTTTTTAAATTCCTTCAGGGACTTCACCCAGATTATGATGCAGTTCGTAGTCGGGTACTTTGGGATGGATGTTCTTCCCACCCTCCAGGAGGCATTTGCTCATGTACAGAATAAGGAGAGCTGTCGTTCTGTCATGCTTCCACCTTCATCTACCGAGAGGTCTGCCCTAGTATCTGTCCCACCTAGAGATGGGACTCAGCAGTCGGTGCCATCTGACCAACCTGTTGTGATCTATGACTACTGTTTTAAGCCCCATCATACTCGTGCTAACTGATGGAGTCTCCATGGCAAACCACCTAGTGGTCGGGGAGGTCGAGGAGATGGTCGTGGAGGTCGTTTTAGTGGCCAAGGAGAGGTTGCCGGTGCACATCACTCTGCAGTTTGTTGAGACTACCGCTTCGGTTTTAGTGGTACTGCCCCACCTTCTGATGCCAGCTCTAGCCCCTTGTCTGCCACTGAACTTGAGACTCTCAGGCATCTGATGGCCCGGTGTGGTACTCCGACATCTACCAGCTCCTCCTCATCCTTTGCCCAGATAGGTAATATTGTTACATCACGAAGAGCTTCGGTTTCTAGTGGTACTGCCCCACATTCTGATGCCAGCTTTAACCGCTTGTCTGCCACTGAACTTGAGACTCTCAGGCATCTGATGGCCCGATGTGTTACTCCGACATCTACCAGCTCCTCCTCATCCTTTGCCCAGATAGGTAATATTGTTACATCACCAAGAGCATTCCTTTCTCATGTCTCTTCCCCTTGGATTATTGATTCCGGTGCCTTTGATCACATGTCCCCTTCATCTAACCTTTTCTTTGACTATAAGTCTTGTTTAAGCCAAGATAAAGTTAGCTGATGGTAAGTTAGCTGATGGTGCCTTCTCCTCTGTCATCGGGAAAGGTCTAATTCATGCTACTCCTTCTCTACCCTTGACCTCTATGTTACATGTTCCTAGTTTTCCTCACAATCTTTTATCTTTGAGTCGTATTACTTGGGATTTAAACTGTAGTGTAATCTTTTCTCCTTCTCGTTGTGTGTTTCAGGATCTCATCACGAGGAGGACGATTGGCAGTGGTAGAGAGGAGCATGGTCTTTACATTCTTGATGAAGGAGATAAGTTGGCTCATCATACCGTAGTTATAAAGAATAAAGCTGAAGACCTACTACTTTGGCATAGGAGATTAGGACATCCTTCTTTTTCTTTACTTAGGCATATGTTTCCTGCTCTTGTAGCAAATACTAGTATTTCGAATTTTTCTTGTGATTCTTGTGCATTTGGAAAACATTTTCGAGCTTCTTATGCTCCTAGTGATAATAAAAGTTCAACTCTATTTTCTTTAATTCATACTGATGTGTGGGGTCCTTCTCGTACAGTGTCATTAAAAGGTGATCGTTGGTTTGTTTCTTTTATTGATGATTTTTCTCGTACTACTTGGATATATATATATAATGAAAGAAAAAAGAGAAGTCTTTGAAATTTTCCAATATTTTCACCACATGGTGAATACTCAATTTGGGGCGGTAGTAAAAAATTTGCGTTTTGATCAAGGTGGCGAGTATATTGATTCTGGTTTTGAGTGCATTTCTTTCTTCTCACGGTATTGTTCACCAAACTTCTTGCACTGCCACTCCACAACAGAACGGTGTGGCAGAGCGCAAGAATCGTCACCTTCTAGATGTTGCTCGCTCTTTACTCTTCCAGGTTAATGCTCCTTGTGCTTACTGGGGAGAAGCAGTCCTTACAGCTACTTATCTCATTAATAGGCTCCCCCACTCGTGTTCTAAATAAACAAACACCACTTCAGGTCCTTTCGCATCCTTCCCTCTCTGCATCCATTCCACCTCGTGCCTTTGGTTGTGTTTGTTTTGTTCATAACCATTCACCTAACCGTGTGAAGTTAGATCCTCGTTTTATTAAGTGTGTGTTTGTCGGATATTCTCCAACACAAAAGGGTTACAAATGTTATCGTCCTCCTTCTCGGAAATGGTTTGTGTCAATGGATGCCATCTTTCACGAGTCTCAGTCATACTTTGTTGACCCTCAGACATCTCTTCAGGGGGAGACACGGTGTGAAGAGATGATGTCTGTTGCTTCTGTGTTACCTATGATGATTGAGGTGGAGTAGGAAAGGGGTGAAAGAAAAATTGGAATAGAGGAAAATGAGGGAGAATCTGGAGAGCTTGAAGGAGAGGGAGTTGAGAGAGAGAGAGAGAGAGAGAGAGAGAGAGTTAAGAGTCTATTTGACGGGGACATGGAGTAAAAGGAAGACTAGAGAGGCTTCATAGACTGTTGCTCCTCCTCCTCCACTACCATTCTCTCCGAGTGATGATGATTCAGGTAATTCTTCTGATACACCCTCTGCAGAGCTAAATGATTTAGATGTCCCCATTACTGTCCGTAAGGGTGTTAGATTTTGTACTCAACACCCTATCTCTAATTTTGTGTCTTATTCTCATTTGTCTGCCTCTTATAAATCATTCCTTTAAAAAATTTCCGCTGTCTGTGTTCCTAACCATGTCCAGGATGCTCTTGCTGATCCCAAGTGGAAACAAGCTATGAGTGAAGAGATGAAGGCTCTTCACAAGACGGACACTTGGGAATTAACAACGTTGCCTAAAGGTAAGAGGACTGTGGGGTGCAAGTGGGTGTTTACTGTAAAGCACCGGGCTGATGGTTCCATTAAGAGGTATAAAGCTCGGTTGGTAGCCAAGGGGTTCACTCAGACTTATGGTGTGGATTACGAAGAAACCTTTGCTCCAGTGGCAAAAATGAACTCAGTAAGGATTCTTCTTTCCCTTGCAGCGAATCTAGATTGGCCTCTTTACCAGTTTGATGTGAAGAATGACTTCTTACATGGTGATTTGGAAGAGGAGGGTTACATGGATGTTCCCCCTGGTTTTGAAGATTCCAAGACAGAGGGTAAGGTGTGTAGATTGAGAAAATCTTTATATGGTCTTAAACAGTCTCCTAGAGCTTGGTTTAAGAGATTCACACAAGCTATGCTTCGGTTTGGTTTTAGACAGAGTCATGCAGACCATACGTTATTCATCAAACATTCTACACAGGGTAAGACTACTGCACTTATCGTTTTATGTTGATGATATTGTTCTCACAGGGGACGACTTCGAGGAGATGGAAAAATTGAAAAAACAGCTAGCCACAGAGTTTGAGTTAAAAGACTTGGGAGCCTTGAAGTTCTTTTTGGGGATTGAACTTGTAAGGTTCAAACAAGGAATTTTTATTTCCCAAAGGAAGTATGTTTTGGACCTGTTGAAGGAAACAAGGATGCTTGGTAGTAAAGCTTGTGATACGCCTATGGAGCAGAATAAAAAGCTTAGTGAAGACGGGAACGGAGAATTGGTTGACAGGGGGAGCTATCAGAGACTCGTCGGTAAGCTTATTTACTTGTCTCATACTCGTCCTGATATCGCTTTTGCAGTTGGTGTCGTTAGTCAATTTATGCATTCTCCTTGGGTGTCACACCAAGATGCTGTCCATAGGATTCTTCGTTATTTGAAGTCTGCTCCTGGAAAAAGGCTTTTTTTTTGCTAAGCATGATCATTTGAGGGTAGAGGCTTATACGGATGCTGATGGGGCTGGTTCTGTCACGGATAGAAGGCCACCTCCGGGTACTGCACATTTGTAGGAGGTAACTTGGTTACTTGGAGAAGTAAGAAACAAAATGTTGTAGCAAGATCTAGTGCGGAGGCTGAGATCAGGGCAATGGCCCAAGGTATTTGTGAGCTTCTTTGGGTCAAGTCATTGTTGAAGGATTTGAGGATTGAACATCTAGATTCTATGAGACTATACTGTGATAACAATGCAACAATTATGATAGCTCATAATTCGATTCAGAATGATAGAACCAAGCATGTGGAGATTGATCGGCATTTTATCAAAGAAAAGCTGAGTAGTGGGGTTATTTGCATTTTCTTTTGTAAAAAGTAGTGATCAAGTTGCGGATGTCCTCACCAAAGGAATAGGAAGTCAATCTTACCACACTGCTCTAGACAAGCTTGGCATGAGAGATATATTTGTACCAGCTTGAGGGGGAGTGTTGAGAGTATAGTTTTTATTATTATAATTAGTTGTTAGTGAGTGAGTCAATATGTAATATTTTATTCTCTTATTGTTTTCAATGATTAATATATATTATGGGTGAGACAATTGTCAACCCTAAGCTTCCAATTAATTATTTCTTCAAAAGAGACACTTTAGAGCTCGGGGATCTAATTTTCCACGAGTAGGGGAATGATTGTGAACAAAGCATACGCAACCAAAAACTCGAGGAGTAATAGAGAACAAAGGGGATGTGTCCGAAAGGACTTGAACTGAACTTGGGTTGGAAGACGATTGATAAGATAAGCAGCTGCTAGCACTGCTTCACCCCAGTAAGACTTAGGAGCATTGATTGAAAACATTAAGGAGCAAGCAATCTCAAGTGAATGGCATTCTTGCACTCCGCCACCCCATTTTGTTGAGGGTTATTGGTGCAAGGTGTCTGATGGATGATTCCATGGGAACATAAATAATCTGCAAGATCCAAATCAATGTACTCACCTCCCTGGTCTGACCGTAAAACTTTCAGACTAGTCCCAAATTGATTACACACCATGTTATGCAAAGCTTTAAAAATTGAAAAAACTTCCCCCTTTTCTTTCATTATATATAGCCAAGTGGTACAAGAAAAATTATCAATAAACGTAACAAACCATCTATGACCCTTTAATGATACAAAACGAGAAGGTCCCCAAACATTAAAATGTACTAAAACAAAAGGAACTAAACTTTTATTAAAACTCGGAGCAAAAGAAGCTAAATGCTGTTTACTCAGTTCACAGGTTTCACAAGGAAAATCAGAAATACTCTTAGTTAAAACTGAGGATGGAAACAAATGCTTTAGTAAGTAAAAAGAAGGATGTCCTAAACGTCTATGCCAAAGATCTATTTCTTCAGCTTTATTCCCAGAAACCACAGTGTGATTTACCAACGGTCCTCCAACATCCAAGAGATAAAGTCCGTTCTCCTCTCTAACATTGTTAATCGTCCTCCCCCTGGTAAGGTCCTGAAAGACTCAATGAGAAGGGAAAAAGATACACTCCAGTGTAGGTCATGAGTAATACGACTAATGGATAACAAATTATGAGAGAAATTTGGGACATGTAACATAGATGACAAAGGCAAGGACGGAGTAGCATGAATAGTACCCTTTCCGGAGATCGAGGAAAAAGTACCATCAGCCACACGAACCTTGTCTTGACCTGAACACAGCTTATATGCAGAGAAAATATCAGAACTCTTAGACATATGGTCCGGAGCACCAGAATCAATAATCCAGGGAACGGAAGAGTGAGACAAGTGTGCTCATTCTGAAGTAACTAAGTTACCTGCCTGGGAAAATGAAGAGGAGGCACTTGTGGAGGCTAAAGAAGTGGACGTGTGGCGAGCCATCAAGGAATGAAGAGCCTCCTCCACCTCAGAAGCAGTAAAAAGTGCAGGATCAGAAGTGGGAAGACCCTGCTCAACAGAAGCTGGAGCTAAAGCATCTAATGCTGTAGTATGATGTGCCCGAGAATTACCTCCTTGGGAATGACCCCCACGTCCCCCAGATTGTCCAGAACGACCCCCACGTCTTCCAGTTGGAGGACCATGTAGTCTCTAGCATGTCTTCCTGGTGTGGTAAGGTCGATTACAGTAATCACAAAATTGCTTGGCTTTCTCTGAGGAAACAAACTCACGAGTAGGATTTCGACCACGGGACGATTTGTTCCCATCCCTTTGAGGAACTATGACAACATCAGCTATTTGGGTAGGAGTGGGTGGAAGTATTGCGGAACGACGACTTTCCGCATTCTGTATATACGCAAAGGCTTCTTGAAGAGAAGGCTACGAGTCCATTCCAAGCACACGGCTGCGAACTGGATCGTACTCTGGATTAACTCCCTCAAGAAACTTAAAAATCCTTTCTTCAGCTACTAGTTTGCTATAGGCAGTGGAATCAGTGGGACATATAGGTTTGTAGTCCAAGAGGTGGTCAAGTCTTTTTCCCATTAGTGGAAAGAGATGTAAAGTACTTAAAGGACACTCATCTCTCCTTGTTCAGAACGCCCAATAGACCGCCTCAATTCAAATATTAGTGCAGAATTACCCTTCCAGGAATATGTGTTGGCCATGATCTTCCAAATATCTTGAACAGTCGCCATGTCCAAGAATCTCTCACCAATCTCTGGGATCATAGAGTGACAAAGCCATTTCATGACTGTGGAGTTTTCCATCTCCCACTTGTCATAAGTAGCATCTTGGTCCTAGGTACTTTAATCCTTCCGTTGATGTACTCCATCTTTCCTCTGGCCTTAAGTGCCATGATCATAGATTGAGACCAGGCTAGGTAGTTTTGACCATTGAATAGAGAAGTAGTGATTTTCACGTTCGGGTTTTCAAAGGGAGTAACAGTAATGTTGTAACTCCGAGGCTGTTGTGTATTCACGGTGGATTTTTCGGGATCCGTCATCATGAATTGACACGTTACAAGTAGCCACAACAATCACACAAAAAAAAGGAATAGGAACCGGTACAACTGGTGATGTAGCACACAATTGCAAGTCAGAGCACCATCAAGGATGCCAAAGGATCAGTCAGAGCTGATCAGTGGTCCATATATGAACCCCCCCAAAAAATTTGGTGCTGAAACTTCAATCAAAACAAAGATGTAGATAGATAGTATGAAAGGAAGAAAAGAAGACTAAAAATGGGTGTATAGGGTTTAGTTGAGTTCTACCAGAGCATAGGGTATATCGCCTGAGGCTATGGTGTAATATGTAGAGAGATTTTTGCAGGCTAGTAGTTGGCTGTGTCTAGGAGGGCATTTGTGAGTGTCAGCTAAGCTTAGGGTGTGGTGTAGAGTTGCCGGCTTGAGGTGAGGGTGGTTGTTGGTGGTGTCGGAGAGATCTAGGAGTGCATGCGAGGGTTTGGTTGTGCTGGGTGGAGATCGGTGCAAGGTTGTGAGGCCTAGATGGCCAGCGGTGCAGGTGGGTTTTGGTTTGGAGGGGAATGCGACACCCAAGGTGGTGGTTTGGAGATGTTTGAGTGGTGGCCGATGGTGGTTTGGGGTGGTGGGTGGATGTGAAATCCCTATTAGGGAGGCTCTGATACCATGTTAAATTAGATTAGGGCAAAATTAGGAGACCCTATGTGTCTCCTATATTTTATTATGTATTAACAGGAACAGAAAATTACAAAAGTGCCCTTTGGCTATATGAAATAAGAATAACATAATGAAATAACTTCCAACAATTAGTCAGTCAGAGTTTATCAGACTGAGTGGTGCTTATAATTCAATTTGTTCCAGTCTACATAAGAGTAGGTGAATCCTATGTTACCCAGACTCGGGTACATACTCGGGTACGGGTGTCGGGTTCGTCCAGTTTTCAAAGATTTTACACTATTTTGAAGGATCGGATAGAGAGGAAACCTTATCCGGGTGCCATGTTGGGTACGGGTACTCCATGGATTATGAAGAGTCCGGGTAACATAGGGTGACTGTAACCAGCCTGAAGTTCAAAAAACTGGTTACAAAGGAGTTTACAACTTTTTTTTTGACTTACAGGGGAGGGGGGTAGGGGTCGAACACTCGACCTATGCAATGGAGGCGTGTAAGACCTAGCTCGGGGCCAAACTAGCTTACCCACTCTGCGAGTTTAAAACTTTCTAGTTCTACTTCTTTTTTGATAAGAAACAATTCAAGAATTGAGAAAAGCACCAAGGAAAGGAGTAGTTATTGTCTAGCAAGGCGTAAAAAACACAAAGTGATAGCCATTGTTGTCAAATCGTGAATTGGTTTGCCATAATTATGAGTAGTGAATCGTATCGGATCGTAAATCATGAGTTTCATTTTTTTCCCTTTCAGAAATCGAATAATGATATGGGTGTGTATACTGTATATTGAAGTACAAAACAACAATTTAACACGAATTTAATGCAAAATCAGGGCTCAAGATACTCAAAACTCAGAACTTCTTAATTCAAGGACTATGAATTGTGAATTGCTATGAATCATTAATCGTATCGAATGAATGTCGAATTCATCGGTCGTAACAAGCATGTCCATAGCAATTTGACTCAGTAATCATATAGATGGAAACCACTACCTTAAACAGAGATATCTTGAATGCATAAGTAACTGAAGTCCAGTGAAATTTGAGACTCTATTTATAGCATAAAGGTCCAATGAATCGCAGACCTAATTTTTCATAAGTCTTAGCAGAAGCTAGGATTACATTCCAAATAACCTTTAATAGTATACAACTATGCCTGGTTTCACTTTCTTTGTTTTACTAAGTTTTATCTTTTTGGTAGGTTTCTCTTTAGCTCCCATTGATAGCATGTTCTTAATCATGTTTAAGATGTTGAGTCTTCTCATGTTCATCTTAAATGGATCTATTTATGAAAATAAAGCAGGTCACTGATGGGCTGTCTGATAGTCACTTGAATTTGAACTCATTGATGGGCTGTCTGATAGTCACTTTCAAATTCAAGTGACTATCAGACAGCCCATCAGTGACCTGCTTTATTTTCTGTCATTGTGTAATAAATATTAGCTTAATATGGCTCAATTCAAGAAATTGCCTCAGGTTGCTGTTGATCAAGTGCCTTCACTGGACCTGAAGAGGACATTTCTATTCACTATGTTGGGGCTGGTTTTGGTGGGTCCCACGTTACACTTCTGGTAAAGTCGAAGGAATCCATTTGTTATACTGATACAAGAGCATTGTATGTAGCAATTTCATCTTTATATTTGCTCATGTAGGATACGAATTCTTGTTTCTAATCATTCAAAAGAATGGTGTACACATAATTGTTAGAATCGGTTGATTGACGGTCGATTGAGTTTCGTACAATTCAATGCGATTCACGATTCAAAACTGAAAACTTTTGAAGAAAGAAGAATTGGGAAAAAGAGATGATATTATTATTTATACTCCCAATGTATATATAAGTTACAAGAATAATCTAAGAAGGAAAGAAAATAAAAGGAAATAAAAGAAGATAAATGATAGTAATAAAGGTGGTCAACATGACCTAAAATAAACTAAATCAATCCCAAATTATAATCTATTAATTCCAACACTCCCCCTCAAGCTGGGGCGAAGACATTGACAAGACCTAGCTTGCTAAGAGATGATTGAAGAAGTGTAGTAGGACCAATATACTTGGTAAATATATCAACGGTTTGATCAGACGAGGGAACAAAGATCGGAATAATAACACCAGATCGAACTTTCTCCTGAATAAAGTGAATATCAACCTCAACATGCTTAGTCCTTTCATGAAGAACAGAGTCAGAAGATAACATGATAGCGAACTTATTATCACAAAACAAGGTAGATGAGTCCGCTACTGGAAAACCCAACTCGCTTAGAAGAGATCGAAGCCAGAGAAGCTCACACGTGCCCTGAGCCATAGCACTGTATTTAGCTTCCGCAGAGGAACGCGACTACGCGAGACAACAACTTGCTTTTTACTCTTCCAAGATATAAGATGATTGCCACAGAAGGTACAAAAACCAGACGTAGAACGCCTGTCATCCCTAGAGCCTGCATAATCCACATCTGCAAAACAGGAGAGACTTGACTGTGCTCCAGCTGTAAAGAAAAGCCCAAGACTAGGACAAGTCTTAAGGTACCGTAGGATATGGTAAACAGCATCCAGATGAGACGTATGCGGTTAATGCATAAATTGACTCACAATACTAACAGCAAAAGTAAGGTCTGGTCTTGTGTTCGTCTTGTGTTCGTTAGATAGATAAGACGACCCACAAGACGTTGATACATTGAAGGGTCCGGCAATAACTCTCCCAACTCTGCAGTTAACTTAAGGTTTGGGTCCATAGGGGAAGATGCAGGTCTACACCCTAGCATACCTGTGTCCTGGAGAAGATCAAGAGAATATTTTCTCTGGGATAGCGAGATACCTTGGCGAGACCTAGCAACCTCAATACCAAGAAAATAACGAAGAGGACCCAAATCCTTAAACATCAAATGACGTACCCAGATCACGCTTTACTTAGGCGATACCATTTGCTTCATCGCCAGTGATAATAATATCGTCAACATATTCCTGAGATAATGATACACCTCCCTTGAGACTGACGATGAATAAAACACGTGTGATCTGACGAACACTGAATAAATCCCATACTAAGAACCACACCGCTAAACCGACTAAACCATGCACGGGGAGACTACTTTAGGCTATAGAGAGATTTTCGGAGGCAACAAACTTTCCTAGAACACTCCCCTTGAGGCCAAAATCCCGGTGGAGGATCCATATAAATCGTCTCAGTTAAATCACCATTCAGAAAAGCATTTTTAACATCGAGCTGATGAAGAGGCCAAGAAAAAGAAGCAACCAACGAAATAATAAGATGAACAGTAGTTAACTTAGCCACAGGAGCAAAGGTGGCACCAAAATTCTTACCAGGGATCTGAGTAAATCCCTTGGCAACCAAACGAGCCTTATACCGATCAATAGACCCATCTGCCAAATATTTGAGGCTAAACACCCATTTACACCCAACAGTGCGCTCACCTATTGGAAGATCAACAAGCTCCCATGTCTGATTGCCCTGAAGAGCATCTATTTCTGGTTTCATAGCAACCACCCACTTAGGATCTTGGAGAGTCTCATGAACAGAGCGAGGAATAGAGACCGAGTTAACTTGACTAAGAAAGGATTGATAAGAGGCAGACAAACCCTAGTAAGAGATATACTTGGAAATAGGATGGTTAGTACTATCTAACAGAAGAAAGCGAGCAGGTGGCCGACGGGCACCGGTAGGATAACGGGGAGAAGCAATATCAGGAGAAACAACAGAAGGCTACCTGAATCTGGAGAAGACGTTGGCAGGGGATCAGAGGGACGTAGACGGCGAGGGTAAACCTGCGATGGGTCACTGGTGATAACAGGAGGCAGGGAGTCACCGGTGGAATCAAGAATAGGAATAGGCTTGCGTAGCATAGAATCCTCAGACACAACAGGCTCCACCGGTGCTTGACCTGCAGCAGAAGGACCTGGAAAAAAAGGAACAGTTTCCTGAAAAGTATTACAAGCTAAGTGTAACTATAAAAATATAAAGTACTACGAATTATTGCATAACATCTACAGCAACTTTGGTTTGCGATTTAACCTGTGTGCTAGCCTAAGGTTTAGGGCTATGGCCCAAGGTATTTGTGAGCTACTGTGGATCAAGTCATTGCTGAAGGACTTGAAGGTTGAACTGACAGATTCTATGAAGCTATATTGTGACAACAAAGTAGCCATTAGTATAGATTATAACTCTGTTCAACATGATAGAACATAGCACGCGGAGATTGATCGACACTTCATCAAAGAAAATATTAGTAGTGGTACTATTTGTGTTCCCTTTGTGAAGACTTGCGATCAAGTTGCCGATGTTCTTACTAAAGCCGTTGGGAGTCGACCGTTTCATACTATCCTAGACAAGCTGGGCATGAGATATTTTTGTACCAGCTTGAGGGAGAGCGTTAGAATTATTTTATTAGTAGTGATATTTTTATTTGTTATAAGTCTAAGGACGCGGTTGTAATATTTTTTTCTCCTTCTCTTGATTAATATGAAAGGGCTCTAACTAATGGTTAGAACTCAAGCTTTACCAAATCATTGTATTGACATTTTCCTCACTCTTTAATTACCTTCTGTCTACTTGATATTTTTAGGTATTTGTATCTGAGTAAATTGGTAACTTTGCCTGGAGCATCAGGTGCTTTCTTACGCCTTCTAATTGACCAGGTGATTTATTCTAATAATCCCATTTGATCTCTTTATTCTAATAATCCCATTTGATCTCTTTATCTTACCTGCTTGGGTGTTTATCGAACCCACCTGACATGAGTTGTTCGATCCACTGAAAGAAGTGCATTTGAATGTCACCTGGGTTTTATATGCAGTTTTTTTTCGCTCCCGTATTTATTGGAGTTTTCTTATCTACATTGGTAACGCTTGAGGGGAAGCCATCACATGTGGTGCCAAAGCTTCAACAGGTTATCTAAATGTTCTTTTTTCTCCCTCTAGCTTTAAATGTCCTTAGCAGCTCTGTTAGGTTTGTCGATTAGAGAAGGAAAGGAAAAGGAGAAATAAAAGTGTTTTCCTAGTGCTTTCACTAGTTTTTTCATCCATGCTTAAATGACATTAGAAATTATAAGTGTTTATGATCTAATAGCAACTCAAGAAAAAAGGGAAGTGACTCTCAAAATGCAAAATTTTAATTTATTTTTCAGCTTTTTTTCTTTTCCTTGTTGTATTCCTCATTAAGCATACAACGAAAAGTGGCTTTCCCTGTCGTTTTCTTTTCCGTTTCCTCACTAAATCCAAGAACCAAACAGAGCCTAAGTCTTCAAAGAATGTTGTTGGAAGGAACTCGTCCTTATGTTCTTGAGTTATGCTGTTCATGTCTATCTTCAACCCTTATTTTGTAGGAGTGGTTCTCTGCTGTTCTTGCTAATTGGCAACTATGGATACCTTTCCAATTTCTCAACTTTCGATTCGTCCCACAACAATTTCAGGTTTGAATTGCATAATCTATTTTGTACTTGGAGAGTTTTGTGTTGCAGTGAGAGAGAAGAATCTCTCTTCCTGTCTTTGACATTTGCAACACATCCGAGGTGCTACTACCAAATAATTTGCAGCCAGTGCTGAAAAAAGTTTATAGTAGCAACATAAATATGCATTATGTTAAATATAATACATAAATGCATTAATATTTCCAGTGACGTGCTGTTATTTATAAAAAGTTTATATGTATGTTTCTGAATTTTGGTCTCCTTGCTGTCCGACTTTTCTGGAGAGCTGTAAATGCTTGGAGTATATCTATCTATACTAGAAGTAAGCGACTTTGAAACACCCAAAATTGGCTTTATCCTATGACCGAGCGGTTCAACTCAGCAGCCAGTCCATGTCCCGGTCAAATCATGCACAACTCCTCGGACTAGCATCTGCCCGAGCGGTCTAGTCTACCCGAGACTCACCATCCCGAGCGGTTCATTCACGACCAGACCAACAGGTCGGGAAGACCACAATGGCACGGTCCGTACAGGCACAGACCAGATATGCCCACAACACATGCCCCAGAATATTCCAAGCAGTTTCCTACTCAAGATAGAAGACTTATGGAAAGTGGACATTGTTTTCTAATCCAATTAGGAAACCCCCACAATTAATGCCAATCAAGCTCAATTGGATTATATTTCCTTATCCATGTATGAGTAGGTCTCTTGCATCTATAAAAGAGACGACTCACCCCTCTTCAAAGTGACCGATTACTCACCCCCCTTCAAAGGGACCGATTTTTCAGTCTCTACAGCACCTCTATAGCAGTCACCAACACGCCGGGCTGACCTACGGTAGCTCCAAAATATTGTTGGTTCACCACAGGTTCCCGACTTTTTACAGTATAGTGAACGTGCTCAGACACACACGTGGACGTAGGTACCTTGATTAACAGGGCCGAACCATATACAAAAAACCAGTCTCTCACTCTCTTTCTCTCTTTAAATTGCTTTAATTTACTTTAACCAATTTTTGGCATCATCAGCTTGGCGCCGTCTGTGGGAACGACAAGTTCTTCATCAACAAATCTCTTGGCTATTAGCCATGCCTCCAAAGAAGAGTGAGAAGACTGCACAGCAGGCTAACCGGGATGTTCCGCCAGCCCTGGCACCGACCGCGGTAGTCATGACATCTTAGCAGATCACCGCGACCCTTACACAACTCTTGGAGGGCCAGCGTCAAATCCAGCAACAGATCGAAGCCCTGCTGGCCCAGCAAAGCAGTCCTGCAGTGGCCGGGAAACGATTCGGGAACGTTGTGTACGGTTGGGAACCGATCTTGACAGACAACGTGCCCGAGCCAACCCGTCCCGTGTTGAGGATGCCAGAGACATCAACAGTAGGCGTGCTGCCTGAGAGGAAAGGCAGGAGCATATGGCCCGGGAATCAGTCTAGGGTCACTCGGTCAAGAGCTGAGGTGTCCCTAGGCACACGATGAACTGGAGTCATAGCCAAGCCCGATCCCAGGGGACAGCTCACCGCCATGAGAAGGAAGCCTCCTCCAGTAACCCGACCTGCAGCCCGGATACCGGTTGGGAAGGTGTGGTGGCACGTATCAAGGACTTGCAGAAACAAATTGATGGAGTGGCCAAAAGGCTGGGCTGAAACCCAACTCAGAATCACGCCAAAACCGAGACAGAGTCATCATTCTCTAGCCAGATCACGAGGTTTGCCATCCTGCGTAAATTTAAGCAGGCTCGCCTAGATCCCTATAACGGCTCGGGAAACCCGGTCGACCACGTCTGGACCTACAAGGCTCAGATGGCCCTAGCCACCAACTCCGATGAACTATATTGCCTGGCCTTCTCAAGCACTTTGAAAGGCCCGACCGTGCAATGGTTCTACTCCCTGGAGCCCCGATCGGTCCGCAGTTTCAAGCAGCTCAGCAAGCAGTTCATCAACCAGTTCATCGGTATGCATGAACGGCCAAAGCCCGATATGCACCTACTGACAGTTAAGGAATAATGAGACCCTCAAGGAATTCACCGACCGGTTTAATCAAGAGAAGTTCGGAATCTATGATCTTGATGAAACTGTCGCTATTATAGCCTTCTGCTCGGGAGTTCGACACACCAAGTGCGCCGCGTCGTTTCACAGAAACCGACCGGAAACCTTAGTTGAACTCACTGAGAGGGTTGGAGAACACATTGGCAATGAAGAATTTTTAAAGACCAAAGACCCCGGGCGCGTAAGCAACGAGTCTTCCAGAAGTAAGCGAAAGCGAGATCAGCCCGGGAGTTCTGACAGTTCTTCCAGTTCACAGCAGTCAGGGTCCGGTAGTCTCAACCTGACCTCCAGCTCACAGCAGGCAGGGTCCGGCAGTCCCGACCCGACCTCCAATTCACAGCGGTCTGAGTCTGGCAGTCCCGACCCGACCTCTAGTTCGCTGCAGTCAGGATCCAGTGATCCCGACCTTGAATACAGCTCAGAGTAATTGGGGGTTGGTGATCCGACCCGACCTGCTGTCTCTAACAGTCTCGACCAATCCAACTACGGTGGTACTTCCCCGATCATCGATGAGGCTCCGCAGACTGTCAAAGAGTTCTTCAAAAGACCTCGGGCCACACCCGAGGCACATCAAAAGACCTCGGGCTCCGAACCCAGGCACAAAAGACCTCGGGCTCCGAACCTAGGCACAAAAGACCTCGGGCTCAATCCCGAGGCAACCAAATACCACTGTTACGCAGTTGGCAAAGGACCTCGGGATCACACCCGAGGCAAAAGATCTCGGGGTCACGCCCGAGGCATCGGCTTCGCTTAGGTCCAACCTACGATGGGGGCAAATCCCCTTAGGTGGCTGATGATGACAAGCTTCAAAAGACCCTGCAACCACCATGTTCCAGGTCGGTTGCCTACAGTCCTAGCCTCCACAAGACCCTCGTCTTAGCGAAAGCTTGGGGGGCAGAAAGGCACGATGGACTAAACAGGCAATCACACCGAGTACTTACAGGCCTTGCGGTAACTAAGTCCAACTCTTAGACAACCCGGGTGACTACAGTACTCAGAGGCAATAACTCCACTTAGGTCCAAACCGACGATAGAGGTGACGAAAATCTCTTAGGTTAGCCGACGATAGAGGAGCAAAAAAACCCTAAAGCAACGTGATTTAGGTCAGCTCTACCAACATTGTCAAACTCTGCTCCCAACAGTCTTGACGAAGGCTGACTGGGCGGAAGGTAACCATCATGGGGAGTTAACATAAAAGGACCCTAAAGCAATACGCTTTAGGTCGGTTTTTCCAACATGGTCAAATTCTTTTGCCCATAACCTTGACGAAGGTTTACGGGTAGAAGATAACCATCTTGGGAGCTAACTCAAGCAAAAGACTCCGAATTAGGCCGAGTCTCAACTCCTGGCCAATTCCCGAGCACTTAAAGACTCCGAGCTAGGCTAAGCCTCAACCCCGAGGACTTAGACAGTGGCAAGTGGCATCAAACAGATTTCCAAACTTGCCCCGATATAGCATCCGGCCAACCTTGGAAATGGGGGGCATTTGATACACCCAAAATTGGCTCTATCCTATGACCGAGCGGTTCAACTCAGCAGCTAGTCCATGTCGTGGTCAAATCATGCACAACTCCTCGGACAAGCATCTGCCCGAGCGGTCTAGTCTACCCGAGGCTCACCATCCCGAGCGGTTCATTCACGACCAGACCAACAGGTCGGGAAGACCACAATGGCACGGTCCGTACAGGCGCAGACTAGCTGGGCCCACAACACATGCCCTAGAATATTCCAGGCAGTTTCCTACTCAAGATAGAAGACTTATGGAAAGTGGACATTATTTCTTAATCCAATTAGGAAACCCCCACAATTAATGCCAATCAAGCTCAATTGGATTATATTTCCTTATCCATGTATGAGTAGGTCTTTTGCATCTATAAAAGAGACGACTCACCCCCCTTCAAAGGGACCGATTTTTCAGTCTCTACAGCACCTCTATAGCAGTCACCAACACGCCGGGCCGACCTACGGTAGCTCCAAAATATTGTTGGTTCACCACAGGTTCCCGGCTTTTTACAGTATAGTGAACGTGCTCAGACACACACGTGGACGTAGGTACCTTCATTAACAGGGCCGAACCACATACAAAAAACCAGTCTCTCACTCTCTCTCTCTCTCTCTCTTTAAATTGTTTTAATTTACTTTAACCAATTTTTGGCATCATCATTAAATATAATACATAAATGCATTAACATTTCCAGTGACGTGCTGTTATTTATAAAAAGTTCATATGTATGTTTCTGAATTGTGGTCTCCTTGCTGTCCGACTTTTCCGGAGAGTTGTAAATGCTTGGAGTATATCTATCTATACTAGAAGTAAGCGACTTTGGGGCATCTAGAATCTGGCTTCGCGAAGCCCCCACTATCATCTTGGCTTCTAGATGGCAGTTTTTAATGGCAATATCCAGGTTGACGTAGGGGAAGCAAAGAAGTAAAAAATAAAAAACTATCAAAGGATGAACCCGACACATTCAACCTGATCTGTAAAATCCACAAATTTATTGAAGGTGAATATAACACATAAAATTAGTTACCAAAAAAAAGAAAAAAAAATACACCATAGCAAATTCATGTTTGCTCTTAACCTTCTAATAGTAATCCTAACCAATATGGAAACCTACAAACACTCAGATTTGCCTCATACCACCTAGTTTGGTTAGACCTTCACTCTCTCTCTCTCTCTCTCTCTCTCTCTCTCTCTCTCTCTCTCAACATAATCCAAAGTCCTTCCCCAACTAACTACTCAGAAAGTTGATCAGCTCTAATTTCCTCCAATGGTCCCTGGCTGTCAATATTGCTCTCGCTGGCTTGAGTTTTGATGATCACCTTACCGAGTTTGCTCCTACCACTGACGAGAAGGACATGGAAATAAGTGGATGCCCAAATCGTTTCCCTCCTTTGGAACTCTATGTAACCACACGTTGCGGATATGTGTGGTCACTTGGGCACCTCTAAGGATATTTGGGTTTATGCTCATCTCTTGTTCTCTAGAGATCTCACTCGGATGTATGATCTCTCATCTCAGTATTTTTTGTTGTACCAAAGTGATCTCTCAAGTATTGATTATTTTGCCTCCTTCAACGGATAGTTGAAAAATTGAATGGTGTTCTTCCTATTACTACTAATGCAAAGAAACAGCAGGAATAACGGGAGCAAATGGTCGTAATGAAGTTTCTTGCTGGCTTAAAATATGATTTTGAGCCTATTCGGTCCTAGATTCTTAGGGTTGCATCTTTCCCTTTCTTGCTGAGACATACCAGTGTGTTCTCTGAAGAACGTCTTGTGATCAGGGTTCTAATTCTTTTGTTACTGAACATTCCGCTTTAGTTACTCAGGCTCCACGTCTCATTGCTGGTCGGGGTGATGGTAATCCCCGTCGTGGCCGTGGTAGTTATTCTTGTAAGGCTGGTCTCATCTCATTCATCTCCTTAAAACCCAGGTGTTAAGGAGAGGGGAACTAAAGCCTTATAACCGCACAGAGGGGCCATAAATGGGCGATGTGGGACATTCCAACACACCCCCTGAACCACATGAGCCAGACACTTGGCATACCCTAGACCACAGCAGCCGGACACTAGGCGCGCCAAAAAAAAAAAAAAAACAAAAAAAAATTGTTCTCAGGAAAATTCTCTCTTTTATTCTTGACATGCTCACTGTTAGGTTACCAACTACTCCAAAAGCTTAAGCTGTTAGAGAATGGGCCCAACAATGTATATCAAGCTTCAACACCCTCCCTCACGTGTGCAACCCCGACTTACACGTGGAGAGCAAACAAACCAAACTCCATCATAGTGGAGACAAATAACAAAGTGCAGATATGCACAATAAAGCGGGGATGGAGAGTCGAACCCAGGACCTCTCACAAGCAAGGCTCTGATACCACTTGTAGGGCCCAACCCATTCATCTCCTTAAAACCCAGGAGTTAGAGGGGAGCTAAAGCCTTATAAACTGCACAGAGGGGCCACAAATGGGCGATGTGGGACATTCCAACAATTATCGTGGTGGATATGAGGGGCCGTGGTCGTGCTGGTCGTTCTCATTGCACCAATTGTGCAAAAGGATGGTCATTATAAGGAGGCGTGTTGGGATCTCAATGGTCGCCCTGCTCGATTTGCACATGTTGTTAGTAGTGATGCTTCATCATCTTCTCATGCTCCTACTGTGGGTGATCTGATTTCCATCTCCGGTGAAGAATGTTCTCAATTTCTTCTGTTCTAGGCCTCTCAGCATGCTTCTGCTCCTTGTACCTCTCTCGCTCAGAAAGGTACCTCCACTACTTGTGTAATAACCGGAATTTCTATATTTCTTTTATGCTGCATTACGTGAGCGTGAGTCATGCTAGTGTGTGATAAATAGATAGGGGGAAGAGACTTCATTAAAAAGATGGAGCGGTCCCATGATAGGAGCATAAGAATGAAAGGGTCCGAGAGGAGACACAAGGGGAATTCCATTACGAGAATGGAAGGTACGAATGGGTAGAAGAAGAGAGAACCGATGAGATGAAAACGTTTCCATAATTGGTAGGAGAACTAGTAACTCACAAGAATGTGAGGTGTTAATTGGTAATTAGCAAGAAGTGCATAACATTGGGGTAAGCTAGTATCCCGGTACGGGTGAATTCATTGAATTGAGTTAACATTGGTGAAAAAGGGTATAAATGATAAGGGTGTACATGCAAACATTTCTACAACTAGTAGGTCAAATAGTAATTCACGGAAATGTAAGGAGCTACATTGGAATAATTGAAAGTATAGTAGGCGAATATGTAATTTAGGAAAGTTCAATCCTAGAACTTGGTGGAATCTCCTAAGTAGGGAGATTAATTAACTTAATTGAGGTTAATTAGATAATTGAGATTAATTAGCTTAATCAAGAAGCTTGCTTGTGCAAGCAAGGATGTTAAGTGTCATGACTTGGGAGATTAAATCTCCAATTGACATGTGGTGATGACTAGCCTAATGGAAGAATACAAAATAGATGTACATCTTTGAGGTGCTTGTATAGAGACAAGCAAGAAGGTGAAAGAAAGAGAGAATAAGGGAGAAAACAGAAAGAAATGAAAGGAAAATAAAGAAAAGGGAAGTTATGAGAAAGGAATTGGAGTTGGAATTTGATCCCCAGGGGTAAGTAGACTTGTAGTCTATGGTTTAATTCCATTTTGGTTAAGGACGGAAGAAGACATGTTCATATATTGTTTACATGTTGAATAATTAATGTAGGGGGATTATAGGGGTGATGTAGAAATGAGCTAGTAATCATGTTATTGAATCTACTAGCAAGGTGAGTAATTCTAATCCTAGAATTGACTCTTGAATTGATGATCAAGATGCTATATATATTGATGAACCATGAGATTTGTAAGTGATCATGTTATCTTGCTATGGTTTCATGACGGGATATTATAAGCATGACTTATGGAGTTATGTGTTTAATTATGCTCTGTATTGAGTATAATAAGGATATGGATAGATATTGTTATTGTAGTGTGCATGGAAAGGGGTATGAATGTTTTGACATGCGAATGGATTTCGTAATAAACGGAAGGAAAGGGAAAGTAAGAGAATTCCTACGGGGAATTGTGAGAATGGCACTGAAAGAGAGCAAAGAATGAGAAAGTATGAAATGAGGTGTAAACTATATGGTATTAAAGTAGTGTTGGAAAAAGAATGCGTTTAATTGGTGTACTTATAATCATTATTGTGCTTAAATGCTATGTATGTTAACGTTGACTGATTATGTTATTCACTGAGCTTTATAGCTCATTGGTTATTTATATAGACATTTCAGGTATTTGGAAAGCAAGGTGTGTTGAGGTGAGGTGAAGAATTGAAGAACGCTTTAGTGTTTATATTTAAGATAATTAGATGGTATTGTAATAATATGGCAGAAGAGAATGCAGTGAAATTGGTAATGAACTACGACTCCTATAATGAGATTAATGGAGCGGTAGGGGATAGAAGTGGTACTCTAGAGGTGAAGCCACATTTGTTAAGACCTCAAGGGTACTACTATGTGAAGTTATAGATAATAATGGATTGTGCGTGTGCTTGATAATGAATGGTGACTCATGGGAAAGAGATTAAAAAAGGGAAAAACACGAGGGAATGCACATACTTGCATGACATGTTAAACTTGTTTGGAAGTAGATTGTGTAAGAGTGATTGTATGTCTTACATTTGCGAGATATGACTATAACTTTGGTTGCATGGAAAATATTGTTTAGCTTGTGTTTAAAGGTTTCTACAGATTATTATAAGGAAAGAGCCTTTATGGGTTTTAAAAAAAGGGATTTTATAACTCGAACTTGAGAAAACAAGATGCTTACTTGGTTTTGGTCTATTTTAATTTGCATAGAGTCAACTAGTGACTCTTTAGTTGATTAGTAAGGTGGGAATAGAGCCTTGGTGGCAGTCACGTGTCCTAAAGCTACTCTTTGTGGGTTTGGGGTGTGACAACTTGTCTTACTTCTCGTACTCGTCCTTGGGTAATTGACTCTGTTGCCACCGATCATCTCACAAGTATATCCACCATTTTTTCGTCTCTTGAACCGTCCTCTTCCTTACCTCCCGTTACTTTGGCGGATGGCTCTTCTATGCCCGTTGAAGGCATAGGGACTGTCCAATTATCCCCGTCTTTATCCTTATCATCTGGTCTATTTATATCTCGTTCACCTTTTAATTTGATATCTTTTGGGAAGTTGACTAAAGAAGTTAATGCTTGTGTTTCTTTTTTCCCTGACTCTGTTCTTATTCAGGATTTGACGACTCGGAGGACGTTTGGCGTAGGGCATAAATCCGATGGTCTTTACTACTTTGATGATTTGCCCACTTCTTCAACTCTAACAGCGTGCCCTGCCATTGTGTCTCCTCACGAAATCCATTGCCATCTTGGTCATCCTTCCTTGGCCAATCTGAAGCTACTAGTACCTAGTTTAAGTCATTTATCTACTTTAGAGTGCGACTCCTGTCAATTGGGGAAGCATTATCGTGTCCAATTTGCTCCCCGAATTAGTAAACGTGTGTCTATTCCATTTCAATTAGTACATTCAGATGTTTGTGTCTATTCCATTTCAATTAGTACATTCAGATGTTTGGGGTCCACACCGTATCACTTCTGGTAAGGGGTAATTTGTTAGTTTTGTTGATGATTTTTTCCAAACTACGTGGCTTTATTTAATGAAAAATTGTTTTGAGTTATTTTTTATATTTTGTACATTCTGTATTGAAATTAAAACTCAGTTTAATGTTCCTATTCAAATTCTCCATAGTGACAATGCACAAGAATATTTTTCCCATCCTTTTACCACGTATATGGCATTGTTGGGTTTGTGCCCTCAAACCATTACTTTACATAGGAGACATTGACATTTTAATATATGGATATCAGCTTTACATTTTGTTATGTATGTTTCTTTCATGAGATGATTGTTATCCTTAAGTATCATAGTAAGTAATTCGTGTATGTATGAGATACATACAAGTGAGATATGAATTGCTATTCTTTGTTACTTAGAACATGTCACAGTGGATGTTGAGACTAGGATATCTCATCAGGTTTACACTGTAGCATGATTAACTACCATTGGATGGAGTGATCAATCTCAAATCACTAGAGTGTAACTCTTAGTTAATATGCTAGTGCTTATAGTGCATTGACGGACCTGAGCTTTCCTATTGACACTCAAGGCTGTCAATCAGTCGATAGGAACTCATAACTTGTATAAGGTACTTGTTCTTAATCTTGAGACGTTTATGAACACAGACTGTGGATATGGCTGCTTTGACTTACCAATCAGTGAGGTCTATAGAAGATCAACACCTGGGTATCTTGGGTATGTCATATTCATAGGGTTGTGAACATATATTGTCAAGACAGAATCTACCCTCTGTTTCAGAGTAAGCATTCCCTTGAGAATGTCACCAAGTCGATTACTGAGTACTGCAGTCTTGTTGATAAGAGTTATCAACATGTTTGGTAATCATGAGAGGTGAATGGGACTCAAGGAATACAAGAAGTAATCATGATTCAGGTTGACAGTAACAGTTATCCGACTACCTGAATATGATTACGAATGCTAACGGTAGAGGGACATTAGTACACCATACAAGTCTAGTTATCGCTTCGGATATGTTCTTTTGCGTTGGAGTTCAGTTATCGTTTTATAGTGGAGTAAACGTTAACTGATTAGTCGATTAATTTGCTGATCAAAGAGTTTGGTCATGGGAATTAATCAACTGATCTGAGCCAACAATAAAGAGCCTAGGAGGTCCCACTCTTAGCTCCGCTAGGATGCTTGGAAAGGCAAATGAGGATGATGTCAAGACAGGTTCGATCGATCGAAGTTGTCTCGATCGATTGAAGTCTAGACAGGTTCGATCGATTGAAGATGGTTCAATCGATCGAATGTTCGATCGATCGAAACCACTTTGATCGCTCGAAGTTTAGGTCGGTTCTGGGAATCTATAAATAGGGCAGCTGTGTTCTGGAAAAGAGGTTCGTCGTTTTTATTAACCAGACGCTGCTGAAACTGTTTTAGAGTACCAAACCTTCTCCTTCCTCTCTATTAGAGATCCCACCATCTCTAGTCTCTCCGGGAAGCATCCGCAGGAGACATAAGGGTGAAGACAACCTAGTGGAGGCTGCTGCATCACCAAGGAGAAGAAAATCAGAATTGGGTTCAAGACACTAAGGTATAACTCTTGTCCCCTCTTGTACGCATCTATGGAATTGACGAGTAGTAGATCATGGGATACCAAATGTTTTATAACTTGATTATTTCCGCTGCGCGTTTAAAAATTAATTTAAACCAGTTTTTCCTTCAATTGGTATCAGAGCCACGCTCGTTTTGATCTATAGATGCGTTTTTGAAGCACTATATTGATTTGCATGTTGATTTTAGAACTGTTTTCAAAACGGCATTGTCACAGATCTGTTTCTGCAGTGTTATCGCAGCAGAATACAAATCTGTGATTGTATGGGATGCAAGGCGGGTTCGATCGATCGAACATGTTTCGATCGATCGAACATCCTCTGTACTCGAGCGATCGAACAGCCGTAGATCGATCGAAACCTTCTGGTATTCGATCGATCGAACGAAGTTAGATCGATCGAGACAGATTCTTTGTCAGGTTCTCTGTTTCACATTTTTAAAGTGTTTTGAAATTAAAAACTTTAATTTTAAAATATTCTGTAAAATGTTCAAATCATTCCGTGAAACAGAATGTTCAAGCGATTGAACAGTGTTCAATCGATCGAAGGTTCGAGCGATCGAACGGTCTTCGATCGATCGAACTGTGACAGAGAAGTAAGATGCTGTTTTAAGTTCTAATTCAGTATGTAAAGAGTTTATATACTGTGTGAATCAATTAAGTGTTTCAACAGTTACATATATTTGTTATGTATGTATGGATGCGTGTACGACTAACCCTTTTGCAGCTAGATTAGTCGCTATCTCCCATGGCACCAAATCATTTGAATATTTGTATTTAAATTGTTTGAGATTGGTGCATGTTGTAATTTAAGTTTGGTTTGGTTTTAAGGCATATGTAAAGGGCGCTGCGACTTCAATCCTACGAAAAGGAAAGTCGCACCGGTTTCCCTAGCCTTTTATTTTGTTGTTATTTCTATTTCTAGATAAATTGTAAACTTCGAAAGAAGCATAGGACAAATGTAATAGAATTAGAAAATCCATGAAGATGGAGCAAGGAGCCGTTGTCCATAAAGATGGAGCTGGAGGCGATCAGACCAAAAAGGAGGTTCTATAGAGATAGAGCCATGGGAGATAGAGGCATTGTTTGAATGCCTATATTTCATTTTAGTTTTTTGTTTTATGTGCTTGGTTTGTGATTGGCGTATAATACATTGTTGCATGCACTTAAAACAAGTTTTCTAAAATAAAATTCAAAAACCGTTTTCAACACATTAGTAAACATCGGATGTTTATGGGTAGTGTGTAAAAACAAATTTTTCTTTAAAGGCAAAATCCTTAATTTACCAAATCTAGTGGGAGAGGGTCTTATTTTGACACCCACGATCTTCCATTAACGGTTCACTGTAAGATGAGTCGTGCATTCTGTGTCACCTCGCCAGGGGTGATCATTCCATACGGAGGGTGCATTACTTATTGGTTACTAGATGTGAACTTCTTTTGATAGGATCAATCAGACGTGTTAGAGGGTGACCACCACACGGAGGCGCTACTTGAGACGGTTGTGATTGGATCCTAGTTAATGGTACACACTAGCTAAGCTATGGATAAGGGATCCCACACGGGGCATTGTTCAGAAACTTAGAGATCAAAAGGAATCGGGAGTCATAACTTGTTTTTGCAAGAGTTGCATAGCGGACAAGTCTTGATTAATCGAAAAATAGAAAATTGACCTCCACACGGAGGCTTAATTCTTTTGTTTCGATATTCCGGCGACTTTGTTTTAAAATAAGAGTTTTAAGGATTCTTTTATTTCAAACTGTCAAATCCTGATATCCATATTTATTTTGTTTGTTTGATTTTCAGTAATCATAATGTCTGGATCTGCATTTAGTCCACTTGCCACCATACTCACTCAAAACAAGTTAACTGGAAACAACTACACTGAATGGAAACGTAACCTTGACATCGTGTTAACTGCGGAGGATCACATATATGTCCTCACCACCCCATGCCCCCGAAGAACCTGCGGCAAATGCTTCGGCAGCTGCCAGACTCGAGTTCGACAAATGGAAGAAGTCGAATGGAATGGCTCGTTGCTATATTCTGGCCTCAATGGCTGGTGTATTGCAACACCAATTCCAATCGAATGATTCTGCCAGTGACATTATCACATCCCTGAAAAAGATGTTTGGGGAGCATGGCAGGCCTGCCAGACAGGTAGCCATGCAAAAGATAATGAGTGCAAAGATGTCGGAAGGGACTCCAGTCAAGGAACATGTTTTAAAAATGATTGGTTATTTAAACGAGCTGGAGACCCTAGGTGCCAACATCGATGCACAGACCCAAGTTGATATGATCCTTAATTCGCTGTCGCCTTCATTCGCTCAATTTAAACTTAACTATAATATGAATCAAATGAATTTTTCAATGAGCGAATTGATGAGTTCTCTTTTGGCAGCGGAAGGGGTGATCAAACCTGGGGTCAACGTTTTGAACGTTGAGAAAAGCGCTTCCTCCTCCCGATCTGTGCCGAAAGGAAAGAAAGGGAAGAAGAAAGCTAGCACTGGTGGTTCAAGTGTTGGACCAGTCCCTAAGATTGCAAAATCTAAGGGAAAAGGTAAGGGCAAAGGGAAGGTGGGTGGCCAAGGCAAAGGAAAGTGTTTCCAATGCGGTGAGAAGGGCCACTGGAAGAGGAACTGTCCAGAATTCTTAGCTACAAGAGTTCAAGGTATGATTGAATCACATGTGATTGAAGTAAGTTTTATAACGGATACTTCAAACACTTGGTGCATTGATTCTGGTGCGACTAACCATATCTGTAATTCATTGCAGGGGTTCAGATCAACCAGGAGGTGCAGTGATGGGGAAATCGTACTTACTCTAGGTTCTAGCGCAACCGTTTCTGCGGTTGCTATAGGAGTCGTAGTTTTAGAATTTCTAGACAATAAAATTTTGATTTTATCAGATGTACTTTACGTCCCTTCAATGAGACGTAATTTAATTTCAGTTTCTAATTTATCGAATAATGGTTATTCTTTTCATTTTGGAACTGAAGTTGTGATTAAAAGAAATAGTTCTTTTATATGTTCTGGTGTTAAATCAAATGGTTTGTATGTGATTACTCCCAATATTTCTAAAGACTCTTGCATGGAACTTAATAACTCAGTGGTTAATATACCATCTAAAAGAAAGAGACCTTCCACTAATCCAACAAGGCTTTGGCACATGAGGCTTGGCCATATCAATCTAAATAGGATTGGCAGACTAGTCAAAGAAGGGATCTTAGGCGATTTGGTTCTCGAACCAATGGAAGTCTGTGAGTCTTGTTTAGAGGGTAAGATGACCAAAAGGCCCTTTCCCGCAAAGGGCAATAGGACCAATGCATTGTTGGAATTAGTTCATACTGATGTGTGTGGACCAATAAATATTAGAGCAAGGGGTGGTTATGAGTATTTCATAACATTTACCGATGACCACTCTAGGTATGGATATGTGTACCTAATGCAGCACAAGTCTGAAGCCTTTGAAAAGTTCAAAGAGTTTAGGACTGAAGTGGAGAAGCAATTGGGCACACATATCAAGGCCATTCGATCTGATCGAGGTGGCGAGTACCTCTCTAATGAGTTTATTGATCACCTCGTACAGAATGAGATTCTGTCACAGTTGATTGCACCTGGTACGCCTCAGCAGAATGGTGTAGCGGAGAGAAGGAATCGGACTCTTTTAGACATGACTAGGTCGATGATGAGTTATTCTGAGTTACCATTATTCCTTTGGGGTTATGCTTTGGAAACCGCTGCTTACATACTAAATCTAGTACCAAGCAAATCTGTTCCAAGGACACCACGAGAGATGTGGATTGGGCGCAAGCCTTCTTTGCAACATCTCCGGATATGGGGGTGTCCGGCACATGTGCTGAAAGGAAAGATAAGCAAATTGGATTCTAGATCGGAAGTATGTTACTTTGTGGGTTATCCAAAGGGTACTTATGGATGGTATTTTTATGATCCAAGGGAACAGAAAGTGTTTGTTAGTACAAATGCTGTTTTCTTAGAGGATGATTATATCATGAACCATAAACCTAAGGGAAGGATAGATCTTAGAGAGATAGAAGGAGAGCCCTCAGTCCAACCCGCAGTTAATAATGATGTAAATCAAGAAAACACCATTTCTTCACCTATTTCCGCACCGGTACCTCGTCGTAGTGGGAGGATGATCAGCCAGCCTGATAGATACATGTTCTTAGGAGAAGTTTTTGAAGCTGTCTCCATAGAATCTGAATCTGATCCTGTCACATACGAAGAGGCAATGGCTGATGTTGATTCAGCTCATTGGGTTAAAAGCTATGAAGGCTGAATTGGAATCTATGGATTCCAATCAGGTCTGGGATCTTGTAGAACTTCCAGCCAATATTAAACCCATTGGCTGTAAGTGGGTCTACAAGAGGAAAAGAGGATCTGATGGAAAGGTTGAGACCTTTAAGGCTAGGCTTGTAGCGAAAGGTTATACTCAGAGGGAGGGCATTGACTATGAGGAAACCTTCTCGCCGGTGGCCATGCTCAAGTCCATTAGGATACTCTTATCCATTGCTGCATGCCTAGATTATGAGATCTGGCAGATGGACGTCAAGACTGCATTCTTGAATGGCAATCTTGAGGAGGACATCTATATGCAACAACCAGAAGGGTTCATAGCTGGTCGGAAAGGTAACTTGGTATGCAAGTTGCAAAAGTCCATTTATGGGCTTAAGCAGGCATCCAGGAGTTGGAACATCCGATTTGACCAAGCGGTCAAGTCGTTTGGTTTCATACAGAATCTGGATGAACCTTGTGTATACAAGAAGAGTGAAGGAAAACTGGTGGCCTTTCTTGTGCTTTACGTTGACGATATTCTACTCATTGGGAATGATGTAGCGGCATTATCAACAATCAAGGTTTGGCTAGCTAGTACTTTCGATATGAAGGATCTAGGAGAGGCGAGCTATATTCTTGGGATAAAGCTCTTTCGGGATCGCAAGCGAAAGATAATGGGATTGTCTCAAGCTGGTTATATCGATAAGGTGCTAACTAGGTTTTCTATGGATAATTCGAAGAAAGGTTTGTTACCTTTCAGGCATGGTTTAGCGTTCTCCAAGGACCAGTGTCCAAAGACACAGGTGGAGAGGAATCGCATGGCAGGAATTCCATATGCTTCGGCAGTTGGAAGTCTCATGTATGCGATGTTATGCACTAGACCAGATATCTGCTTTGCCGTTGGCATGGTCAGTAGATATCAATCGAATCTTGGTCCAGAGCACTGGACAGCCGTTAAGCACATTCTTAAGTACTTGAGAAGAACTAAAGATTACATGCTTATGTACGGCGGTAGTGAGTTAATTCCAGTAGGATATACTGACTCAGACTTTATGTCAGATAAAGATTCGAGGAAGTCGACGTCCGGTCATCTCTTTATCTTGGGAGGTGGTGCTGTTAGTTGGAGGAGCATTAAGCAGAAATGCATTGCAGACTCAACTACAGAAGCTGAGTATGTGGCTGCTTGTGAAGCCGCAAAGGAAGCTGTTTGGCTCAAGAAGTTCCTTATGGAACTCGAGGTGGTACCAGCGTCGCTGTTGCCTATTACGCTTTATTGTGATAATAGTGGGGCAGTGGCTCAGTCCAAGGAGCCAAGGAACCACGGAAAGGGAAAGCACGTAGAGCGGAAATATCATCTTATCCGAGATATTGTTCAACGTGGAGATGTGACTGTCACCAAGATTGCCACCGCTGACAATCTTGCTGATCCGTTTACAAAGGCCTTGCCACAGAAGGTCTTTGATCGTCATCTAGATAGTCTAGGTCTCAGATGTAATCCTGTATGGTTGTGAGTGCAAGTGGGAGTTTGTTGGGTTTGTGCCCTCAAACCATTACTTTACATAGGAGACATTGACATTTTAATATATGGATATCAGCTTTACATTTTGTTATGTATGTTTCTTTCATGAGATGATTGTTATCCTTAAGTATCATAGTAAGTAATTCGTGTATGTATGAGATACATACAAGTGAGATATGAATTGCTATTCTTTGTTACTTAGAACATGTCACAGTGGATGTTGAGACTAGGATATCTCATCAGGTTTACACTGTAGCATGATTAACTACCATTGGATGGAGTGATCAATCTCAAATCACTAGAGTGTAACTCTTAGTTAATATGCTAGTGCTTATAGTGCATTGACGGACCTGAGCTTTCCTATTGACACTCAAGGCTGTCAATCAGTCGATAGGAACTCATAACTTGTATAAGGTACGTGTTCTTAATCTTGAGACGTTTATGAACACAGACTGTGGATATGGCTGCTTTGACTTACCAATCAGTGAGGTCTATAGAAGATCAACACCTGGGTATCTTGGGTATGTCATATTCATAGGGTTGTGAACATATATTGTCAAGACAGAATCTACCCTCTGTTTCAGAGTAAGCATTCCCTTGAGAATGTCACCAAGTCGATTACTGAGTACTGCAGTCTTGTTGATAAGAGTTATCAACATGTTTGGTAATCATGAGAGGTGAATGGGACTCAAGGAATACAAGAAGTAATCATGATTCAGGTTGACAGTAACAGTTATCCGACTACCTGAATATGATTACGAATGCTAACGGTAGAGGGACATTAGTACACCATACAAGTCTAGTTATCGCTTCGGATATGTTCTTTTGCGTTGGAGTTCAGTTATCGTTTTATAGTGGAGTAAACGTTAACTGATCAGTCGATTAATTTGCTGATCAAAGAGTTTGGTCATGGGAATTAATCAACTGATCTGAGCCAACAATAAAGAGCCTAGGAGGTCCCACTCTTAGCTCCGCTAGGATGCTTGGAAAGGCAAATGAGGATGATGTCAAGACAGGTTCGATCGATCGAAGTTGTCTCGATCGATTGAAGTCTAGACAGGTTCGATCGATCGAAACCACTTCGATCGCTCGAAGTCTAGGTCAGTTCTGGGAATCTATAAATAGGGCAGCTGCGTTCTGGAAAAGAGGTTCGTCGTTTTTATTAACCAGACGCTGCTGAAACTGTTTTAGAGTACCAAACCTTCTCCTTCCTCTCTATTAGAGATCCCACCATCTCTAGTCTCTCCGGGAAGCATCCGCAGGAGACATAAGGGTGAAGACAACCTAGTGGAGGCTGCTGCATCACCAAGGAGAAGAAAATCAGAATTGGGTTCAAGACACTAAGGTATAACTCTTGTCCCCTCTTGTACGCATCTATGGAATTGACGAGTAGTAGATCATGGGATACCAAATGTTTATAACTTGATTATTTCCGCTGCGCGTTTAAAAATTAATTTAAACCAGTTTTTCCTTCAGGCATAACATGGCATGCTTCATTAATCCTCGTGTGCTCATACCCTCTCAAGCAAAATGGTGTTGTAGGAAGAAAAAACTATCACTTATTAGAAGTCAGTCTTATATTGTTATTTGAGATGAGGGTCCCCAAGAGATTCTGAGGAGACGCAGTTCTTACTGCTTGCCATTGGATTAATTGTATGCCGTCTTCCATCCTTGATGGGTGCACACCCCATGCCACTTGTTTTCCACTACCCCACCTTTTCCTGCTACTCCACGTGTGTTTAGGTGTGTCAGTTTTGTGCATCAAAAACTTGCTCTGGGTACCGATACGTTGGATCCCAATGCTATAAAGTATGTTTTCTTGGGGTACTCCAGAACCAAGAAAGGGTATCGTTGTTATAGTCCTTCCTTGCATTGCTTCTTTGTCTCTGCCGATGTTACCTTCTTTTAATTGCTGGGATTATGCCCTCAAACCAGTTTTGTATGTACGAGACGTTGACATTTTATATATGGATATCAGTTTACATTTCATTATGTATGTGTCATGAGATGCTTGTTTTAATCTTTGAGTATCATAGTAAGTAATTTGTGTATGTATGAGATACATACGCGGGAGATACGAGTTACTATTCTTTGATACTTAGAACTTGTCATAGTGGATGATGAGACTGGATATCTCATCAGGTATACACTGTAGCATGGCTAACTACCATTAGATGGAGTGATGAATCTCAATCACTAGAGTATGACTCTTAGTTAATATGCTAGTGCTTATAGTGTATTGACGTACCATGAGCTTTCCTATTGATATTTAAGACTGTCAATAATCGATAGGAACTCATAACTTGTATAAGGTACGTGTTCTTAATCTTGAGACGATTATGGACACAGACTGTGGATATGGCTGTTTTTGACTTACCAATCAGTGAGGTCTTCAAGATCAACACCTGGGTATCTTGGGTATGTCGTATTCATAGGGTTGTGAACATATATTGTTAAGATAGCATCTACCCTCTGATAAAGAGTAAGCATTTCCTTGAGAATGTCACCAAGTTGATTACTGAGAACTGCAGTCTTGTTGATAAGTAGTTATCAACATGTTTGGTAATCTTGAGAGCCGAGAGGTGAATGAGACTCAAGGAATACAAGAAGTAATCATCATTCAGGTTGACAGTAACAGTTTATCCGACTACCTGAATATGATTACGAATGCTAGCGGTAGAGGGACATTAGTACACCATACAAGTCTAGTTGTCGTTTCGGATATGTTCTTTTGCGTTGGAGTGCAGTTATCGTTTTATAGTGGAGTAAACGTTAACTGATTAGGTAGTTGATTCGCTGATCAAAGAGTTTGATCATGCAACAATAAAGAACCTAGGAGGTCCCACTCTTAGCTCCAAAGAATGCAAAGAAGACAGGAGGTTATTCTTGTAAGGTTGGTCTCAGCCCATTCATCTCCTTAAAACCCAAGTGTTAAGGAGAGGGGAACTAAAGCCTTATAACCGCACAGAGGGGCCATAAATGGGCGATGTGGGACATTCTAACACCCCCCCTGAACCACAGGAGTCGGACACTCGGCATACCCTGGACCACAGCAGCCGGAAACTCGGCACGGCAAAAAAAAAAAAAAAAAAAGTTCTCAGAAAAATTCTCTTTTATTTTTGACATGCTCACTGTTAGGTTACCAACTACTCCAAAAGCTTAAGCTGTTAGAGAATAGACCCAACAATGTATATTAAGCTTCAACACCCTCTCTCATGTGTGCAACCCCGACTTGCACGTGGAGAGCAAACAAACCAAACTCCATCATAGTGGAGACAAATAACAAAGTGCAATTATGCACAATAAAGCGGGGATGGAGAGTCGAACCTAGGACCTCTCACAAACAAGGCTTTGATACTACTTGTAAGGCCCAACCCATTCATCTCCTTAAAACTCTGGAGTTAAGGAGAGGGGAGTAAAGCCTTATAAACTGCACAGAGGGCCATAAATGGGCGATGTGGGACATTCCAACAGTTATCGTGGTGGATATGAGGGTCGTGGTCGTGGTGGTCGTCCTCATTGCACCAATTGTGCGAAAGGATGGTCATTATAAGGAGACGTGTTGGGATCTCAATGGTCATCCTGCTCGATTTGCACATGTTGTTAGTAGTGATGCTTCATCATCTTCTCATGCCACTTTGGGCAATCGATCGAACTTTAGGTCGGTGGAAATACTTACAAATAGGAGACTTACATCCAACATAAGTTTACCCGTCGTTTTTGAAGCCCTATATATAAGCCCTTGTATTCCTCTTTTCAATTCATTCAATATATTGTGTATTCACATATTTACAGTGTAGTTGTCCATCATAGATGTGTCAGACATGTTAGAGCTTGGAGTACATTGCAGCTTTAGCTTGGGGATCTTTGGTCCAAGCTTCTTAGTTAAAACTTTTAATTTGGACTGTATGCTTCCTACATGCTGAGAGAGGGCCACATGTGAGGAAGGGGTTAATAGTTCTACTTCGGTCTTCCATCTCCTAGGGTGATTTAAGCCGCTCATGTTGATTAATTATCCTAGGGCTCTATCATTATATTTTAAGTCGAGAAAGCAGCTAGTTTCAAGAAAATTTCAAATCCCACAAAGTTTAGTGTCTCAGTGAGCTCTAATGTCTAATATGCAAGAAGAGGTATTTAACATATTTTGTGTGTATTTTTTAGTGTGCTGAGTTTCAATTAAAAAATATGAGAAGTACAACCGATAAGAATCCTTCTAGAATGTCCTTTGAGTGAAAATTCATTAAGTTAAGATACTCAAGCCTAGTATATTAGTGACTTGATAGAATAGCTGGTCACTGCAATATCACATTTAGGCTAGAAACTTTGTCCAAAAGGAATTATATTTCCTCAGTTGTCATTGATCTGTTTCCTATTTTTTTGACTAACAAAGAAACCTTTAACAAGTTTATTAGTTGAATGCTAACTAAATTACTAGTGTGTAAACCGGGATTTGAAGAAAAAAGAGATGTAAAATATGACGTTTTTAAGAAATAAGAAGGAAAACAAATTGGCTAGCCAATTTTATTCTGGTGTTCTTTTTCAAAAATTTTCACACTGGTTTTTGAAAGAAAATTCTTTCTAAACGATTATGTTCCTCTGCAATTTGGCAATTGCTATCTTAATATTTAATCTGCCCTTCTTGGATATTTCTCTATATGTGATCTTATATGCAATTGATTTCATTTTTCTGGACTTTGGATTTACTTGTTTATTGGTGATTTGTGGCAAACTAGAAGTCATGGCTTGTGATCATTAGGCATGCGGTTGTACTGCACCTTGGTTCCGCTGTAGCAGGAGTGTAAAATAAGGTTTGAATGTTGTGATAAAGCCTACTTGCAGCGTGTGTCTAAGGGTAACTAAATGGCATCTGTCACTCTCACCCAGCTATTGCTATTCCATCTCATCTTTTTCGGTGATATAGAGCGAGTAGAAGAACCTTACCTTCATGCTCCTTTATGTTATCAAACAAGCATACCCAAGAAATGCAACTACTATAGGCGGTGAAAGTTTCAAAATGATTAAAATTTACAATCCATTGCCTGTCTTTCGCTTTCAATGCCTGTCTTTTTTGTGTGATTTGCGGATTTAGAGTAGGAGAAGAAAAAGGAAAGGAAAATTAGTTCCCTTGTGTTTTCCTCCATGCTTAAATAACATTGAGAACTGAAAATTTTCAAAACTATGATGGTAACTTAAGAGAGAAAGTGGAGGGAAGTGACTCACTGAATGAAATTTGTCTAATTTTCTTCTCACCATATCTTCTGCCTATTTTCCTTATTAACCAATCAAAGAACGGTGTTTTCCTTTCCTTTCCGTCAATAAATTCAGGAACAAGAAATATCAACAACTATTGAACTATTTAAATCAGGTCACACACACTCTTAAGGAAGAAAGAATAATTTTTAGCTCCACCCCTGATATTGACATTTGTTTTGTCGTAGGACAAGTATGACACTCATGCCGATGTCATGTTTAATGCAATTGGAAACTTTCTAAATGCTGAAGACTTCATATAGCATAGCCTCAATATAAGATGTAAAGATTGTAACTCTAATGGATTTCTTTTTGGATAAGTAAGCAAGATATTAACTGAGAGCGCCAAAAAGGGGATGCAATCCCATGTACACGTGAGGGCATAATCCGTTCCTCAAAAGAAGGGCACCATCTTCTTGTGCTTCTGCAAGTAATAAAGGAGAAACCTTTGCAAGCTGCGAATAATTTTTAGATTTCTTGGGGTTATGGGTGTTGAATAAACAGGTGCTTACTCTTGTATAAATGACCTTAAAATATTGTAACATTTACCCCAAAAAAAAAAACACTCGGTAAACGTCCAACCCTAATTCCAGATTATTTCACTCGTTCATTAGCCAGGTTATGATGGAGATCTACTTGTGCAGTTTCTTCATCTCTAAGATGTGTCACGATGCCTGCGTATCGATGATGTCTAGAGCCTATACCTGTTCCTTAGCTCTTTTTGGGATTGTAATGCCATTACAATTCTTTTTTTTTTAATCTCCAGTTTGCAGTTTTATCTCTGCCAGTGCCTCCCTTTTATAATTCTACGTTCAATTAATAGAAGCACTACCCTTCATTTTCATAATACAGGTCCTTGCTGCTAACGTCATCGCTTTGATATGGAATGTAATTCTATCATACAAAGCACACAAGGAGGTTCTTGCGAAATAGGTATGTATATTGTTCAGTATGTATAATGGTAAATGGAATAGTACTTTTATTCAAACTGGAATTAAAGGTGGCACGGTGATGTTTGCCAAGTTCACATGCCTCACAAAACACATCAGAAATATTCTTATTTGTTGCTAATGAAGGAAATAAATGACGAAGTAAATAAAAAGACAGATGCCCCAGTCTCTGGTGCCACAGCCTCACCTTTGAAGGTAGAGTCTTCTTCGAAGAATGATGGGCACTACTGATTGGACTCTCACTGGTAAAAACACAATGAGAAGGGAAAAAGGTAACACAACAGCTAGGATCACGTGTGATTTGACTAATTGAAAGAAGATTAGTCAAAAAACTAGGAACATGAAGAACAAATGATAAAGGCAGTGAATGTGAGGCATAAAAAATCCCTTTACCAAAAATCGAAGAAAGACTACCATCGTCAGTTTTAACTCTATCCTTACCTGAACAAGGAACATGGGTAGAAAAAACAGAGGACAAACCGATCCCGTGGTTGGATGCTCCAGAGTCAATGATCCATGGTTGTTGAGAATTAGCATGTAAAGCACTAGTACAATTAGCAAGGTTACCTGCATGGGCAAACGAAGTAGATGAGCTCGTGGGAGGGTCTAACTGTGCCATAATGCGCCCAGTGTCTCCAAATCAGCACTACTAATTCCACCAGGAGCAGGTGAAAGTGACGAGGATGGCTCTGGATGACTAGAATCTGATCAAGTACATAAGTGGGGCCAGAGGTCGGAGGTAGTGCCAGAAAGTGGGCGGGTTGGGTCGGGTTCATGCTGGCTATAAATGAGTTGGCTTGATGAAGGGCTGAGCCCATATATAACCCGTTATAATTGGGTTGGGTCATATTTGTGTCGGTTTATATCCATTTACACAAATACGACCCATATTTTTGAACCCCCACCATCCAATCTTCTTTTTGGGTTGAGGGGTAAGCCCGCTGCCAGAACCTTGTTCTAGAAGAACAAAAGCTTGTTGAAGAAAATCATTAAAATAACCTCCATGGTAGGTACATAAAATTCACTATATGCAGCACAAACAAACACATCAAGATTAATTTTTTACTTTTTTTTTATAGGTACATCAATGTTAAATTTTAATACCATAATCTCAGTGGAACAAGGACATTGTAAACATCTCATCAAAAATAAAAATAAAAAATGATGTGAACTTGTTAGTAGTTCTACTACTCTCGTTACAATACAATTTCAAATATTTCAAGGGCCAATTGGTTAGGTACTTTTTAAATAGGAGGTCCAAAGATGAATTTTTTTAATAACAGATGGTTGGGGATTTTCTAAAACAAAACTACTCCTGTTATAAAGTCCACTGTACACCTTAATAAGATCTATCAAATGAGTACCACTCTTAATAGAAGATTTCAATATTTTTTTTTCTTGTTCTCTAAAATTTATGAATTTAACGAAACTCTTTTCGTGAAATTTTCAAGTCTCTTCTAACTGGATGCACACAGCCAAACAATCCCTAGGGTTGCACGAGTCTCTCTCTCTCTCTCTCTCTCTCTCTCTCTCTCTCTCTCACACACACACACACACACACACACACACACACACAGATTCTTTTTCAAATCCAAGGATCACGATCGGTGCCACTGTGTTGTCTCCTTTGTCCCCAAAATAGATAAATCAGGTTCTGTGTTAAGGCATTGTTTGGGTTAAAAACGTTAGTGTGGAGGACCGGGAGACTTGGAAGATGAATAGAGGTTGGGATATCAAGCAATAACCATTTTCGAGCACCCTAACAATGAGGGTTATGCCATCGCCATCACCACTGACCAACCACTAGCAACCACTATAACTTGCACAGCTGACCACTTCACCTCTCACCGCCGTTGTCATCATCAAATGCGCTGACGTCGCTGGAAACCACCAGCAGCACATATATCCACTATCCATAGACTGAAAATCCTAAGCATGAGGACTAATATCATGAACAAATCACAGATTGTGGCGCTGTGATTCCTCGGGGTGGTGGCTGGCTAGGGTTTGGTTTGTTGGAGAAGATGACAAATCTAGGGCTAGGTTATAGCTTAATGCTATGTTTGGTTTGAGGGAAGAGGGGAAGGAAGGAGACGGGTGGATGGAAGAGAGGAGGGAAGAAGTTAAAATCACTTGTTTGGTAAGATGGAAGAGAGGAGAGAAGGGAAGAGGAGAGGGATGCTACTTCCATCCGGGCCCACATTTTTCAATCCATCAAAAAATGGACGGATTAGGAGAGAGAAAGACTTCTATTATCTTTCGACTTTTTTGTCCTTCAAATTAATGACATTTAATTTAATGTAAGGCTATAATAGTAAAATTTTAATATTATATTACATTCTTTCCTTCCTGTTGACCAAAGAAGAAGAAGGACTACTCCCTTTCTATGAAGCATGGACACGGACACCCCGACACTGCCACGTCGACACGACAAAATCCTAAAAAATTGATCATTGACACAGTAGGAAAAGTGTCCGTGAAGTGTCGTGTCCATGTGTTGGACACGATATGGCACGTGACACGTTACCTTCGTAGAAGTGTCGGTGCTTCCTAGCTCCCTTCCTTTCCCTAGGGACCCCTCCTCCATCCCTCATCTCTTCCCTTCCTTCCACTTTTCCATCCCTCCTACCAAACATAGCATAAGGTAAAATTGTCGTAGGATATGTTAGTTAATGGGTCAAAGGACCTTAAGAACATAGATATTTCCTTGTCCTTAAAACTCACAAGTATCCATATGAGGGACTTTCTAATTTTCTTATGTTTTGAGTGTAACAAAATTCTTCGAAGAAGATCAAGAATTTTGAATCTTCCACATAACGAACGACATATTAAACCCCAAAGGAAAAAGAAAAACAATAAGAAAAACTTAAAGATGATACAAAAAGATGTCCACCAAGTTAACAATTGCCTTCAACACAACTTGTGTACATAAAAAATAAGGACTACAAATATTGGTAAGTTCCCCTCTTTTCAAATCCTATAAAGATAATGTCGTTGCACATAAATTGGATTTTAAAAAAAATTTAAAAATTGTCATTCTGAAGTCAGTAATGTAGCTCAATACAACCAAAAGAGAGCAAAGAGCATACCTCACATACCATGTTGGAAACCAACTACAGGAGGCGACTAGATGAGCAATTGTCATAAACGAATTCCAAAATAAGTTGGGCAAATGTACTAGCTTTTTCCACATAGGGAACACGACCACAATCTAGTATTTGGTATCTGTTTGTCAGTTTCAGAACCTGCTATATCTCTACCTTGAAAGAACCAAGTTCTTCTGCATAAAAACAGTTAAATCAAATTGATGTCGAAACGTAAAGAAAATAGAGATAATCCATTAATTCACAAAACCCAAAATCCAAGCGCAAATCAAAACGATCAACCAAAAAAAAAAAATATATATATATATATAGGGAAGATTTTGGAGCTTACCACATTGTAAAAATAATGAGTGATGGGAATATCTTGTATTCAACATAATGAGAAACAAAGAGTACAAGCCTTTATATAGGCTAAGCCTAACCTAGATAGTTTACACACTAACCGATGTAGGACAACCACATAAACACACTTTACATATTTACCCTTTAACACTCCCCCTCAAGTTGGAGCATACATATCACATGCATCCAGCTTGTTACAAATATATTTCACACTTGTCCCACCCAATGTTTTAATAAAAAAATCTGCTAATCGGTCTGCAGATTTAACATGAACTGTATTACACTTTTTGTAGGAGCTTTTCACGAACAAAGTGACAATCAACTTTAATGTGTTTTGCCCTCTCATGAGACACGGGATTAGAAGCAATATGAACCGCTGCCTAGTTATCACAAAATAAGCTCATAGGCTCAGACTGAGTGAACTCAAGTTCTTCCAACAAATGCTTCATCCATACTAACTTACAAGTAGTATGCACCATATCCCTATATTCTGACACAGCACTAAATCTAGCAACAACGGTTTGTTTCTTGCTTTTCCACGATACAAGTTTTCCTGTAACAAGTACACAGTACCCAGTAGTAGACCTCCTATCACTAGGAGATCCAGCCTAGTCAACATTTGTGTAGCTCTCAACTCGAATATGACTATGATCCTTATATAACAAACCACGGCCCAGAGCCCCTTGAGGTACCTCAAGACTCGTATCACTGCATCCCAATGTGTAATTCTAGGAGAGTCCATGAACTGACTAATTATACTAACTGCGAAGGCAACGTCAGGTCTTGTGATTGTTAGGTAATTAAGTTTCCCAACTAAGCATCTGTACTGTCCTGGATCATCAAGTAGCTCCCTTTGATCTGGCACTAATTTGGTATTGGGATCCATAGGAGTATCCAAAGGTTTTGATCCCAACATTCCTGTCTCAGTCGGCAAATCAAGAATATTTTCTCTGAGATAAGCAGATCCCTTCACTAGACCTGGCCACCTTAATGCCTAAGAAATACCTAAGCTGCCCCAAGTCTTTGGTCTGACACTTGATTTGGAAAAATGATTTCAACTCCTGAATGCCCTTAGAGTCATCACCATAATGGCGATATCATCAGCATAAACAATTAACAGGATCTTCCCCGCAACAATGTTTATTAGGGGTGTTATCGGTCGGCTTTGGTCGGTTTTGGAGGGGATGCATCAACCGAACCGATATGTTTCGGTGTACCAAATTAAAAACCAAAGCCGACCAAGTACTTCGGTGTATCAAGCCACGCCGACTGAAAATAGTCGGTCGGCATTCGGTCGGTGTTCGGGGTTTTGTTCTTGAACAGATCTTAGGCTTCGAGATATAAAAATAAAACGATTACCCACAATGTTTCGGATTAAGAAAGAAAAAATCAAGTATAGAATCGAGAAATAGAGAGGAAAACACACACACACACACACAGAGTACCCGGAGAACGAAGGAGAGTCGAGAGTACCTACCTTCAGATGCTTGAGCAACTGAGAGAGTAAAAACACAGAGGCTTGCGGATTAGCTTTAGTTGCAGCTCACGAAATTGGTGTAGGTGGTTGAGCGATTATCGCCGGAGGTCATAGAGCTCTAGCCGGAAACCTTTTTAGTTAGGAGTTGGGATGAGCTGAAGAGATAGATAGAGAATGGGGTTGGGTTTGCTTTGAAAATTGCAATGTGATTATGGAGAGAGAGAGAGAGAGAGAGAGAGAGAGAGAGAGAGAGAGAGAGAGAGAGAGAATGAGTTTAGTTTGTCTCTTGTAACTTGTGTTTGACTGAAGGTAGGTTAGTAATTCAATTGATTAGGTGGTCTCGAAAGTTGTGTGGGTAAGTGCAAAGTTAGTAACCACTAGGCACTAACCAAGGGTTTTTTTTAAAAGGGATTGCATTATAGACCTTCTACAGTTCTACTGATAGACTACTTTTTGATCCAAGAATGAGAGAGAGACCTTTCACTGACTATTTTTTGATCTTGAATAGATGAGTTTCTTGTAAGTTGAGATAATGCATATATTACAAGGGTAAAAACAAAAGTTACTATTGTGAGAGCTATTACTATTAAATCTAATATGTATGTATAACTGAATATGATATTTGGTCGGTCATGCATTGTATACCGCCACCGTATCTATAAATCGATTTCTATAAAATGCCTACCCGAGCACTGACCAAATGGCAATACTACCGACCAAAACCGGCCAAACCAGTCGGTTTTGGCCGGCCGGTTCGGTTGATCGGTTATTTTGATCACCCCTAGTGTCTGCAGAAAACAAAATGGTCAACACAGCCTTGTGGATCACTAGTATCCTCCTTTGGGCCACAAAGATTAGTCTCAACCCAAATTCGTTGAACCAGCCCATTGAGATTGTCCTTGAACCGTTTTGCTCGCGCCCTTGTAACTGGACCAATTGGCACGTGGTTCGGGTCCGCATTCCACCTTGTGCTAGCTGCCATGTTCTCATCAATTACCATCCTAAATGTTACAAAGAACTAAACCAAACACCAAATACCCATTTCTATTTTGATCTATTGTCACACTGAAACACCTTTAAAGACGACAAAAACCTCAAACCAGGACCAGAAAAGATTACCCAATTCACTATTCTAACGAGACTTAAACCTTGTGATCTAACGCGCGCACACACACACACACACACAGAGAGAAGAATGGTTTAGGATTTGCTGTGTTACGTGACTGCGGGTTCCTTACCCGCAACCAACCCATTCATTACACGGTCCTCTTTGCTTAACTTGAATATGGCCCAAAAGTAAATTTTAATAGCTCGAACCCATTTATTTCTGGCGGGTTTGGTTTGCTAGTCTAGCTGATGGTAACTCTTGTAATTTGTGACTCTTGGAAGGTTTTTACTTTTCAGTGTTATCAACTCATGTAATGGTTAGCAAAAAAAACTCATGTAATGGTTGACATTAAGGGTTTTGTAGATTTATCCATGCTAGTGGCACTATTCGTCAATTGTGTTCTCGTTGTATTGATGAAGTTTCTTGGCTCAAATACATGTTGGTACCCTCTATTTTCTCAAAAGTCATCTATACTATGAATGTCCCAGGTGCTACAGGGTTAAACCATATTTAAAATGTCTAAACTTTTTAAATGTTTAACCCTCATGCACCTGGGACTTTTTTGAGGCCCTTTATTACAAATTGCATTAGGTAAGCCATTGATTTTTACCTCTCTTTCAAATGAAACAATCAATTTCCATTGAGGCAATTAGTTAAGGCCTTCAATTTTGACGAGTGTCCTCATCGATTAAAAATTCGATGGCCTTAAGTGATGCTATTGATAGTAAAGGGTACAACATGTAATTGTGAGAAAAATTAGAGGGTACCAGTGTACTTGCGGCAAATTTTTTCTTAATTTTATTTGACTGGGGGAAAGCAACAAGTGTGTGCTATTTGCGTCCATTTAGGTTATCGTTTCTTTTCTACAACGGTGAAAATGCAGGAATGCAGCTATAGTCTAAGCTCAATTTTTGTCGGACAGAATCTATCAGTAGATGGAAATTGGACTTTTTGAGTGTTACTTTGGGAAGTCTATCTAGTGTGAAGTCTGAACCACAATGACTTGGGACTCCCTCTGTTCATGGTAAGGTTTTTGTAAGGTTTGGGGCTCTTTGGTGAGTAAAAAGTTGGGACAAACATGATACGCAGAGGATGGATATATGGTTTTGTATAATGTGCTGTTTCTTAAGTTTTTCTTCTATATCTTTTCCATGTATATTTTAAGATTGCGATTTCTCCCAGTTACATGTTTCGTTTGTCTAGTTGATCTGAGTTTATGTTGTTTTGATTATTTATTTATTTCGTTTGGCCCTCCTCCTTTGTTCCCTCTCTTTTCCTGGGAAATTCATGTGACTGAAGAAGTTAAGAATTCTGAATGTTTATGTTTTCACTGATATTATTAGTGTTTTAGGTGAATGTTTAACAGTAGTGCATGGATCTCGGATGGCTGATCTCTAGTGAATGTTTTAACAGTAAGCATTTGTTTTACAAAAAAACCTTCATTTGGGGCCCCGTATTGTCTCAATTGCAACAATTAAGGCTCTTCATTTTGGGCCACTTGTAGTCCTTGAGATCCTTTAAAAAATTGAAGGGCTCTGATTGCTGCAATTTAAAGCACAGAGTAGGGTGCTCAAAGTGAAAATTTTAATTAGGAATATTTGGCAGAGAATGACATTATCTGAGGGGACGAAATAGTAACACACCAAAGCCCCCTTTCACGGCCAATTGCAAGAAGAGGCCTCAATCTGAGTGTGTTTTTTTATTGATTGCAACAAGGAAGAGGGATTCGGAAATGCGCCTGCAGAGAATTAATTTAAAGCTCCATATACTTGATCCTATACCTTAAATTTTGGACTTGTTAATGTTTTCCATATACAGCCTTTTCACTTGCAAGCAATCTATCTTAGTTTTTTGGGTAAATTACACTAACCTCCCCTGAGGTATAGTCTAATTGCTCGGGCCTGCCTTGTATTTTCACGAATTACACTCTCCTCCCTTGTCCTAACAGATTACCAAACAGTGTTAACATTATAGATTAATTTAATATATTATCCTCGTGTTGCGTTAGATGTACATAGAGAGAAGTAGAGAACAAATAGAGAGATAAAGAGTTTGTTGACGAACAACCACCTCCACCACCCCGGAACGTCCTAACCACCTCTTGCTCTCCCTATTCCTCTTCTTTCCATTTCTCCCATAATAGAAATATCTTCTTCACACTCCCCGAGCTGCCATTTGTGGTAGAACCCTAATCCTTTGCCCCATTTCGTAATCGAAGCTCTAACCATTAACTGCAAATTTAATTTGCTATGCTTCTCATAGCACCCGAATTTGCTATTTTGGTGGTCGGTTGTGCGAGTGTCGACATGGGTGAGTATGTATTCTAGTGCTGCGTTGTGAGGAAGAATGGGCTTAATTGGATCTCTGTGTAGCAACGTATCAGTTCTCTGGCTCGGAGTTGTGATTTGTGTATTCGGTCGGTTGTATATGTGTAATTTGTGTATTGGGTTTATGTGTAATAGAAATTTGGTATTAAATACCAAATTAGGAGAATTATTTGGTTATAAGACACAGTGAAAAAATATTTGGGGACAAGGACATGTTTGGTGGAAGTTGTTAGGGATAAACTCAACTACTTCTAGTTGTGACCAAAATACCCATTTCATTCATTTTCAGTTAGAAAGAGAAAACACAATCAAAGATAGAGAGAGAGAACACGATTAGAGAGAGAGAGAGAGAACACGATCTGATCGGACCACCAACCACCGCTGTCACTGATCACCGAGAACCAAAGGCGAGAGCACCGGTGACCACCATCATCTCCGGCGACTACCACCATTCTCTCTGTGCTCACCCAAAGAAAAGCCGTTGCCGTGTCTCCATCCACCGCCATTGCGAACAACCACCACCGACTTCGTCCATCACCAACGAGCACTAGCCACGACCACCACGAATTCCAGATCCGCCACCTCCGCGAGCAGATCCACCACCATTGTCATCTCTAAGGAATGGTGGTTTTTTTTTTTAACACCTTTTGTTGAGAAATTTATCAAAAAAAGTCGGTGAAGTTACTCAACATTGTTTTCCAGATTTTGATATCAACTATGATACTTGTTTGATAGATCTCGTTGAGTGAGTTGTAAAAATCTAGATTTTATGCAAAAAATAATTTGCAGATCGATATGAATGCTCGAATTTGTAAAAAGGTTTTGCAATGTTTGTTAGAACACTTTTTTTGTGAAATTTCACAACTTTTTTTTTTTTAAAAGTTCACAACTTTTTCTGTATTGGTATGAGAAATTAAATTTCAAAAACTTGTTATGTGTTCATTTCATGTTGATGTGGTGGTTTGGTTTGAAGAGATCAATCAAGTGAGGTCGTGGTAGTGATCGGCAGACGTTTGGTGTGGCGGTGGTGGTTTCGTGGAATTTTCACGAACTCTGTGAAATTTCACAACTTTTTGTTGATAAATTTCACAAATTTTTTTTTTAAATTTCACAAGTTTTTTCGGTGGTGTGAGAAATTTCATTTCAAGTTAATGTGGTGCTTTGATTGTGAAGAGATTGATAGAGGTCTAGTGTGGCGTTGGTGGTGAACGACAGAGGTCTGGTGGTGGTGGTGGTAGTCGCTAGGGGGTCTAGTGTGGTGGTGTTCGCCGGAGGTCAGACAAGCTCAGGCGAAGTCGCCGGAGCTCAGGGGAAGTCGCCGGAGCTCAGGCGATGTCATGGTGGTGGTCGCCGGAGTTCAGGCGAGGTCGCCGGAGGTGATGGTGGTGTTGCTTATGTTTTTGTCACTGTGCTGCAAAATCTTAGGGGTATTTGTGTCAAAGTAGCAAGGTATAGACATAATACTACAACCTTTTTCTAATTGGACTAAAACCATAATATTTCTCTTAATTTGGTTTAATTGCTAATTGCCCCTATGTGTAATGGTTGTGTGTAATGAGAGATGGGGTACTGGGTTTGTAGCTGGTGCATTCTTATGTGTCCTAGTGTACTACTCCTCTCTCTCTCTCTCTCTCTCTCTCTCTATGTATATGTTAAAACTATGCCTGGCATTTTTAACCCGCCCACAAGCCCGCCCATAATAAATGGGTTTGGGTAGACATTTTTTTTAAATGAGCTCTAAATGGGCAGCCCACCCATAATAAATGGGTTTGGGCAGACATTTTTTTAATTTTTAAATGAGCTTTAAATGGGCAGTCCAATGAGCACCCATTTAAAAATTGGGCTAAGATGGGTTTTAAAGGAAACCCATGTATAACCCATTAAAAACCCAATAACCACCAAGCTAATACAAATTCAACCTAAAGATCCAAACTCACTCTGCTGGGCTCACAATCCACAATCCGCATGAGGTGAAGTCTCTCTCTCTCTCTCTCTAACGCTATGATTGGGAGTTTAAAAAATGAGAGAAAAGAAGAGAAAGGGAGAGAAAGTACCTCACTTTCTCTCGCTTTCTCTCGATTGCGAGTTTTAATGAGGAGAGAAAATGAGAGAAAACTAGCCATACTTTCTTTCAATTTCTTTCTCTCCAAATTGGGAAGAAAATGAGAGAAAAGAAAGTGGGGATTAATTAATATTTCTTAATACCCACTATACCCTTCTAGTTTAGTCTTACCTAATTGTAATTTCATCTAAGTGGGGATAGAATGGTAACTTTATTTTCTTTTCTTCTCAACTTGCAATCAAGGGGAAAGAAAGTTACTTTCTCTTCTCTCCTCAACTCCCAATCAAGATGAAAGAAAACACGATTCTTTCTCTTCTCTTCTTTTCTCTCCTTACTTATGACTTTCTCTTCTTTTCTTTTCTCTCCTAAACTCTCAATCATAACGTAAATCCGTACCCACAAATGAAGACGATGAAGAAGAAGGAGAGAATAGATAAAGAGAGAAGATAGGAATTCTCATTAATTTTCGCATCCCACAAAACAGAGCTTAATTTGCTCCTTATGCATGGACTTTCAACAACCCAATTGCTCTTCTGCTCAGGGCCAGTTGTATATATGAATGTAAATCTGTGTACGTGTATGTGTAAATATAACATTATATATAGCAGTAAATCTGTGCGTGTATTTTAACTGTGCATATATGACTGTGTGTGTGTATAGGTAACTCTGTGTGTATACATAAATAATATTGGAGCTCTGTTTGTCACTAAAAGTCTTATGGCTGAACAAGGATTGTGAGATTTGCTCTGATTGTCTGATATTTGCTGACTCAACCCCTATATGTGGACCCAGAGACAGTAGCTGCAACCCGTCTCTCTCGAGTCTCCTCTTTCTCTTGCCCTCCCTCATCCACCCTCATCCTCTACCTCCCACCGCCACCAACCGCTTGCACCCTCCTCCACCTCTCTACACATACACTCTCTCTCTCTTTCCTCTCTGTTCTCTCCAATGCCGCCGCCGCCGCTGCTTCTCTCCAATGCCGTCCAAACCTGCCGCTACTTTACCTCAAAACCCTTTTACCCCCTCCCTGAAAACGCCAACATGTAGACCAAATAGACATGTAAAAGCTACAAGTCAGATTTGGATCTCCCAATCCCATAACTACAAACGGTTACAGAGGAAAAGTTGTCAAAGAAAGTTTCAAGCTTTTGAAGGTTCTAAAAGGTACGGTTATGGTAAGTGTATGTACAATTTCATTCATCTTCTTAAAGTTTGATTTGCAGTCTCTGTTTTCTTCGTAGATTTCTGGCAAGCCTTAAGTGAGAGCATGGTCGGGCGTGATTTTCTGCCTAGGGGATTGGGTTAGGAGTTTTTGAATTTTTGCTTTGGACGATTTTGTTTTTTTGTTTTTATTTTTTTATTAGGAGTTTTTGGATCTAAATTTCTCTCTCTCTCTCTCTCTCTCTCTCTCTCTCTCTCTCTCTCTCTCTCCTCTCTGTGTACACACACACTCTCTCTCTCTCTCTCCCTCTATGCATTTCTTGAAGTTCTCGAGAGATTTTGGGAAAGATTTGTTCAGGTTTGGTTGAGGAACTCCAAGAAATCAATGGCCAGCAGCACCACTGCAATTCTGAGGTCTTTTTCCCCTACAATTTTTGAAGTTTGGCTCACTACACTTCACTCAATAATTTCTGTCAACCCTTTGCCTTTTCAAAAAGTAAAATCTTTGGCCCACTACCCTTCCACTTCAAGTTGTTCTATTAAAAAAATGCTTTAAGAATATATATATATATATATATATGCATAATGCATAAGTTCAACAAAAAAAAAAAAATTCTGAATGATGACTTTTTTTAATCGACTGATAATACCCTCATTTAAAATTTACTGCAAGTCATCCTTTTTTTCCAGAAGAGAGGTAAGCAATTTGGGTTGCTAGCAATAGAGTTTTCATCAGCAATTTGGGGGTTGCTAGCATCTTCTGGGCTTTTTATTTTGGTGCATTCATTTGCTTATTTTGCTTTTGGAAAGCAAAGAACTCTGCTAATTTCCTTTATGTCAAATTTATAGTCTTGAATCTTGATTTTTTGTTGCACTGTTATTAGATATGTAGGAACCTAAACTTAAATTACAAATTTGGTTCCTAAATGTTTTATATTTGTTATTTTGTACCCAAATTTGGTTCTAAAATCTTTTACTCAAATGTTTTAATATTTGGTTCAAACTATCAATGCTTTGGGAACCAAATTTGGGATTCAGTTTGTGTGTAATGATTACATCAATTTTTAGGGTCAAGCTTTATTATATATTCACGCTATGCTTCCGCTTATATGCTTAATCATTCGGTGAATTTTCGTTGAATTAAGGATGGGTGTAATGTGTTGTATGTGCTTTTCCTTTAATCTTTTTATCTTTGCAACATGATTTTTTTATTCAACCAGATTATTGCTTAATTAATTGGGTTTGTAAAAAGGCAAAATTCTCTCCCGAATTGTCTTTGTTTAGTCTCTATACACTATTGATTCTCATCTCTAGGCCCGATTTGTCAACATGATCTTTTGGAATTTCAGTGTGAAGCCCAACATGGTTATTAGTTTGTTGGAATTTCAGTGTCTTCTTTTTGTTTGTCACACTCACAATTTAGATGAATGTGGTGTGTCTTAGCAAAAAAAAAAAAAAAAGATGAATGTGGTGTGTAGTACGAATGTGTGCGTGTGTGTGGTGTGTAGTATGAATGTGGCATTGTCATTTGAGTTAAATGCATCATTTGTGTTAATCATTCAAGTTCTTTAATTTAGTCAATTGACACTGTTCTTTAATTTGGGAGTCATAGCATTAATTAAATAGGATTTTTAAAAAGCATTAATCATATTACTCACGGATTGATTTTAGATCTCTCCTATTTACTTGATTTTCTCATATCTTTCATTTGCAGCAATCAATTCCTTAAATGACATATTCCATTACTCCCCCGTCCCATATTTTGGGAATTCCAACTTATTAAGGGGACAACCTTGATTTTGGTGAGATTTTTAACTTTTCAATATTGCCCTTTTTGAAATTCAAAATTATAGTGTCACATCAAAAAAAAAAAAAGAGGGAAGAGTTGGATATAATAAAGGACAAATTTGGAAAGTGTGTATTAAAATACTTTGACTTTTCAAAGAGGACTCTTAAAATGGGACATCAAAAAATGGCATCAAGGACTCTTAATATGTGACAGAGGGAGTATGATTTATTCTATCAAATCAATTCTTTCTTAATTTTATTGGTTCCTATGATATGCTTTTAAACATTTCGGAAAGAATAGCAATTTGTGTCAATCACAATTTACTCTATTAAGCAATTAATTCCTTAAATGACATTTTCCATAAATTGATATTAATAAGAATAAATATACTTGGTTGACTTGTGATTTACAATGTTCTATGTTGAAGTTTCATGACTTTCATTGGCCAAAGAAAGTAAACTTTTTTAATTTTAAGAATTGATGGATCTCTATTTTTTTTTTGTCATGACTCTTTCGGTCTGTAACTTTCAAATCATATGTAACTTTCAAAGCCTTATCCTATTAGAGTTTTTGGCCCTCTAGATTTTGGCAACTTGAGTGGGTGGTTTGAGTTTTTGTTTGAAAACTTTTTCATTTTGACCATCTCCCATATTGGATACTTTCTTAGCTTTCTTATGTAATTTCTTTGTATTTCCTTAAATCATTTATTTCCCTTTTCTTTTTCTTGGATCCAACTCAGGTCCTCATTGTTTGGGTTGTGAATGTTGAAAAAGCTTATGTTTCTTTTTGTTTCATGCTCTCAGGGAGAACCTATTTATTCATTATCTTATTAGTTTAGTCAACAGTTTTTAATTCCTCCCACTATTTGTTATTTGCAACAAATGAAAGTTTATTAATTTTTAGGTGATGTATAATTGAAGCATTTTAAGATCCCCTCTCATTCATTTTTATCTTGACTTTATTTTGAGAGAGGATGTAGCTGTGTTCAGCAGGTTTTCAAGTCGTGAATTGAAAAGTAGGAAATATAAGAGTAACATTTAAGTACTTGGTCTTTTTTGCTACACACTTAAGTATTTAGTTTTTTTTTTTTTTGTTAAAACACTTGAGTTTTTAGTTGAAAGTAGGATATGTAATACTTAGTTGAAACTTGAGAGGATGTACTTACTGTTTTCTGGCTACCTTGCATGAGGTGTGCTGTGGTGCTTTGGCCAACTTTTTCGATTTTAACATTTCAACACTTTCTTGGTTGTTATGAGTGGGCTATGCTTTGTCCAACTTTTTTTTGTCTTATTGTATGTTTTATGGGGTGTTGTGAAGAAAAGTTCAAAGCCTGTAGTCTTTTTTTTATTTTATTTTTTATGTAAAAAACTTATACTCCTATGATGCATGGTATCACATGCTTTGAGAGTAGTACCCTAGAGTGCCAATAAACAATTTCCAAAAATAATCCTGCATGTGTATTGTAAGAGTGAGCATTCGTGCTCACCCAATGGAGTATTTGGATAAACAAAATTTGGGTGAAAAAATGTTTTTGTTTTAGAAAATTTCAAAGCGTGTAGTCATGTCACCTTTTTCTTTTTGCTATTTAAGTTTTATTCAATGGTGTTTTTTTTTTTTGGGTCACATATATTAGTATGTGGTTAGTCTATTAAAGGGGTGGGGTGAGTCACGGCGTGAGCCAAGGGGCAAGGACCCAAGGAACCTGGCTATGCTCTGCGATTGAATTGAAAGACAGTCGCCCTTTCTACACAGGCTGTATAAACCATAACTCACATTGCACACGGTAAGGTTCGAACATTGCCCTCCCCAAAGGGAGAGATGTGTATAGAAGACATTTGAAGTTACTAAACGAACGCACATGTGTTGGTTTTTTAAGTGAAGTGTTGAAGATACGTGGAGTTAGCTATTGGCTCAAGGCACATTTTTGGTAGTGCCTTTAGGCACGGGCAATATACTATATATATAACTGTGTGTGTGGGTATAATCTATCTTATACCGGACCACGGTGTGGGTCCCAAAAAAAATTGATCCAATGGTCGAGAGTTCTCCATTCACTCAAACTTTGAATCTTGGCTCTTCTCCACCATATCCACTTTCCACCCTTTGATCAACTTAATCCAACGGTCCACAAAAAAACTTACTAATACACCTCATATATCATATAGTTAACTCTCCTAACTCTCCATATCAGCCGAAATTCTCTCCATCCATAACTCATTTGATTTTGAAATTTAAATTTTGTATATTGTCTAATAAGCAAATATTAAAGATCCCCTCTCCCCTGTAACAACCCTAAAATTTCTATGTAAATAATTATTTTAATTATTATTTTCAGTTAGCAATATTATATGAGTGTGCCTATGTAAGACATGTGTTTGGAAAATTTTAAGTGTTTGGTGGACATATAAATTAAATCATGAGTGAGCACGTTTAGTTTGGAAGTTATATTTTATTAATTTATATTTGTTAAAAAATAAAGTGAAGGGTTGATATGTATTTTTGTTATATAGTGTTTACAAGCCCGCGAATGTGTTAAATAATGTAATTAACATTAAAACTTAGTACCGGGGTCATGGGTACCCATTAGGCTACTCATTTTAACACTTTGTACTGCATTCTGGGCTCATATAGGTCTCTTTTGTGAGCCCACAAGAAGAAAAACGGGATTTATATATTTTTGTGTGTTTTATTTACATGTGTTGTGTGTGTAGTGTACATATATCTTATATTAAAAACCCTAGCCACCCAAAAGAAAGAACAGACGTGTGTGTGTGTGTGAGAGAGAGAGAGACAGAGAGAAAGAGAGAGAAGAGAAAGAAAAGAAGAAGAAGAAAAGGGAGGAGAAAGGAGAAGGATTCCGGGTTCGTGGTCACGTGGGGAATCGCGGAGCATTCGTGGTTGTCAATTTTGGATCGAACTAGGTGAGTTAAAGATTTGTTTTTGGGTATATATATATACACATATGTATATATATATGTATACACTAGGGAATTCTATTAGTTCTTGTTAATTTGGTGATTTGTTTTAAATTGTGTGTTGATCCCCATTTGTTATTATGGACTGATATAAACATTTATTTTTCTTCTTGTGATTTTATGAATGTGATCTCGGAGTATTAGGATAGATTATGTGGATAGTTAATTTGATGAATGCACAAAGGAGAATAATTTTGATAATGAATAAATAATAATAAAAAAAATTCGTTTTTTTATTTTATTTTAACAGTAGCAGAAACTTCAGAAAATTATTAGAAAATCATGGCTTTGAATTTGAACATTCTGTCCGCGTGTCTTATGTAAAACATGATTCTGCACACTTTTCGTGTTTTAAGTTTTTCCTGATTCTGCACCGTTTGGGCAGAAAGTTAAGATTACAGTAGCAGTTTTCAATATAGTTAAACGTGCAAAATTCGAGAATATGATTTCTTATTATGTGCTTTTTGTATGCTAATATTAAATGTTGGGTTGAGGTTTTTGCACCTAAAATAACTGACCTTATTGTGTGGTCATTTTAATAAAAATGAGTAAATTAGATATGTTGAGTAGTATATTGAGGATCTTGTAATTTGATTGGAAATTTTGAGGGAAGATTGTTATGGGTTAATTGATAAAACCCTTTATTGTAAGAAATTGGAATACATCTAAAAGTTAGAGATGTGATTGGACTATGATAAGACGGAACTATTTGATAAACATGAAATTTACAATTATTGGGATAATACGAACGATAAGTGATAATTGCAACATAGTTCTTTAGTGTTTACCGCTCCCGTTGTTGTGTTATTGTTTTTGGTAGCTCGACTTGCTGAGTGTACCCTTTTGCCAGTGGCTTCGTGATCAAGCTGGCCTAAGCCTTATGCCCGGCTTATTTGTTAGACGTCTAGGCATATTGACTGGCCTTCTGTGTGTATACCTAGTTTGGTTGATACCCCAACCAAACTAGCACCAGAGTGGATGTTAGTAGTATGTCCGGGCACACATGGGATATATGTGTGGGTGTACCATGGAGGGTGGCCAAGTGGTGAACCTAGGGAATACAAAGATAAATTAAAGGCTAATAAATAATGATAATGGAGTATTTCATAAGACTGATAAGCGTGGAAAAAATGAATGCGATGTTTGAGTTAGAATGTGGACGGTTTGTATACAGAATTGTTTGCTTGGTTTATGATCATTCAATTTGCAGGATGGTGGGCCCACTAACGTATTACAGGTTTGGCTCACCATAAGTAATGGGTAAGTATGAAATTCGTAGTAGCTTTGGATTTTTGGGCAAGAAACTACTTGCCACCACATAAATGGAAACTACTCTTTTGTCCAAATATGTGTGTGGAACTACCTGTCTTGGCCCAAGAGTGTTGTAGTGTAATTTGTTGTCTACGGGTTCAAGTTGGATCCCTAAGACTTGTTATTTTGTTTAACTCATACCAGTCATGTGACTGACCCGAGTGTGTTATGCATTCGGGTGTGTTTCTATATGAAACGTAGTTGGATGCACTTGTGCAGGTTTAGTATTTGGACATTTCCTGTGGAGCTTTTGATGTCTTGGAGTTGCAGTTGTGTAGAAGTGTAGTTTGTATTTGGTTGTATTTTTATTTATTTATTTATTTTCTGGCATTGTGGGTCAGTATGTATAATTGTAATAAATATGGTATATTGGGTATTGGAAACGTTGTAGTTACTCTGACCAATGGATGTATAGATTTTATTCTTATATTTTTTTCCGCTTAACTCTGTATGTGGACATTTTATTTATGAAAATGATGTTTTTTTTTAAAATTTAAAAGTGATGTAATATTTATAATGGAACTTTATTTCTTTTACAATGAAATGGATGTTTGGGAATACATGTTTAATAATAAAGAGTTTTTCTTTAAACACAAGATCACATGTCCTTATTTAATGAGCATTTAATATTTTTTTTAATAAATTACTGTTAGACTGTGTGGGTGTGTCACTCTCGGGGTTTTGGCAATTGAATATTAGTCCGGATACATGCTCTGGATTGAATATTTGGTTGTCCAAAAATCGGGGTGTGACATCCCCCATCTTGGAAGGGTGGGGTTCGATTCCCCTCGTGGGTAATTGTTTGAGGAATTTATCCTTTCAGTCATCTATAGAAGGGAGTCCCTTTGAAGTGGGCTCATGGCCCCCCGTGGCTGTTTGAAGTGTGTGTGTGTAGCTGTAATTTACCCTTAGTACTATAAGTGATTTATCCCGTTGGTAATCTCCCCCACTCCAACTCTTGATAGTGTTTAATCATGCTATGGTTTGCTGGTTTGCTATATTTTGCAACAATTTATTTATGTTATTTTGTGTTTCAAATATATTTTTGTTGTGAATGGACTTCTTATTGTGATCTTTTTGGTTTTTTAAATTGATGTATAAATTGGTAAATGGAGTAGGAGTGAGATGAAGTGGAGTAGTAGTGGGCAAAATTAAGTTGGTATGCTTCATGAGTAGGAGTGGAGTAGGAGTGACCATGTATATAAGTGGAGTGGAGTAGGCGAATAGCGACTCCTACTCCATTCCGTCCCGCTGCCATTTCTATTTACAGCCTTTTTTTTTTTGCTAAAAATTTACAGCCTAATTATCTTGAAGTCATTATGCTCTGCACTTGAGCTATGCCTCGTTATCTTGAAGTCATTAATTCTTTTTTATTATTTATTTATTTATTTATTTATTTTTTATACTTAGATCCGGACCGGATACACACACACCCTACACGCACACACACCCTAGCCTCAATCCAACCCCAAAATCCCACACTGGCCCACAGCAAAGCCCAACGAGGATCATTCATTTCGACTGAAGAATAATTGGGTGACAAGCAACTAGAATCCCCTATGAGAATTCGAACCCTCTCCCTTCCCATTGAAAAGAGAGAGGCTATGCCAATTAAACTACAATTCGCTCGGCTGAAATCATTAATTCTTTGTTTACACAATAACTTCCTTCTTGGGATTTAGGAAGATTATGGTTTTTTTTTTTTTTTGTTGTGTGTGTATATAAGTTTAGAAATACAATCACACATCATCCAATTTTATTATTTATTTTATATATATGTATATATTTTGTTGGGGTGTGTGTGTTTGTGTTTGAATACATGTCAATCATTCATGGATCATGAAATGTCACTCCACTTCAAGAGATAAAATGCATATTTAATGATTGTACCAAAGGTACAATATTGTTGAGCACCTTAAACAGCGAGGGTGTCAACCTCAATCAAAACAAAAATGAATTCTATTCAAAAATCAATAAGTCCAAAGGAAGGACTTGATAATTCCCAAAGAAATTTCAAGTATGGTTCCAAGAATCCTTAATAAACTTTATTCAGGATACTTTAGGATTAAAGAAAATACATTATTATGAATACGACTAAAGAGACGGTATTACAATCAGACTCAAGATTCTCAAAATGAATTTACTGATGAAATTTAAAGAATCGTCATATGAATAAATGTATGATTCTTTCACATACAAGTTCAAAATGAACCAACAACTTGATTAACTCTCTTGGGGTGATCCAAAATCACAATAAACGATGCCAAGGAAAGACTCTATAAGGCAAATTGAAAGTACTAGGTACTACAGACAATTATGAATCAAATTTATGTCTTGTCCAAGATTCATGAATAATCAGGATAGACAAACAAGTCTATTCACAATAGGACCAAAGAATATCGAAGTCCTCAACACATTTATTTTATCCTTTGCTAGTGTTTGATCCCATACACCCTCTTCCCTTACAAGAAGGAACTAGATTCTCACGGCTCATGAGAGGGCATGACTCATATCTAAACACTCCGGTAAAGTGTGGGATCCCATACTGGAGTGTAGTTTCCCAAGGCTCTGGTCCACACACAAAGGATGACTCCCATCCAGCATTGTCGGATCCCATAGGAGTTTAGTCTCCAATGGCTCCTGAAAAGATAAGGCTCATGTCCACACAATCCAAGTAATGCAACAGATGCAATGACAAGATGCAATGTGATATGCATGATAAAATGATATCATGCAATGTGGTGTGCATGATGCAATGATATGTAATCAACTGTGAATCATAAATATTCCAATTTCCCAATGCATCACATGCACATTCTTAAGGATATATCCCAAGGCATTGTATAAAATGCACATCCATCACTAATCACTCACTCCTTGTACTTATATGAGTATTCTCAGGGAGAAGCACTAGGAAAACTGAATGCTTTCAAAGAAATGTGAATAATATCTGAGAACTCACAACCAAATGAAGGGAACTTTTTAGAAGTTACCTCACTCATCTCAACTCATGACAATCAATCAATTGAACATTAAGAACTTTTTCCTTTCAAAACATTAAAAGGACTTAAAGTGCACAAGGCAAACTTTCTCACTATGACATTAAACTCACATATCGAAAGGAGGCATGTAAGCAAAAGGTAACTGATCTCGTCAGAATCAAGATGAAAAGTATGCTTTACTTTAAAAGATTTGTAGTGTGGAAGTAAAGGTTGAACCCACAAAGACTGTTTATTTTATCCTTTAATTTATAAAACCTAGATCTAATTAGTTATAGGAAACAAGAATTTGATTGAATTTTAATTGAAGTACTACTATAAACTAAACTATGGAATCATGGAAATACTAAAATTAAACTAAGTAAACAAGTGCAATATTTAAAGTTGTTTTAATATATGTGAATAAGATATAGAGTTGTAAATCTACCACTAAACTATGGATTAGGAAGGTTTTCATAAACCTAATCCAACTAAAAGAGCTGTATCTTCCTCTCTGGACTCACTCGGGAAATTTTGTTCATGTGGGAGTGTTCAGCACATCAAAACATGTAACTTTGATTTTTTCCACTAGTCGTGTGAGCGGGCCGCACGAGCGCGATACTGGTAAATCGCGCACGAGATGCACGAGAAGGTCTTTTGTGCTTGTTTTGGTCTATTTTAACACCTCAAATAGCCTAGGATAACTACTTTCTTCTAAAACCGACAAAAAGTGAAAAACACAGTAAAAGCGCGAGAAAATAGGGTACTAAGTACTAGAAGATGCAAATAAAGGACTATGATCAGGAACTATTCATCCCTAATCAATAAGGGTTTGACCAACTTCTAAAAATTCGCAATCGCGACACACTTGATCCAAATGAAGGACTTCATGCTACCAAAATCACAATTACCCATGAGAAGGGGAATTCAGTGATGTAAAAGGTGATTATTCACCTATACGAATAACTTCACAGAAATTATATTCTCCACTCAAAATGAAACAAATATTGTTGAATAATCAAACAAACTATTACTGTAGAAACAATCATAGCCTTACTAGGAGAAAAAAAGTAGGCAATGTCAACAGGTTTGGATAATGTAGGGTTCTGATGTCACAAATGAGGACTATTTTCTTCAATAACTTTTTAGATACCTGATCGATCCAAAGATAAAATTAATCCAATGAACTATCCCTTACGGAATACAAAAAGACTTGGATTTATAAAAAAAAATCCACGCTTGAGTTCAACATGATAAGGACATCAAAGAATTCAGCAAGACAACTCGGTTAAATAAAATCGACCCAAGAATTTGTAAGTCCACAACGAAGGAGATCACGGTACCATAATGGTAAACACCCAAACAACAATTTATGGGTGGGTGACTAGGCTTGAATTTATAAGCCTATGTCAATACAATCCTAAAATAACAAAATGAATATGTTTTTGTCAAGAAAAGACTTAAAATAATGAAACAATTGTGCTCTGTCAAGAGCCTAAGACCATGAGGGTCTATCCACAAATCACTCCAAAGAAGTGCAGCGAGTACAAAGAGCCATACTTGCCCACTAGAAAGGAGATACTGAAGTAAAATGTGTTTCACAACGTTCCAAATCCTAGAAATGGGTGTTAGGGTGATTAACTAATTTGATAGTCACTTTACAACATGTTTAGAACAAGTTCATTTGAAAAATATTGAACTACGAGTCCGTAAAATTTGTCTTAAATCAAAACGTTAATTATGTTTCAAAACAAGAATATAGTACTTAATAGGGACCCCAAAGGTACCCTAAGAACAATTAGAACCTTTGAATTTTTTTCAAAAAGGTAGCTAAGAATAAGCGGGCAGGGGTTATTTCGACCAGTCGAACTGCCCCCTTCGACTAGTCGAATGGGACCTGGGCAGAATCCTTCCTAGCTAGCTGGAATTTGCCTAAGTCCCACTCTACAACTCGTGGAAGACATTATAAAAAATTCCCAAGACACATATTTGGTACGTTAAACATCCAAAACATGTAGTCACGAGTTTGGATACGTTACACCTAACCAAAGGAAAATTTATTACATTACGTATCCATTCTGAGGTTCTCAACCCAAGCATACTAAGGGCGAAGAATTTTGAGGTCAACCTATAATGGATTTTTCAATAGGAATTGATGAGACACTGATGCTCAAGTCAAAAAAATGACTCTTACAAACTCGATACCCAATGTACTTATCAATACTGGGTAAGTGTAGAAAAAAAAACTTAGTGAACAAAAACTTCACTAATCAACAAGATACACGGTCTCAAGAAAAGAAACAATCATCAGAGTAGCGGAATTTACTCACATGTGAAAGATATCACTGAGTGAAGAAATTGATAGACTCGAATAGTGAATCTATTCTAAAAAAAATGAACTAAGGTTCAAAATCTACATGGTAGGATTTACTCATATGTAAAGTCATATAGCAAAACAACTGATAGATTTCAAAAACAAATCTATCTGAACACAATAGGTTTGGATCTAGATATCCATAAACCATTCGATAGAAAGATTTCAATCTACTCGAAGGAATACTTACTATACCCAATTGACAACTCATTTGGGAATTTTAGATCTGTGATTCATGCGTTCTTGGAGAGAAGTTCTTCCTTCTCTCTAGGATTGTGTGTTATGTGATTTTTGTTCTGGAATGGGTAAGAAAGGGAGGAATTCTGGTTCTTCTCCTTCTTCTTCTTCTCTCAATAAGGCTAAGCCACATTCTGGTTCAAGTTCAAGGCTAAATGACTATTCCTCTACAGACTCAAACCTTCAAAATGATTGGGCTATCAAGGAGGCTTGTACTTCCTCAGAACCATCATCAAGGGCCACAACTATGGGGGCTCTGTCTGTTATCAATCCAGATCTAGAGAAAAAATATATCCTCAAAGGAGATGGGTCTGTGCTACTTAGAAATGGATCCAATACTGATAGTCCCCAATCTGCAGGACAAGTTATAGTGCTTAATGTGGCTAAACCAACTGCTGGTCCTACCCACTTTGAAGTGGAATCTCCTCTCATCACTGAGTTGGATCCAAAAGTCACTCCTTTTCATGGAAAACCTGATTTGGAGTTGCATAAAGATTGGAAAAGTGATAGCTCCAATATGGGGGATAAAGATGATGAACAACCTGTGGTTAAAATCCTTTTCAAGTCTCTACAAGACTCAAATGAGATCCTCAAGAAAAAGAAAAAGATTGTCAATGCAGAAGTGGCCCTTAGTGAAGAAGTGGACCAAACGCATAAGATGACATGTGTTAATGTTGGTGAGGATTCTGGCTCTGGCTTCATCATCTCAAATCCCTCTCTGACTGAAATGGTTAGCTTGACTAATGATAATATAGTTGTGCTCTCTAAGGAAAGTGTCAGTTGCGGGAAGATCATTAAAGGTAATCCAAAGGAAATGGAAACTATTGGAAATATGGCTCAGGTGAATTCCCTTAGTCGTATCGCTGAATTGGAAAATGAAATCTTGAAGCTTAAATCTAAAGGCTCTCTGGGTAATTGTGCGGATGAAGTTGTGTTGAAGTCCCAAGATTCAGGCATCAACAAGGATATCCGTACAGGTTTTGATCTGTATAATGTGGATGATTTAAATTCCATGGTGTTTGTGGATGGTGCCTCTCACGCGCCCAACGGTCACAAAGACTCTTCTCACAAAGCTGCTACGCAGCACATGGGGGTGATTGCTTTTTCCGGAATTTCAGGCGGCTTGTCCCCCACCTCGTGCGTGAGTGATCAGCCACTTGCGTCTCCCAGCATGTTTAACTCTGGCCCATTGCAAATAGCCACTGCACCCCATGTGCAATGCAGCAGCTTTTCCTTGAAACCCGGCGGCTTGTCTACTACTTTTCCTAATGCTAGTCTCGTGAGAACCAACTGCCTTGGCAATACACAGGTTTCCTCTGGTCATTTGACTCTTGTCTCTAATCATCCAATAGATGGGTCCACTCCTATACCTCAGCCACATAAGCAACAGGGTGTGAGCCCAACCTTACCTGCCGTGTCATCCTCTAGCTCTGGCATTACTCCACGTTTGACCCATGAGCCAACTGCTATTTTACAAAACCCCCCCTCATCCTGGGCGTCTTTGGTAAAAAAAGATGTTCCGAAAAATCTCAACCTTAGTTTCCTTAAACCCAAAGAAGGCTCGGACAGGACCTTGGTCAAAATTCCTGAAGATCTTACTTCTCAGGGTAGCCGTGCATGGGATAACACACTTGTGGGGCACTTCATTGGTAAGAAGCTCCCCTATACTCTTGTGAAGAATGCAACAACAAGGCATTGGGCCAAGAAAGGGTTAACTGATATGCTTGCAACAGATTCAGGCCATTATATCTTCAAATTTAACTCAAGTGAGGAATGTGAATCAGTGTTGGAAAATGGCCCCTGGCAAGTGGCTGGTCAGCCCATCCTGCTTCGAAATTGGCGAGCTGGTATGACTTTAGATAAAGATGCTCCAGCTACTGTCCCCATTTGGGTCCATATTTATAATATTCCTTTAGAATATTGGAATACTGAAGGACTTAGCCTCATTGCTAGTACTATTGGGAGGCCTTTGCACATGGATAGAATGACTGCCAATTGTAGACGAATCTCATATGCCCGAATCTGCATAGAGGTAAGTGCTGCTCAGGAATTGTTAAAGAACTTTGACATTGAAGTCATTGATCCCATCAGCAAGGAACCAGAGAGAATCAGCCTTACAGTTCAATATCAGTGGAATCCACTTAGATGTGCTAAATGCAAACGCTTTGGCCATGACTGCTCCAGAATCCATATGCCCAAGTCACAGCCCAAGCAGAACAATATTCCTAAACAAACCAGGGACCCTATTAGCAGTGAATCAGAGGGAGCGTGGAAAATCAAAGGTAAGGGTAAAATGGATGCTGAGGTCGACCTGTCTCTAGCTGCTACTTCCTCCCCATCCATAGAGGTAGTGGATAGTCTTGTTAATCCCCCTCAGTTTGATGCCCCCCCAATTACAAATACTGATAATATGATCAAAGGAAGTAAAACTGAGACTCAGGAAGCTCTTCTTGAACTTATACCCTCAGAATCTAAGGGGGCCCCTTCAAGTTCTCCAAAGGGTCCTACTGGAGTAGTCCAATCTAAATCTATACAAGTCATAGTTACTAAGGGTAGCATTAACACCAATCTCCTGAATCTACAAGGGCCTGAAATCACAAAGACAAACCAATTCTCTTTACTTGAAGTGTCTGAACAAGATGAGAATGGTCAAATTGAGAATACTGGTCAGGATGCAGATCCTCCCAGTGTCATCCTGGAAGAAAAAGGGAATGGGGTTTCTGTAGAGCCCCAACTAACTGATGCCACCCAGAGTCCCACTCTTACCAACAATCAAAGGAGCAATAGCATAGAAGCAGATCCTCCCTCTGGTAAGCACAAGAATAAGCAGAACCTCCTACAGGTTTCCTCAGGTAAGTGCCACCAAACCCGTCACAGTTTTTAATGATTATTAGCTGTTGGAATATTAGAGGCTTAAACCAGCCCCTTAGGCAAGCTGAAGTTGCCAAATTTATTTATGAAAATAACCTGGATGTTCTTGGGATTATTGAAACCAAGGTTAGGCAGGTTAACGAAAACTTTGTTAAGAAAAATTGCTTCAAGAATTGGAAATTTGTAACTAACAGTAGTTCCAATAATGTTGGAAGGATCTGGATTGGCTGGAATCATGACAAACTTAACCTTACTGTTTTAAAAATTACTTCTCAACTTGTCCATGTTTGTATTGAGAAGGATGATAAGTCCATTATTTTTGAAGCTGCTTTTATTTATGGCTATAATACTGGTCAGGCTAGAAAGGAGCTTTGGTCTGACTTGAAGTCTATTTCTATGAGTATTAACTCTACTAATTTTTTGGCTTTTGGTGATTTCAATGTCACTTTGTGCCCTGAGGAAGTTTCTGATCCTAATTTTGGGTGGAACAATGACATCAAGGATTTTAAAAAAGCTATTAACGAAAGCTGTCTAGTGGACCTCAGGTACACTGGAGAACAATTTACATGGTGTAATAGAAGGTATGGCAGGGAAGATTTCTCTCAAAGAAAACTTGATAGAGCTCTGGTTAACCAATCTTGGATTGATAATCTCCCTAATTCTTTTGCCCATTTCCATGCTCCAGGTATCTCTGATCACTCTCCTATAGTTGTTCATCTGGATAATAGCCATAAAAGGAAAGGCAGAACTTTTAAGTTCTATAATTATTGGACGAAATTGGACAAGTATGGTGACATCGTTACGAATGCTTGGAACCAACATGTTAATGGGACAGCCCAATACCAAATTTGCCAAAAACTTAAACTTCTCAAGCAAGATCTCAAAAAATTTGGTAAGGCTACTATTGGCCAGGAAAGAGTCATTGCTGACAAGGCTAGACAAGACTTAAAACTTGCCCAGTCAGCTTTACTTGGGGATCCAGATAATATCTCTTTTATTGACAATCAAAAAAGTTGTTTAAAAATTTTTCAAGAAGCTATTTGTGTTGAAGAAGAGATTCTTAAACAGAAATCTAGATTACAATGGTTGGAGGCTGGAGATAAAAATTCTAGATACTTCCACATGTCTATTGCTGCTAGAAGGAACATGAAAAGGATTCTTATTCTTGAAAAACCTGATGGTAGCCTCACTACTAACTGTGATGATGCTAAAGAGGAAGCTGTTAGGTATTTTAAAGCCTTGCTTGGCACTCCCTCTCACCATTCTTACCCTGGTAAAGAAGTCCTTAGGACTTTTGTTCACAAAAGAATCCCTGTGGAGTTTCTAGCAGATTTGGATAGGATTCCTTCTGATACTGAGATAAAAACTGCTTTTTGTAGTATGCACAATAATAAAGCCCCTGGCCCAGATGGCTATAATTCTTATTTTTTTAAGGACTCTTGGGCTATTACTGGCCCTTCCATCTTAGCTGCTATTAAAGAATTTTTTCAAACTGGTGAACTTCTTAGGGAGTCTAATACTACTCTTATTGCTTTGATCCCTAAAGTGCCTAATCCTACCAAGATGGGGGATTTTAGGCCCATTTCCTGCTGCAATACCATTTACAAGTGTATTTCCAAAATTATTGCTAGTAGGCTCCAATTGATTCTCCCTGACTTGGTGGATCAAGCGCAATCTGCTTTTATCAAAGGTAGGAAAATCTGTGATAATGTCTTGCTGGCTCAAGATCTTCTTAGGGACTACCATAAATCCTTGGGTAAGCCTAGAGTGGCAGCTAAAGTGGATATTATGAAGGCCTATGATAGTGTTAGTTGGGAATTCCTTTTTGATATTTTGGATGTTCTTGGCTTCCCCCCCAAATTAAAGAAATGGATCTATGCTTGTATAACTACTCCTAAATACTCTATTAACTTTAATGGTGAATCTGTGGGGTTTTTTGAGGGTGCTAAGGGCATTAGGCAAGGGGACCCTATGTCTCCGTATTTGTTTGTCCTTGTTATGGATACCCTTAGTCAATTACTCCATCATAACATCAATAATAGACCTTTTAATTACCATTGGAAGTGTGAGAAATTACACATCTCTCACCTTTGCTTTGCTGATGACCTTCTCATCTTTTTTGCTGGAGATGTGGAAGGTGCCACTCTGATTAGGCATACTCTCGATCAATTTTTCCTCCTTACTGGCCTTCAAGCTAATAATGCTAAGAGTTGTCTCTTTTTCTCTAATGTCGATGTTGATGTTGCTGATAGCATCTTAACGACTTTAAACTTTGTGAAAGGCAATTTGCCCATTAGGTACCTTGGGGTTCCTTTGATCACGTCTAAACTTAAAAAGCAAGACTGTGAGGTTTTGGTTAATAAAATTTGTGCTAGAGTTAATTCCTGGAAATCAAAATTTTTGTCTTATGCTGGTAGAGCTCAACTTATTAACTCTGTTTTATCAGGTATCCAACTTTATTGGTCTGGTATGTTTGTGCTTCCCAAAGGAGTTCTCAAACAAGTTGCTCAAACTATGTCCAGATTTCTATGGGCTGGTAATACTAATAGTAGCCATGGTGCCAAAGTTGCTTGGGACAAAGTTTGTAGACCCAAAAAAGAAGGAGGGTTGGGGTTTAAAGATATCTATTTAACTAATACTGTTTTGAACCTCAAGCACATTGGAAATCTCTTAGATCCCTCTAATCAATCCCTATGGTACAAATGGGTCCATATGTACATGCTTCGTAACAAAAGTTTTTGGCAGGCCAAAATCCCTTCCCAATGCTCTTGGTACTGGAGAAAATTATTAAAACTTAGACAAGTTGCTAAACCTTTAATCACTCATAGAGTTGGTAATGGTGATCATACTTTTCTTTGGTTTGATAATTGGCTCCCTTTGGGTCCTTTGTTAGACAAATTTTCTAATAGAATTGTCTATGATGCTGCGATTAACATTAATGCCAAAGTTAGTGCTATCATTAGAAATGGGGAATGGGTCTGGCCTGGCTCTCACTCTATTGAACTTGATGAGGTCAGATCCATTTTGTCCTCCTTCCATCAGCCTTCTGATTCTAAGGACTCTGTTTGTTGGACTGTTACTCCCACGGGAGTCTTTAACGTATCCCTTATTTGGAATCACTTGAGGGATCACACACCTACTGTCCCTTGGCATAATATAGTGTGGTTCAAAGGAGGTACCCCTAGACAGAATGTCATCCTCTGGCTTGCGGCCCAAAATAGGCTTTCTACCCATGATAGAATTTATGCTTTTACTCCTGGTCCTCTTGCTTGTTTATTTTGCCGCTCTCAAATGGAAACTCATAATCATTTGTTTTTTGCATGCCCTTACTCCTCATTTATTTGGCAGGAACTTATGCTTAGATGCGGATTGACTTGGAATAGGTACTGCTGGAATGATACCTTGGTTTGGATGGTTCAGCATCTTAAAGGAAAGCAATTTCATCATGATATCCCTAAAATCTGCTTGGGAGTTGCTGTGTATGGTCTATGGAAAGAAAGGAACAACAGGATCTTCAAGCATTCCTTTTGTCCTAGAGAAATCACCCTTGAGAACTTTATTTCCCAAATTAACATTCTTATTAGGATTAAATGGAAGCATCATAGTGCTTTTGATACTATTATTAGCAAGTGGATTTAGTGCTCCTTGTCTTTTTCGGCAAGCCATCTTGTTTTCCTTTTTGTTGGGGCTGCCAGGTTTGTTTTTTTCTGTAGCTTCCTTTGCTACTCATTTGGGTTGGATAGGTGGTGTTGTTTTTTGGTTGGGTGGGTCTTCTAGAGGATCTCCTTCCCACGTTGCATAGCTTCCTATGCTTGTTTTCTTTTGTTCTCATTGTAAATCCTGGGGTATGCCCCTTGTACTTTTGTACATCTCTTTTTTGGAATTTATTTACCCTTTTTTCCGAAAAAAAAAAATTGACAACTCAACGATAGTTCTCACAAATAAGAAGTATGATAGCCCCATAAGAGAAAATGATTACTCGAACAATATACAATAGTTAAATATAGCCAAACTTAGGATACACCTCATTCATAAGGCTTTCCACATAAGCCACAACTCATACAATCATGTTCAAGTATGAGAGGGGACATCGCACTTTGTGGTACCCCAAAAGCAATACATCAAAATAATCCAATCGAGCCTCATAAAAGGCTTAGCACAATTTGCTAAACAAAACATGTGTCACGCGAATGTAACATCTTAAGGATATACATCAAAATATTTAAACACAAAAGTCCAAAGACAAATCACAACCAAGTGTAAGGTGCTACTCATATTGACATATATGTACAACATTATATACAACTCAAAAATATACTGAAAGTGTATGTATACATAATCACAGGTAATTATAATATAAACGTGTAAACACTTGTTTATTCACTTATATTTCAGAGTTCTCAATGAATTAACCTCAACTAGCAAAATGGTCAAAAGACCAAAGGATACGTGTACAAGTAGTTATAAGCATGTAAAACATATAAGCATATTGCCACATAAGCATATAAGCACATTAGCACATAGTCCCGTAGGCAAGTAAACATGTTTTGCTATGAATCTAAACTCTACATGAGGCTCTAATCTAATTACAATGCATGCTAATAATCTTTCTATCTTATTGTGGCCACACAAGAACCTGATCGCTTATGACGGTCTCACATGGATCTAGAGACTCCTAGAGTACCACGATATTCGAACCTAGTAGGCTCTGATTCCATTCTGTAATTCCCCGCATCCTGAACATGAGCATTAGTGCTGATAAATAAAATGAAACTGCAAACTTTCTTTGAAATTCTTTTTAAAAAGGATTCGATGATCTTAGATAAACCAATCCATAGAGGAAGAAGTACCAAAGATCCGATTAGGATTCCAAATAAATCCAAAAAAGTCAACCGTTGACCCAAAATTGCCCAAATGGCAATGTATGGTCAAGTATAAAATTTTTGATTCAAGAGTTTAAAAGTCCCGCGAATAGTTCATCTAGATCCCCATATATCAAATATGATTTTTAAGAATTTTTAAAAGAAAAGAAACCTACTAAAAATGATGCTCCAATATCATAAACTGTGGAAAAATTGGTAATTTTGCCTTCAGAGGGAAATTTGACTCTTTTTTTTTTCTATAAGGAATTGATTTTTAAAAGCATTTTTATTGAATCCAAATGGGGGGTATTTCGTTAATTACATTAATGACTTAAGTAAAATAGTAAATGGAAGGGAGAAATGATTTACTCTTGATGGAATTAACATGTAATGAACTGTACACTGTTTCGTCACCAAATATTACTCATGCAGAGGGGTTTTTGACTAGTCGAGATGATCCTTTCGACCAGTCGAAAGGGACCTAACTTGAAATCTTATTGGAAACACCTAAAACTATGTTTTGCATAAAGAGGGTTAAGTGTGTAGCTTTCGTAACTCAATCCTAACATGATTCTAACATTTATGAACATCTCTGAATGGTCTAAACCTATTTACACATGTTAAACATGAATTCAAAACACAATCCATTCATAAACACTAACGAGAGAGATTGAAATGTCTCAAGTCCTTTAAGTTTTACAAACCAAATTGATGATGCCAAAAATTGGTAAGAAGGATCTAAAGAGAGAAAAGACACAAGTAAGTTATATGTGGTTCGACCCCGTTAACAAGGTGACCTATGTCCACGGTTGCGTCTGTGCGCGTTCACTAGCAGATCACCGGCGGGCCTGGTGGGCCGACAAAGAGGGGTGGCACTACCAGTAATACCGGCCGAGCATATGCGTACAATAGTGAATTCTGTGTTCTATGCTTGTTAGCTAGAGAGTTCTTCGGATCCCTGTAGACAGGGTAGGTGGGCTCTTTTATAGGTACAAGAGTCCACCCATACATGGTAAGCTAGTCAGATTAGGAAGCCTAATATGATTACAATTGATTTGCATGATTTGGGGAGAGTTTCCTAAGCGATTTAGGAAACTTCCACATTCCCTCTTGCAGTCTTGGAGTTGGTTTAGGAAATTGTCAGTTAGGCTAGGTCCACGGGATGCCGCGACCTTTCGTGCCCGGTCCGTTGGCATGAACCGGGCAGTCCTGACGAACACCTCAGGATCGCTGGGCTATTGGCGCCATTACCGAAGTAACCAGCACCTCCCAGTGACATGACAGACTGAATTCATGACTGGATAATCTTGGACATATTAGCTGTCCCCAATTTTCAGAACTAACTGGATGCTTCATCAGGTGAGGATCGAAAATCAGTATCGCCTTGGGAACCGTCTGGATACCCTTCGGGAATGTTGCCCGGGAGGGGACCCACCTTCAAGATCACTTGGTGGAATAACCGACCGGTTGGCGTTATCTAATGGGGTCCATCTCCTTGTGACCCCAAGTCCTCGGGTACGAGCTTACCCTACAAGAGTTCTTTTGGACTCACCGACCGTTCCAAGTTCACGGGGAGTCCGGCTTCTTCTCGCTTGGGGCCAGGCAGGGACGGAAGATGATAGTCAACTACCTGAGCAATAATAAGGGGTGGAAGAAGAAATTCTTCCAAGTATCCACCCTGGGGCTATGTGAAAAGGCACCGGGTTGCAGTTGAGGACCTCCTGGGTGGGGCAGTTGAGGAGTAAGCCCAATCACTTTCCTTTCTTGATTAGTCTCTTTTTTTTACCACGACTAACCCATTTGTATTTTTGCTTTGTAGTGGTCAGTTGACCCGCCTAGTCTTCCCGACGAGTACCAAGCAAGGATCTTGTCTTTGGTGGAGGACCCGACCGACATCAATAAGGTGCTGACCCAGTCGGGAAACCCAAAGGTTTCTTATGAGCCAAAGCATCGCTTCGAAGCTCCCATATTCCCGTCGATCATTCCTGGTAAATTCTGTTACTTGACTTTCCGGTTACTCTTTTTTTTATTTGGCACTTTACTGAGCTCTCATGCGCTCTTCCCCGATTTTATAGAAATGGCTCCCAAGAGTGCGGCAACTCTGAAGGAAAAACAGGCGGCCCTGATTGCTCGGGCCGGCCAGAAGAGGAAGAAGCAAGACCCTACTGAGGGCCAGCCCCTTAAAAGGATCTCCCGGGGGATCTCGACTCGGGCAAACAGGGAGGCTGCTACGACCTCGACGCCCGGTGTTACTATTGCCGCTCCATCACCTCTTCTTCCCACCGCCAAGCCATCCAGGGTCTCCTTCCCCAGCATAGAGGAGACGGCTCGCGCGGATCCCTCCTCGAGGCCGGCGGTCGAGACGGCGGACGATGTCCGCGGAAGGGTCCAACCTGGGCTGCTCTAGAGTCAGATAGACAAATGCACTCTGCTGAGTCCCCAGGCCATAATCGATTGGCTCTATAGCATCAGCCACATGGTAAGTCATTCTGTAACATGAGCATTAGCCATTCTTCTATATGTATATTGACATTGTTTTGATCTTGCAGGTTGGCTGCATTGCGGCAGGTCTCGGTGTTGCTGAGAGGTTGGCCAATGCGGAGGCCTCCTTCTCGGTGGATAAGGCTACCCAGGAGTCCGTGGAGTTTGCTCTCTCTGTGGAGGAGGAAAAGTCCCGTGCAGTGGCCTTGGAGCTGGGGGAGACCCGCGACTCTCTCTCAACCGAGCGGGCTGCTCGGAAGGTTGCAGAGATGAAAGCTGCAGTCGCAGAAGGCAGGAGGATCACTGCCTAGAAAGATCTGGCGGCCATGATGGCTACACTTTCTGAGCTCACTACCGCTCGGGACGCTGAAGCCAAGGACGCTGAGGAGGAGTTCGAGGCAGGATTCCTTACTGGCTACGCAGATTTAGCTAAGTGGGCTACTGCTGACCACCCCGACTGGGACCTGTCTAGCTACTCGTGGGCAAAGTCTAATTACTAGAAGGAGGGCCAAGCTGACGCCGAGGTCGTTGCTGAAGTTGCACCGATTAGGGACCCTATTGTGGAAGAGCAGGCTGCTGGGAAGGAATAGTTGGTCCTCGTGGACAACCCATGACCTCTGGGTGTGTTTTTGTTTTAATTTTTTTTTTGGGGAAGGCTACTATAATTTCCCCCCAGGCAGTGTACATACTTTTGTAATTAATGAAAAGGCCCTCGAGGCCAATTTTCTTTCCATTAACTGCTTACTATTGTCTGCACTTTGCCTGTTTGTGATTGCTAGTATCTGCCCGGTTTTTAGCCGACCTAAGCCCTTGCCTTAGCAAATGGTTTAGGAGTGTAACCAGTAGAACACCTGGTCTTCTCGACCTGTTTTAAAGGTAATTGTCCAGTGTACCATAGGAACTTATCTTGTTTAGCATCCGAGATTGTCCCGGTGTATGATAGGAGTATCCTGTTTTACCGTCTGGGATATCCCGGTGTATTATAGGAGTATCATGTTTTACCGTCCGGGATGTCTATCTCTGATCACTGTAAGTATTTAGGAATGTTGGGATTCCAAGTTCTTTTAGTGACCGGTGTGATTTCCTAGCCTAGCCTAATATTCCCCTGCCCCCCAAGCATTTTGCTAAGGCGGGAGTATAGGAGTGAGTGGCCGTAGGAAACCGACCTAGACCATGGGTGGTTGTAGGGTCCTTTGAAGCTTGCCATCGTCAGCTACCTAGTGCTTTGCCCCCCCCCCCCCCCGTCATCGGTTGGACCTAGGCAAAGCGTTGTGTAATTTCCTATTTGGGTCTGGTATCCCCTTGCCACCCGAGTGTCCTGCGAAGGCGGGGGCGTGGTGAGGAGTGACCGTAGGAAACCGACCTAGAACATGGGTGGTTGCAGGGTCCTATGAAGCTTGCCATCATCAGCCACCTAGGGGTTTGCCCCCATCGTCGGTTGGACCTAAGCAAAGTCAGTGCCTCGGGGGTGACCCCGAGGTCTCTTCTGCCTTGGTTGTTAGCCAAGGTCTTTCATATCTCGAGGTTAGGCCTGAGGACTTTTCTGCGTTGCACGGGATACGGACGGGAGTAAATTTGCAAAGTAAACTATTCAATTTTATTTTAAAACAAAAATTTATAGCGGTTGCTCAATTAGAGCTACAATGCTAAATTTTTCCCTACCAATGCTAAATTGCCCGTGTCCAAGTGTTACTGATAGTACTTGCGGAGGTGTTGCACATTCCAAGGATGAGAGAGATCATGCCCGTCTAGGCTCTGTAGCCAGTAAGTTCCTGGTCGGTTGACTTGGGTTACTTTATACGGGCCTTCCCAGTTTAGGCCTAATTTCCCATGGCTCAAGATTCGGGTGGACTGGTTCACTGCCTTAAGGACGAGGTTTTCCACTTGAAAATTGCGATGCTTCACCTTGCTGTTGTAGTATCGCGAGACCCGTTGCTTGTAGGTAGCCACCTTTAGATAGGCTTGGTCTCTTTTTTCCTCAACTAGATCTAGTTCTGATTTGAGAGCATCTTCGTTATCTGGCGCACTGAAATTCGTCACCCGATACGTAGGCAACCCGAGCTCTTTGGGGACCATCGCCTCGAATCCGTAGGTTAAAAAGAACAGCGTCTCACCTGTTGCCGCTCGGGGTGTAGTGCGGTAGGCCGACATGAGGGTTGGCAGTTCTTCATCCCACAGCCTTTTCACGCTTTCAAGCCTTGTTTTGATTGATTGCAAGATTATCCGGTTTGTCACCTCTGCTTGACCATTGGCTTGAGGGTGCTCGGGGGAGGAATCGTGATTGAGTATCCCGTAGCCCGAGCAGAACTGCCTGAAGATAGGGGTGTCGAATTGTCTTCCGTTATCACTGACCTGGACCCGGGGATGCCGAACCTACTGAGGATATTCCTTTCCATGAAGCTTTCTATTTTTTGTTCGGTTATTGTTGCCAAGGGCTCGGCCTCTGCCCATTTGGTGAAGTAATCAACAACGATGACGACGAGCTTGACCTGTCCTTTTTCCATCGGTATGGGACCAACAATGTCGATACCCCACTGAGCGAACGGCCAGGGGCTATGGATTGGTGTCTGGAGCTCTCCCGGTCGGTTGATCATAGGGGAGTACCTTTGACACTTATCGCACCTTCTGACGTACTCTTGAGAATCCCGGGCCATGGTTGGCCAGTAGTAACCTTGCAATAGGGCCTTCCTGGAGAGTGCCCGGCCTCCGATGTGATTCCCGCACACTCCTTCGTGGATTTCAAACAATACCGCTTGGACCTGTGCGGGGTGGACACAACAGAGGTATGGGATAGAGAATCCCCTCTTGTAGAGGATGCCGTCAACAAGATGGTATCGGGCCGCCTGGTACTTGACCCGGCGGGCCTCTTCTTTCTCGTCTGATAGCGCACCTGTTGTCAAGAATGCCACAATCGGGTCTATCCAGTTGGGTCCCAGGGTGACTGGATCTACTTCCATGCCTTCTAAGTTCATCACACTCGGCTCGGGTAGATATTCTATCCTTATCCCGGGCAAGTCTGACTCAGAAGATGAGGCAAGGCAAGCCAACCAGTCGGCCCTGGTGTTTTCCTCTCTGGGTATCTGCGTGATGGAAAATCCCCGGAGCTTCTTGGAAACCGCTCGGACAAGGGCCAAGTAGGCTACCATGTTGTCTTCCCTCGTTTCGTACTCTTGGTTGACCTGATTGACCACGAGCTGGGAATCGCTGTATCCCTGGACCTGTTGTGCACTCATAGAAATGGCCAATTGCAATCTGACCAATAGGGCTTCATATTCGGCCTCATTGTTGGAGGCACGGAACCCAAACCTTAGCGCGTACTCGAGCTGGATGCCGTCGGGGATAGTTAGGATGATTCCTGCCTCACTACCTTGCTAATTCGATGAACCATCCACGTGTAGTACCCAGGTAGGGATGTCAGCCTGTAACCCGGGCGGTAGGGCCGGCGGCTCAAACTCTTCAACCGAGTCTTCTTCATACATAAACTCAACCAGAAAGTCTGCTATGGCTTGTCCCTTGATGACCGTCCGGGGTCGGTAGACCACTTAAAATTCTTCCAACTCTAAGGCCCACTTGACGAGTCTCCTGGACGTATCGGGCTTGCTTAGGATCCTGCGGAGAGGTTGGTCTATGAGGACCACAATGACATGGGCCTTAAAGTACGGACGGAGCCTTCCGGACGAGGTGATGAGGGCGAATGCCAGTTTTTTGATACGGGAGTATCTGCTCTCTGCCCCTTGGAATGCCCTGCTGGTATCGTACACTGGGAATTGTATCCCGTGTTTTTCCCGAATGAGTGCCAAGCTAATTGCTGAGGGTGACACTGCCAAGTATAAGAATAATTCTTCCCCCGGCACGAGTGTTGAGAGTAGAGGAGGGGACGCTAAGTACTTCTTGAGTTCCTGGAACGCCTCTTCACAATCTTCTAACCACTGAAATGCCTTGTGGAGTATTTTAAAGAATGGCAGGCACCGATCGATAGCTGGGGAGACAAATCTGTTCAATGCGGCCACCCCGTCCGGCTAAGCTTTGAACGTCCTTCGTCGATTTGGGCGACCGCATGTTGATGATGGCTTGGATCTTTTCGAGGTTTGCCTCAATCCACCGTCTGCTGACTAGATGGCCCAGAAATTTCCCAGACGAGACGCTAAAGGTGCATTTGGCCGGGTTCAACCTCATCCTGAGTTTTCTCAAAATGTTGAAGGCCCCGGTCAGATGCTCAAGGTGGTCGGACTCTTCCCGGATCTTGACCAACATCATCCACGTACACTTCCATAGACTTCCCGATTAGGTCCTTGAACATGTAGTTGACCAGGCATTGGTAGGTGGCCCTCGCATTCTTGAGGCCGAATGGCATAACCTTGTAACAATACGTCCCCTGGTCAGTGATGAATGCAGTCTTCTCTTCGTCCCTGGGGTACATGCTGATGTGGTTGTACCCCGAGTAGGCATCCATGAACGAGATGAGTGAGTGACCGGCTGTGGAATCCACAAGGAGGTCTATCCTGGGCAGCGGATAGCAATCCTTGGGGCAGGCCTTGTTGAGGTCGGTGAAGTCCACACACATCCTCCACTTCCCGTTGCTTTTCTTGACCAGAACGACATTAGCTAACCAGTCGGGATAGTGGACCTCTCGGATGGACTTTGCCTTCAGTAACTTTTCCACCTCTTCGGATACCGCTATCTGCCTCTCAGGGGCCATGCCCCCTCTATTCTGCTTCACTGGCCGGCAATCTGGGCTGACATTAAGACGATGGGACATTATCCGGGGGTCAATCCCAAGCATATCCTCATAACTCTAAGTGAAAACATCCTGATTTTGCCACAGGAACTGAGTCAGTTTTTCCTTCAAGTCGGGCTCCAGTAGGATACCGATGCTGACTGTGCGGTCTGGGTACTTGGGATTCAACATCACTCTTTCCAATTCTTCCATCGGTCCTATCGTGTCACTCTGGTCCCGGGGTCCATCTCCTGGACGTTTAACGTTTTGGTGATAGCCCCCCGGCGCAATGGGCTGACATAGCAACTCTGGGCGATAGTCTGATCTCCACGTAAGCTTTTGGGTCCCTGAGGAGTTGGGAACTTCATCGTTAAATTGTAAGTGGAGACGACCGCCCTAGCCTTGTTAAGGGTCGGCCTCCCAAGAATGACATTGTAGGCCGACGGGGTTTCCATGATCACAAAATTTGTCAGCATGGAAGCCTGCTGAGGGTAGGTCCCCATGAGAACTGGGAGCTCGATTGTTCTGAACGGTTGTGTGCTGGAGCCATTAATTCCTACCAGGGGGTAGCAACTGGCCGGAGCCGATCCCTGGATATCTCAAGCTGATCAAATGTCGATGTGAACATGATATCGGATGAGCTGCCCGTGTCCACCATCACCCTCTTGACCATGTAGTTGGCTATAGAAAGCATCACAACTAGCGGGTCATCATGGGGGCAGTGGACGCCCTGCAAATTGTCGGAGGTGAATGCCAGAACATCAGTTGGCGGGGAGCCGGTGGATTAGACCTTCCAGACATCCGCCCGGGATGCTCGAGCATACCTCTTCTGTGTCGACTATAAGTCCCCGTCGCCTGACGTTCCTCCGGAGATCACATTAATTTGACCGAGAGGCTGTATTTGACCGGGAGCTTAGGCTCCATGCGCAGGCTGTCCATCTGTTTCGACGTACTCTGCAAGATGACCTTGCTCTATCAATTTTTCAATTGCTATCTTTAACTTGAAGCAGTCCTCTGTGTTGTGGCCGTGGTCTCTATGGAAGCGGCAAAGCTTCTTCCGATTCCTCTTCCCGGGCGGGGCTTTGAGCTTTGCTAGCTGCTGAAGCAACCTTTATGCCTCGGCGGCGACCATGACCTCTTGTATGGGCCGAGAAAGGGGTGTGAAAGTAATCGGGGGGTGACCCCGGACATCTTTCTAATCCTGCTTCGGCTTCTTTCCCGGTCCCTTCTCAAATCCTTCATGCTTGCACTTAGCCTTCGGGGATTCGTCTCCCGCCTGGCCGGCGCGCTTCGCTTTCAGGAACTCCTCGGTGTCTATATACTTACTGACCCTCTCCGAGAGCTCCACCAGGGTTGCTGGTCGGTCACGATAAAACGATTTGGTAACTTTAGCGTGTTGAACTCCCGAACAGAAGGCCATAATTGCAGCCATTTCATTGAGATTGTGGATCTGAAGCCTCTGCTGGTTAAAACAGTCAACATGCTCCCTTAGGGACTCCCCCTTGCGCTGTTTGACGGTCAGCAGTTGAGTGTCCGGTTGTGACCAATCGAGCATCCCGACAAACTGGCTGATGAACAGCTTGCTGAGGGCTTTGAAGTCATCGACCGTCCAGGGCTTTAGAGCATGGAACCATTGTGCTGCTGGCCCTTTGAGGGTACTGGGAAAGGCCAGGCACAATAGCTCATCTACCGTGGTGACCAGTGCCATTTGAGCCTTATAGGTACAGACGTGGTCCACCGGGCTCCCTTTGTCGTCGTAAGAGCTCAGGCGAGGGGGTTTGAACTTCCGCAGGATAGGGAACTGCGTCACCCGAGTGGTGTAGGTTGATTTCGTCTCCGTGTTGGTGAGGTCATGGCCGAACTTGTGGCTCAACCTCTCAATCTGCTATTGTAGTTCCTCGATTTGGACCATAACGTCATCCCGCCCGGTTTCCTTCTCTATACCTGAGCGGTAGGTCAGATCGAATGACGAGACCTCTTCCTCAAAGTGTGTCGACCTTGGGGATAGAGCCCAGCTCCGGTTCGAGTAATCATGTGCCTAAAGTCCCCCTGGCTCCGGGTCGGAGGGTCTTTGGCTGATTCCCGAGCCTTCAGTCCTGGCTCCTCCCCTCTGGGCGCGCACCGCCGGTTGATGATAGTTCTGGCATCCTCCATCCGGTGAGGATTGGGCCGAGCTCGCCTCCGCGAGCGCCTGGTTGCCTGGCTGTGCTCGCCGCTACCGAGGTGTTCCCAGTCCGGTGGGGACACCGGGGCAGAACGGGCTTGCCTACGTACCCAAGCGGGCTCCTAAACAGGGGCGCTTTTCTCGGGCTGATCTTCTGATGCAGGACGCTTTTCCTGCCGGGCCAAAAGCACCTCAATTTGTTCCTGCGTTCGCCATTGGCCCTCCAAGAGTTGTGCCAGCACTGCCGTTACCTGTTCTGTGGTCATGGAGGCAGCCGATCGCCCGGGCTGAGAATCATCTTGACCGGGCTGGGTAATGGCCTTCTTACTCCTTCTAGGTGGCATGTTGATCAGTCAGTATTTGTTTTTTAGAGGAAATAGTCGTTTCCCACAGACGGCGCCAAACTGAAGATGCCAAAAATTGGTAAGAAGGATCTAAAGAGAGAAAAGACACAAGCGAGTTATATGTGGTTCGGCCCCGTTAACAAGGTGACCTACATCCAAGGTTGCGTCTGTGCGCGTTCACTAGCAGACCACCAGCGGGCCTAGTGGGCCGACAAAGAGGGGTGGCACTACTAGTAATACCGGCCGGGTATATGCGTACAATGGTGAATTTTGTGTTCTATGCTTGTTAGCTAGAGAGTTCTTCGGATCCCTGTAGACAGGGTAGGTGGGCTCTTTTATAGGTGCACGAGTCCACCCATATATGGTAAGCTAGTCAGATTAGGAAGCCTAATCTGACTACAATTGATTTGCATGATTTGGGGAGAGTTTCCTAAGCGGTTTAGGAAACTGCCACATTCCCTCTTGCAGTCTTGCAGCTGGTTTAGGAAATTGCTGGTTAGGCCAAGTCCACGAGATGCCGCGGCCTTTCGTGCCCGGCCCGTTGTCACGAACCGGGCGGTCCTGACGAACACCTCGGGATCGCTTGGCTATTGGTGCCGTTACCGAAGTAACCAGCACCTCCCGGTGACATGGCAGACTGACTTCATGACTGGATAATCTTGGACATATCACAAATGTTTAACTTTGAATAGGGCTAACACATGCCCAAATAAAGTCTAAAACTCTTACAACTTCTTAACATGAACCCAAATACGAATTCAGCCTACAATAATTGCTCCAAAATACATGCTAATAATAATTCTCTTAAAAATAGAATACTATGAATTGGAAGACAAATATGAATGATTACATTCCTACAACCACTACACAAACTGAGTCTTCAACCTTGGACTCCTTGAGTCATCATATTTGGGCCTAGCCCTCAATCAAAACCTGAAAAAGGGTTTTATATAGTTCCTAAGCATGACAATATGTATAGTTCACATAACAATAAACTACTGTGCATTCCATATATGTGTGCAATTAATGCAACGAAAGAGTTATTGAAGCAATGGAATATTTTTCGTAGAACTTTATTTTATAAATTTTAGCACACAAGGAGGTTTTTCCTTATTTTGCAAATCTTGGAATTCCCACACATGGAGAGCATCCCTTCTTAAATAGAAAGCCCCATAGAACAAAGTCTTTCTTTTGAAATCTTTTTCGTGCATTTTTCATGTTCATGCACATGTCATGTATGACAATATCAAATATTTATGTCTATGCTTACACAATAATATAAGCAATGGTACATTCATAAGCAATAAACAATATCCATAATTTCAGTAACTAACTAAGAAATATGAATTTTCACAACTTCACATGCTTTCAACCATAAAACATTTAATTCAAACACATACTTTTATATTTCAACTAAACATGCTCTTAACTTGAATTTAAACATTTAAGGTTCAAGTAAGCACATAGGTTCATGTACACATGAGTTACATGTAAACTCATAATTACACTTCATCAATTTCTAAAAGCATAAGCAAGATCTATAAGCTTTATACACTAATCATACTTTTCAAATTTGTATAGGAGTGAAATAAGTAAGTAAGAACTTAAACTAACACATATAAGCACCAAGAACACATAGCTTTTAGGTGAAATCCAAGGGACTTAGGTTTGGATTTTATGCATGTTAAACGTGTACCAAACTTAGTATTCTAGATTATGACTAGTTAACATGTTTTGCATAGTAGGTGAAAGTTATAGGAACTACCTTTGAGGTTGAGAAAAACTCTCAAGAGAGAAACCTGTTGAAAACACGATTCAAAGGTAACCACATGTGCACCTCGATGCAAGGGATAGTCATTAGTACTAGAGGTTTTGGCCCAAAACCACCCAAACTAGATGGTATCACCTCTTGAAGCTTAAAATCCATGGCCACTAAAGAGAGAGAGGGAGAGAGACATGAGTTAGAGAGAGAGAGAGAGAGTTGTGAGTTATGATAAAATGTCTCGAACTCCTCATACATTTACTAAGTGGAAATGTACCACTCTCAAAGCACGTGGTACAACTCACAAAAACGGTTATATCTCAATAACCGTACCAGTTACGACAAAACTTAAAACACCAGAATTGATTTATTTTGTCATACGGTCCTATTAGTCCAAAAATATTATTTTCAAAATTCTTGTCAAGACTCACAAAATTGGTAGAATTACCAAAATGCCCATGTGCCCAAATTTTAAAATTTTTGCATACGAGGTTCCACTAATTAAATAATGATGTCAGCACTTCATGATTTGTTCTAATTAATCCTGGAATTAAAATACAGATTATTACAAGAGTTCAGAATGTGAAGACATTTTTCAAGAGTTGAAGGCGCATTTGACGAGAGCACCTATCTTGACAATACCGTCATGAACTGAAGCCTTTTGATTTATAGTGATGCTTTGCATCAGGGTTTGGGGTGTGTACTATTGCAAAGTGGCAAGGTAATTGCTTACGCTTCAAGACAGTTGAAATCACATGAGATAAATTATCCGACTCACCACATTGAATTGGCCTCCATAATTTATGCTTTGAAGATTTGGAGGCACTACTTCTATGGTGAGAAGTGTGAGATCTTTGTGGACCATAAGAGCTTGAAATACCTATTCACGCAATGAGATTTAAAGATGAGACAGAGAAGATGGTTAGAGTTAATGAAGGATTACAATATTTCAATACAATATCACTCGAGAAAAGAGAATATTGTGGCCGATGCTTTAAGCCAAAAGACGATAGGGAATTTATCCAATGAGCTAACAAATCAAAAGGAATTAGTCAGAGAGATGGAACGTTTTGAATTAGTTCTAATTCCAGAGACGAATGGTGGTTTGATGATGGCAATCATAGGTCATGCGGACATCATTGATGAGATCAAGGCTGAACAATTCAACGACTATTACTTATGCAAAATGAGAGACGATATACCTTTGGATAGATGACCCAGATTTATCTTAGAGCGAGGAGTGTTGCTGCTTGGGAATCGCTTTTATGTAACAAAATTTGAAGGACTTGAAAGAAGGGATCCTAGAAGAGGCTCATAGTACCAAATATTCAGTCTATCCGAGAAGTAACAAGATGTACCGAAACTTGCGAGAAAAGTTTTGGTAGAGAGGTATGAAGTGGGAAGTAGCAAAGTTTGTTTCTGAATGTTTGGCGTGTCAAAAAATGAAGTCAGAGAGACAAGTACCCGCGGGACTACTACAACCATTACTTATGTTAGAACAGAAATGGGATGAGATCGGGGTGGATTTTGTTTCTGGATTTCTGCGATCGCCTAACAAGAACGATAAAATTGGATTATAGTTGACAGATTGACGAAAATAGCTCATTTTCTACCAATCAAGATGAATAAACCATCTAAGTTAGTAGAGTTGTATGTGAAAGAGATTGTGAGACTACACGGGGTTCTAGTAGTGATCGTGTCGAATCATGATAGTAGTTTTACATCAAGGGTTTGGGGAAGTTTACAAAAGGCTATAGGTACCAAGTTCAGTTTTAGTACCACTTTTCATCCTCAAACTAATGGATAGTCCGAACGAATGATTCAAATGTTAGGAGATATGCTTAGGTTGTGTGTTCTAGACTTTAGGAGCGATTGTGAGAAGCATTTACCATTAATCGAATTCACTTACAATAACGAATTTTAGTTGAGCATTGGTATTGCACCGTATAAAGCCTTGTATAGACGTAAGTGTTGTTCATTGGTTTGTTGGACCAAGGTTGGGGAAAGAAGGCTATTAGGACATGATATATTACAGTTGACTACTGATAAGGTGAAGCTAATCCAGGAGCGACTTAAGGTAGCTTAGAGTCGTTATAAGAGTTATGCTGACTCTAAATGACGATCAATGACATTCAAAGTACGAGAGTTTATATACTTGAGAGTATTGCCTTCGAAAGGCATTGTTTGATTTGGGAAATGGGAAAAGCTTAGCCCGAGATTTGTAGGACCATTTCAGATCTTAGAGAAAGTAGGACCAGTGGCTTATCTGCTAGCCTTATCATCTAAACTAGCATATGTGCACAATATATTTCATTAGTCTATGTTGAGACGGTGTATGACGAAGATGAGTAATACACCATCTCAACATAGACACGTGATGATACATACAAAATTGTTTAGTGAAAGCAAATGCCACATTGTTTAGTGACTGACCAGGTCCTTTGCACCGTTTAACCTGAGCGGCGCACCCAGCATTGCAAGGCCTGACCAACAGGTCGAGAATGCCACACGAGCTTGGTTCATCACGGGGGTAGCCCAACAAACTCCCAGGACATGATCCAAAATATTCCAAATAGTTTCTTATACAAGTTAGAAGACTAATGGAAAGTGTAGATTGTTTCCTAATCTAATTAGGATACTCCCATGATTTGTGCTAATCAATCCAAATCAGATTGTATTACCTTATCAATTTACTTACCTTGTAAAAGGAAATTTCTTGTACTATAAAAGAAACCCCTCACCCCCAAGAAGGGGATCACATATTTGTCTGACACGCATATACTTACTCAACCGATCTCTGGTAGCTCCATCTCCTTTTGTTGGTTTACCAAAGACACCTGATGATTCAATATCATAGTGCAAGTGCTCTAATACATACTTGGACGTAGGTTTCTTCATTAACAGGGCCGAGCCATATACAATTTCTTTTGACTTCTTCTTCTTCTTCTTATCTCTAGCCCAAATTTTGGCATCATCAGCTTGACGCCTTCTGTGGGAATGACAGTTCTCCATAAAAAAATCTCTTAACTAATCATCATTTCACCTAAAAGGAACAAGAAAACTGCTCAGCTAACAGGACAGGTTGATACATCGATCGTGCAACTGGCGGTTCCCATGACTCCGGAGTAAATCACTACGGCTCTTACATAACTCTTGGAGGGTCAACTTTAGACCCAATTACAAATTGAAGCCCTACTAGCCCAACAGAGCAAGCCCCCTCAAACTGAGGAATAGCTTGGGAATGATGAGCATGGTTGGGTGCCCGTAAGGAGCCCAAGAAAAGCCCAAACTACACCAATATCCCCCTAAATTATAGGATAGTCCGGGAACGATGAGCATAATCGGGATCCTATGTGGACCCTGTAACGTGCCTGGGCCAACCTAGACCACATGGGGGATGGCAGAAACATCATCAATGATAGGCTCATAGCCAGAACGGAAGGGCAAGAGTGCTTGACTCAAGAATCAGCCCAAGATTGCCCGACCAGGAGCCGAAGCGACCTTACGTACATGATTAACCAGAGTAAAAGCTGAGCCTTATCCCTGAAGATACTACACTTTGATGAGAAAGCTTTTTCATCCGACTCGACCTACCATACTGATACTGCATGTGACACCGGTCAGGACGACGTGGAAGCCTGCATCAACGATTTTGGGAAACAGATCGAGAAGTTAGGTCGAAATCCAGGTCGTCATTATACTAACACAGAGATGGAGTCACCATTCACCTATCCGGTCATAGGATTCATAATTCTATGCAAATTTAAACAACCCCATCTTGACTCTTATGACAGTTCGGGAAGTCCGGTCGGAGCATATGAGACAAGCATGTAGATGCAAGCCCTAATCGATATGATGCCCCTACTTTTAATAGTTAGCAGTTAAACAAATAAGGTCATAGCCATACAGAGTGTGCTAACAATACTTTCCAGTACGATCACCAAGGTATAACAGGGATTTTTGGGATACTTCGGGAATTTTGGACAGAGTTTCTGGAAGAAACAGAGATTTTGGCAAATCTAGGATATCTGAATGGAGTTTTTGGAGAAACTAATTATATTTGGGTATTTCTGGGAAATCCGGACAGAGTTTTTGGTTATGTCTGAGATTGGGTAGAGCTTCTAGGATATCTGGATAGTTTTTGGGAAAAATTGATGTATTTTGGGAAATTGGAGTTTCTGGGAGAAACTGGTATGTTGGGTATTTCTGAGAAATTTGGACAGAGTTTCTGAGAAAAACTGTTATTTTGGGTATTTCTGAGAACTTTGGACAGAGTTTCTAGGAGAAACTGGTATTTTGGGAACTCTGAGAAATTTAGACAGGGTTTTTGGGAGAAATTGGTATACATGGGAATTTTTGGGAAATTTAAACAAACTTTCTGAGAGAAACTGGGATATCTGGATGAATTGGGCAGAGTCTCTAGGAGAACAGGTGTATATGACAGGAGCATATGATGATGGTGATCATACTGTCTAGCAAGTTTTCATACTCCTATGTCTTAGGACCAACAAACAGGATTTGCGGTGTATATCTTTATAAACATGGAGCAGACATCCTTATCATGGTTCTTAGACATGTCAACTCAATGTAATCACATGTGAGTGATTGCCTTGGGAATCATAAGAAAGAGGTTCTATTCTATGCCACATAAGCGTCTACACCGCGCAAGTAATCCCACCAGGGGCATACAACAGTTATATCACATTGTCCTATTTGAAAAGATAAATGAACAGTCTTACGAAAGGTTCTACAGGAATCTATATGCAAAGGCTTGGTTTAGTCAAAGAGGGTCCATTGACGAGAGTTCTAATATACCGTCAGAGAGACAGTACGGAAGTGTTTACTCTTTTTGATATACCTTGGAAGATACAATAACAATGGTGACTTATGCCCTGGCACAGCAAGACCTGAACAATGTCAGCGCCGCGTTTCAGATACAGTCGGAGGGGAAATGCAGAAGTGCAATGCGGTGAACTAGACACAGTCAAAAGATGATTTTAAGGATGCTTCTTATGAGTCAAACCTCTGTATTATTTTGTTTTAAAATAAAAGTCCCCAATAGAGTCGCCAGATTGTGGACACACGGAATTTCTCATCCACTCTTTTTAGTTTTGTTTTGAGATTGTTTTTGAAAAAGGAAAGGAAAAGGAAGGTCTGTTGAAAACAGATACAGAGTCGCCACTTGGTCTTTAAGGAACCAAGAAAGCTAATTTTGACTCACCCAAAAGGATAAAGGGCACCGGCCCTTCATAACCAAAGAAATTGGCTCAGGGTTTTGGTACGAGAGAGGAAGGAGCCTTTGTCGCGACTAAAACACCCTCAACTCACCCCGTCTTTCGACGGGCCTCAATTAGCATCCAAATAATCATTTTATACTACGTTTGGTTCGACAAATAATACTATGATAATATATTACATCACTCAAGAATTTTGAAATGGAAGATTGAAAGATAAGCTATCATTCAAAAGATCTAAGCCAAATATTACACGATACAAAAGTGAAAGATCACACAAATAAACCTAGGAAAAATTGTGTAATCACATATCAAGTAATTAAGTTTCCCTAATCTAAAGGGGACAAGAATTGTTCTTGAAACAAATAATCAAAGAGATCAAAATATACTTAGCAAGCTAGAGTGATGCATGTTAATCTTTGGGAAAAGAAGACATCTTAATCTCTAGGAAGGATGAGAAAGGAGGATTAGATCGAGGGGGAGCATGAACGTTTGATCATGATCATTTTTCATAATCTTCTTAGATTAGGAGTTACAAAAACCCCAAATCTTGCATGAATGCAATGTATGATCCTAGAATATGCAAAGGTTGTGTGTTTGTGTACATGAACTTTCTGAAGTGACTTAGAAGTATAAAAAGATGAATAAATGAATGGGGGGAATCATTATGGGATATGTACAAATGTAGGATGGACTACTTCTTAAGATATGAACAAATTTGAAGTACATATAAGCATCAAATCAATGGATGGAAATAAAAGAATGTTTGCTGTGAATAGTGGATAGAACAGTGACTTTGTATTGTGGAAAATGAAACGTAGGGTTAGGAATGTTTTCAATGAATGCTTTTTTATGGAGATCATTCTTATTGTGTTTAAAACATAAATCAAAAAGCCAATCCTCAATAACTATTACAGATGGAGAGAAATCATATAAACAATAGAGGTTACTCAGAAACAGAGTCCGTACTGTTGACTAAAATGTTGAAAGATATTAGAAAATGAAACCAAAAGATCTAGAGGCTCATATTATACAGAAAGTTCCCTAAGACATTGAAGTTTAAGGGAAAAATGAGTTGAGACCACTCCTTTTGGAAAGATTTTCTGTAAAACAAGTTGAAAATCAACCTTGATGCTGTGACAGCAAAGGCAGAATGTTTGGAAGGAATGTTTGGACAAAAATTGACCCCTTTCAAGTGTTTCCAAGTCAAGCCAAAAATCATGGGTGTTCTATAATGAGTTAGGAAGACTTTCTAAGTGGTCTTGCATCCATACCTTCAGTATTAAACTCAGAATAATTCTTTGAAATTAAACAACTCACTGTTTTGAAGGTTTTTTTTTTTAGAAAACAAGGTTTATTTCTTAAAATCCAAATATTGGGGGTTTTAGGAGAGCTTTGAAATAGGGATTTTGAAAGTATATTTTCAACACTCAAAGAGGATTAAAACCACTTGTAATATCAAACCTTAACTCATTTAGAGAACCTACAAAATGATTGGAAATGTTTGCTTTATTTTGGAAATAACCTCAAAAATACATAGGGAAGTATTGATGTTATAATCATCATCTATCAAACATGTTTTTGAGGTCAAGAGCTACTATCCATAAGGATTCACTCACCTCAAACTTCATGTCATCATCTAGATGATGATGAAATAGTAAGTAAATAAAGAAAATAAAAAATAAATGAGGTATGAAGAGATGAACATTGTATATAAGCAAGCAAATGAACAAATCAATAGATGATATTCAATGGTGGAAACCATAAGCATTCAACCTCTCATATATGTTTATATGGGTGAGTACACCACTCTCTAACTCATAGGAAACTCAAAGAAGATGAAGAAGATGAATTGAAAGTTTAAAAATAAAAGTTTAGTTTTTAGAAAACTAATTGAAAGTCACATTTTTGATTGGATTTGGAAGAAGAAAATCTCTACTTCTCTCTCTCTTTCTCCCTAACTCTCTATATCTCTCTCTAATGACTTCCAAGTTCCTCTCTAAATGGAAGCAAATGGGTCTCATTTATAGGCAAAGATGGGTGTGTATTTTGGATCTTTAAAATTCTCTAATTGGTCCAAAAAGTTCAGATTATCAAAACTATGTCGTTCATTTGTTGAAAATTTGAATTATAACCCAAAAATTAACAAAAAAGTACAAAAAAATGAAAAATAACTCAGAGTACCACCGCTCCACTTGGCCACTGCTGTCGCGGCAGTGGGCCAGTGCCGCCGAGGCAGTCAACCCCCCCTCCCCCCCCCCCCCCCACCCCCGTTGAAAAGAATTTGCATTTTGGCCCCCGGAACTCCAGAAATTCGCAAAATGACCCTATTTTGTCCGAAATTCACAAAATATTCATACGAAATCCAAATTGAGATTGTGATATACCGTTGGAAAGGTATTGAGGTCTAATTTCCATAAAAAATAGTTTGGATTTTGGGTCACTTTGGAAAGTTTGGCGGTATTCGCGATAAAAGCCGAATAGATCGCATTTTTCACATTCAGAAATTCATAACAAATTCATTTTAGATCCAGAAATTATGTGAGATATACCGTTGGAAAGCAATTGACCTCTAGTATTTGATAAAAATATTTCAACATCGAAAAGGACACTTTGATTTTTTGTCAAACTTGCAGTCAAATCAGTGAAACAGTGTACTTCCAGGAAATTCTGGGAAGTTCTCGGAGCCTCCAAAGACTGACGTTTCTGTCCGATTTTCTTTTAAAACATATTTTAAGACTTTTCACATGATCTAGGATGATCTCGGAACTTTTGGGCAAATTCGGATGATTTTGGTCAAACCATGGTCAAACTTGGTCAAACTTTGGTCAAACCGATCAACGAAGACTTTCTACGAACTTCCGGGACTTTCGGGGGTCTCTGGGAGCTTACGATTTCAAATATTCATCTTTTAAAATACCCCTTTTTTTTAACAAAATCGAATGATTTCTGAGATTTTGGGCCAATCCGGAGAGTTTTGAGCTTTTAGAGGCATTTTGGTCATTGCTTTGATTTCTTAGAGAGTTAGAGGCAATCTCTGAAAATTCGATCTTTATAATTATCGAGGTTTGACATGCTTGTGGCCTCCTAAATCTATTAGTCGACAAAATGTCCACAATTGCAAACATTGTTTGTCAGTCTTAAGACAGGAGTATGAAAACCTGTTAGACAGTATGATCACCATCGTCACATGCTCCTATCATATACACATGTTCTCCTAAAACACTGCCCAACTCATCCAGATATCCCAATTTCTCTCAGAAACTTTGTCTAAATTTCCCAAAAATTTCCAAATATAGCAGTTTCTCCCAGAAACTCCACTTAGATTTCCCAAAAAATCCCAAAACACTCAGAAATTCCCTGGTATACCAATTTCTCCCTGAAACCCTGTCTAAATTTCTCATAAATATCCAAAATAACAGTTTCTACCAGAAATTCTGTCCAGTTATCCCAGATATAATCGCATTAACCAGTTTCTCTTGAAAACTCTGTCTAAGACAACCAAAAATGCCCAGATATGCCTATTTCTCTCAGAAACTCTATCCAAATCAACCAAGAATGCCCAATCTTTCCTAGAAGCCTTCATAAAACCCTGGAAACCCCTGTTATCCCTTGGTGAGCATACTGTAAAGTAGGGTTGGCACACTCTATATGGTTAGGTCCTTATTTGTTTAACTGCTATCTGTTAGAAATAGGAGCATCATATAGATTAGAGCTTACATCCGCATGCTTGTCTCATTTGCATACACCATTCCTATCGGTCTGCACGGACTGTTTCAGTCAGGCTGTACACGAGTCAGTCCACGTTTGTTAACATCACTGCCATTTGTCTATCTAAAGTCATCACTGTCAGAATCTAATACAAATCCTTTCGAATCTGTAGGGTCACTATAGATTCTCAAAGCCAATAGCTGGGAGCTTCGTCCTGGGTCAAAAATTCAGATAATCGTTTGGTCAGGATCAGCCCAATAAGTTATTTCAACATGAATCAGGAAGAGCTAGAAAACAAGGTCATCGAATTGGGAGCCACCATAAACCAACAATCAGACAGCTTGGCCCAGGTCCTGAAGTTTATGGAAGAACTGAAATAGCAGCGGCAGCAGTGTCCCCCTGAGTTCCCACCACCACCGTTCGGATTCATACCGCATCCCGAGAATAATGGAGAAGAAGAATGGTTTCAAGGGGCCCCGCCGCCTGCATATGAGAAAACGTTCCAAGAGAAAATGGACAAAGTCGACAAGCTGGAAAGCGTATTCAGGAAGAGTAAAGGGGTTGATAATTATATGATAGACTTGGAAGGACTTTTTGAGCCTGTTAAGCTGAAGCTGCCGGAAAACTTTAAGATGCCTGCCAATGACCGTTTTGATGGAACCGAAAATCTGAAGAACCATGTAAAGCTGTGTATGAACATTTTTCAATCAATGGGCTACACTCATGAGCACATTGCAATGCTATTCCCACAAACTCTCGGGAAGTCTGCACTATCATGGTTCCTTACCTTGGAAGCTTCCAAACCTCGAGCATGGGAAGACATAGTTTCAGGTATTCGTTGATCACTATTCCTACAACCAAGAACTTGATGTCACTATTAGGGATTTGGAAACTACTCAGCAGAATAGCAATGAATCTATCGCTATATTTCTGAGCAGATGGAGGAATAAATTGGCCCAAACGTCCCATCGACCAGTTGAGAAAGAACAGGTGAGGATGCTAATCCAGAACCTGCAACCACTTTGCCATAAGAAATTGTTTTATCAGTCCATCTCCACCTTTGAAGACTTGTTTGAAGTTGGAACTCGAATTTAAGACACTATCAGGGAAGGAAAGATCAAGAAGGAAGAGCCTTCGAGTCAGTCAAAAAGGCCCAACTACTCCACTTAGATTTCCCAAAAAATCCCAAAACACTCAGAAATTCCCAGGTATACCAATTTCTCCCTGAAACCCTGTCTAAATTTCTCATAAATATCCAAAATAACAGTTTCTCCCAGAAACTCTGTCCAGATATCCCAGATATAATCGCATTAACCAGTTTCTCTTGGAAACTCTGTCTAAAACAACCAAAAATGCCCAGATATGCCTATTTCTCTCAGAAACTCTATCCAAATCAACCAAGAATGCCCAATCTTTCCTAGAAGCCTTCATAAAACCCTGGAAACCCCTGTTATCCCTTGGTGAGCATACTGTAAAGTAGGGTTGGCACACTCTATATGGTTAGGTCCTTATTTCTTTAACTGCTATCTGTTAGAAATAGGAGCATCATATAGATTAGAGCTTACATCCGCATGCTTGTCTCATTTGCATACACCATTCTTATCGGTCTGCACGGACTGTTTCAGTCAGGCTGTACACGAGTCAGTCCACGTTTGTTAACATCACTGCCATTTGTCTATCTAAAGTCATCACTGTCAGAATCTAATACGAATCCTTTCGAATCTGTAGGGTCACTATAGATTCTCAAATCCAACAGCTGGGAGCTTCGTCCTGGGTAAAAAATTCAGATAATCGTTTGGTCAGGATCAGCCCAATAAGTTATTTCAACATGAATCAGGAAGAGCTAGAAAACAAGGTCATCGAATTGGGAGCCACCATAAACCAACAATCAGACAGCTTGGCCCAGGTCCTGAAGTTTATGGAAGAACTGAAATAGAAGTGTCCCCCTGAGTTCCCACCACCACCGTTCGAATTCATACCGCATCCCGAGAATAATGGAGAAGAAGAATGGTTTCAAGGGGCCTAGCCGCCTGCATATGAGAAAACGTTCCAAGAGAAAATGGACAAAGTCGACAAGCTGGAAAGCATATTCAGGAAGAGTAAAGGGGTTGATGATTACATGCTAGACTTGGAAGGACTTTTTGAGCCTGTTAAGCTGAAGCTGCCGAAAAACTTTAAGATGCCTGCCAATTACCGTTTTGATGGAACCGAAAATCTGAAGAACCATGTAAAGCTGTGTATGAACATTTTTCAATCAATGGGCTACACTCATGAGCACATTGCAATGCTATTCCCACAAACTCTCGGGAAGTCTGCACTATCTTGGTTCCTTACCTTGGAAGCTTCCAAAACTCGAGCATGGGAAGACATAGTTTCAGGTATTCGTTGATCACTATTCCTACAACCAAGAACTTGATGTCACTATTAGGGATTTGGAAACTACTCAGTAGAATAGCAATGAATCTATCGCTATATTTCTGAGCAGATGGAGGAATAAATTGGCCCAAACGTCCCATCGACCAGTTGAGAAAGAACAGGTGAGGATGCTAATCCAGAACCTGCAACCACTTTGCCATAAGAAATTGTTTTATCAGTCCATCTCCACCTTTGAAGACTTGTTTGAAGTTGGAACTCGAATTTAAGACACTATCAGGGAAGGAAAGATCAAGAAGGAAGAGCCTTCGAGTCAGTCAAAAAGGCCCAACTACTCCACTTAGATTTCCCAAAAAATCCCAAAACACTCAGAAATTCCCAGGTATACCAATTTCTCCCTGAAACCCTGTCTAAATTTCTCATAAATATCCAAAATAACAGTTTCTCTCAGAAACTCTGTCCAGATATCCCAGATATAATCGCATTAACCAGTTTCTCTTGGAAACTCTGTCTAAAACAACCAAAAATGCCCAGATATGCCTATTTCTCTCAGAAACTCTATCCAAATCAACCAAGAATGCCCAATCTTTCCTAGAAGCCTTCATAAAACCCTGGAAACCCCTATTATCCCTTGGTGAGCATACTGTAAAGTAGGGTTGGCACACTCTATATGGTTAGGTCCTTATTTGTTTAACTGCTATCTATTAGAAATAGGAGCATCATATAGATTAGAGCTTACATCCGCATGCTTGTCTCATTTGCATACACCATTCCTATCGGTCTGCACGGACTGTTTCAGTCAGGCTGTACACGAGTCAGTCCACGTTTGTTAACATCACTGCCATTTGTCTATCTAAAGTCATCACTGTCAGAATCTAATACAAATCCTTTCGAATCTGTAGGGTCACTATAGATTCTCAAAGCCAACAGTTGGGAGCTTCGTCCTGGGTCAAAAATTCAGATAATCGTTTGGTCAGGATCAGCCCAATAAGTTATTTCAACATGAATCAGGAAGAGCTAGAAAACAAGGTCATCGAATTGGGAGCCACCATAAACCAACAATCAGACAGCTTGGCCCAGGTCCTGAAGTTTATGGAAGATCTGAAATAGCAGCGGCAGCAGTGTCCCCCTGAGTTCCCACCACCACCGTTCGGATTCATACCGCATCCCGAGAATAATGGAGAAGAAGAATGGTTTCAAGGGGCCCCGCCGCCTGCATATGAGAAAACGTTCCAAGAGAAAATGGACAAAGTCGACAAGCTGGAAAGCGTATTCAGGAAGAGTAAAGGGGTTGATGATTACACGCTAGACTTGGAAGGACATTTTGAGCCTGTTAAGCTGAAGCTGCCGGAAAACTTTAAGATGCTTGCCAATGACCGTTTTGATGGAACCGAAAATCTGAAGAACCAGGTAAAGCTGTGTATGAACATTTTTCAATCAATGGGCTACACTCATGAGCCCATTGCAATGCTATTCCCACAAACTCTCGGGAAGTCTGCACTATCATGGTTCCTTACCTTGGAAGCTTCCAAAACTCGAGCATGGGAAGACATAATTTCAGGTATTCGTTGATCACTATTCCTACAACCAAGAACTTGATGTCACTATTAGGGATTTGGAAACTACTCAGCAGAATAGCAATGAATCTATCGCTATATTTCTGAGCAGATGGAGGAATAAATTGGCCCAAACGTCCCATTGACCAGTTGAGAAAGAACAGGTGAGGATGCTAATCCAGAACCTGCAACCACTTTGCCATAAGAAATTGTTTTATCAGTCCATCTCCACCTTTGAAGACTTGTTTGAAGTTGGAACTCGAATTTAAGACACTATCAGGGAAGGAAAGATCAAGAAGGAAGAGCCTTCGAGTCAGTCAAAAAGGCCCAACTACTCCACTTAGATTTCCCAAAAAATCCCAAAACACTAAGAAATTCCCAGGTATACCAATTTCTCCCTGAAACCCTGTCTAAATTTCTCATAAATATCCAAAATAACAGTTTCTCCCAGAAACTCTGTCCAGATATCCCAGATATAATCGCATTAACCAGTTTCTCTTGGAAACTCTGTCTAAAACAACCAAAAATGCCCAGATATGCCTATTTCTCTCAGAAACTCTATCCAAATCAACCAAGAATGCCCAATCTTTCCTAGAAGCCTTCATAAAACCCTGGAAACCCCTGTTATCCCTTGGTGAGCATACTGTAAAGTAGGGTTGGCACACTCTATATGGTTAGGTCCTTATTTGTTTAACTGCTATCTGTTAGAAATAGGAGCATCATATAGATTAGAGCTTACATCCGCATGCTTGTCTCATTTGCATACACCATTCCTATCGGTCTGCACGGACTGTTTCAGTCAGGCTGTACACGAGTCAGTCCACGTTTGTTAACATCACTGCCATTTGTCTATCTAAAGTCATAACTGTCAGAATCTAATACAAATCCTTTCGAATCTGTAGGGTCACTATAGATTCTCAAAGCCAACAGCTGGGAGCTTCGTCCTGGGTCAAAAATTCAGATAATCGTTTGGTCAGGATCAGCCCAATAAGTTATTTCAACATGAATCAGGAAGAGCTAGAAAACAAGGTCATCGAATTGGGAGCCACCATAAACCAATAATCAGACAGCTTGGCCCAGGTCCTGAAGTTTATGGAAGAACTGAAATAGCAGCGGCAGCAGTGTCCCCCTGAGTTCCCACCACCACCGTTCGGATTCATACCGCATCCCGAGAATAATGGAGAAGAAAAATGGTTTCAAGGGGCCCCGCCGCCTGCATATGAGAAAACGTTCCAAGAGAAAATGGACAAAGTCGACAAACTGGAAAGCGTATTCAGGAAGAGTAAAGGGGTTGATGATTACACGCTAGACTTGGAAGGACTTTTTGAGCCTGTTAAGCTGAAGCTGCCGGAAAACTTTAAGATGCTTGCCAATGACCGTTTTGATGGAACCGAAAATCTGAAGAACCAGGTAAAGCTGTGTATGAACATTTTTCAATCAATGGGCTACACTCATGAGCACATTGCAATGCTATTCCCACAAACTCTCGGGAAGTCTGCACTATCATGGTTCCTTACCTTGGAAGCTTCCAAAACTCGAGCATGGGAAGACATAGTTTCAGGTATTCGTTGATCACTATTCCTACAACCAAGAACTTGATGTCACTATTAGGGATTTGGAAACTACTCAGCAGAATAGCAATGAATCTATCGCTATATTTCTGAGCAGATGGAGGAATAAATTGGCCCAAACGTCCCATCGACCAGTTGAGAAAGAACAGGTGAGGATGCTAATCCAGAACCTGCAACCACTTTGCCATAAGAAATTGTTTTATCAGTCCATCTCCACCTTTGAAGACTTGTTTGAAGTTGGAACTCGAATTTAAGACACTATCAGGGAAGGAAAGATCAAGAAGGAAGAGCCTTCGAGTCAGTCAAAAAGGCCCAACTACTCCACTTAGATTTCCCAAAAAATCCCAAAACACTCAGAAATTCCCAGGTATACCAATTTCTCCCTGAAACCCTGTCTAAATTTATCATAAATATCCAAAATAACAGTTTCTCCCAGAAACTCTGTCCAGATATCCCAGATATAATCGCATTAACCAGTTTCTCTTGGAAACTCTGTCTAAAACAACCAAAAATGCCCAGATATGCCTATTTCTCTCAGAAACTCTATCCAAATCAACCAAGAATGCCCAATCTTTCCTAGAAGCCTTCATAAAACCCTGGAAACCCCTGTTATCCCTTGGTGAGCATACTGTAAAGTAGGGTTGGCACACTCTATATGGTTAGGTCCTTATTTGTTTAACTGCTATCTGTTAGAAATAGGAGCATCATATAGATTAGAGCTTACATCCGCATGCTTGTCTCATTTGCATACACCATTCCTATCGGTCTGCACGGACTGTTTCAGTCAGGCTATGCACGAGTCAGTCCACGTTTGTTAACATCACTGCCATTTGTCTATCTAAAGTCATCACTGTCAGAATCTAATACAAATCCTTTCTAATCTGTAGGGTCACTATAGATTCTCAAAGCCAACAGCTGGGAGCTTCGTCCTGGGTCAAAAATTCAGATAATCGTTTGGTCAGGATCAGCCCAATAAGTTATTTCAACATGAATCAGGAAGAGCTAGAAAACAAGGTCATCGAATTGGGAGCCACCATAAACCAACAATCAGACAGCTTGGCCCAGGTCCTGAAGTTTATGGAAGAACTGAAATAGCAGTGGCAGCAGTGTCCCCCTGAGTTCCCACCACCACCGTTCGGATTCATACCGCATCCCGAGAATAATGGAGAAGAAGAATGGTTTCAAGGGGCCCCGCCGCCTGCATATGAGAAAACGTTCCAAGAGAAAATGGACAAAGTCGACAAGCTGGAAAGCGTATTCAGGAAGAGTAAAGGGGTTGATGATTACATGCTAGACTTGGAAGGACTTTTTGAGCCTGTTAAGCTGAAGCTGCCGGAAAACTTTAAGATGCCTGCCAATGACCGTTTTGATGGAACCGAAAATCTGAAGAACCATGTAAAGCTGTGTATGAACATTTTTCAATCAATGGGCTACACTCATGAGCACATTGCAATGCTATTCCCACAAACTCTCGGGAAGTCTGCACTATCATGGTTCCTTACCTTGGAAGCTTCCAAAACTCGAGCATGGGTAGACATAGTTTCAAGTATTCATTGATCACTATTCCTACAACCAAGAACTGGATGTCACTATTAGGGATTTGGAAACTACTCAGCAGAATAGCAATGAATCTATCGCTATATTTCTGAGCAGATGGAGGAATAAATTGGCCCAAACGTCCCATCGACCAGTTGAGAAAGAACAGGTGAGGATGCTAATCCAGAACCTGCAACCACTTTGCCATAAGAAATTGTTTTATCAGTCCATCTCCACCTTTGAAGACTTGTTTGAAGTTGGAACTCGAATTTAAGACACTATCAGGGAAGGAAAGATCAAGAAGGAAGAGCCTTCGAGTCAGTCAAAAAGGCCCAACTACTCCACTTAGATTTCCCAAAAAATCCCAAAACACTCAGAAATTCCCAGGTATACCAATTTCTCCCTGAAACCCTGTCTAAATTTCTCATAAATATCCAAAATAACAGTTTCTCCTAGTAACTCTGTCCAGATATCCCAGATATAATCGCATTAACTAGTTTCTCTTGGAAACTCTGTCTAAAACAACCAAAAATGCCCAGATATGCCTATTTCTCTCAGAAACTCTATCCAAATCAACCAAGAATGCCCAATCTTTCCTAGACGCCTTCATAAAACCCTGGAAACCCCTGTTATCCCTTGGTGAGCATACTGTAAAGTAGGGTTGGCACACTCTATATGGTTAGGTCCTTATTTGTTTAACTGCTATCTGTTAGAAATAAGAGCATCATATAGATTAGAGCTTACATCCGCATGCTTGTCTCATTTGCATACACCATTCCTATCGGTCTGCACGGACTGTTTCAGTCAGGCTGTACACGAGTCAGTCCACGTTTGTTAACATCACTGCCATTTGTCTATCTAAAGTCATCACTGTCAGAATCTAATACAAATCCTTTCGAGTCTGTAGGGTCACTATAGATTCTCAAAGCCAACAGCTGGGAGCTTCGTCCTGGGTCAAAAATTCAGATAATCGTTTGGTCAGGATCAGCCCAATAAGTTATTTCAACATGAATCAGGAAGAGCTAGAAAACAAGGTCATCGAATTGGGAGCCACCATAAACCAACAATCAGACAGCTTGGCCCAGGTCCTGAAGTTTATGGAAGAACTGAAATAGCAGTGGCAGCAGTGTCCCCCTGAGTTCCCACCACCACCGTTCGGATTCATACCGCATCCCGAGAATAATGGAGAAGAAGAATGGTTTCAAGGGGCCCCGCCGCCTGCATATGAGAAAACGTTCCAAGAGAAAATGGACAAAGTCGACAAGCTGGAAAGCGTATTCAGGAAGAGTAAAGGGGTTGATGATTACATGCTAGACTTGGAAGGACTTTTTGAGCCTGTTAAGCTGAAGCTGCCGGAAAACTTTAAGATGCCTGCCAATGACCGTTTTGATGGAACCGAAAATCTGAAGAACCATGTAAAGCTGTGTATGAACATTTTTCAATCAATGGGCTACACTCATGAGCACATTGCAATGCTATTCCCACAAACTCTTGGGAAGTCTGCACTATCATGGTTCCTTACCTTGGAAGCTTCCAAAACTCGAGCATGGGAAGACATAGTTTCAGGTATTCGTTGATCACTATTCCTACAACCAAGAACTTGATGTCACTATTAGGGATTTGGAAACTACTCAGCAGAATAGCAATGAATCTATCGCTATATTTCTGAGCAGATGGAGGAATAAATTGGCCCAAACGTCCCATCGACCAGTTGAGAAAGAACAGGTGAGGATGCTAATCCAGAACCTGCAACCACTTTGCCATAAGAAATTGTTTTATCAGTCCATCTCCACCTTTGAAGACTTGTTTGAAGTTGGAACTCGAATTTAAGACACTATCAGGGAAGGAAAGATCAAGAAGGAAGAGCCTTCGAGTCAGTCAAAAAGGCCCAACTACTCCACTTAGATTTCCCAAAAAATCCCAAAACACTCAGAAATTCCCAGGTATACCAATTTCTCCCTGAAACCCTGTCTAAATTTCTCATAAATATCCAAAATAACAGTTTCTCCTAGTAACTCTGTCCAGATATCCCAGATATAATCGCATTAACCAGTTTCTCTTGGAAACTCTGTCTAAAACAACCAAAAATGCCCAGATATGCCTATTTCTCTCAGAAACTCTATCCAAATCAAGCAAGAATGCCCAATCTTTCCTAGAAGCCTTCATAAAACCCTGGAAGCCCCTGTTATCCCTTGGTGAGCATACTGTAAAGTAGGGTTGGCACACTCTATATGGTTAGGTCCTTATTTGTTTAACTGCTATCTGTTAGAAATAGGAGCATCATATAGATTAGAGCTTACATCCGCATGCTTGTCTCATTCGCATACACCATTCCTATCGGTCTGCACAGACTGTTTCAGTCAGGCTGTACACGAGTCAGTCCACGTTTGTTAACATCACTGCCATTTGTCTATCTAAAGTTATCACTGTCAGAATCTAATACAAATCCTTTCGAATCTGTAGGGTCACTATAGATTCTCAAAGCCAACAGCTGGGAGCTTCGTCCTGGGTCAAAAATTCAGATAATCGTTTGGTCAGGATCAGCCCAATAAGTTATTTCAACATGAATCAGGAAGAGCTAGAAAACAAGGTCATCGAATTGGGAGCCACCATAAACCAACAATCAAACAGCTTGGCCCAGGTCCTGAAGTTTATGGAAGAACTGAAATAGCAGCGGCAGCAGTGTCCCCCTGAGTTCCCACCACCACCGTTCGGATTCATACCGCATCCCGAGAATAATGGAGAAGAAGAATGGTTTCAAGGGGCCCCGCCGCCTGCATATGAGAAAACGTTCCAAGAGAAAATGGACAAAGTCGACAAGCTGGAAAGCGTGTTCAGGAAGAGTAAAGGGGTTGATGATTACATGCTAGACTTGGAAGGACTTTTTGAGCCTGTTAAGCTGAAGCTGCCGGAAAGCTTTAAGATGCCTGCCAATGACCGTTTTGATGGAACCGAAAATCTGAAGAACCATGTAAAGCTGTGTATGAACATTTTTCAATCAATGGGCTACACTCATGAGCACATTGCAATGCTATTCCCACAAACTCTCGGGAAGTCTGCACTATCATGGTTCCTTACCTTGGAAGCTTCCAAAACTCGAGCATGGGAAGACATAGTTTCAGGTATTCGTTGATCACTATTCCTACAACCAAGAACTTGATGTCACTATTAGGGATTTGGAAACTACTCAGCAGAATAGCAATGAATCTATCGCTATATTTCTGAGCAGATGGAGGAATAAATTGGCCCAAACGTCCCATCGACCAGTTGAGAAAGAACAGGTGAGGATGCTAATCCAGAACCTGCAACCACTTTGCCATAAGAAATTGTTTTATCAGTCCATCTCCACCTTTGAAGACTTGTTTGAAGTTGGAACTCGAATTTAAGACACTATCAGGGAAGGAAAGATCAAGAAGGAAGAGCCTTCGAGTCAGTCAAAAAGGCCCAACTACTCCACTTAGATTTCCCAAAAAATCCCAAAACACTCAGAAATTCCCAGGTATACCAATTTCTCCCTGAAACCCTGTCTAAATTTCTCATAAATATCCAAAATAACAGTTTCTCCTAGTAACTCTGTCCAGATATCCCAGATATAATCGCATTAACCAGTTTCTCTTGGAAACTCTGTCTAAAACAACCAAAAATGCCCAGATATGCCTATTTCTCTCAGAAACTCTATCCAAATCAACCAAGAATGCCCAATCTTTCCTAGAAGCCTTCATAAAACCCTGGAAGCCCCTGTTATCCCTTGGTGAGCATACTGTAAAGTAGGGTTGGCGCACTCTATATGGTTAGGTCCTTATTTGTTTAACTGCTATCTGTTAGAAATAGGAGCATCATATAGATTAGAGCTTACATCCGCATGCTTGTCTCATTTGCATACACCATTCCTATCGGTCTGCACGGACTGTTTCAGTCAGGCTGTACACGAGTCAGTCCACGTTTGTTAACATCACTGCCATTTGTCTATCTAAAGTCATCACTGTCAGAATCTAATACAAATCCTTTCGAATCTGTAGGGTCACTATAGATTCTCAAAGCCAACAGCTGGGAGCTTCGTCCTGGGTCAAAAATTCAGATAATCGTTTGGTCAGGATCAGCCCAATAAGTTATTTCAACATGAATCAGGAAGAGCTAGAAAACAAGGTCATCGAATTGGGAGCCACCATAAACCAACAATCAGACAGCTTGGCCCAGGTCCTGAAGTTTATGGAAGAACTGAAATAGCAGCGGCAGCAGTGTCCCCCTGAGTTCCCACCACCACCGTTCGGATTCATACCGCATCCCGAGAATAATGGAGAAGAAGAATGGTTTCAAGGGGCCCCGCCGCCTGCATATGAGAAAACGTTCCAAGAGAAAATGGACAAAGTCGACAAGCTGGAAAGCGTATTCAGGAAGAGTAAAGGGGTTGATGATTACATGCTAGACTTGGAAGGACTTTTTGAGCCTGTTAAGCTGAAGCTGCCGGAAAACTTTAAGATGCCTGCCAATTACCGTTTTGATGGAACCGAAAATCTGAAGAACCATGTAAAGCTGTGTATGAACATTTTTCAATCAATGGGCTACACTCATGAGCACATTGCAATGCTATTCCCACAAACTCTCGGGAATTCTGCACTATCATGGTTCCTTACCTTGGAAGCTTCCAAAACTCGAGCATGGGAAGACATAGTTTCAGGTATTCGTTGATCACTATTCCTACAACCAAGAACTTGATGTCACTATTAGGGATTTGGAAACTACTCAGCAGAATAGCAATGAATCTATCGCTATATTTCTGAGCAGATGGAGGAATAAATTGGCCCAAACGTCCCATCGACCAGTTGAGAAAGAACAGGTGAGGATGCTAATCCAGAACCTGCAACCACTTTGCCATAAGAAATTGTTTTATCAGTCCATCTCCACCTTTGAAGACTTGTTTGAAGTTGGAACTCGAATTTAAGACACTATCAGGGAAGGAAAGATCAAGAAGGAAGAGCCTTCGAGTCAGTCAAAAAGGCCCAACTACTCCACTTAGATTTCCCAAAAAATCCCAAAACACTCAGAAATTCCCAGGTATACCAATTTCTCCCTGAAACCCTGTCTAAATTTCTCATAAATATCCAAAATAACAGTTTCTCCTAGTAACTCTGTCCAGATATCCCAGATATAATCGCATTAACTAGTTTCTCTTGGAAACTCTGTCTAAAACAACCAAAAATGCCCAGATATGCCTATTTCTCTCAGAAACTCTATCCAAATCAACCAAGAATGCCCAATCTTTCCTAGAAGCCTTCATAAAACCCTGGAAACCCCTGTTATCCCTTGGTGAGCATACTGTAAAGTAGGGTTGGCACACTCTATATGGTTAGGTCCTTATTTGTTTAACTGCTATCTGTTAGAAATAAGAGCATCATATAGATTAGAGCTTACATCCGCATGCTTGTCTCATTTGCATACACCATTCCTATCGGTCTGCACGGACTGTTTCAGTCAGGCTGTACACGAGTCAGTCCACGTTTGTTAACATCACTGCCATTTGTCTATCTAAAGTCATCACTGTCAGAATCTAATACAAATCCTTTCGAGTCTGTAGGGTCACTATAGATTCTCAAAGCCAACAGCTGGGAGCTTCGTCCTGGGTCAAAAATTCAGATAATTGTTTGGTCAGGATCAGCCCAATAAGTTATTTCAACATGAATCAGGAAGAGCTAGAAAACAAGGTCATCGAATTGGGAGCCACCATAAACCAACAATCAGACAGCTTGGCCCAGGTCCTGAAGTTTATGGAAGAACTGAAATAGCAGCGGCAGCAGTGTCCCCCTGAGTTCCCACCACCACCGTTCGGATTCATACCGCATCCCGAGAATAATGGAGAAGAAGAATGGTTTCAAGGGGCCCCGCCGCCTGCATATGAGAAAACGTTCCAAGAGAAAATGGACAAAGTCGACAAGCTGGAAAGCGTATTCAGGAAGAGTAAAGGGGTTGATGATTACATGCTAGACTTGGAAGGACTTTTTGAGCCTGTTAAGCTGAAGCTGCCAGAAAACTTTAAGATACCTGCCAATGACCGTTTTGATGGAACCGAAAATCTGAAGAACCATGTAAAGCTGTGTATGAACATTTTTCAATCAATGGGCTACACTCATGAGCACATTGCAATGCTATTCCCACAAACTCTCGAGAAGTCTGCACTATCATGGTTCCTTACCTTGGAAGCTTCCAAAACTCGAGCATGGGAAGACATAGTTTCAGGTATTCATTGATCACTATTCCTACAACCAAGAACTTGATGTCACTATTAGGGATTTGGAAACTACTCAGCAGAATAGCAATGAATCTATCGCTATATTTCTGAGCAGATGGAGGAATAAATTGACCCAAACGTCCCATCGACCAGTTGAGAAAGAACAGGTGAGGATGCTAATCCAGAACCTGCAACCACTTTGCCATAAGAAATTGTTTTATCAGTCCATCTCCACCTTTGAAGACTTGTTTGAAGTTAGAACTCGAATTTAAGACACTATCAGGGAAGGAAAGATCAAGAAGGAAGAGCCTTCGAGTCAGTCAAAAAGGCCCAACTACTCCACTTAGATTTCCCAAAAACTCCCAAAACACTCAGAAATTCCCAGGTATACCAATTTCTCCCTGAAACCCTGTCTAAATTTCTTATAAATATCCAAAATAACAGTTTCTCCCAGTAACTCTTTCCAGATATCCCAGATATAATCGCATTAACCAGTTTCTCTTGGAAACTCTGTCTAAAACAACCAAAAATGCCCAGATATGCCTATTTCTCTCAGAAACTCTATCCAAATCAACCAAGAATGCCCAATCTTTCCTAGAAGCCTTCATAAAACCCTGGAAACCCCTGTTATCCCTTGGTGAGCATACTGTAAAGTAGGGTTGGCACACTCTATATGGTTAGGTCCTTATTTGTTTAACTGCTATCTATTAGAAATAGGAGCATCATATAGATTAGAGCTTACATCCGCATGCTTGTCTCATTTGCATACACCATTCCTATCGGTCTGCACGGACTGTTTCAGTCAGGCTGTACACGAGTCAGTCCACGTTTGTTAACATCACTTCCATTTGTCTATCTAAAGTCATCACTGTCAGAATCTAATACAAATCCTTTCGAATCTGTAGGGTCACTATAGATTCTCAAAGCCAACAGCTGGGAGCTTCGTCCTGGGTCAAAAATTCAGATAATCGTTTGGTCAGGATCAGCCCAATAAGTTATTTCAACATGAATCAGGAAGAGCTAGAAAACATGGTCATCGAATTGGGAGCCACCATAAACCAACAATTAGACAGCTTGGCCTAGGTCCTGAAGTTTATGGAAGAACTGAAATAGCAGCGGCAGCAGTGTCCCCCTGAGTTCCCACCACCACCGTTCGGATTCATACCGCATCCCGAGAATAATAGAGAAGAAGAATGGTTTCAAGGGGCCCCGCCGCCTGCATATGAGAAAACGTTCCAAGAGAAAATGGACAAAGTCGACAAGCTGGAAAGCGTATTCAGGAAGAGTAAAGGGGTTGATGATTACATGCTAGACTTGGAAGGACTTTTTGAGCCTGTTAAGCTGAAGCTGCCGGAAAACTTTAAGATGCCTGCCAATGACCGTTTTGATGGAACCGAAAATCTGAAGAACCATGTAAAGCTGTGTATGAACATTTTTCAATCAATGGGCTACACTCATGAGCACATTGCAATGCTATTCCCACAAACTCTTGGGAAGTCTGCACTATCATGGTTCCTTACCTTGGAAGCTTCCAAAACTCGAGCATGGGAAGACATAGTTTCAGGTATTCGTTGATCACTATTCCTACAACCAAGAACTTGATGTCACTATTAGGGATTTGGAAACTACTCAGCAGAATAGCAATGAATCTATCGCTATATTTCTGAGCAGATGGAGGAATAAATTGGCCCAAACGTCCCATCGACCAGTTGAGAAAGAACCGGTGAGGATGCTAATCCAGAACCTGCAACCACTTTGCCATGAGAAATTGTTTTATCAGTCCATTTCCACCTTTGAAGAGTTGTTTGAAGATGGAACTCGAATTTAAGACACTATCAGGGAAGGAAAGATCAAGAAGGAAGAGCCTTCGAGTCAGTCAAAAAGGCCCAACTACTCCTGCAATCCTCCAGATGTCAATGTTCTTAGCAGTCAACCCATGGTATACCCACCTAGGCCATACCAACCCCTCAACCAGGCAAACTCGCCCAATCGCCCTTTCCAGAAAAAGCCTCATCATAATTTTTCTAAGTTAGAAATCCCCCTCTCTTCAGCCTTAGATCGCCTTCTTAAAAAGGGCCACCTCCAACTACTCCAGCCTCGAAATACCCCGCTCCCGCCGAACTGCAATATGTCCAAAAGATGAACCTACCACCAAGCCCCTGGCCACAACATCGATGATTACATGCGCCTTCGCCATGATATCCAAGACCTTATTGACTAGAATATCATTGAGCCACCTCCAAAGCAACCCCATATCACTCAAAATCCCCTGCCAAACCACCAAAATATCAGCCTCATTGAGTCCAACCATGTACCTTCAACCCTGCTAGCAACCTATATCACCCCCCTTAGGTCAACTTTTACCCCTCATTGACATCCCATAATCTATGGAAATTCATCTGATTGAAGGAGGGGATGATGAGTGGTAGCAACAGATGGCTGATGAACAAGATCTATTCATCTTGGAAGAACACGATCTAGGGGTAGTGTACCTCAAATGGTATGATCCCAATAACAAAAGCGATGCTTCTATCTGGAACGATCCGGAGAAACCATTTGTGGGAACAGATTGTGACTGGTTTAAAGAAGATGGGACTGTAGAAGGGCCTACTCCTGTCGAGATTGATCATCTGACTAGGTCAGGCCATCATTACCAACCTCCGCATCCTACCACTGAAGCAATCAAAAAAAGTCTGGTCAAAGACAAGGGAAAGGGAAAAATGGATGAGATCATCGAATAAGACAATGAGTTGATAAAGCAGTTAAAGAAAACCCAAGCACATCTCTCGATGTGGGACATCATGCTAACATCCTACAAGCATATGCAAGTTGTGTTGAATGCCTAGGCTAGAATTGAGGTCCCCATCGACGCTGCACCGGAAGACATGGTGGCTTTCTTGGGCGCACTCACCCCTAACCCAATCATTACATTTCCTGATGAAGACCTACCGCCAAAAGGGTCTACACATAACAAAGCTTTGTACATCACTGTTGGATGTAAGGGACATCAGGTGCCATTTTGTCTGGTCGATACAGGCTCTGCCCTAAATGTTTGTGCTCTAAGGACTGTCATCGCCTTGGGGGTCAATGTCCTTGACATCACACCATCGGTGCAATCCGTGAGGGCCTACGATAACACCAAGAGAAATGTGATGGGGGGCTAGTTTCTCTCCAAATCTGGGTAGGATCTTTGGTTAGCACTGAAATCTTTCAAGTTATGGACATACCTGCCTCGTTTAATTTGTTGATCGGAAGGCCCTGGCTGTATCTCAACAATGCTGTATCATCCACTGTGCATCAAATGATCAAGCACATTCATGAGAAGGAGGTGAAAATCATTCTCGACAATAGTTGGGGTAATGAAGCTTTTCCAAACTACGCTCCCATCTTTGAAATCCAAATACCTGAGCTAAAAGAAGGAGAAATCGAGGAATTCTTCATGGAAGAAGTCCACATGATCAATGATGAAGACAGGTTCCCCGAGATCCACTCTGTAGTTGTCAACATCGTCCGCAGAATGAACTACTTCCCTGGAATGGGATTGGGCCGATGCCAGCAAGGGATTCGTGAGTTCCCTTAGATCAAAGGGCAACAAGGCACTTTTTGGTTGGGGTATAAGCCCACTGAAGAAGATGTCGAGCTACAGAGGCCATGGAAGAAAAGAGTGAGGAGTCTCCCACCATACCGCAAAACCTTGAATGGGTAATTCATCAAAGAAGGGGATGATTTCCCCTATTTTGGGTTCTCAGAACCTTTGATCCATCAGGCCACTGGAAAAAGGTACCTCGGGCTGGAAATCTTCGCTGACTGCAAAGGCCCCCTGTCAAGATCCGTTCTATCCTGAAGAAATTGAGAAAACCCCGGAGGAAGACTGGTTGGAGTATCTAGACACTGAAGCCATCGAGAAAATGTGGGAAGAGTTCGCTGAAGAGAAGGAAGAAAAGAGGACCGAGAGCCAAGATGATCAGATCAAGCCAACTGAGGAGGGTCTGAGCAACTAGGCTGTAGAGTCATCTGTCTCCCTATCCCCTATTCCCCCAGAGTCTGTACTTCCAATTATCGAGTCTGTACCAGAGTCGGCTGCTGTAAGCCCACCACTATCTAATGTAATCACTCCACCTATCATGAATGAAATGAAAGACATTTCTGCTTACTCTTCTGTGTCTAATACTTGTGAATGCACCGATCCCTCTGGGGATCTCCCAATTGAACTTAAGCAACTAATTAAAAAACCACCTGCTTATGAAATAATCGAAGATACTTTATCGGTTAACCTAGGTGAAATAGATAATCCACAAATCGTGCAAATTCGCTCAACTCTTAATAAAGAAGAAAAAGAAAAGTTGACTCTCTTGCTAAAAAATTTCAAAGATGTTTTCGCTTGTTCTTACGAGGATATGCCTAGGGTCGATCCCGACATCATCCAACATCGTATACCCCTCCTTCCCAATTCTAAACCCGTCAAGCAGAAACTTAGGTGCATGAGACTAGAATGGGCACTAAAGGTCAAAGAAGAGGTAGAAAAGCAATTCAAGGCAAGGTTCATCATTGTTATCGAGTATCCGGAATGGGTTGCCAATATCGTGCCAGTCCCCAAAAAGGATGGAAAGTGTGTGCGTGCGTCGACTTCCATGACCTAAACAAAGCCAGTCCTAAGGATGACTTCCCACTTCCCCACATCGATGTCTTGGTGGATAACACTGCAGGACATGAACTAATGTCATTTATGGATGGCTTTTTAGGGTACAATCAGATTCTAATGGTGCCAGGAGATCGGAAAAAGACAACATTCACCACACTTTCAAGGTACAATCAGATTCTAAGGGTACAATCTGCGACCTACCAAAGAGCTTCCACCACTCTGTACATGACATGATTCACAAAGAAGTAGAAGTATACGTAGATGACATGAACGTAAAATCCAAGGATAGAGAAGGGCACCTGGTGGCACTGGAAAAGTTTTTTGAAAGGTTGCGTAAAAACAAGATGAGGTTGAATCCAAAGAAATGCACTTTCAGTGTGACCTCCAGTATGTTCCTGGGTTTTCTCATCACACAAAGGGGGATAGAGGTGGATCCCTCTAAAATCAAGGCAATCCTAGAAATGGCACCACTACGGAATGAAAAGGAAGTGAGAGCATTTCTCGGAAGAATCCAATTTATCAGCCGCTTCATCTCCAAACTCACAACTACATGTGATCCTTTGTTCCGATTACTAAGAAAAGGAGAGAAGTTCCAATGGGATGACCAATGCCAAGCCGCTTTTGACAAAATAAAAGTCTACCTTCAAAATCCGCCCATCCTTTCACCACCCACTCCTCATAAGCCCTTATTCCTTTACCTATCTGTCTCCGAAAATGCCATGGGTTGCATGCTAGCCCAAGAAGGAGAAGAAAACCACTCCGAAAAAGCCATATATTACCGTAGCAAGGGGATGATTGGGTATGAGCTCAACTACTCTACCCTCGAAAAAATATGTTGGGCCTTGGTTTGGTGCACTCGCCGACTGAGGCACTACATGCTGGCCTTCCCAGTTGTGCACATATCTTGCATGGATCCTCTAAAATACCTCCTCAAAAAACCCACCCTGACCGGTCATATATCCCGTTGGTTACTTCTGTTGTCCGAATTCGATATCAAGTATGTGACAAGCAAATCGGTAAAAGGTAGAACTATAGCTGAACATCTTGCTGAACACGCCATTGATTCTGAAGTAAGTGGAGATTTTCCGTTCCCGGACAAGAATATCATGGAAATCAAGGAAGAACAGTGGAAGTTGTACTTTGATGGAGCAGCCAACATGAAAGGCTACGGAGTAGGAATGATTCTAGTGTCACCAAATGGGGGACCACACCCCACTGGCAGTCAAGCTCAATTATAAGTCCACCAACACCACTGCTGAATACGAGGCATGCATTCTGGGGATGGAAGTAGCTATAGAACTAAAAGTTCAGAAGTTGGATGCCTTCGGAGATTCAAACCTCATTATATCACAAACTAGAGGAGAATGGAAAGTGAAAGAAGAAAGGTTGAAGCCCTATCATGATCATCTCAATGGACTCAAGAGACAGTTCAGGAACATCACATTCTTCTACTTGCCAAGGGAAGAAAATCAGCTAGCAGATTCGTTGGCTACCTTACCCTTCATGATCAAAATTCCCGTGGGAGTCAAGATGATGCCTCTGGTAATTGGGCAAAGATACAAGCCTTCATTCAACATGGTCGCCACAATCGGAGACGAAGAAGACGAAACACCATGGTACCAAGATGTTTGGGACTTCATAGAAAAGGGAATTCGAAGATTCGCAGCACAATTCATCATTTGCGGGGGAAAATTGTTGAAGAAAGGGTACAATGGTCACAACCTGACTTGCTTGTTTGGAAAAAGCTCCAGAAGAATGATGGAAGAAATATACGAGGGGGTATGCGGTCCACACATGAACGGTCACATGATGGCCAAGAAGATTGTAAGACAAGGGTACTACTGGACAACATTGGAGAAAGATTGTTGCGAATACGTAAGAAGGTGTCACAAGTGCCAGATCTATGAGAACATGATGCATGTACCACCATCTCTTCTATACAGCATGACCTCTCCTTGGCCATTCTCAACCTGGAGAATCGATATCATCGGTGAAATCATTCCAAAAGCCTCGAATGGAAATCGATACATTTTGGTGGCCATTGACTACTTCAAAAAATGGGTAGAAGCCGCATCCTACAGTAAGTTGGGGGCCAAGGAAGTGGCCAAGTTCGTCAAGAAGAATCTCATCTATCGTTATGGAGTCCCCCATGAAATCATTTTAGATAATGGTAATCATTTCAAAGCTGAAGTCAGGGATCTCTAGGCCATTAAAATTAAAGACATGATTCACCGAGTCCCAGTGGACAATAGCGGCACGCATGAACTCAGTGTTCAGAGCCATCTAGCAAAGAGAGAATAGCTCGGTCAGACCGTAGCTGAAGAGGTTGATCCGCTCCACACCATCCGTGATGTTCAGCCAAGCTGTGAGTTGAGAGGGATCATACAATGCCATGTTTTCTGTCGCAGCTCTAGCAAAATTCAAAATTTCAGCAGCACCTCCCTGTTTCATGGACTATCCTACCTACAAGGCAAACACACTCACTATCACAAAGCTGCTCATCGCAGTAACATCAACAATCACAGAATCACAGTGCACAACCACCAACCAAAGCAAGCACACAACTGCACCTTCAAACCGGAAACTATCTAGCTCAAAAGGCAAAAACATCATAATACGCTATCAAGGGTGATAAATAATCCTACACATAATCCTACACATTGTCTTACATATTGTCCATCAGTCACATTATTCACTAGTACAACCCAATTGAAAACATGAAATGGAGATAAAACAAAAATCCCCGCTTAGGAGGCCTCAGTCTTCCTCTTCTTCGTCCTCTGTCGGGCCACCCAGAGTGTACATCGACGATGGCCTCCACCTGCCACCTCGGCACCTCGGCCCAGCCCTTGATGAGCCAGCACCACCCCCACGATACTACACACATAAACAAAATGAAAGAAATAAGTAGAAAAACAACAAAAAGTACAAAAATGAAGTCGAGTCAGAAAATTACCAAGGGCGCCATCTGACTTGTGGCAAACTGCCGCATACCATCCATCTGTCAAGGGAAAAATCAGGGTTAGGACCTCATAACCTTAAGAAGCACAAAAATAGAGACATTCTCGATGGTCTCGCGTGAGGACTAAAGACCGTAAGCTAGCTGCCAAGGTGTGGCCCTCCTCAGCATAACTCCAAGGGATGTTGAGGATGCCTGCTGGCTGGGTGGGATACCCACATGTGACCGGTGGTACCTCCATAACCTGGGGGAGCCATCTGTACCCAAAACATTAACGATCCAATCCCAACGAGGGATAGGATCAGAAATTAGGGGAACCTGTCTCCTGTACATCTCACAAAGTTGTAGGCACAAAACAAGTTAGGAAAAAGATGAGTAAAAAACATAGGCAACGGATAGAGATAAAAATGTAAAAGAAACTCACGTCCAGGAGTGGGAAGTTGGGCATCAGGAAGCGGCCACAGTAAGTCTCATAGCCGGTCTGAGAGAGAAAGTGATCCCAAACATCAGTACCAGCTAAGGCCGCCAGCAAAGCATCACCAGAAAGGTCATCACCATCCATCACTGGAGGATCATGAGGGACGCGATACCTCGGACCACCAACTACCTGCCGAGACACTCGCTTGCCAAGGAACCATTGCCGGCTTTCGGTACTTTTCATCAGAAGTTAGCAAGTGGAAAAGGGCCTGACCGCCTGTATCTCCTCTAGGGCAGTATAGGAAACGCGCTCCCAAGGCACCCAATCCAGGCTAGCAGCTGTCAGCCCAGATAAGAAGTTTCTAAGGAGAACAATCCGATGAGCCCCGTTCTTTACCCCGACAACATCCCTCTGCCATCTCAAGCCCTGGGGGAACAAAGGCACAGGATTCATGTCATCCTCATCTTCACCTGATTCATCAGCAGGGGAAGGAGCCAACATCTTCAGGTACTCAAAGCTCCAAAGCTGCACAGACAAAGGGAAAATCAGAAAAGGCAAGAAGTACAGAAATCAAAAAGTCGGAAGAAAAAAGAAGTTACAGTACATACCTCCCAAGCTCGCCAGAATCCCCCCATCGATTTGACATCACCCCGGGAAACCTCACCCATATGCTTGTAAAGGTGGGCCAATGCAGCATCTCCCCAGTCATAAGAGGGGATCTCACCAATGGTTGTCAGGCAAGAAAGAAGCCTCAAGTTCACCCCAGTCATTCCGTGTCGCGAAGATCGAGCAACCAAGGACATACAGAAGAAGTACCCTAAAAAGCTGAGAATTATTCAGGTTGTGATTCCCTCTACCATAAGCCCGATAAAGCCAGCCACAAGGGAACCAGTGCCTCTCAAGATTAGGAGGAACAGCCCCAATCAGCATCTCTACAGCTTCAGGATCAATCTCATAGAAGTAATCCTAGACTAGGCGCTTCCCGCCAACCCTCAAGCCGGTAATCATGGAAAAATCAAAAGGTGTCATTGTCATCTCACAGAATGGAAAATGGAAAGTATTGGTGGTATCCCACCATCTCTCAGCATGAGCATAAAAATATGCCAGATCATTGGTACTCTTTGAAACTAAGCGGACAAAGCCGCCAAACCCAGCATCGTCTACCATTCTCTTGACGACAGGCAAGAGTTGGGTGTACCACAGAATAGCGTGAGCAAGGCTATCATGGCCCTTCAATGTCACTTCTGGCACCTGCACACATCAAAAATGACAAAACAAAATGATCACAAAATCACTATTCACGACCCAAAGTCCAACTTCATAAAATCAACATACGAGCACAAAGCAAGCTTCCAACAAACTCTAGGTGCACACTACGGTCCATAAAACTAGCACAATGCACAAAATAGTCCTAAACGGTCGAAAGTTTAACATACCAGGCTTGCTAGAGCCGCGACCGAAAGATGATGTTGGGGGTCCCGTAAAATCAAGTCCAGGGTTTGGCTCTCGGCTTTCATTCGTTCCTTGGCCTTCTCAGACGGTCTCCTTGAGCTCGAAGGCATGGATCTGTAAGAAAAATGGAAACTAAAACCAAACTTTCTTCTTGAAAAATGGAACAAAGTAAAACACCAATCAAAATTCTAATCATGAGGAAAGCTTACTCACCTGAGCATGCACAAGCTGTGTTTTGACGGATTTTGGCTCCAAAAGCACCCCGAAATGGCCAAAAATGAGCTCGAAATGCTCAAAACCCCAAGGTATACACACATGAAGTCTGGCCACCCAGTGTTGTCATGGCACTGGCTAACTGTCGCTGCAGGAGTGCTCTTCGTGGGCCCTGCTTCACTCAATTTCAGTCCGTTTTGACCCATTCTGACCCGTTTTAGCCCGTTCGTGATCCCGATTAGCCCAGTGGCCCATTTTAGTCAAGATTTATGAGGTTTTATCCTCAATAGATCCATTTTAACCCTAGAAAATTCAGTTAATCCCCCAAGGACAAAAACAAAGATATCAGCTCCCGAAGGCCCAAATTGGCTTTTCAGACTGACCATTGCAAAGATCTGATCAACCGTGAGAGATTCAGAGATGGGTCCTGGTTCCTGATCAAGAAATAGTTAAAGAGAGATTCTCTGAGAATCCTACATCATTCCTCAAGGACAGAAACAGAAAGATATCAGCTCTCGAAAGCCTGAATTGGCTTTTTAGACTGACCACTGCAAAGACCTGATCAACTGTGAGAGATTCAGAGATGGGTCCTGGTTCCCGATCAAGAAACAGTTAAAGAGAGATTCCCCAAGAGTCCTGAATTATCCCCTGAGGATAGAAGCAGAGAGATACCAGCTCCCAGAGGCCCCGACCGGTCCTCTTAGATTGAGTGCCGGAAGATTTGATCAACCGTGAGAGATTCAAAGATGGATCCTGGTTCCCGATCAAGAAAAGAGAGATTCTATGGGAGTCCTACATCATCCCCTGAGGACAGAAATAGAAGGATACTAGTTCCCACTATCCCCAGCAGAAAGCAGCAAAACCAGATCTGACTCCCGAAGATCGGTCATCAGGAACAACTAGAACATTGCCCGAGTCTAGATTTCAAAGACGAGCACTGTCGTTCCACGACTCCGTGCCTTCTAATTATCATCAACTTTCTCATCTGTCCATTTTTATAGCTTCCTTACCTATCGGTTATCACGAGATCCCTTGATCACCTTTAGTTGTCATCCTCTAAAACCCTGCTTCTGATCCATTTCGCTTACAAAGCACGTTTCTCAGAATTTAAGAAGTTCGCCCCGAGACCTAGAGTCTTCCAAATCATTGTATCTTTATCCGAGTCAGCTACTGTATCACAGTCTGAGACACTAGCACGACAAAAGTCCACTCAGAGTGGCACATACCCCACAACACCAGCTCATACTAAGACCAAAACACTAAACATTATAGGACTCAGGATGCAATTCATATCACATCCATGCATTCCATATCATCCTCATAATATAGCATTCGCATGTCTTCTTGTGCATATGCAATTTGTTCCTTTGTGCCCCTAAACTACGTCCTGGTCTGATTCCCCTTGGGATACGTAGGCAGCTCATGAAGAGTACGACCAGTCCTGGCCCCAGCATCATGCTTTCTATCATTATATCTTTTGCAACACTTTTTATCCTAAATCTATAGCCTCCAAAAGACCTGTCTCTTCAAAGCTTTGGCACTCGCTTGCGACATGCGTTGCCTCGCAAGTTCACGCCAAAGAGGGGCAAACTGTAGACACCCCATTTTTTCGGCTATCATATTTAGGAGACCCACAGCTTGGTGGATCACAATGATCGAAAAGACTCAAAAGGGACTCCTGGAAGTTAGTTCTATCTCTCAAAATGCTCAGAATGACCAAAATACCCCGAAAAGCCGAAACGCTCCCAAATTTGGGCCAAATGTTCTGAAAATGCGCTACGTCATAAGAAAAACAAATGAAATGAGTTCTAAAGTGAGACCGGATGAAATCGTCGGCTCCCAGAGACCCTGGAGGTCCCGGAAGTTCCCAAAAAGTCCCTGTTGATCGGTTTGACCAAGTTTGACCGAAATCATCCAAATTCGCTGAAAGGTTCCGGGACCATTCTAGATCATGTGGGAAATACTAAAATGAAAATAAAATTGAACGAAAACGTCAGCTCCTGGAAACTCCCAGAGGTTTCCAGAACTTCCCGGGAATCCGAGGTTTGACCAGTTTGACCAAAAGTTAACTTTAAAACCGGAGCACCGTATCATTTTTCAAACATTTTTTTATGGATACTAGCGGTCAATAGCTTTTTAACGGTATATCGCACATAATTTTTGGATTTCAAAAGAATTTATTATGAATTTCTGAAGGTGAAAAAGGCGATCAAATTGGCTTTTATCGTGAATACCGCAAAACTTTTCAAAGTGACCTATCTCCAAACTATTTTTTTTATGTAAAATAGACTCCATTACCTTTCCAACGGTATATCATAACCTCAATTTGGAGTTCGTATGCATTTTCTGTGAATTTCGGACGAAATAGGGCCTTTTCGTAAATACCGAAACCTCTGGGGGCCTAAAAAGGATTATCTGGATGAATGAGGAGCAGTGCTGCCGCGATACTAGCCCAGTGCCGCCGCGGCACTCTCCCCCATAATGGCATATTTTTATAATTTCTTTTGGGGGTTCATTTTGATTAATTAAAAACCAAAACGACGTAGTTCTATGTTCACAGATGTTTGGGACCAATCGGTGTACTTCTAAAACCCCAAAACCACCCCAAATTGGCCTATATAAACCCCCTTGACTTCTCATTTTGGGGGTGCCAAATGCAAGCTTTGAGATGTTTTTAGAGAGAAAGTTGTAGAGATAAGGTTAGAATAGAGAAAAAAGAAGCTTCCTTCTTTTATTTCCAAACAAAATAGTGAATTCTAAACTTTGTTTTTACTTCATTACTTCCATTTACTTCATATTCAATACACCTAACAACCATTTTAGTGAGCATTTATGAGAGAGGAAGTTACTTCCATGTCCAAAGTCACCACATATGAGTAAAACACCAAGCTACAAGTCCAATACATCATTGAATATCATCTATTGATTGTTTTTATACTTGTTTGCTTACTTTATTTGTTCATCTCCTCTTACCTCATTTCTTTTTGTTTTCTTTATTTACTTACTGTACTACCATCATCAAGATGATGACATGAAGTTTGAGGTGAGTGAATCCTTATGGATAGTAGCTCTTGACCTCAAAAACATGTTTGATAGATGATTATTTCAACTTCAATACATTCCTATGTATCCTTGAAGTTGTCTGTAAAATGGAAACAATACTTTCCAACAATCTTGGAGGTTCTTGATGTGAATTAAATGTTGACATTTTAAGTGGTTATAATTTTCATTAAGTATTGAAAATATGTTTTCAAAACCCCCCTTTTCAAAACCCCCCTCTTAAACCCCTCATTTTGATTTCAAGAAACAAACCTTGTTTTCTCATAACCTTCAAAACAGTGAATCTTTTAACTTCAAAGAATTATTTTGAGTTCAATACTCAATATATGAATGCAAGACCACTTGGAAAGTCTTCCTAACTCATTATAGAACACCCATGATTTTTGGCTTGACTTGGAAACACTTGAAAGGGGTCAATTTTTGTCCAAACATTCCTTCCAAACATTCTGCCTCTACTGTCACAGCAGCTAGGTTGACTTTCAACTTGTTTTACAAAAAACTTTTCCAAAACTAGTGGTCCCAACTTATTTTTCCATTGAACTTCAATGTCTTAGGGAACATTCTATATAATATGGGCCTCTAGATCTTTTGTTTTCATTTTCTAAGATTTTCTAACATTTTGGTCGACAATACGGACTCTGTTTCTGAGTAACTCTATTGTTTATATGATTTCTCTCAATCTGTGATAGTTATTAAATATTGGATTTTTGGTTTTTGTTCTAGACAAATAAGGAATATCCCCATAAGAAATCATGCATTGACAACATTCCTAACCCCTCTTTTCAATTTCCAAAAGATCATGTTACTGTTCTGTCCACTATTCACAGCAAGCATGCTTTTACTTCCATACTTTGATTTGATGCTTACATGTACTCCAAATTTATTCATGTCTTAGGAAGTGGTCCATACCATATTTGTACATATCCCATGATGATTTCCTTCATTCATTCATACACATTCGAGACTTTTAAGTCATTCTAGGAAACCATGAACACAAAACACACTACAACCTTGGCACATTCTAGATACATACATTGCATATATGCAAAGATTTGGGGCTTTTGTGACTCCTAATCTAAGAAGATTATAAGAAATGAATTTGATCACATGTTCATGCTCCCCCTCGATCTAATCTTTCTTTCTCATCCGTCCCGGGGATTGAGAGGTCTTCTTTTTTCAAAGATTAACATGCTTCATACTAGCTTGCTAAGCATATTTTGATTTCTTTATTTATTTGTTTCAAGCACAATTCATATCCCCTCTAGATTAGGGAAACTTAATTACTTGATATGTGATTAGACAATTTTTCTTAGGTTTGTTCGTGTGATCTTTCACTTTGCATTGTGTGATACCTGGCTTAGATCTTATGAATGATATTTTATCTTTAGATCTCTTCCATTTCAAGTTTCTTATGTAATGTAATATACCTATCATAAATATTAACCATCGAACCAAACATAGTATAAGATGATTATTTGGATGCTAATTGAGGCCCGTCGAAAGACAGGGCGAGTTGAGGGTGTTTTAGTCGTGACAAAGGCTCCTTCCTCTCTCTTCTACCAAAACCCCGAGCCAAGTTCTTTGATTATGAAAGGTCGGTGCCTTTTATCCATTTGGGTGAGTCAAATTAGGTTTCTTGGTTCCTTAAAGACCAAGTGGCGACTCTATATCTGTTTTCAATAGACCTTTTCCTTTTCTTTTCCCTTTGCAAAACAATTTAAAACAAAAAAGAGGTGGGATTCCACGTGTCCACAAGAGAAACCCTCAATTCCCCAAACAGTCAATGAGAAGTGGGACGATTGTCAGGCAACCTAACAGATTCATATTATTAGGAGAAGCTTTTGAAGCAGTTCCTAAAGAGTATGAATCTGATCAATCCACTTATGAGGAGGCCATTATCGATGTAGATTCGGACCAATGGAAACTTAGAATGAAAGCTAAAATGGAATCCATATTCTAATCAAAGTTGGGGAGCTTGTAGACTCTCATGCCAATATTAACCCAATTGGCTGTAAGTGGGTCTATAAAAGGAAGAGAGGAGCAGATGGGAAGGTAGAGACCTTCAAAGCTAGGCTAGTGACAAAAGGCTATACTCAATGAGAGGGTGTTGACTATGATCATACCTTTTTGCCTATAGCCATGATTAAATTCATCAGGATACTCTTATCCATAGCAGCATGTCTCAATTAGGAGATATGGAAGATGGACGTCAAGGCAGCATTCTTGAAAGGAAATCTTGATGAGGACATCTTTATACAACAACCAGTCGATTTCATACCAAGTGGGCAGGAGAACATGGTATGCAAATTGCAAAAGTCTATTTATGGACTCAAGCAAGCATCCAGGAGTTGGAATATCCGATTTGATCAACCGGTCAAATCTTTTGGATTTATCTAAAATATGGATGAGCCTTGTGTTTACAAGAAACATGAGTAGAATTCGGTGGCATTTCTAATTCTTTATGTTGATGATATCCTTCTCATTGGGAAAGACATAGGAGTATTATCAACAATTAAGGTTTGGATGGCTAGTAACTTTGACATGAAAGATCTTGGTGAGGCAAGCTATATCCTGGGGATAAAGCTATTTCGAGATTGGAAGAATAAGATAATAGGATTATCTCAAGCTTCCTATATTGATAAGGTACTTTCCAAGTTCTCTATGGAGAATTCCAAGAAAGGGTTTATCCCTTTCAGGCATGGTCTAACACTCTTACAGGATTAGTGTCCTAAGACACAAAGTGAGAGAGATCGCATAGCAAGAGTACCTTATGCTGTGGCTGTGGAAAGCCTCATGTATGCAATGTTGTGTACAAGACCAGATATATGTTTTGCTGTAGGCATGTGTAGCAGATATCAATCCAATCCTGGTCCAGATCACTGGACAATTGTGAAGCATATTCTCAAGTACTTGAGAAGGACTCGAGATTATATGCTGGTTTATGGCGGAGAGGAGTTAGTTCCAGTAGGCTATACTAATTCTGACTTCATGTCCATTAAGGATTCAAGGAGATTGACATCCAGACATGTGTTTACCTTTGGAGGTGGTGCTGTTATTTGGAGAAGCATTAAGCAATAATGCATTACGGATTCTACTATAGAGGCAAAGTACGTCACAGTCTATGAAGTAGCCAAGGAGGTTGTTTAGCTCAATAAGTTCCTTATGGAGCTAGGAGTGATCCCTGAATCACGGTCACCTATTACACTCTATTGTGATAATAGCGGGGTTGTGGCATAGTCAAAGGAACCACGTAACCACGGAAGAGGAAAGCATGTCGAGAGGAAATATCATCTAATTAGGGAGATAGTGCAGAGAGGTGACGTATTAGTGACCAAGATTATGACAGTAGTTAATCTTGCGGATCCATTTATGAAAGCCTTGTTTATTAAGGTTTTCGATCATCATATGGACAGTCTTGGTATTAGATGTAATCCTAATTGGTTATGAGTGCAAGTGGGAGAGTGTTAGAGTTTGATGGGGTATGCCCTCAAACAAATTAGCTATGAACTATTTTCGACATCATTTTTAGTATATGTTTATGGATATCATTGCTTACATTTCATTATGTATGTCTTTCATGAGATGAATGGTGGTTTGGCATCCTTGAACTTCATTGTATGTGATTCATTTGTGTGAAAGAGTTTTACATATAGGAGATATGAATCATATGGTCCTTGGAAGTTCTAAACAGTCACAGTGGATGATAAGACTGGGTACCTTAGCAGGTTTACACTGTAGCATGATTAACTTCTATTTGATAGAGTGATGAATCTCATTCACAATAGTGTAAGACTCTAAAGTTGATATGCTAGTGTATGGATACATTGACAGACCTTGAGATTGATCCATTGACAGGAACTGTCAACAGTTACTCGACACTCAAACATGTATGAGACATATGTCCTTAATCCTGAGATGATAATTGACACAAGCTTTAGGCTTGGTTGCTTTGACTTACCAATCAGTGAGGTCTTTAAGATCAACACCTAGGTATCTTGAATGATCATGTCTAGAGTATTGCGAACATATATTTTCAAGATGGAATCTACCCTCTATTACAGAGTAAGTATTCTCTTGAGAATGACACTGTGTTAGTCACTGAATATTGCAATCTTGTAGTAAGTATGTTACTACATGTTTGGTGAACTATAAGAAGTGAATGGAGACTTAAGGTTATAAGTAGTTATAATTACCAACTGGGAGATAGTACTGCATAGTCTCATTGATAATTATGAATACTGAAGGTAGAGGGGCATTAATGTCATTTCATATAGATTAGGTATTATTCTGTGATTTGCCTCTTCTGATTTGGAGTGCAGTTAATGTCATGTGGTAAAATTGATATTAACTAATTAATTTAGACTATTTGGGTAATGAGATTAATCGGGCACAGTTTATATTAATTTAAGCCAAATAGGAAGAGCCTAGAGGTCCCACGTCTAACTTAATTGGAGTTTGAACCAATCTAGGGTTAGTGGATAGGAGAGTGTATAAATATAAGTTATGGGAGAGAAATCGATGAGACTACCATTTACTAGAGTGGCCGAACCTCTCTCTTACACACATTTTTCTCTTCTTCTAATCCTAGAGATTATCACAAAGTCTTGAAGGTTCAAGAAATTCCAAGAGCATAGACGTTAAGATTTCTGGACCGCAAAGGAGGAGAAGCATCTGGATAGTGCCTGAAGTGTTCTCATAAGGATTCGACTGATCATAAAAGGTATTAGATTTGTTTTTGATAATCATATGTATCTCGATTTTGAGCCAGATTTGTTTTGAAAAGAGTTTTCAATGATTAATCGCTTCCGCAAACCCAAAAAATTTTAAAATAGGACCAATAGTTGGCTCAGACCAATTGTTAATCCTTATGACCAAACTCTTTGATTAGTGAATTAACTAGCTGATCACTTAACGTTAACTCCACTATATAACGATAACAGCACTCCAACGCAAAAGAACATATCCGAAGCAATAACTGGACTTGTCTTGTATACTAATGTCCCTCTACTATCAGTATTCATAATCATATTCAGGTAGTCAGATTACTAATGCTATCAACCTAAATGATGATTCCATCTTCCATTCCTTGAGTTTCATTCACCTTTCATGATTACCAAAACATGTTAATAACTATTTATCAACAAGATTACAATTCTCAGTAATCAACTTGGTGACATTCTTAAGGGAATGCTTACTCTTTATCAGAAGGTAGATTCTATCTTAACAATCTATGTTCACAACCACATGAACATGACTTAACCAACACTACACCAAAAGTGCTAAACTGGCACTTTTGTGTGCATTTTCATTTGGCACTGTTTTAAACAGTGCCAAATTTTTGGCACGATTTTAGGCGAATCTGGCTCTGTTATTAACAGTGCCAAATCTGAAGCTATTTCAAACAGTTCCAATCTGAAAAATTAACCATGCCAAAACCCCAAAATGCTTTCCCTCCAAAACACCCCCACCCAATTCGTTGACTAAAAAAACTCCCTCTCATTTTTTGCAAACAGTCTTAGTATTGTGAAAAAAAAAACCCCTCTCGTTTCTCTCTCTCTCCCCTGAGAAAATCCTAAGCCCCAAATCTGAAACCCCCAAAATGCTTCCACTCTTTCTCTCCCTGAAAAAACCCTAACCCCTATATCTATAACCCCCAAATCTGTTACCCACAAATCTCACTCCACCACTGTATCTCACTCCACCATCGCACCGCCTGAAGAAATTGGACGTCGCTGCCACCGCCTCTGCTGCCACGCGACCATCAGCACAACCATATCAGGTTTTCTTTCTCTCTATACATCTCTCTTCTCTTCTCTCTCTCTCTCTCTCCATCATCCTCTCAAACATTTTTCCTTTTTTTTATTCTTGTTCTGGGTATTTGGATCATAACATTTTCCATTTGTTGGTAACATTTTATTCAACCAGTATATATATAGAGTTATGTATATATTGGTCGGGTTCAAATTAATTCATGATGGGATTATCGTCGAGATGCATGTCGTAGATTTAATCCAAGGGAGTATGCTGATTAAATTGCTGAAGCTTTTTTTGATATCCAGATTATTTTACCATGCTTACTTTATATGGCACGCAATATGCAGCTGTGCCTAACTGTAATCCAATCAAAATTTGGGTATTTTTTTTAATAACATGTTCTTAAATAATTGTTGATAAACAGGTTATAGAACTAAAGAATTAATGATTAATTGTTATTGTCAGATTCTAAGTTTGTGCAATGTTTGAGAGATTACAAATGGATACATCAGAGGTTTCGAAGGAGAATTGCTCAGAATATAAAATTGGTTGGTCAGCTGTTCTTTTCTTTTTCTCTTTTTTCTTTTTATAAAGATTATGGCTTCTACTTCTAGTTCTGCCAATTGGAGACGTCATAACAATAAAAAAACTGATCAATTTCGTACACTTCTTATGAATGTAGGCTAACTTTTTGATATAAATACTTAATGAAATATCACTATTTTGACCCCCAAAAACAATGGCACTATTAAACCTTTAAGGTTTGTTTGGTTTGAGGATTTGGTGAGGGAAGGGAAAAGAAACCACCAAGGAATTGTGTCATGACTTTTCTTGCAAATCAATGCAATGCTTCACAAATTTTGTATCCCAAATGTGGTTCCCAACATATGGTTTTGATTAGAAGATATTAAATTGGTTCCACTGCCACATCACATTTGGGATACAAAATTTGGGATGCACAGCATTATTCCTAAAAGAAACATGTTCCTTTGATTAACTAATAAGGTAGAGGTGAAAAAAAAAATTGAAAGGAAAAGAAAATAAGATGAAAATAAAGTAAGTGAAAAAAAATGCATGTTGTTCACCACTTCTAAGTGAAAATTTAAAGTAAAAAAATGTTTTTTATTCTTGAGTTCAAGTTATAGCTTTTAAATTTCAATTTTTTTTTTTATCTTCCAATTGTCTTTAACTATGTTTGTACACATGTCATTAATGTTTGTTGCTACATGATGAAGTTACACTATTCTAAGGAGGGAAAAAAGAAATATATAGCAAAAGCCTAGCAACAAGGTGATGTAATTAAAACTTGCATGAGGCACAAGTACTGCATGGGACAGTGAGTTTGTGGTAACTTTCCCCCCTTGTGGGTTTCTTTTAAAGAAATCCAACTTGCTATTAAAAAAAGTACTGCATGGGACTTTCATGATACACTATATTTTTTTTACTACTGTTTTCTACAGGGCCGGCCCTGAGATGACAAAAATTATCTGAGGCCCCAAGCGAATTTTCAAAGGGGCCAAAAAAATAAGGCCTCTACACTTGTCCCTGGATCCTAAGATTTGGATTTGTCCGACACCTAGATACACACCTGCACCTGACATCCATACCCGAGTCTGGGTAACATAGAAATAGAGAAACTATATGTGATGATTGGAATTAAATCATACTTGGGTGCCCCTTAATTATTATTTTTTTCATTTGTACTAAAGTTGTTCACACTGAATTTAACATATATATATATATGCTTCTTTTAACTTTATCTCTATTTTTTTAGTTGCCTGATTGTTTTGTGAAGATGAATCGGGCAAGCAAGTCAGAAGTGTTGTTAGAATAAAGAACACTAGTAGGTCTCATGTAACCTTCAAGGTAATTTTGTATTTTCCGTTCATATGGTTTGTTTATCCACAGGTAGGGAAATCAATGCTGATTGCATTCAAATATTATGTGAATGACTGCCATATTTATATATGAGATTTAAGGTCTCTACAGGATTTACTTGATACATTAGTCCAACCTATGTAATCTTTTTTCTATTTGCAAACTCTAAATGCAAGTATGTCTTTTGTGGTCAACACAAACTTTTTACTTTTTACACTTATATACTTTATTTTATTGGTGTTTAAATTTATGTACTTAAAAGTTCTTTTTGGACCATGATGCCATAATTCATCTAATGGGAACCCAAGAAGCTAAATTATGTATGCATTTTGTTTGATGTTGCACAACTACTTCATTACAATTTCTAAATAGATTTTTCATCATGTTTTAGTTTCAAACAACGGCACCAAAGAGCTGGTATATGCGACCTCCTGGGGGTATCCTTGCTCCTGGTGAAAGCCTTATTGCAACTGGTAACAATTTTGTGCTTAAATCTCTTCCTTTCTATAACCCTGAACAAATGGAGATCTAGTATATGTTGGGTTTGAATTATTCAAATTGATACCAAGCTGATGCGCTTTTTTTTTTTCCTTCCTAATTAAATTGCAAAGTGCATTCCTTGTGAATTTTACTAATAATATAACTGTACAAAGAACAAAAGAATAAATGGGGATCAGTTTGAGTGCATGCATGTAGATTCCCAATTCATTCCCAACACATTGCACGATGGTTTTTAGTTCTACGCATGAAGGGAACATACTCTAGTGGCCTGGTCTTGGTCTTGGGCATGCCTCCCTCTTGCAATTCTATTGTAGGAGCACACATTTTCAACACATATATGTATACACATCTACACACATTAACAAAAGCTTCTTGCACAGATTACATGCCGTATTTAATGTCTTACAACATTGAGTATTTCAGTCTGTGGCTTTGAATTATCTGTGGCATTTCAGTCTTATTGTATGTCATGAATGTGGTAGGATTTTACCCTTCCTTTTACCCCATAAGATATATATACATACATACATACAAATAAATATCTTCTCCTCGTGGACTTTATACTAAATCGTGGAACTATAGATGATTGATTCATTGCCATTTTGTATCTCATCATTTCACCACTTGTGAGCAATGAGTAAGTGTAATACCCCGTTTTATTTTAAATAGTTTACAGCAATTAATTGATATTTTTATGATTTTATTCTAATTAATAATGTGAATAGTATACAAAAATTAGTGTGAATGTTTTACATCATAAGAAAACCTTTGAAATTTAAAACTTTTAACATCAGTATAGTGCACGTGTGTATGTGTATGTTTGGGTGATGGGTGAGTGATATATAAAATATAACATTGTGTGTGTGTGTGCATCAAACGTATAGGTATATAATATAATATTAGGTTAACTTTACAAAAAGAAACTAGGGAACCCACACCCCTGTTCAGCCGCCGAGAGACAGAGAGAGAGAAGAAAAGGAAGAAGAAGAAAAGGGAGAAGACAAAAAGAAGGGTCTCGGATCCGTGGTCTCGCGGAACGTCGTTACTGTCGATTTTCTTTCATCGAACGAGGTGAGTTAAATTTTGTGTATCCGATTATATATATATGTACACGTATGTATATGTGTATACGGGAGTAATTAAATTAGTACATGTTTAATTTAAATTGTTAGGGTTAAATCTTTGTAATGGATACACGCTATTGTTGAAGTAATTTAAATAGTTTATTCCCCCTTCGTGTGACTTTGCGATCATGACATTAGGGTATTCGAAGGGGTTAGGTGAATCGTTAGTTTGATCAAAACCAGAGGTGAAATATTCATATTTGTTAGCAAATAGATGTGAAATTCGTTTTATGTGTAATTCACACAGTCGCAGAAACTTTAGAAAATTATTAGAAAATCGTGGCTTTGAATTTGAACATTCTGTCCGCGTGTCTCATGTAAAACGTGATTCTGCACGTTTTTTGTCTAATGGTATTTTTCCTGATTCTGCACCGTTTGGGCAGAAATTTAAGATTTCAGTAGCAGTTTTTAGTATATTAAAATGTACGAAATTGGGAAATATGATTCATTGTGTTTTTTTTTATTGTTCGTATGAATTAACAAAGATTACTTGGAGATACATGAATTCTCCTATAATGTTGAGCTATGAAAAGAAATAGGTGATAGTCATTAACGTTGAGTCCGATTAAATTGTATAATTCCAAAAATGCAAAATAGTTTCAAGTTCCTTAGTGTTCACCGCTCCCAGTTGTGATACTGTTTTTGTAGCTCAACTTGCTGAGTGTACCTTTTTGCCAGTGGCTTCGTGATCAAGCTGGCCTAAGCCTTATGCCCGGCTTATTTGTTAGATGTCTAGGCATATTGACTAGCCTTCTGTGTGTATACCTGGTTTGGTTGATACCCCAACCAAACTGGCACCAGAGTGGAAGTTGGTAGTATGTCCGGGCACACATGGGATATATGTGTGGGTGTACCATGGAGGTAGCCAAGTGGTGAACCTAGGAAAATTGAATAATAAATCGTTTATATAAGTAAGGGAATTATTGTTAATAAAATTTACTATGGGTTAAAGGATATAAAATGTTGATTTCCTCTTCTGTTGTTCTTTTTCTTATACATTGTATTGGGACGCGTAGTGAGTAAATTGTGATAATGATCCTTCCTATATCTTAGTACAAGTAGTTCTGCATATTCTTGTAGTATTTTGCTGTTATTAATCTTGTGGTTGCAGGATGGTGGGTCCACTAACATTTTGCAGGTATTAACTCACCATGGAACGTTAGGTAAGTATTACTTTATTTAAATTCGGGCGAGAACTGCATGGCCACCACATAAAGGGAAACTACCGCTCGTCCCAATATGTGAAGTGGAACTACTCTCTTGCCCGAGTTAATATTTTGTGTGGTAGTTAAAGGGTCAACGGGTGATCCTGAAACTGGGTGTGTGTGGTTTAACTCATACCAGTCATGTGACTGGCCCGTTGAGTTTTTCTCTCGGGTGCGTTCTTGTTGGAGCGTAGCCGATCAAAATTTGCAGGGCTAGTAGGGATATCGTGGTACCTGGCAGCAGGAGGCATGTGGAGTCTTGTGCTGTTTTCCTTATTCGTTTTTTTTTTTATTAAATCCTAGAGAGTTTAGAAATAATTTCTGGCATTGTGGGCCATTTTAACAATTTAAGATTTTATTTAGTGAAGTGTTCTTTTTAGATTTTTATTATGTTTTGGAGTTGGATTTAAGGTTTGACTTTTTAGTTGGATGTTGACTATTGCTTTAGCTCATGTGAGTAATGAATTATTTCGGTACAGACTGTGTGATGTTATTATATTGCAAGCACCTTGATGATTGGACAGCTGGATATTGATTGAGGGTTCTCCCTTGACTAATAATTGGTTGTCTAAAAAAATTGGGGTGTGACAGTTTGGTATCCGAGCTCATGGTTGCCCTAGACTAGAAAGTGTCTAGGTGATCTTCGGAATGTGGTGAATGGGTTGTTAATTTCAATGAACGAGTTTGTTTCAGATATTTATGTATGTGTGGTTGTCGTGTGAAGGTTATGACTAGAGGCTACAATACACGTCATGGAGCTCAGACTGAAGGTGGTGAGAGTTCTGGAGGAGCTGGGGCAGGAAATCCCAACTTAGTTCAGGTTGACGTGGGGGCTATGATGAACCAGATTCTCCAAGCTGTGCAGAACAATCAGCAGGGAAACCAGGGTGACCCGTTTGCTAAAAGGAACAAGGATTTTGTTTCTATTGGCGGCCGAACATTCAATGGGAAAAAGGGTCCGTTAGTAGGAGATGCTTGGATACGAAAGTGTGAGTTCGTGTTCGAGAGGATGCAGGTCACAGAGGTGCAGAAACAGGAGTTGGCATCTCAACAGCTTGAGGGTGCAGCTTTGCTTTGGTGGGAATCATTGAGGACTACTTATGACGTGGCGGAGATGACGTGGGAAGAGTTTAAAGTTTTATTTGAGGAGAATTTCATTCCCAGTGCAGTGAAGTCACAATTGGCTAGGGAATTCCAAGACCTTACTCAGGGTACTATGACCGTGTGGGAGTATGTGAAGAAGTTCAACAAGCTATATCAGTATGCTCCTCATCTGATTGCTACAGAGGAGAAGAAAAACGAGAAATTTATTGATGGATTGGGACATCACTTGTCCAAGGCAGTGTTACCTGCAGAGAGTGAGCCTTTCAACAAGGTGGTGGATTTGGCTTTGAAGTTCGAACGGAAGGAGCAGAAATTTCAGGCTGAGAGGTCAGCAAGAGCGAAGATCAATGAGAATTCTAGAGACACTCAGCCTCAAACTCAGCAAAAAGATACAGGACGCAGTGGGAACAGATTTAAGCCTTATGATCAGGGGTGGAGAGGTCAGCAGTATCAAAGACAAGGATATGGCGGTCAGCGGTTCCCAGGAAATCAGGGGAACTTCAGGCAGCAGAACCAGCAGTGGAATGGTCAGGGTGGTCAACGTAATCAGGGCTTCCAGGGTCAACGTCAGCAGGCCCCGCAGCCACAGATTGGTTTCCGTCCACCAGTGCCTCAGATTGGAGCACCACCGGTAAGAGGAGAGATGGTTGTAGCTCCTAAAGTGTGTTTCAATTGTCAGTTACCTGGGCATATTGCTAGGGAATGTCCCCACCCTCCTAGGAATAAACAAGCCGCGAGACAGGGTCAAGCAGCACCAGCCAGGGCATTTGCAGTGATGCTAGGCAATGATAATGTGCAAGGTAGCCAGCCTCAAACTTTTTCATTCCGATGTTCGTGTTTTGTTTGATTGGGGTGCATCCCACTCTTTTATTTCTCGACAGTTTGTTTTGAGAGAGAGTATTCCTGTTACGCCTTTACTTGTTCCTGTGAGCGTAGGAACACCTCTAGGGGGTTCAGTTACTCTATATGAGCATTGTACAGATTTTGTGATAGACTTTGGGGATAGGACTTTCCTCGTTAATTTGATTGTATTGGGGTTTGAAGGGTTTTCCATTATTTTGGGGATGGATTGGCTTAGGGAGAACCATGTTATCCTTGATTGTGCTAAGAGGACCATTCATATAGATACCCCAAGATTACCTCGTTTCTCTCATACGTATCCAGATAGTGGAGAATTGGTTATGTCTAGTTTCCGATATTCGGTGGAGATACCGAAGAAGGATAATAGTGATGTGGAAGTGGTATGCGATTTTGAGGATGTTTTTCAGGAGATCCCTGGACTGCTGCCTAAGAGAGAGGTGGAATTCCGGATTGATCTTGTACCGGGATCCGCACCAATTTCTAAGGTAGCATATCGTATGGCGCCCAAGGAGTTAGGAGAGATGAAGAAGCAGTTGGATGAGATGCTTCAGAAAGGGTGCGTTAATTATTTCTTTCTGATAGATTCATTTTTCTTCTTAGTTGATCTTTATTTCTAGTAGTGTAATTTTTTTGAGGTGTGTATGAATCAGGTTCATACGTTCTAGTAACTCACCGTGGGGAGCTCCGGCAATATTTGTATCCAAGAAGGATGGTAGTCTTCGTATGTGTATAGACTACAGGGAGATGAATAAGGTGACAATCAAGAACAAGTATCATTTGCCCAGGATTGACGACCTTCTTGACCAATTGAAGGGAGCGGCGGTCTTTTCACAGCTTGATTTGAGGACCGGGTATCACCAGATGGGAGTGGTGGAAGAGAGCATTCCTCGTACAGCTTTCCGTACTCGGTATGGGTTGTATGAATTTCCAGTGATGCCATTTGGTTTAACCAACGCTCCAGCGTTCTTTATGGATTTGATGAATAGGGTGTTCAGGCCGTATTTGGACCGTTTTGTCATTGTCTTCATAGATGACATTTTGGTTTATTCACGGACTCAGGAGGAGCATAGAGAGCATTTGAAAGTGGTGTTGCAGATACTTCGGGAGCATCAGTTGTATGCCAAGTTCAGTAAATGTCATTTTTGGGAGACCGCAGTGAGATTTCTAGGTCATGTTATTTCAGCTGAGGGAATATCAGTAGATCCTGAAAAAGTCGCAGCAGTGCAAGACTGGGCACAACCTTCTAATCCGACAGAGGTGAGGAGTTTCTTGGGACTAGCAGGTTATTACAGGAGGTTCATTGAGAAGTTTTCTCTCATAGCAGCTCCAATGACGAAGTTGACTCGTAAAAATGTGAAGTTTGTGTGGACAGATGAGTGTGAGCAAGCATTTCAGGAGTTGAAATAGCGGTTGACCACCGCGCCAGTGTTGACTATCCCGACGGAAGGAGGGAAGCTTGTAGTGTTCACAGATGCTAGTGGGACTAGTTTGGGTTGTGTCTTGATGCAAGAAGGGAAGGTTGTTTCGTATGCTTCTAGACAGTTGAGGCCACATGAGAGGAGGTATCCCACTCATGACTTAGAGTTGGCAGCTGTTGTGTTTGCACTGAAAGTGTGGAGGCATTATTTGTTTGGGGAGATATTTGAGTTGTATACAGATCATAAGAGTCTCAAGTACTTGTTTTCACAGAAGGAACTGAATATGAGACAACAGAGATGGGTTGAGTTCATTAGTAGTTACGACTTTGAGATTCTTTACCATCCGGGTAAGGGTAATGTAGTGGCCGATGCCCTGAGTCGAAAACACAGTGTGATAGCTTCTTTGATGGTTAGGGAGTGGAAGTCTCTTGAAGTGTTAGCATCTCATGATATTCAACCAGGACGTGAAGGTGAGAAAGCATATATTGGGAGTTTGGTTGTCCAACCGACTTTAATAGGGAAAGTTCGACAGATGCAGAGGTTAGATACAATTTTAGTTAACCGTCTCAATGACTTGGTAGTGGATTTGCTTGATGAGTGTCCGGCGGATTGGTCCGTGGATACAGAGGGAAGTTTATGTTTTCAAGGAAGACTCTGTGTACCGAATAGTGAAGAGTTGAAGAGGGAAGTACTTGATGAGGCACATCGGACTCGATACACTATACATCCTGGCGGGACTAAGATGTATCATGACCTGAAACGAACCTTTTGGTGGGAAGGTATGAAGAGAGATGTTGGAGAATATGTTTCTAAGTGTATGGTGTGTCAGCAGGTTAAGGCGGAACATCAGAGACCGTCTGGTTTGTTGAAACCTTTAGAAATACCTGTGGAAATGGGAGTGTATCTCTATGGATTTTGTGGATGGTTTGCCGAGATCCAAGAAGGGAAATGAGTCAATTTGGGTGATTGTGGATAGACTAACTAAGTCGGCGCACTTTATTCCAGTGAGTGTGCATCGGACAGCAGACAAGTTGGCACAATTGTATATTCGGGAGATAGTACGTTTGCATGGGACTCCGGTCTCGATTGTGTCGGATCGAGATTCGTTGTTTGTGGTAGAGTTTTGGGAGAGTTTTCAGAGGGCAATGGGGACCCGGTTAGACCTTAGTACTGCTTATCACCCTCAGACCGATGGGCAGACTGAGAGGGTTAACCAGATTCTTGAGGATATGTTGAGGGCTTGTGTTCTCGATCTCGGTGGTAGTTGGGAAGAACATTTGCCATTGGTAGAGTTTGCTTACAATAACAGTTACCATTCTAGCATAAGAATGGCACCTTTCGAAGCATTGTATGGGAGGCCGTGTAGATCTCCAGTGTGTTGGACAGAAGTGGGTGACGTACCTATTTTGGGTCCAGATATGGTTCGGGAGACTACTGAGAAGGTGAGTGTTATTCGAGAGAGGATTCAGACTGCTCAGAGTCGGCAAAAGAGTTATGCTGATAGGAAGCGCAAGGGGGTAGAATTTGAAGTTGGAGATTTTGTGTTCTTGAAGGTAACCCCAATGAGAGGGGTGATGCGTTTTGGTAAGAAAGGGAAGCTTGCTCCGAGGTTTGTGGGACCTTATGAGATTGTCGGAAAGGTTGGAGAGTTGGCCTATAGAGTATTGTTGCCACCGGCATTGGCGGCAATTCATAATGTGTTCCATGTATCAATGTTGAGGAAGTGTGTGAAAGATTCTACACAAATTGTCCGTCTGACAGAGCTTGAGATTAACGATGACCTCACATATATTGTTCGACCTATCACGATCGTTGATCGAAATGTGAAGTATTTGCGGAGGAAAGTAGTGAATCTTGTGAAGGTGCAATGGAGTGAGAGAATTAACGATGTTACGTGGGAACTTGAGGAGAAGATTCGGAAGTCACATCCCGAGCTATTCGAGTAGTGTTCGTGCGTGTTTCAAATCTCGGGATGAGATTTTCTTTGAGGTGTGTATAATGTAATACCCCGTTTTATTTTTTAAATAGTTTATAGCAATTAATTGATATTTTTATGATTTTATTCTAATTAATAATGTGAATAGTATACAAAAATTAGTGTGAATGTTTTACATCATAAGAAAACCTTTGAAATTTAAAACTTTTAACATTAGTATAGTGCACGTGTGTATGTGTATGTTTGGGTGATGGGTGAGTGATATATAAAATATAACATTGTGTGTGTGTGCATCAAACATATAGGTATATAATATAATATTAGGTTAACTTTACAAAAAGAAACTAGGGAACCCACACCCCTGTTCAGCCGCCGAGAGACAGAGAGAGAGAGAGAGAGAGAAGAAAAGGAAGAAGAAGAAAAGGGAGAAGACAAAAAGAAGGGTCTCGGGTCCGTGGTCTCGCGTGGAATCGCGAAACGTCGTTACTGTCGATTTTCTTTCATCGAACGAGGTGAGTTAAATTTTGTGTATCCGATTATATATATGTACACGTATGTATATGTGTATACGGGAGTAATTAAATTAGTACATGTTTAATTTAAATTGTTAGGGTTAAATCTTTGTAATGGATACACGCTATTGTTGAAGTAATTTAAATAGTTTATTCCCCCTTCGTGTGACTTTGCGATCATGACATTAGGGTATTCGAAGGGGTTAGGTGAATCGTTAGTTTGATCAAAACCATAGGTGAAATATTCATATTTGTTAGCAAATAGATGTGAAATTCGTTTTATGTGTAATTCACACAATCGCAGAAACTTTAGAAAATTATTAGAAAATCGTGGCTTAGAATTTGAACATTCTGTCTGCGTGTCTCATGTAAAACGTGATTCTGCACGTTTTTCGTCTAATGGTATTTTTCCTGATTCTGCACCGTTTGGGCAGAAACTTAAGATTTCAGTAGCAGTTTTTAGTATATTAAAATGTACGAAATTGGGAAATATGATTCATTGTGTTTTTTTTTTATTGTTCGTATGAATTAACGAAGATTACTTGGAGATACATGAATTCTCCTATAATGTTGAGCTATGAAAAGAAATAGGTGATAGTCATTAACGTTGAGTCCGATTAAATTGTATAATTCCAAAAATGCAAAATAGTTTCAAGTTCCTTAGTGTTCACCGCTCCCAATGGTGATATTGTTTTGGTAGCTCGACTTGCTGAGTGTACCTTTTTGCCAGTGGCTTCGTGATCAAGCTGGCCTAAGCCTTATGCCCGGCTTATTTGTTAGACGTCTAGGCATATTGACTAGCCTTCTGTGTGTATACCTGGTTTGGTTGATACCCCAACCAAACTGGCACCAGAGTGGATGTTGGTAGTATGTCCGGGCACACATGGGATATATGTGTGGGTGTACCATGGAGGGTAGCCAAGTGGTGAACCTAGGAAAATTGAATAATAAATCGTTTATATAAGTAAGGGAATTATTGTTAATAAAATTTACTATGGGTTAAAGGATCTAAAATGTTGATTTCCTCTTCTGTTGTTCTTTTTCTTATACATTGTATTGGGACGCGTAGTGAGTAAATTGTGATAATGATCCTTCCTATATCTTAGTACAAGTAGTTCTGCATATTCTTGTAGTATTTTGTTGTTATTAATCTTGTGGTTGCAGGATGGTGAGTCCACTAACATTTTGCAGGTATTAACTCACCATGGAACGTTAGGTAAGTATTACTTTATTTAAATTCGGGCGAGAACTGCATGGCCACCACATAAAGGGAAACTACCGCTCGTCCCAATATGTGAAGTGGAACTACTCTCTTGCCCGAGTTAATATTTTGTGTGGTAGTTAAAGGGTCAACGGGTGATCCTGAAACTGGGTGTGTGTGGTTTAACTCATACCAGTCATGTGACTGACCCGTTGAGTTTTTCTCTCGGGTGCGTTCTTGTTGGAGCGTAGCCGATCAAAATTTGCAGGGCTAGTAGGGAGATCGTGGTACCTGGCAGCAGGAGGCATGTGGAGTCTTGTGCTGTTTTCCTTATTCGTTTTTTTTTTATTAAATCCTAGAGAGTTTAGAAATAATTTCTGGCATTGTGGGCCATTTTAACAATTTAAGATTTTATTTAGTGAAGTGTTCTTTTTAGATTTTTATTATGTTTTGGAGTTGGATTTAAGGTTTGACTTTTTAGTTGGATGTTGACCGTTGCTTTAGCTCATGTGAGTAATGAATTATTTCGGTACAGACTGTGTGATGTTATTATATTGCAAGCACCTTGATGATTGGACAGTTGGATATTGGTTGAGGGTTCTCCCTTGACTAATAATTGGTTGTCTAAAAAAATTGGGGTGTGACAGTAAGTTTGTCTCATCCTAATGAACTTGCCATTTTGCCCCCTAAAGTTCTTTCTTAGGTTGCTAAAATACAAGAGGAAAATGATAATATATGTATAATTCTCCTTAGAAGACATTGCAGGATTTTTTTTTTTTTTTTTTTGCAAATGAGGCCTTGTAATAGTATATATGTAAGTTTTTGCTTAATAACAGTGTGTGTAAATGATTTAATAGGTTTCGCAACACATCATCAACAGGTGGTATGTATAAGCCAGGTGGTAGAGGAGGATACGGTGACCAATATGACGATGATCGTTATGAAGACCGTTATGGAAGTAGAGATGACGACCGGAATAGTTATGGGAGAGATAGAGAAAGCTATAGAGAAGATGATCGTTATGGTAGGTATGGCGACTCGAACAGTCGCGATGGAGATCGTATAGTAGAGATTCAGAAAAGCGCTATGGAAGAGATGGTTATAAGGATGATGATTATAGGGGAAGAAGTCGAAGTGTGGACTACCAGTATGGCTCAAGAAGTAGGAGCTCTGACAGGGAGAGGGAGCGTGCGTATGAAGATGATGGTCAATATTTATCGTTGGTATGTATGCTTATGAAGTAGGAGCTCTGTGTGTTAGTCCTTCAAGTTTATTGGTATGGAGGTCTATATGTAATGGGATTATTGATACTCTAATATCATCCTGATTTTATATACATAATTGTTATAGTAATTATAATTTTTCTTCTACGAGGGACATGTTTGGTGATCATTTTTTTTCTTTTTTTCCAAGAGTTTGCTGCTTTCTTTAGGAGCATGTTAGGGAAGCTATTTTGTGTTAGTAAATTAGGTGCAAAAAAAATTGGAGATCATACTTATAAATTAATTTTTTTTTACGCTCAATTAAAATCTGGCACTATTTTTAGCAGTGCCAAAAGCATGCCAGATTAATGTACCCGACATGTTACACGTGGCGAACACGAAAGTTGCCACGTGTCGACAAGCCATCTTGAAATTCTGGCACTATTTTAAACAGTGCCAAAAAAGGGAGCTGGATCTCTATATTTGGTACCATTTGACCAAAATCTGGCACTGTTTTGAAAAGTGCCAAAAAAATTGGATCCCCCATATTTGGCATTGGAAAAAATAGTGCCAGATTCGGTCAGGCACTGTTTAAAACAGTGCCAGTTTAGCGTTTTTGGTGTGGTGCAAGATACCCAGGTGTTGATCTCGAAGACCTCACTGATTGGTAAGTCAAAGCAATCACGTCTATAGTCTGTGTCCATAATCGTCTCAAGATTAAGAACATGTACGTTATATAAGTTTTGAGTTCCTATCGACTGTTGACAGTATTATATGTCAATAGGATTCTCATGATTCATCAATGCACTATAAGAACTAGCATATTATGCAAGAGTCAAACTTTAATGATTGAGATTCGTCACTCCATCTAATGGTAGTTAATCATGCTACATTGTATACCTGGTGAGATACCCAGTCTCATCATCCACTGTGACAATTCGAAATATCAAAGACTAGTAATTTGTATCTCATGTGCATGTCTCACACATACACGAATTACTTACTATGAGATTTAAGGATTACAAACATTCATCTCATTAAACATACATATTTAAATGTCTAAATGAAATCCATATATAAAACACCAAATGTCACACACTTAAAGACTGGGTTTGAGGGCACAATCCCAACAATCTCCCACTTGCACTCACAACCCACTACATTTGAGACCTAAACTATCTGGATGATGATCAATGACTTTCTGTGGAAAAGCCTTTGTTAACAAATATGCAAGATTGTCAGTTGTGGCAATCTTGGTGACAGTCACATCTCTACGCTGGACTTTATCTCGAATGAGATGATACTTCCTCTCTATGTGCTTTCCCTTTCTATGGTTCCTTGGCCCCTTGGATTGAGCCACTGCCCCACTATTATGACAATATAGTGTAATAGGTGACAATGTCGTTGGTACAACTTCGAGTTCCATAAGGAACTTTTTGAGCCAAATAGCTTCCTTTGTGGCTTCACAAGTAGCCACATACTCAGCTTCTGTAGTTGAGTCTGTAATGCTTTTCTGGTTTATGCTCCTCCAACTAACAGTACCACCTCCCAAGGTAAAGAGAAGTTTGGATGTTGACTTCCTTGAATCTTTATCTGACATAAAGTCTGAGTCTGTGTATCCCACTAGAATCAACTCATCACCGCCATACATAAGCATGTAATCTTTAGTCCTTCTTAAGTACTTAAGAATGCGCTTAATGGCTATCCAGTGCTCTGGACCAAGATTCGATAGATACTTACTAACCATGCCAACGGTAAATCAGATATTGGGTCTCGTGCATAATATAGCATACATGAGACTCCCACTGCCAAGGCATAGGGAATTCTTGCCATGCGATTCCTTTCCTCTTGTGTCTTAGGACATTAGTCCTTCGAGAACGCTAAACCATGCCTGAAAAGTAATAAACCTTTCATCGAATTATCCATGGAAAACCTAATTAGCACCTTTTCGATATAGCCAGCTTGAGATAATCCCATTATCTTTCTCTTACGATCTCGAAAGAGCTTTATCCCAAGGATATAGCTCGCCTCTCCTAGATCATGCATATCGAAAGTACTAGCTAGCACAAGAGAAGCTACCACCTTACCCTCACATTTCCTGTATACACAAGGTTCATCCAGATTTTATATAAAACCAAACGACTTGACCGCTTGGTCAAATCGAATGTTCTAACTCCTGGATGCCTGCTTGAGTCCATAAATGGACTTTTACAACTTGTATACTAAGTTACCTTTTTTGCCAGCTATGAACCCTTCTGGTTGCTGCATATAGATGTCCTTCAAGATTGCAATTCAAGAATGCAGTCTTTACGTCCATCTGCTAGTTGTCAAAATCAAGGCATGCTGCAATGGATAAGAGTATTCTGATGGATTTGAGCATGGCTACCAATGAGAAGGTTTCCTCATAGTCAATTCCTTGTCTTTGAGTGTAACCTGTCGCTACATGCCTTACCTTAAAGGTCTCAATCCTTCTATCAGATCCTATTTTCCTCTTGTAGACCCACGTACAGCTAATGGATTTAATATTGGTAGGAAATTCTATAAGATCCCAGACTTGATTGGAATCCATAAATTCCAACTTAGCCTTTAAAGCTTTGACCCATTGGGTAGAATCAACATTAGCGATTGCCTCTTTAAACGAGGTAGGATCAGATTCAGATTCTATGGAGATAGCTTCAAAAACATCTACTAAGAACATATATCTATCAGGCTTGCATCCAATCCACATATCCCATGGTGTCATAGGAACAGATTTACTTGGAGCTAGATTTAGTATGTACATAACGATTTCCCAAGCATAACCCTAAAGATATAATGGCAACTTAGAATAACTCATCATCGACCTAGTCATGTCTAAAAGAGTCCGGTTCCTTCTCTCTGCTACTCTGTTCTGCTGAGGTGTACCAGGTGCAGCCAACTATGATAGAATCCCATACTATACTAGGTGATCAATAAACTCATTACAGAGATACTCGCCACCTCAATCAGATCAAATGGCCTTGATATATGTGTCTAATTACTTCTCTACTTCAGCCCTAAACTCTTTAAATTTTTCAAAGGCTTCAGACTTGTGCTATATTAGGTACACATATCCATACCTAGAGTGGTCATCAAAAAATGTAATGAAATACTTATAACCACCCCTAGCTCTAATATTTATTTGTCCACACACATCAGTATGAACTAATTCCAACAATGCATTAGTCCTATTACCCTTTGGGGGAAAGGGCATTTTGGTCATTTTACCCTCTAAACATGATTCATAACCTTCCATTGATTTGAGAAATAAGATACCTTCTTTAACTAGTCTGTTTATGCTATTTAGATTGATATGGCCAAGCCTCATGTGCAAAGCTTTGTTGGATTAGTAGAAGGTTCCTTTCTTTTAGATGATATAATCACCACTGAGTTATTAAGTTCTATATTAGAATCCTTAAAAATAATTGGAGTAATCACATACAAACCATTCGACTTAATACTAGAACACACAAAAAAACCATTTCTTTTTATCACAACTTCATTTCCAAAAGAGAAAGATTAATTTTTATTTAAAAGTTCTGAAACTAAAATTAACTTACATCTCATTAAAGTGATGTAAAGTACATCAGATAAAATAATTGCCTGGAAATTCTAAAACTGCTACTCCTATAACAATCCCAGATACAGTTGTGCTAGAACCCAGAGTCAGCATGATCTCCCCATCACTGCACCTCTTGGTTGATCTGAACTACTGCAACAAATTGCATATACGGTTAGTTGCAACTGAATTAATGCCCCAAGTGTTCAAAATATACGTTATAAAACTTACTTCAATCATATGTGATTTGATCATACCTTAAACTTTTGTAGCTAAGAATTCTGGATAGTTCTTCTTCCAGTGGCCTTTGTCCCCGTATTGGAAACACTTTCCTTTACCTTGACCACCTGCCTTCCCCTTGCCTTTGCCTCTTCCCTTAGATTTTGCAATCTTTGGTACTGCTCCAACACTTGAACCACTAGTGCTAGACTTATTCTTTCCTTTCTAGCCTTTGGGCTTAGATCTTGGAAGGAGCACCTTTTTCAACGTTCAAAGCGTTGCCCCCAGGTTTGATCACCCCTTCTACTGACTGAAGAGAGCTCATCAATTTGCTAAAATTTGTTTATTTCATATTATGGTTAATTTTAAATTGAGCGAATGATTAAGGTAGCGAATTGAGGATCATATCAACTTGGGTCTGTGCGCCAATGTTAGCGCCCAGAGTCTCCAGTTCATTTAAATAGCTAATTATTTTTAAAATCTGCTCTTTTACTGGAGTTCCTTATAGTATTTTTGCAATGCTACCCAAGCATTCCTTTCATTGAGGTCATGATAGCACTAGCAGAATCGTTTGATTGAAATTAATGTTGCAACACACCAGTCATAGAAGCCAGAACATAGTAATGAGTCATTCCATTCGACTTCTTCCATTCGTTGAACACGCGTCTGAAAACTGCCAAAACATTTGCCTCGGGTTTGTCAAGGCATGAGGTAATGAGGACACTTTTGTGATCCTCTACAATTAAAATGATATCCAGATTACGTTTCCATCCAGTGTAATTGTTTTCAATTAGTTTGTTTTGTGTGAGTATGGTGGCAAGTGGACTAAATACAGATCTAGACATTATAAATTTTGAAAAAGAATGACAGACATTTTAATATAGATATTGATGATGCCAAAATTTGGTAAGATAAACTAAGCGGAGACCCAAAATGTATGGATTTTTAGGGATTTCTTTTACTCCTCTATCATGGGCCAACCTAAGAGATTTAGTCACCTCTATTATCAGTTTGGACCTAGGCAGAGTTTATGCCTCTGAATATTGTATGCCCTCGAGTTATCTAAGAGTTTCACTCAATTAACTCCAAGGCCTGTAAATACCTGGTGTGACCTCCTGTAGTTTTTATTCCCTCTTGCCCTACAAGCTTTTGAGGTAGACGTTTCAAGAACAATTATTGTAGGCGGCCGACCTAGAACGTTGGTAGTTATAGGGTCTTTTGATGCCTCAGTTGTGATCCCGAGGTCTTTTGGTGCCTCGGATGTGACCGTGAGGTCTTTTAGATTCCTCGAATGTGACCTCAAGGTCTTTTATATGCTTTGGGTGTGATCCCGAGGTCTTTTAATGTGCCTCAGGTATGATCCTGAGGTCTTTGTAAGATCTCTCTGACAGTTTGTAGAGCCTCATGCGATAATCGGGCAAGTACCACTATAGTCGGGCTCATCTAGACTGATGAAGATAGGAGGTCGGGTTAAGATCACCGGGCTCCTAATTACTCTGAGCTAGAGGCAATGTTGGGATCATTGGATCCTGACTATTGCAAACTAGAGGCTGGGTCGGGGCTACCGAACTCACATCGTTGTGAACTGGACGTCCAGACGGGGCTTCCAGACTCAGACCGTTATGAACTGGAGGTCGAGTCGGGGCTGCCGAACCCATAACGCTGTGAACTAGAAGAACTGCCAGAACTATTAGGCTCCTTTGCATTGTTCTTCTCGGGCTAATCTCATTTCCGCTTATTCCTTGAAGGCTCGTCACCTATATGCTCAGGGTCTTTAGTCTTTAGAAATTCTTTAATGTCAACATACTTTCCGACCCTCTCTGCGTGTTCCACTAAGGTTTTTGGCTGGTTTTTGTGAAACAACATGGCGCACTTGGTGTACTGAACTCCCGAGCAAAAGGCTATAATTGCAACAGTTTCATCAAGGTCAAAGATCCTGAGCTTTTCTTGATTAAACCAGTCAGTGAATTCCTTAAGGGACTCATTATTCATTTGCCTGACTGTCAGCAACTATATGTCAGGCTTTGGCCATTCATGCACACCAATGAACTGGCTGATGAATTGCTTGCTTAGTTGCTTGAAATCTTTGGCCGATTGGGGCTTTAGGGAGTGAAACCATTGATCGGCTGGGCCTTTCAAAGTCCTAGGAAAGGCTAGGTAGTATAGTTTGTCGGCATTGGTAGCGAGAGCCATCTGGGCCTTGTAGGTCCAGATGTGGACTACCGGGCTACTCGAGCCGTCGTATGAATCCAGGCGAGGCTGCTTGAATTTTCGTGGGAAGGCAAACCTCGTGATTAGGCTAGAGAACGGTGATTCTGTCTCGGTATTGAGATGGTTGTGGGTAGCTTTCTGGCCTAGCTCTTTGGCCTTTCTGTCGATCTATTTCTTCAAATTCTGGATACGGGTGTGGACACGAGGAATTCAACCTCTTTTTGGTTTTGGTTTTGTTTTGAAAAAGAAAAGAAAAGGGCGTTCTGTTGAAAATAGATACAGAGTCGTAACTTGGTCTTTAAGGAACCAAGAACCTAAATTTGACTCACCCAAATGGATAAAGGGCACCGGCCTTTTATAACCAAAGAACTTGGCTCGGGGTTTTGGTACGAGAGAGGAAGGAGCCTTTGTCGTGACTAAAACACCCTCAACTCGCCTGGTCTCTTGATGGGCCTCAATTAGCATCCAAATAATCATCTTTTATAATGTATGGTTTGATAATTAAGACTATGATAGTATATTACATCACACAAGGATTTTGATATGGAAGATCAAAAGATAAGATATCATTCATAAGATCTAAGCCAAATATCACACAATGTAAAGTGAAAGATCACAAAAAACAAACCTAGAAAAAAATCATCTAATCATATATCAGATAGTCAAGACTTCCTAATCTAAAGGGGAACAAGAATTGTTATTGAAATAAATAATCAAAGAAATCAAAATATGCTTAGCAAGCTAGTATGATGCATGTTAATCTTTGAGAAAAGAAGACCTCTTGATCCCCGGGACGGATGAGAAAGGACGATTAGATCGAGAGGAAACATGAACGTGTGATCATAATCATTCCTTATAATCTTCTTAGATTAGGAATTACAAAAACCTCAAATCTTGCATGAATGCAATGTATGTATCTAGAATGTGCCAAGGTTATAGTGTGTTTTGTGTTCATGGATTCCTAGAATGACTTAGAAGTCTAGAATGTGTATGAATAATGAAGGAGATCATCATGTGATATGTATAAATGTATTATGAACTACTTCCTAAGACATGAGCTAATTTGGAATGCATGTAAGCACCAAATCAAAGGATGGAAGTAAAAGTGTGTTTGCTATGAATAGTGGACAGAATAGTAACATGATCTTTTAAAAATTTAAAAGAGGGGTTAGGAATGTTTTCAATGCATGATATTTTATGGAGATCTTCCTTATTGTGTCTAGAACACACCCCAAAAAGCCAATCTTTAATATCTATCACAGAATGAGAGAAATCATATAAACAATAGAGATTATTCAGAAACAGAGTCCGTACTATCGACAGAAATGTTAGAAAATTTTAGAAAATGAAAACACAAGATCTAGAAGCCCATATTATACAAAGGTGCCCTAAGACATTGAAGTTCAAGGGAAAAATCATTTGGGACCACTCGCTTTGGAAAAGTTTTCTGTAAAACAAGTTGAAAGTCAACCAAGCTTATGACAGCAAAAACAGAATATCTGGAAAGAATGTTTGGGTCCAAATGGACCACTTTCAAGTATTTTCAAGTCAAACCAAAAATCATGGGTGTTCTATAATGAGTTAGGAAGACTTTCCAAGTGGTCTTCCATCCATACATTGAGTATTGAGTTCTAGAGAAATCTTTGAGCTCAGATCATTCACTGTTTTGACTCACTGTTTTAAAGATTTTGGGAAAAACTTGATTTTTCTTTCTTGAGATCAAAATGAGATGGTTTGAGAGGGGTTTTGAAAGTATATTTTCAACATCAAATAGAGATTATGACCTCTTGAAATATCAACATCAAACTCATCATCAAGAACTCCCAATATTATTGGAGAGATTCATTTTTATTTTGAATATAACTTCAAGGATACCTTGGAGGTATTAAAGTTATAATCATCATCTACTAATCATGTTTTTGAGGTCAAGAGCTACTAGCCATAAGGATTCACTCACCTCAAACTTCATGTCATCATTTAGATGATGATAAACTATAAGTAAAACAAAGAAAATAAAAAAGAAATGAGGTAAGAGGAGATGAGCATGGTATATAAGCAAGAAAATAAACAATCAATAGATGACATCAATGGTGGAACCACAAGCATTCAACCTCTCATATATGTGTGTATGTGGGTGTAGATTACTCTCTAACTCATTGGAAACTCAAAGAAGATGAAGAAAATGAATTGAAATCTTGAAAATACTAGTTTAGTTTTGAGAAAACTAAATAAAAACTCACATTTGGCTTGGATTTGAAGAAGAAAATCTTTATTTCTCTCTCTCTCTTTCTCCCTAACTTTCTATATCTCTCTAATGGCTTCCAAGTTCTTCCCCAAATGGAGGCAAATGGGTCTCCTTTATAGGCCAACTTGGGGAGGTATTTTGGGTTTTAAAAAGTTTCTAATTGGTCCAAAATCTTCAGATTATCAAAACTATGTCGTTTTATTTATTGGAAATTTGAATTAAAATCCAAAAATTAACCAAAAATAACAAAAAAAAATGAAAAATCATTCAGAGTGCTACCGCGGCACTTGGCCACTACTGCTGCGGAAGTGGGCCAGTGCCGTCGCGACAGTCAACCCTCCTGTTGACCAGAATTTACATTTTGGCCCCCAGAACTCCCGAAATTCGCAAAATGGCCCTATTTTGTCCAAAATTCACAGAACATTCATATGAAATCCAAATTAAGATTGTGATATACCGTTGGAAAGGTATTGAGGTCTAATGTCCATAAAAAATAATTTGGAGTTGGGTCACTTTGAAAAGTTTTGCGGTATTCGTGATAAAAGCTGAATTGATAACATTTTTCACCTTCAGAAATTCATTACAAATTCGTTTTAGATCCAGAAATTATGTGCGACATACCGTTGGAAAGCTATTGACCTCTAGTGTTTGATGAAAATATTTCAATATTAAAAAAGAGACTTTGATTTTTGGTCAAACTTGCAGTCAAATCAGTCAAACGGTGCACTTCCAGGAAATTCTGGGAGCCTCCAAAGACTGACGTTTCTGTCTGATTTTCTGTTAAAACATATTTTAAGACTTTTCACATGATCTAGGATGATCTGGAAACTTTTGGACAATTTCGGATGATTTTGGTCAAACTTGGTCAAACTTTGGTCAAACCGGTCAATGAGACTTTCTGGGAACTTTCGGGACTTCCGGGGGTCTCTGGAAGCTTACGATTTCAAATATTCATCTTTTAAAATACCTTTTTTTTTGTTTTGAACAATATCAAATGATTTCTGAGATTCTGGGCCAATCCGGAGAGTTTTGAGCTTTTAGAGGCATTTTGGTCATTTCTTTGATTTCTTAAGAGTTACAGGCAATCTCTGAAAATCCGATCTTTATAATCATCGAGGTTTGACATGCTTGTGGCCTCCTAAATCTATTAGCCAACAAAATGGGGTGTCTATAGTTTGCCCCTCTTTGGCATGAACTTGCGAGGCAATGCATGTCGCAAGCGAGTACTAAAGCTTTGAAGAGACGGGTCTTTTGGAGGCTATAGATTTACGATAAAAAGTGTTGCAAAAGATGCAATGATGCTGAGGCTAGTGTTGGTCGTGCTCTGCATGAGCTGCCTATGTATCCTTAGGGGATTCAGACCAGGATGTAGTTCGGGGCACAAAGGAATAAATCACACATGCACATATACAACAATCAGGCGGATGCTATGCTATAAGAGTGATATGCAATGCATGGATGTGATATGAATTGTGTCCTGAGTCCTATCATGTTTAGTGTTCTGATCCTAGCATGAGCTGGTGCTGTGGGGTGTGTGCCACACCGAGTGGACTTATGTTATGCTAGTGTTGAATCTAATGCAGTGGTTGATCCTAATAAGGATACCAAGGTGTTGAAGACTCTGGGTCTTGGGCAAACTCCTTAAATTACGGGAAGTGTGCTTCGCAAACAAATATAATCAAGCGTAAGGTCCTAGAGGACGATAATTAAAGATAATCGACGGACACAGAAGTCCTGGATACCAAGCGATGGATGAGGAAGTTCAAGATAGCCAATCGGAGAAGGGTTTCGCGATAACCGACAAGAGAGAAAGCTCACAATAGCTGATGGGTAGGTGAGGGGGCTCATAATTTTTGACAAGGGAGTGAGAAAGCTCACGATAAGGGAGAAGCTTACGATTTTTTTTTGCTGAGTAAGCTCATAATCTTTATTTGAGAAAGCTTACGATAACCGATGGGTAGGTGAGGGGGCTCACAATTTTGGACAGAGGAGTGAGGAAGCTCACAATAAGTGAAAAAGCTCATAATAAGTGAGAAAGCTCATGATTAGTGAGAAAGCTCACGAGTTTGGATAAAGGAGTGAGGAAGCTCATGATTTTGGATGAAGGAGTAAGGAAGCTCACGATAAGTGAGAAAGCTCACGATTTTGGACGAAGGAGTGAGGAAGCTCATGATAAGTGAAGAAGCTCACGATAAGTGAGAAAGCTCACGATATTGGACAAAGGAATGAGGAAACTCACGATAAGTGAGAAAGCTTGTGATTTTGAACAAAGGAGTGAGGAAGCTCACGATTAGTGAGAAAGCTCACGATTTTGGATGAAGGAATGAGGAAGCTCGTGATAAGTGAGAAAGCTCACAGTTTCAGACAAAGGAGTGAGGAAGCTCACGATAAGTGAGAAAGCTCACAATTTTGGACAAAGGAGTGAGGAAGCTCATGATAAGTGAGAAAGCTCACGTTTTTGGACAAAGGAGTGAGGAAGTTCACGATAAGTGAGAAAGCTCACAATTTTGGACAAAGGAGTGAGGAAGCTCACGATAAGTGAGAAAGCTCACATTTTTGGACGAAGGAATAAGGAAGATCACGATAAGTGAGAAAGCTCACAGTTAGCGAGAAAAGAGTGAGGAAGCTCACGATAACCAATGGACACGGAGCCTTGGATTGTGAGTAGACAATGCTTGCCCTAGGAGTCGACATCTTTTGACTACAGGCGGTGTTCTTTAATCGTTGGCCGATTTTTATGATGACCAATCCGAAAATTTGGTTCAGGTTCTGCTGGGAATTGTATGGGATTCTTTGAGAATCTTTCTTAACTATTTTAATTCTTGATTGAGAACCAGGATTCAAATCCACGGTTGATCAAATCTTGCAATGGTCGACCCGAAAAGCCTATTCAGGCCTCCAAGATGATTAACGGACGTGGAAGCACTAATGATGGACATGGAATCCCTAATTTTTTGTGTTGGGCAAAGTGACCCTCTTGAATCGACTCGTGCTCCCCTTAATCATGATACTATGGACTCGGTGACTCTCAGATTCTCAATGGTGCTTCTCAAATTTCAATGATGATCCTCAATTCTTTGACGGTGTTTCTTAATGCTTCTTGATTCTCAACGGTGTTCTTCAAATCTCGACGATGTTCCTTGACTTTTCAATGATGCTTTTCAACTCTTTTGATGCTCCTCAACACATTTGATGCTCTTCCACTCTTCAATAATGCTCCTCAACACACCTGATGCTCCTCTTCAATAATACTCCTCAAAACTTCTGATGTTCCTCGATGTTACTCCACTTTTCAACGATTCTTCTTAACTCTTCTGATGTTCCTCTATGCTCCAACAATGCTTCTCAACTCTTCTGATGTTCCTCGATGCTCCAACAATGCTTATCAACTCTCTTGATGTTACTCGATGCTCCTCCAATCTCTGGGCCCTAAAACATCCTCACAAAACATAACATCAACAAACCTGGACTCTGAGCCCAAAAACAGCCCAACACATCTTATCAACACACCTCATCAATACATCAGCAACAGTTTCTTGGTGTTGGCGATATTTCCTCCGATCAGCCGTCTTGAGAAACAACTATTGATTTGTAATTTGCAGCCACTTATGAGTTAATGCCACTCATACCTGGGACACTTCTCATGTTGCGACCTTAACTGGTGTAGTAATAATGTTTTGTACTTCTGTTTGTATCCAAAGTTTTTTATAATTGGGAATCACATTTAACCCACACATTTGAGATCATCAGGACAAATGAACTTAACAGGAACGACAAGGAAAGTTGGGTTAGTTTGTATGAAACCTCGATCTCTGACAAACTTTTGATCAGATTACTACTGACTCAAACAAAGAAGGATTGACTTGGACATGAAATTCTCAAATTTCCACGATCTAATGTGCTTTCATCATGAATGATGTACCGCTCATCTTTTATGTTCACTCATCATCTTAATATGATAGCACTTTGCTGATAAATCTGGTTTTTGAAAATGCTTCCCTATTGATCTAATCAATTCTCTACTTCTCCCAGACTAGTAGTTAATCCCTATGACCAAACTCTTTGATTAGCAAATTAACCAACTAATCAATTAACGTTAACTCCACTATATAATGATAACTGCACTCCAACGTAAAAGAACATATCCGAAGTGATAACTATACTTGTATGGTGTACGAACATCCCTCTCAGTCAGCATTCATAATCATATTTAGGTAGTCGGATTATTGATACTATCAATGATTACATCTTCTATTCCTTGAGTTTCATTCACCTCTCATGATTACCAAATATGTTGATAACTATTTATCAACAAGACTGCAATTATCAGTAATCAACTTGGTGACATTCTCAAAGGAATGCTTGCTTTTTATCAGAGGGTAGATTCGATCTTGATAATCTATGTTCACAACCTTATGAACATGACTTACCCAAGATACCCAGGTATTGATCTCGAAGACCTCACTGATTGGTAACTCAAAGTAAGTCACGTCCATAGTCTGTGTCAATAATCATCTCAAGATTAAGAACACGTACCTTATACAAGCTATGAGTTCCTATCGACTATTGACAGTATTATATGTCAATATGAATCTCATGGTCTCTCAATGCATTATAAGCAATAGCATATTAACCAAGAGTCATACTCTAGTGATTAAGATTCATCACTCCATAAAATGGTAGTTAATTATGCTATAGTGTATACCTGATGAGATATCCAGTCTCATCATCTACTATGACAATTCTAAATATCAAAGAGTAATAATTCATATCTCATGCACATGTATCTCATACATACACAAATTACTTACTATGATATGTAAGGATTACAAACATTCATCTCATAAAACATACACAATTAAATGTATAATGATATCCATATATAAAATCCCAAATGTCACACACATAAAGACCGAGTTTGAGGGCACATTCCCAACAAACGCTTGTATATAAAGTTCAGTGAGTGCGATTTTTAGCTCAAGGAAGTCAAATTTTTTGGACGTGTTGTTTCTCAAGATGGGATGTTTGTGGATACTTCGAAGGTAGACGCAGTGTAAAATTGGAAAAGACCAAGTAATGCCTCAGAAGTTAGGAGTTTTCTCGTTTAGCTGGCTATTATCAAAGATTTGTAGAAGGTTTCTCTAAAATTGGAGCCCCATTAACTAGTCATACGAAGTAGAATCTGAAGTTTGTGGAAGGATAAGAACAAATGTGCTTTCTTGGAGTTAAAAGAGAGATTGACTTTAGCATCAGTGCTTGCAATTCCTAATTGTGGCGAAAGATACGCCATCTACACTGTAGCTTCACACCAAGGATTAGGTGTGTGCCAATGCGAGATGGGTGTAATTGCGTATGGATCATGATAGAGGAAGCCACACGAGATGAACTATCCTATGCATGATCTAGAGTTAGCTACAATCAGTTTCACCTTAAAGATCTAGAGACATTACCTCTTTGGGTAGCAGTTCGATTTATTTTTCGACCACAAAAGTTTGAGGCATCTATTTTCACAAAAGAAATTAAATATGTGGTAGAGGAGATGGATGGAGCTACTAAAGGATTCTGACTTCACTTTGTAGTGCCATCTTGGTAAGGCAAATTTAGTCGCAGATGCGTTGAGCCAAAAACCTCGCAGGATAGTCGCTTCCCTTATGATTCAGAATGGTAAGCATTGGAAACCGTAGCAGAATTTGACCTCCAACCCGCACAGTCAGAGGAAGGACAACACTTTGGGTGTCTTATGGTACAACCAACACTCATTAGTCACATTCTCGAAGCTCAGTAGAAAGATGAAGAGTTGAAGAAGTGGTCCACCTGAGCTTCGGTAAAAGAACCGGAAGAGTGGATTGTCGGTTTCGATGGAGCATTTAGATGCAAAGGCCAACTTCTTGTATTAATGTGGGAAATCTTATAATAGACATATTGGATAAGGTATATAAGTCTAGATTGAGTTCTACCTAGGAGTTATGAAGATGTACAAGGATTTAAATAGTAATTTTTGGTGGGAAGGGATGAAACAAAAGGTAGCTGAACATTTATCCAAATGTTTCACGTGTCAGCAAGTCAAGGCAGAGCACCAGAAATTGCCAGGACTCCTACAACCACTGCCGATTTCGAAAAGGAAGTGGGAGCATGTTACCATGGACTTCATGGTTGGATTGCTGAGATTATAGCAGAACCACGACACCATCTGGCTAATAATAGATAAGTTAACCAAGTCTGCTCATTTTATAGCCTACAACATGACTGATCTGGTTGAGACATTGTCATGCCCCGCAGTATCAAGACTAGAGAAAATAAACTCTTTTTTGGACCCATATTCCATGACAGTTAAAAGTTACCACATTGTCCATAACCAAAGTCAAACCATCAGAGTAATGAATCAAACCACGCATTGGAAAGTTCTAAGGTCAATATATGAAAATGGAGGGTAATACTAAACTATTACAAACCTTGAGTATTTGCAGAAATGTAATTAAAGTACTATGGCAACATACACCGATTACAAACTTAACTGTTTCAACAATCTTATAAAACGTAAACATAAACTAACTATGGCACAGCTTCCAATCTTCAGCTTGCGTAGTAGTCAGCACCAGCATAACCTCCATCATCATAGGCTCCATCCTCGTAGCCCCTATCCATGTATTCATCTCCTGCATACTCATAACCCTGGCCAGCTGGACGTCGAATATCCAGCGGCATAAACGCAATCAGCTACGAAAGTTGAGTCTATGCAAACACTAACAAAGTATCTATAGATATGCAGTATATATAAGCAACAACATCATTAAAAGGATCATCTCATCATTTGTATACATGTATGCACTAACTCAATATATCACAATGGACATCATCCCAACCTCATCCCAAACATAACATACACTCTTGGGTCCACATTAATCAGACACGTGGTCCCGTACCTACGGTCTGTCAAATCCTGACACACAGTCCCATTTCCTTACGACTATAATGCCTTGATCCATCTTAGTCATCGCTCCCAATTCACAACTCTTCAACAATTGTATACCTCCTAGTCTCGGTCATGGATTAAAGTGACATCTCTTGGCCTCTGTCGGATCTCCCATCTCAAACCGAGGTGATGTACCTTTAGCCTCTATTAGACTAGGTTCATAATGTATCCCTCTTAATTTCGGTCATAAACTAAAGTGACATATTCCTGTGGCCTCTATTCTGACTTCCCGTCCTGGTCATGGACTACGGTAATATTCCTTTAGCCTCTATCGGACTAAGATGACACGACTAAGATGACAACATCAGCATAACCCTCAGTCTCGATCTTAGACTAACGTGACCATGCCCTTGTCTCTATCAGATCTTTCATGTGTCGGTCATAGGCAAGGCGACATTCCGTTAGCCTCTATCAGACTAGGGTGCTAGCCACATTATTGTTCTCACAACATGTATCCCTTGGTCTCTCTCATGGACTAAGGCAATGTCAACCATATATTCCTTGGTCTCTCTCATGGACTAAGGCAATTCCACTACTATATCTCATAACCATGACTCTATATCTCTTAGCCTCTCTCTTAGACTAAGAGGATATACGCACACCGCAACCCACATTGTACGACCTTCGCGATCGCATTTTCCCACGCATCGATCATAAATCGTATTGACCTATGTGGTCGATAGACCCACTACTATGCACGTCGGCTTCACAGTCTGATTTACATCATTATATCATCATTATAACATTGATTCCACTGTTCAATGCATTATGTCTATTATTCATGTGTGTATTATTCCAATACAGCTCTCCAACATCAACGCATGATAATAAATAGGTTAACAGTTCATCAAGTATAAATAAACTAAACAATTATAATCCTGCCAAGTTCGATTGATTAAACTCACTATAATCGATTGAAGTGAAGCTACGTTTGATCGATCGAAGGCATTTCAATCAATTGAGCAAAACTATATTTCGATCGATTGAACTAAGTTCGATCGATTGAGATCGGCCAATGTTCAATTGCTCGAAAGAAGTTCGATCGATTGAATGCAGTATTATTCTAGAATTGAACTAGACCTTGTACATATGTTTGGGGTTCGTTCTATCTTGACAAAATATATATAAACATACATATCTACGCTATTAAGTGAGTATAGGCACTCGCCGTTAACGCCGACGACGCCAAAGAGCTCGGGGTGACCGTGGGCTCCTCGGGGTGAGTTCTTTCTCTCTTCTTCTTCCTATTTCTCCTTTTCTTTCTCTCCTCCTATCTCTTCTGTAATACCCTATTTTTTTAATAATTATTTATGCAGAGAGATTTTGTATACTTCCCTTGATAATTCATGAAGTTTCACTTTTGAGCGATCGAACTACTTTCAATCGATAGAGCATTTCAAAAGTTCAAGCGATCGAACCCTGTTCAATTGATTGAAACCCTACTGACCTGAATTTATGGCATGGTTCCCACCTCAATCAATCAAACTTTCTTCAATCGATCATACCAGACCGATCTGATCTCGAGCGATTGAACTAACTTCGATCGATCAAACTTGTAATCATTTAAATTCCCAGGTTTCCTGTAAACCTTGCCATCTGTACTCCCTCCCCCTCTATATATATGTTTGTGTTTGTGTGTGTAAGGTTCAGAACACTAGAGAGTTTAAGAGAGAGAGGTTGTGTGCTTGTGTGTTAATATATATACACATACCTCTATATATATACACATAGCTTGGTAGAGAGAAAGAAGCAGAGAAGGAGAAAAAGAAGAAGAACAAGAGAAAGAGGAAGAGAGATAGACAGAAGAGACAGAGAAATAGAGGAGGAGGAGAGAGGCTACCATTAAAGCTTCAAAGCTCACGCGAGCCAAACACGCCCTTAGCAACTTTTGGTGAGTTCCAAACTCACTTGGTAGCTTAGTATTAATATTTTATGTATTCTGGACGTATTAATAAGGACCCAAACACACCTTACCAAATTCTAGACAATTACTGCAGAATCTATAGAAGGCAAAGTTTGAGCAATCGAACTGAGTTCAATCGATCGAACAACCCTGAGTCTCAAGCGATTGAGCTAAGTTCAAGCGATCGAGACCACCTTCACTTCGACCAATTTAGAGTACCTCAATCGATCAAACATCACATTTCTCAAGCGATTGAGATAACTTCAATTGATCGAACCTATCAAAACATGGATGTGTTCCTATAGTTTATAGCTCATAATGCATAGTTATTTAATCGTCATTTTATGTTCCTATTATGCGATATTATGGATTATGGAGGTAATGGGATACGATAATAAGATTGAGATAATTATTGTGAGTAACGTAGTTGGGTTCAAAATATTAGTAATAATACGATACAATAATGACATAAGTTGGATGGGTAGCATTAGATGATTAAGGTTTGAGTCAGTGAGATATTAGTATGTTTTGAGGTTGTGTGAGCCGAGTTGATGATTTGCTCAGGTTGAATCCAATAAGTGAGTCAGAAGGATTTGATCAGAATTGTGAGAGCTATGGGTGCACAGTACTCGCAAGTGTTCTTAAAAGTGGTGAGCAGTAAGAGTTTTTAAAAGCAGTGAACAAGAGTAGTTGTGGCACGCCCATGGTTAATATTTACCAGAGCTTAGTATGTACCATACTCACAAGCGTTCTTAAAAGCGGCGAATAATAAGAGCTCTTAAAAGCAGTAAACAAGAGTATGAGTATGTCCATGGACTAGTCGTTACATGAGAACGATGTATGGGTACTCGCAAGAGTTCTTAAAAGCAGTAAAGTAGTGAACAAGAGCCCTGGTATGTTGTGATGATATAATCAGTTCGAGATAGTCAGTCAGGAATCAGTACAATCAGTCTTAGAGTGGGAAGTTGATGAGAATCAAATAATGATGTGTCTGAATAAAAGAGGAAGAGATATATTTAGTATCACTGTTATATATTGTTCATATTGGTAATTACGTTGTTTCTATGAGACTGTGTTAGTTAGTTCTCACTCAGGTTTCAGTAAGCTGGTGGCCTCTATTGCTTGGACATTCCTCGTCCAGACTACCCTGTCCTTAATGATGCAGGTGATGGAACCTACAATGATGGCTACTACCGTGAAGGGGATTATGCAGAAGGTGGCCCCACTAATGATGGTTATGCTGGCAACGCATGCTATACTTACGACTACCCTTATGCCAGCTGAAGATTTGGAGATAGATCATCTAGTTATATATTTAGTTTATATTTCTGTTGACTCTGTTTTGTTTTAGTTAACAGGTACTTGGGTAAATGTTTTCTCCAAACTTGTGTGATCCTGAGGACCACAATCTGATATTTGTAATAGATAGTATGGTTATTATATTCAGTGAATTACTGTTCTTGTTGTTTCGTTTGGACTAGTACTGTGCGGTGTGGATAATTTGTGACTTTCACTTGTCATTCCCTCTGACCAAAAAAGGAAATTAATTTTTCTCTATTTTTGCTGCTCCGGGGCGTGACAGGGTTTTGGTATCAGAGCCAGGTTGTGATACTTTCGTTCACTATTCGTTCTGCACCATCTTGTCCTAGTATTTGAGATCCTTGGGATAAGAGTTTAAGATAAGTTTATCCTTCTGATGGTAGTTAGTTTTCCTTTGCATGTTAGCATGGATCCAGAGTTCTATAAGTTTGTGACTAATGCCTATGGAGGACACGTGATCTATGGAAATACAGTAGAGTCAGTTGATCCAGAGTTTTATCATGACAGCATACACCAGACAGCTAGTCAATATCTAGATGAAGAAATGTGGAAGGCTCTCTGCCTGACCTGGAGGACCCACCCTACGGAGATGCGTATGGATGTTTACCATTCAACGAGGGCTGGTAAAGATATATAACAAGAGATTTTATGTTTGATCTAGAGTAATCTGGAGATGGATGTTATTAAGCTTAGAGCCATTCTTGGGGAACCTATTGAGGCAGCACTAGCAGTAGCACCACCATCACCGGTACCTGAGGTACCCATTCCAGAGCCACAGGAATAGCCTGAGGAGCCAGAATTACCAGAGGCCAAGCCGATGATAGATGTTGACCCAGAGGAGGATCCCGCTGAGGACATCGAGCCTATCGAGGATGATGAGGAGCCAGAGGAAAACCCGGAGGAGGACCCAGAGTTAGGTGATGAGGATGTTATGGCCAAAGGGGATGCCATAGTAGGAGATGAGGGTATAGAGGATGTTGCAGTAGAGCCAGAGGAGATCATAGTACCAAAGATACTGATTGTGTTTAATTTACCAGTAGGACCTATACTACATATGGCAGCTATTGCCAATATGGCGGCCGAGTGGGTAGCAGCGATGGTTGCACAACTAGCCGAAGTTCCAATAGGACAGGCTGCATTAGCAGATGCTATGGCCCTAGTTGGAGATTTTGCCGAGTTAATCACTGATGTAGTCGAGCCAGCTTTCGATATTGAGGAGATGGAGGTTGACAACATAATTGTCAAGGATTGGGATATTGGGGTGGTAGTAGGAAGGGCAGTAGCACCAGTTGAGGATGTTCCGCCTGTGGAGTGGACATTGCACCAGAGGATGAGGCACCCATAGTAGGATCAAATGCTGACAAATTTTGAGTTAGGATCTATAGGGTTCAGTTTTTGTTAGTTTTATATCAAGACATGTTGTCCACCTGAGTTTTTTGGAGCTTGAGAGATAGCTATTGACCATAGCTTTGTGTAGATGTTACCCTATTGTAAAATAGCTGACCTTAGCACTATTTTAGCCTTTATCCCATGTGGTACATAGTTTGACTAGTGTATACTATGCGGTACATCCTTTGATATATATACGAGCATTATTTTGATATAGATTTTGGTGTATTTGAGTTTGTGATACGCTGTTTAGTAGAACAATTAAGTTCTTACTACTTCTCATTCTATCTTGTTTTTGTCCTACGAGAAGACTTTTAGATAATCAATAGGTCTCTTGTAGGTACGTTTCACACGCTATAATTATGGTTAGAGCGAGGGATCAAGCACGATTAGGAGCCCTATTCCGGAAGGTATGGATCCAACAAAAGTTTTTGAAGCCTTGATGCAAAGGATGGAGCATGTGGGAGATACTTACAATCACTCCACTCACCAGAGACCTGTTGCATAACCGCCACCGAGACAGACAGGTGATAAGCTACTAGTAAATTTTTTGTGGTTTACATCCCGAGATGTTTGATGGGTTTACAGAGAACCCTAGCAAGCCGAACAGTGGATAAGTGAGATGGAATTAATCTTTGAAGCACTAGAGTGCAGCGAACAAGAAAAACATCACCTTGCTACGTTCTCACTCACTTACGCTGCTGCAGATTGGTGGGAAGCCAAAAGATCTATGATAGGAGCCAAAGCTATAAAGAGAATGCCTTGGGGGACATTCTGGGAAAGATTTTTGGAAAAGAACTTCCCAGAGGATGAGAGAGATGAACAAGAAAAGAATTTTCTCAGTCTGGTTAAAGAAGGACGTACTGTTCGAGAATACACAAAACAATTCGAGCGTCTATCTCATTTTTCCCAGCATATGATAGACACTTGACAGAAGAAGGTGAAGAGATTTTACCAAGGATTGAACCCCCACCTCAGACATATGATGGTTGGTCATCTGAATCAGTCATTTAAAGGGATTATTAGATTTGCTACAGGATTGGAGAATGGCGCCTATCTAGCACAGCAACCACAGATAAATCGACCTCAGTCATTAAGAGGATTTTAGCCATGAAATTTCCAAAACTAGCCACTAAGGAATACCCCGAGTTAGAGACCTCAGGGTAATTTTCAAGGGAACAAGAGAACCTGGGAAGGAACCAGAAAGCTACAACAGGGCTATACTCGACCCCAGTAATATTGCTAGCAGGGACTACAGCCTCAGGCGCTGCTAACAGCCCTACCAAGCAATAGCGGAGGATGTTTTAATTGCAGAAAGCCAGGGCACATTGTCAATATCAACATAGTGCCTAGGAGTAATTGTTGGATGGATGCTATCTGCCGAAATTACAATAAGCTGGGTCATTTTATCAAGGATTGCCATGCACCGCAGGGCCCCCAGATCAGACGAGGATGAATGCTATCGTCCCAGTAGAAGTACACTTTAACGCTAATGAGCAGCAACATCTGGAAGGTATGCTTGTACTCTTTTATAGTCCAGTTAAAGCTTTATTCGATATTGGAGTTGCACGTTCATTTATTGCTGTTAAGATTGTGCGTCAATTAGGTTTAGAGCCCCAGACACTCGAGCCAGCACTTAATGTTGTGTCACCATTGGGAGTGACTATTAAGTTGGGTAAGGTCTACAAAGACTGCCTATTGACCTTGGGAGATAGGAATCTTCCAGCAGACTTAGTGGTTCTATCGATGTCAGAGTTTGACATTATCCTAGGGATGGATTAGTTGACTAAGTACAATGTCAACTTGGATTGCCCTACTAGGATGATTGTATTTAGAATACAAGGAAGACCGACAATCAGATTTTAGTGTCAAACAACAAGCGATATGTTTTTGATAAGTGGTTTAGCTGCGATCGGCAATACCAGTATGGAACTCAAGATGGATCAAATTCCTACCATACAAAACTTTCAAGATATATTCCGGGATATTAAAGGACTTCCACTCAAGTAAGAGATAGACTTTTGCGTGGAATTAGTACCTGGTACGTTACCAATATCGAAGACTCCATATAGGATGGTACCAACTGAGATGCAAGAACTGAAGAAATAAGTTTAGGAGCTTGAAGATTTAGGTTATGTTCGTCCAAGTACATCACCTTGGGGAACACCAGTTCTGTTCGTAAAGAAGAAGGACAGAACACTTCGACTCTGTATAGACTATAGGGAGTTGAACAAGGTTATAATCAAGAATAGATATCCACTACCTCGGATATATGATCTATTCGACCAGTTACAAGGATCTAGGATCTTTTCAAAGATCAATCTACGTTCGGGATATCATCAACTTTTGGTTCGACTAGAGGATGTATCGAAAACTGCATTCAGGACAAGATACAGGTATTATGAGTTTCTAGTTATGCCTTTTGGATTGACGAATACGCCAGTAGTATTCATAGACTTAATGAATAGAGTATTCAGACCATATCTGGATAAATTCATTATAGTGTTCATCGATGACAATTTGATCTACTCAAAGACAGAAGAGGATCATAAGGAGCATTTGCAGATTGCCTTACAGACACTTCAAGATAGCAAGTTGTATGCAAAGTTCAGTAAATGTGAATTTTGGCGACAGGAGGTCAAGTTCATGGGACATGTTATATCATAGGACGACATCTCAGTGGACTCATCTAAGATTGATGTAGTCTTAAGCTGGAACAGACCGACTAATGCAGCAAAAGTTAGAAGTTTTCTTGGCCTAGTAGGATATTATAGGAGATTTGTTGAAGGATTTTGCAAGATGACAGGGCTATTGATGAATTTGACGAGAAAGGAGATACAGTACGAATGGACAGACAAGCATGAGCATGCATTTCAGGAGTTAAAGGAAAGATTGACTTCTGCACCGGTACTCGCGATACCTAAGAGTGGATATCAATACATAATCTATAGTGATGCATCGCACCAAGGATTAGGTTGTGTGTTTATGCAAGACGGGAATGTCATTGCATATGGATCAAGACAGTTGAAGGTACATGAGAAGAACTATCCGACGCATGATATGGAATTAGCAGCAATAATGTATGCATTGAAGATTTGGAGACACTATCTCTATGGAAAAAAGTTTGATCTGTTTTCCGATCATAAGAGTTTGAAGTATTTGTTCTCTTAGAAGGAGTTGGACATGCGACAAAGAAGATGGATGGAGTTACTCAAGGACTATGACTTTTCATTGCAATACCATCCAGGTAAAGCAAATGTCATAGCCGATGCTTTGAGTCGTAAACCTCAACTAGTGATTGTTGCATTACTAATTCGAGAATGGAAGGCATTGGAAGTTTTAGCTGAATTCGATCTTTAGCTAGTAGAACTAATGGAAGGATAATGTTCTCGTCAAAATCAAGATATAAAGTATACTTTACTTTTCAATGATTTGTTGTGCAGAAGTAAAGGTCGAACCCACAGGGATTGATTATTTTTATCCTTAAATTAAGAAAACCTAAATCTAGTTAGCTATTGAAAAACAGAAGTTTGAATAGTTTGATTTAATTCTTACTATAAACTAATCTATGCAATTAAAACTATAAAATTATGGAAATAAGATTCTAAAATTAAACTAAGTAAACTAATGCAAAATTTGAGATTGTTTTAATATATAGAGATGAGATCTAGGATTACAAATCTACCACTAACTATGCATTAGGGGTCTAGACTTTTTACTTTAAGTTCTATGATTGGATAGTTACGATCTATTGTATCTACAAGCCCAACAATATCAACAACAGGATATCACTAGTTTAACCTAAGCATAATTCATCTTCGATTCACATGAATTATCTACCTATAACTAGGGTGTAGCTAACTCATCTTTCCTAAGCATGAATTACACAAGATTCAAACATCGTAATCACATAAGCACTATTGTATATAAATATCCCTATCAATCACAGAAATCAAGGAATATTGAGTTCAATAAGCATAAGGAAAAATCTAAGACAAGAATAGATCCAAAATACTCTTGATTATTACCATTAAAAATCGATTATATAAATCCTCAAACATACAATTACTATCCAATACATAAAATCCTAAAATAAGAAAGCATAGAATTTTCCCTTTACATAGCTAGGGTTTCATTGAAACCCTAGAATGGGTGTTTAGTTGCACATAGTTTATGAAGACATGAAGATGGAGATGATGGTTATTAGAGACCTTCAAGCTAGATCTTCTCTTCCTCTTCCCTTCAAAGTTGATGATTGTAAGGATGTGTAACCTTCCTATAGCTTTTATTCATCCATATATAGTTGTAAAGGGTTTCGGAAGGCTTTTGTAAACCTAATCCGACTAAAACTACTGTATTTTCCTTCCTTGACGTAATTAGGCAGTTTTATTTGCATAGGGGTCTTCAGTACATTGAAATACGTAACATTAATTTTTTACAAAGGTCGCACGAGCGGGCCACACGAGCACATTTTTGGGAGGCCGCTCGAATGAGGTGCGGATTTGTCGTGCGAGTGGGCCGCTCGCGCGAGGTGGCTTTTTCTGGTTCTTTCTTTCTGGTTTTTCTCCTTTTTAACCTGGAACTCTTGCTTTCTTATAAATCCTGATAGAAAATGAAAAATAAAGTAAAAGTACATAAAAACAGGATAAAACGAGCTAACAAATGTGAATTAAGGCATGTAATTAGGATTTGTTCTCTCCCGATCACACCCCCAAACCTACATTTTGCTAATTCTTGAGCAAAAAGAATAGAAAAATAAAACTAGTAATAAAAATAAATTTTCTACTTCATTTTTGCATGGATCATGATTACACTGAGGATGTACAGCAAGCCTTTTAAACCTCTAGGTGTCCCTAGTCGGACGAGTGAAGTTTCGTGAGGGTTCTCATCAACAAGTCACCCACAACCATATTTATAAACTTTTAAAAAAAATTGTTATTCAAATTTTAATATTTCAACACCAACATCTTTCCTTGATAAAATTGAATTTTAAATAAAAACTTTAAGTTGTCGAGAGTAACATAATCGTACGTCCACCTAAATTATGACAATATTCTGAAAACATAGATCGAAAGAACCAATAGAATATATCGAAGACCCGCATGTGTGTGAATGGTAATTGATGATGCCAAAATTTGGTTAAAATAAATTAAAGCAATTTAAGGAGAGATAGAGAGAGAGAGAGAGAGAGAGAGAGAGAGAGACTTGTTTTTTGTGTGGTTCGGCCCGGTTAATGACGGAACCTACATCCACGTGTGTGTCTAAGCACGTTCACTTTACTGTAAAAAGTCGGGGACCTGTGGTGAACCAACAATAGTTTGGATCTACCGTAGGTCGGCCAGACGTGTTGGTGACTGCTACAGAGGTACTGTAGAGACTGAAAAGTCGGTCCCTTTGAAGGGAGTGAGTGGTCTCTTTTATAGATACAAGAGACCTACTCATACAAGGAAAATAGATAGATAAGGAAATACAACCCAATTAGGATTGATTGCCATTAATCGTGGGGGTTCCTAATTGGATTAGGAAACAATATGCTCTTTCCATAAGTCTTCTATCTTAAGTAGAAAACTGCCTGGAATATTCGGGGGCATATGTTGTGTGCCCAGCTGAGCTGTCCCTGCGACGGGCCGTGCCTGCGCTGCCTTCCCGACCTATTGGTCGAACTTCGTGCATACACCGCTCGGGAAGTCTCGGACAGACTAGACCGCTCGGGCTGAGGCTTGTCCAAGGAACTGTGCATGATTTGTTCGGGACAATGATCGGCTACTTAGTTGAACCACTCGGTCATAGGATAGAGCCAACTTTGGGTGTATCAGCTGCCCCCCATTTCCAAGGTTGCCCCGGATGCTATATCAGGGTAAGTTATGAAATCTGTTTGATGCCACTTGCCATTGTCTGAGTGCTCGGGGAAGCTACCTTGGAGCTTCTGAGTCTTGTGAGTCCTCAGAAACTGGTTAAGAGTTAAGACTTAGCCTAGCTCGAAGTCTTTTGCTTGAGTTAGTTCCCAGGATGGTTATCTTCTACCCTTAAACCTTCGTCGAGGTTGTGGGCAAAAGAATTTGATCATGTTGGAAAAGTCGTCCTAAAGCGTATTGCTTTAGGGTCCTTTTATGTTAACTCCCCAGGATGGTTACCTTCCGCCCGGTCAGCCTTCGTCAAGACTGTTGGGAGAAGAGTTTGACCATGTTGGTGGAGCCGACCTAAATCACGTTGGTTTAGGTCTTTTTGCTCCTCTATCGTCGGCCAACCTAAGAGATTTTAGTCACCTCTATCTTAGGTTTGGACCTAAGTGGAGTTATTGCCTCTGAGTACTGTAGGCGCACGGGTTGTCTAAGAGTTGGACATAGTTACCGCAAGGCTTGTAAGTACCCAGTGTTATTGCTTGTTTAGTCCATCGTGCCTTTCTGCCCCCCAAGCTTTCGCTAATACGAGGCTCCTATGGAGGCTAGGACTATAGGTAACGGACCTAGAACATGGGTGGTTGCAGGGTCTTTTGAAGCTTGCCATCCTCAGCTACCTAGGGAGATTTACCCCATCATAGGTTGGACCTAAGCGAAGCCGATGCCTTGGGCCTGACCCTGAGGTCTTTTACCTCGGGTGGGATCCCGAGGTCTTTTGTGCCTGGGTTCAGAGCCCAAGGTCTTTTTGATGTGCCTCGGGTGTAGCCCTAGGTCTTTTGATGTGCCTCGAGTATGGCCTGAGGTCTTTTTAAGAGCTCTCTAACAGTCTGCGGATCCTCATCCGATGATCAGGGAAGTACCATTGTAGTTGGATTGGTCGAGACTGTTAGAGACAGGAGGTCGGGTCGGGATCACCAAACTCCTGATTACTCTGAGCTGGATTCAAGGTCGGGATCACTGGATCCTGTCTGCTGCGAACTAGAGGTCGAGTCAGGGCTGCCGAACTTAGACCGTTGTAAACTGGAGGTCGGGTCAGGACTGTAAGACCCTGCCTGCTGTGAGCTAGAGGTCGGGTCAGGACTGCTGGACCCTGACTGCTGTGAACTGGAAGAACTGTCAGAACACCCGATCTGATCTCGCTTTCGCTTACTTTTGGAAGGCTCGTTGCTTACGCGCCCGGGGTAATTGGTCTTTAATAATTCTTCAGTGCCAATGTGTTCTCCAACCCTCTTAGTGAGTTCAACTAAGGTTTTTGCTCGGTTTTTGTGAAATGACGCGGCACACTTGGTATGTTGAACTCCTGAACAGAAGGACATAATAGCAACAGTTTCATCAAGATCATAGATTCCAAGCTTCTCTTAATTAAACCGGTCGGTGAATTCCTTGAGGGTCTCATTATTCCTTTGTATGACTGTCAGTAGCTGCATGTCAAGCTTTGGCCGTTCATGCATACAGATGAACTAGTTGATGAACTGCTTGCTGAGTTGCTTGAAACTGTGGATTGATCGGGGCTCCAAGGAGTAGAACCATTGCACGATTGGGCCTTTCAACGTGCTGAGGAAGGCTAGGCAATGTAGTTCATTGGAGTTGGTGGCTAGGGCCATCTGAGCCTTATAGGTCCGAACATGGTCGACCGGGCTTCCCGAGCTGTTATAGGGATCTAGGTGAGGCTGCTTAAATTTGCACGGGATGGCAAACCTCGTGATCTGGCTAGAGAATGGTGACTCTATCTTGGTATTGGCGTAATTTCGAGTAGGGTTCTGGCCCAGCCTTTTGGCCACTCCATCAATCTGTTTTTGCAAGTCCTTGATACGTGCCACCACACCTTCCTAACCGGTATCCGGGCCACAGGTCGGGTTAGTGGAAGAGACTTCTTCTTCATGGCAGTGCATTGTCCTCTGGGATCGGGCTCGACTATGACTTCGGTGGATCGTGTGCCCAAGGACACCTCGGCTCTTGACCGAGTGACCCTGGACTGATTCCCGGGCCATATGCTCCTGCCTTTCCTCTTGGGCAGCACGCCTACTGTTGATGTCTCTAGCATCCTCAACATAGGACGGGTTGGCTCGGGCACGCTGTCTGGTCAAGATCGGTTTCCGACCGTATGCAATATTCTCGGATCGTTTTCCAGCCACTAGAGGACTGGTTTGTTGGGCCAGCAGGGCTTTGATCTATTACTATATTTAACGCTGGCCCTCCAAGAGTTGTGCACGCGATGATCTGCTCAGATGTCATGATTGTCGTAGCCTGCACCGGAGTTGGTGGAACATCCCGGTTGGCCTACTGTGTTATCTTCTCACCCTTCTTCGGAGGCATGGCTATCAGCCAAGAGATTTGTTGATGAAGAACTTGTCGTTCCCACAGACGGCGCCAAGCTGATGATGCCAAAATTTGGTTAAAGTAAATTAAAGCAATTTAAGGAGAGAGAGAGAGAGAGAGAGACTGGTTTTTTTTGTATGTAGTTCAGCCTTGTTAATGACGGAACCTACACCCACGTGTGTGTCTGACCACGTTCATTATACTGTAAAACGTCAGGGACCTGTGGTGAACCAACAATAGTTTGGAGCTACCGTAGGTTGGCTGGGTATGTTGGTGATTGCTATAGAGGTGCTGTAGAGACTGAAAAGTAGGTCCCTTTGAAGGGAGTGAGTGGTCTCTTTTATAGATGCAAGAGACCTACTCATACAAGGAAAGTAGATAGATAAGTAAATATAACCCAATTGGGATTGATTATCATTAATTGTGGGGGTTTCCTAATTGGATTAGGAAACAATATGCTCTTTCCATAAGTCTTCTATCTTGAGTAGGAAACTGCCTAGAATATTTTGGGGCATATGTTGTGGGCCCAGTTGAGCTGTCCCTACGACGGGTCGTGCATGCGCTGCCTTCCCGACCTGTTGGTCAAGCTTTGTGTATATACCGCTCAGGAAGTCTCGGACACGCTAGACTGCTTGGGCTAAGGCTTGTCCAAGGAACTGTGCATGATTTGTTCGGGACAATGATCGGCTGCTGAGTTGAACCGCTTGGTTATAGGATAGAGCCAATTTTGGGTGTATCAGTAATCAAGTGGATACATGATGATTACGAACTCAGAATATAACTTGGATGACCATCTAACGATGCTTTGACTACAAATCTCACGTTGCAAATTACACTCTAAAATGAAGTCTCTCAGAAAAGATGTGTAATCACTCGAACATATGCGAAGAAGATAAGTATTTGTAAAGCAAAAAGATCTCGTATATGATGCAAAATAATGTATGACACGACAGAAAAATAGTCTCATAAATAGATATTGATCGTCTAGCAACTATCCTTACTACCATGCTTTTATTCCCTTTTTCTATCGGTCCCATATTCAAATCACGTTTTTCTAGGATCCAATAGGACTTTGCAAAGGTTATAATGTCGGTCAAGGGTTATGGCTAAGAAAAGAAGAGTAAAAGGATTCAAAAAGTCCATAAGTAGATAGAATGGTCGTAACATGTAACCCCAAGGGCCTTTTACTACAATGACTATTTATTTTATTTTTTTCTACTACTTTGTACATATATATTTCTTTTCAATCTCTTCTTATTTCTTTTTCTTTTTCTTTTTTTTTGACATCTACTTTTTCTCTGTCTAACCTTTTTATTTAATTCTTCCCAATACTCTAATAGTCGCTTATTAGCCCGTTTTCTTTATGAAAACATGATGATGCCTAAAACTGGTAAGAAGGGTTTAGAGAGAGAAAATAAGACAAGAACAATTTGTGTGTGGTTCGGTCCCATTAACGAGGTGACCTACGTCCACGGTTGCGTCTGTGCTCTCTCACTAGCAGATCACCGGCGGGCCTAGTGAGCCAACAAAGATGGGCGGCACTACCAGTAATTCCGGCCAGGTATATGCGTATTGATGGTGAGTTCTCTGTTGTATGCTTGCTAGCTATAGAATTATTTTCTGGATCCCTATTGACAGGGTAAGTGGGCTCTTTTATAGATGCAAGAGTCCACCCTTACATGGTAAGTTAATAAGATTAGGAAACCTATTCTGATTACAATTGATTGACATAATTTGGGGAAAGTTTCCTAAGTGGTTTAGGAAACTGGCACATTCCATCTTGCAAACTTGTAGTTGGTTTAGGAAACTCCTGGATAGGTTGGGATCGCGGGACGCCATGACCTTCATGCCCGGCCTGTTGGTACGAACTGCCCGGTTCTGATAAACACCTCGGGACTCCTCGGCTATTGGCGCCTTTGCTGGAGTAACCGGCACCTCTTGGTGACGTGGCATGCTGGCTTCATGGCTAGATTATTTTGGACATATCAGTTGCCCCCTATTTTCGGAACTGACTAGATGCTTCATCGGGTGAGGATTCGAAAATCAGTACCTTCTTAGAAACCGTTTGGATGTCCTCCGGGAATGCTGCTCGGGATGGGGCCCACACTCCAGGTCACCTGGTAGAATAACCGACCGGTACAGGTAAGAGCTTGGGTGTTGGTATTGCCACGTGTCAGGGAGTGATTGGCCTGGTCAGGATCCAGCGGAGTCGGTTCGGTCATAACCGGACAACTGCGTGGTAACTGAACCGTCACATCACACATTTAATGCGCGCGCATTTCGAGGCGACCCTTCACGTGCCTGAGGTGACAGCTATCTGACGGTTCTTGGCAGGAAAACTCCAGAGCCGTTGGATCTGATTGATCTAGACCATCCGCTACTCCTATAGAAGGAACACTTGCTCCTCTCTTCAGTTCCTGCTGCCAAGTGAGAGAGTTTACCGAGCATTTTGAGAGCATACAAGATCCCGAGCAAGATTCCCGACCTCTTTTCTGCGCGAAACCTTGTAAGTCCTCCCTTTCTGTCTCCAGTTCTTCATTCTCTTCTTCTTTTCTGAACAAAGCTGGAGGGAGCGAACCCACTTGGGTTAGAACGAGCATGGGATTTTTTCTTTTTTCGGTTTTGTCATTTCTTCCTGTCCGGGGGTACACTAGAGCAGTTTGACCGAACGGGTGTTCCCAGGAGAGTCTTGAGAGAGTGTTGTCTTTCTTCTAGAGTCTTGTACGACCTACCCTTTAGGTTGTTAGATCTACCTCCTCTGTACATCAGGCTAGGAGTTCTCGACCCATTCCTAGGTCGTCCGCCCCTAGGTCTTCCACAAACGTAATCATGTGCCATTCAGATTTCAACTCGTCATCCCAGTCAGAAGACGAGCAGTTGCGGTTAGGGTCCTCAAGCGCAAGCTTAGACCCTCCATCCTTGGTCCCCCTCTGATCAGCAGAGTGAGAGGATGATCCCTGCTCGAGCGTCTCCCGAGGAAACGCACCGGGATTCTCCTGTGGCCTCGATATCTCGGGGTTCGGGCGACGAGGGGTCTGTACCGAACATCCCTGGGGTCTTCTCGTGTGAGTCCATTGTCAATATCCTGCGCGGCCCTGATTTGGATTGGATCAGGGACAGATATGACCTTCTCGACCCCTTTTCTCTTGTCGTCCATGATGGCAGAGCTCACTTCCACGAGTCGGGCTTCGTCACTTTATATGAGGATGCCTTCATGGAGGGCCTTCGCTTACCTCTCCACCCAATTGCCCGGAACACGCTCATCTACCTCGGGATCTCTCCCGGGCAGCTCGCCCCAAACGACTGGTGATATCTGATGGGGTGCATATCCTTGTGGCCCCAAGTCCTCGAGTATGAACTTACCTTGCGGGAGTTCTTCTGGACTCACCGGACTTTCAAAGTCCACGGAGAGTCCGGTTTGTTCTCGCTCGGGGCCAGGCAAGGACGGAAGATAATTGTAGACTGCCCGAGCAATAATAAAGGATGGAAGAAGAAATTCTTCCAAGCGTCCACCTTGGGGCTATGTGAGAAGGCGTCGGGTATTCAGTTGAGGACCTCCTAGGCGGGAGAGCTGAGGAGCAAGCCCGACCACTTTCTTTCTTGATTAATCTTTCTATTTTGCCTTGACTAACCCATTTGTATGCTTACTTTGCAGTGGGAGCAGTTGACTCGCCCAGCCTTCCGGATGACCTACACGCGAGGATTCTGTCTTTGGTAGAAGACCCGACCGATATTAATAAGGTGTTGACACGATTGGGAAGCCCGAAGATCTCCTACAAGCCCCAGCACTTCACAGCTCCCGTCCTCCCGACGATCATTCCGGTAAATACCATCTCTTGACCGTCCGATTTTCTTTTCGTTTAGTACTTTGCTGAATTCTGACATGCTCACTGGTTTTGCAGAAATGGCTCCCAAGAACGCGACAGCCCTGAAGGAGAAGGAGGCGGCCCTAATGGCCCGGGCTGCCCAGAAGAGGAAGAAGCCAGACCCCGCCGAGGGCCAGCCCCTCAAGAGGATTTCCCAGGGGATTTCCATCCGGGCTGAGAAGGAGGCTGCTACCACCTCCACGCCCGTTGTGACGATTGCTGCTCCACCACCACCACCCCCTGCTGCCAAATCATCCGGGGTCTCCTTCTCGAGCATGGAGGAGACCGCTCGCGCGGGCCCCTCCTCCAGGCCGGAGGTCGAGATGGCGGACGACGTCCGTGGAAGGGTACGGCCCGGGCTACTGCAGAGTCAGATTGACAAGTGCACCCTGTTGAGCCCCGAGGCCATCATCGGTTGGCTGTACAGCATCAACCACATGGTAAGTCTCTTTGCAACATGAACCTTAGCTTTTCTTCCTTGCGTGTACTGACGTTGTCTTGTTCTTGCAGATTGGCTGTATTGGGGCCGAGGCGGAGACCACTCTTCCCGGCGTTGCTGAGAGGTTGGCCACTGCAGAGGCTAATCTTTCCGTAGAGAGGGCTGCCCGGGAGTTCGCGGAGTTTGCTCTCACCGTGGAAGAGAAAAAAATCCCGGGCAACTTCCCTGGAGCTCGGAGAGATCCGTGACTCTCAGTCAACCGAGCGAGCCGCCCGGAAGGTTGCAGAGGCTAAGGCTGCGGCCGCGGAGGCCGGGAAGATCGCCGCCGAGGAGGTTGCAGAGACTAAGGCTGCAGCCGTGGAGGCAGGGACGATCTCCGTCGAGAAGGACCTTGCAGCTATGACGGCCAAAGAAGGTGCCTCGGGTGGCTGAAGCCAAAGAAGCTGAGGAAGAATTCGAGGCTGGATTCCTCATGGGCTACGCTGACTTGACGAAGCGGGTTGCTGCCGACCACCCTAACTGGGACTTGTCCGGTTATTCCTGGACGGAGTCCAGTTATTGGAAGGAAGGCCAGGCTGACTCCGAGGTCGCCGCTGAAGCTGCACCGACCGGGGACCCCTCTGTTAATGAGCAGGCTGCGAAGGAGGGAGAAATGGTGGTTGTAGACTAGTTTTTTTTCTTTTTTTTGTAGTTTTTTTCCTTTTTGGGGAGGCTACTACAACTGCCCCCCCAAGCTTTGCACAGTTTCTTGAACCTCAGCATTTTGAGAAATTTCCCGGACGAGATGCTGAAGGTGCATTTGGCCGGGTTCAACCTCATCCTGAATTTTCTCAAAATGCTGAAGGCCCCGGCCAGATGCTCAAGGTGGTCGGGCTCGTCCCGGTTCTTGACCAGCAGATCATCCATATATACCTCCATGGACTTTCCAATGAGGTCTTTGAACATATAGTTGACCAGGCATTGGTAGGTAGCCCCGGCATTCTTGAGACCGAATGGCATAACCTTGTAACAATACGTGCCCTGGTCAGTGATGAATGTAGTCTTCTCTTCGTCCCCGGGGTACATGCTGATCTGGTTGTACCCTGAGTAAACGTCCATGAATGAGAGGAGTGAGTGACCTACTGTAGAGTCCACAAGGAGGTCTATCCTGGGTAGCGGATAGCAATCCTTGGGGCAAGCCTTGTTGAGGTCGGTGAAGTCCACATAAATCCTCCACTTGCTGCTACTTTTCTTGACAAGGACCACATTGACTAACCAGTCGGGGTAGTGGACTTTTCGTATGGAACGGGCTTTGAGAAGCTTCTCGACCTCTCCACTCACTGCTTTCTGCCTCTCGGGGGCTATGCCCCTCCTTTTCTGCTTCACCGCCCAGCAGTCTGGACTGACATTGAGTCGATGGGACATTACCCTGGGGTCAATCCCGGGCATATCTTCATGACTCCAAGCAAAAATGTCTTGATTTTGCCTCAGGAATTGAGTCAATTTTTCTTTCAGGCCGGGCTCTAGTAGGGTACCAATGCTGATCGTGCGGTCAGGGTACTCGAGATTCAACATCACACTTTCCAATTCTTCCACCGGACCTACTGCGTTGCTCTGGTCCCAGGGGTCCATCTCTTGAATGTTTAATGTTTCAGTGATTGCCCCCCAGCGCAGCGAGTTGACATAGCAACTCCGGGCGATAGTCTGATCTCCACGTAAGCATCTGGGTCCCTGAGGAGTTGGGAACTTCACTATTAAGATGTAGGTGGAGACGACCGCTTTGGCCTTATTGATGGTCGGCCTGCCAAGGATGACATTGTAGGCCGATGGGGCTTCTACGATCACAAAGTTGGTCAGCACGGAGGCCTGCTGAGGGTAGGTCCCCATGAGAACTGGAAGCTCGATTGTCCTGAGCAGTTGTGTGCTGGAACCATTAAATCCAGCCAGGGGGGTGGCAACCGGCCAGAGCCGATCCCTGGCAATCCCGAGTTGATCAAATGCCGACGTGAACATGATGTCGAACGAGATGCCTGTGTCCACTAGCACCCTCTTGACCATTTAGTTGGCTATGGAAAGCGTCACTACTAGCGGGTCATCATGGGGGTAGTGGACGCCCTGTAAGTCGTCGGATGTGAACGTTAGAACATCGGTTGGGGAGGAGCCGGTGGATTGGACCTGCCAGACATCCGCCCAGGATGCCCGAGCATGCCACTTCCGTGCCGACTATGAATCCCCTCAGCCTGACGTTCCTCCGGAGATCACGTGGATGTGGCCAAGTGGTGGTGGCGGATTGGGAGCTCGGGTGTCCTGCCGGGGTCGTCTGTCTACTGTGACAAACTTCGCGAGGTGTCCCTGCTCGATCAGCTTCTCTATTGCCATCATTAATTTAAAGCAATCCTCCGTTTCATGGCTGTGATCCCTGTGGTAGCGGCAGAACTTGTCCCAGTTCCTCTTGTCGGGCGGGGCTCTGAGTTTAGCTGGCTGCTGAAGCAACCTCTGCGCCTCTGCGGCGGCCATGACTTCATCAATAGGCCAGGAAAGGGGTGTGAAAGCGATCGGGGGCTAACCCCGGGCATCCTTCTGATCTTGCTTTGGCTTCTTTCCCGAGCCCTTCTCGAATCCTTCACGCTTGCGCTTGACCTTCGGGGATTTGTCTCCCGCCTGGCCGGCGCGCTTCGCCTTCAGGAACTCCTCAGTATCTATGTACTTTCAGACCCTCTCCGAGAGCTCCACCAGGATTGCCGGTCGGTCACAATGGAACGACGTGGCGACCTTGGTGTATTGAACTCCCAAACAGAAGGCCATGATTGCGGCCGTTTCATTAAGATTGTGAATCTGGAGCCTTTGCAAGTTGAAACGGTCCACATATTCCCTCAGGGACTCCCCTTTGCACTGCTTGACGCTCAGCAGCTGAGTGTCCGGTTGCGACCGGTCGAGCATCCCGACAAACTGGCTGATGAACAGCTTGCTGAGGGCTTTGAAATCATCGACCGTCCGGGGCTTTAAAGCATGGAACCACTATGCGGTTGGCCCTTTGAGGGTACTGGGAAAGGCCAGGCACAGTAGCTCATCCACCATGGTGGCCAGTGCCATCTGAGTCGTGTAAGTGTGGATGTGGTCTACCGGACTTCTTGTGCCGTCGTAGGAACTGAGGTGAGGGGGTTTGAACTTCCGTGGAATAGGAAATCGTGTCACCCGAGCGGTATAGGGTGACTCAGTCTCCGTGTTGGTGAGGTCGTGGCCGGACTTGCGGTTCAACCTCTCAATTTGCTGCTGCAATTCCTCGACCCGGGCCTTTACGTCATCCCGCTGGGTTCTCCTCTCCATATCTGAGCGGTAGGTTGGATCGGATGACGAGGCCTCTTCCTCAAAGCGCGTCGAACTCGGGGATAGGGCCCGGCTCCTGGTCCTGGAAAGCGTGTGCCTAAGATCCCTCTGGCTCAAGGCCAGAGGGTCCTCGGCCAATTCATGGGCCTTCCGTCCTGACTCCTCCCCTCTGGCCCCACGCCGCAGGTTGATAATAGTCCTAGCATCCTCCACCCAGCGAGGATTGGGCCGAGCTCGTCTCTGCGAGCGCCTGGTTGTCTGGCTACGCTCTCCATCACCGAGGCGTTCCCGGTCTGGTGGGGACACCGAGGCAGAACGAGCTTGCCTTCGTGCTCGAGCGGGCCTTTGAATAGGGGTGCTTTTCTCAGGCTGATTTTCTGATGTAGGGCGCTTCTCCTGTCGGGCCAAAAGCGCATCCATTTGTTCCTGTGTTCGGCGTTGGCCCTCCAAAATTTGTGCCAGTGCTGCCATTATCTGTTCGGTGGTCATGGAGGCAGCCTGCTGCTCAAGCTGCGGGTTCTCCTGCCCGGTCGGAATAGCAGCTCTCTTACCCGTCTTCGGCGGCATGTTGATCAGTCAAGAATTTGCTGATAAGAAGACTTTGTCATTTCCCACAGACGGCGCCAGACTGATGATGCCTAAAACTGGTAAGAAGGGTTTAGAGAGAAAAAATAAGACAAGAACAATTGGTGTGTGGTTCGGTCCCGTTAACGAGGTGACCTACGTCCACGGTTGCGTCTGTACGCTCTCACTAGCAGATCACCGGCGGGCCTGGTGAGCCAATAAAGATGGGCGGCACTACCAGTAATACCGGCCGGGTATATGCGTATTGATGGTGAGTTCTCTGTTGTATGCTTGCTAGCTAGAGAATTATTTTTTGGATCCCTATTGACAGGGTAGGTTGGCTCTTTTATAGATGCAAGAGTCCACCCTTACATGTTAAGTTAATAGGATTAGGAAACCTATTCTAATTACAATTAATTGACATAATTTGGGAAAAGTTTCCTAAGTGGTTTAGGAAACTGCCACATTCCTGTTAGGGATATATACTAAAAGCCATGCTTTATGTAGTTGATTTATTATTCATTTAATAAAATCAGTTAATCCATTTTTTATGAGAATCTGTGTGGGCAATGTTTGTATTATATTATTTATTTAATGTGTGTCTCTCATTCTATATATTAGGTGGTTTGGTGTGTAGAGTTCGGCTTACACACGGAAGATCAGGCCATCAGATATTATAGAATGTAAGATTTTGGTTTACAGTCTTAGATGGGATTGGACACACCATCGGTAGGACTGCAGCATGGTGTTGTAGTAGGTTTGTCTTGACTGCGGGAAACGGTATAGTTTCAACTCACCATGCTGGTACATTTTGTGTATTAAACAGAACCGACTTGGGGTAATTATCTTTATACTGACTTATAAGATAATTAATACCTCATGGTTATTATGAGTGCTTATGCTCTAAATCCTAATTTAATTTATAGACACGTACATTTGATATTTATACTTTGATCCCTAAAAGGGTGAGATTCTTAAATGGGTCAATATCTCATTGGATTGGGTGGCAATATTAATTGTGTGGTGGATATTAATTAATGATGGAATCCATGTCTCAATTTTGGGATTGATGATATCCCCTTGAGAAAGCTTATAAGTTTTGATTATGTCAAACCCTGCAGGTGGATTTTGTATCCGACATATCCGATAAGTTAAGCAGAGGATCTCAAGGAATTTTAAGAAATTAATTAAATATGATTGTCAGTAATTATATTTAATTAATGGATATCTGTAATCTTAACATGGGGAGATAATAAGCATTTAATAACATGGAGCTCGAAATATATTTTTGAGATAAGGGTAGGAGTGCAATTATAATTCTTTAGTGGTATGAATTATAATTTATGGAAATAGGAATCTGATTCAGTTCGAATTAGGGTTTCCTAATTCCATAAGGAAGCCTATTCCTTATTGACTTCTTATGGTCCCTATCGTAGCCTATATATATGCTGCCTTGGCTCTTCTCTCAGGTTGCATGATTTCATATTCTAAGCTTCCCTTGACCTCCTAGCTTTCTTCTAGAAGGGTTTCCACCAAACCCTAGTCTCTGTGAGCATTCAAGAGACATAGGAGTGTTGATCGCTAGCGTCGGACAACGCTCACTAAAAGAGCTTCGGACTGCTCGATACTGATCGAAAGTTGCTGAATTGTTTACACAACGTTCCTGACGTCGAGATGGAGCTGCTGTTAAAAATTCAAGTAAATCGGAGATCGTTTGATCCTCCTGACGAACACATCTTTGTCGGATCCATGTGATCAGGATTGAATCGTCACAGCAATCAAAGAGAGTGTTATAACTGGGAATAGAAAATAGAACGTAAAGAGGGAAGAACAGAAAACTAAAAGGATTTCGAAAGAGCCCACACTCAGTTCGATATTCTGGCAGCAAAGGAATACGGTAGAAGATCGTGAGCTGTTATCGAGCCCATGTTCTCGATTCGTCTACTACAGCAATCCAATTTTGCAGTTCAAGGTAACCCTAGTTCCGCCCTTGTAGGGTTATTATAGATTTCATGAAATGTTTTGCAGTACTAACTTATACCCACTGTCAACGGATTCTGGGAACGCAGTTTCCTAACAATGGTATCAAAGCAACGTTGATTCTGCGTATGGGTTGGACGCAACCATGTTGTCCAATAAAACAGATCTTATGCGTGTTTTGATGGATGGATAGAACGTAGAGCTGTGCTAACCCTTGTTTTGCAGCGTTCTTATTCCACTATTATGGTCACTGATTTTGTGTGATTGGATCCCACGATGGTTTTATCCGTGGTTAATTTTGTTGTTTTAATATAGCATGTGAACTCCTTTATGGAGGCATAGGATTTGTGTGTATTGGATCCCACGCTTGATTGATGTGTGGTTAATTTACTGCAAAGAAATAGCATGTGAACTCCTTTATGGAGGCATAGGGTTTGTGTAATATATCTCAAGTAAATCCGTGAAGACAGTTCGTGAAGATAGTTTACAAGCAGTTTCAGAAAGCAATCTAGAGGCAATTTCTGGAGGCTATTTCATAAAACAGTTCTGGAAGGCAGTTGCGTAGTTGCGACATAGAGCTAATCGGGTTCCATGAAGATTTCTTCACAAGAGTTGCAGCTTGACCATAATAGTGGGATTCCTATTTTATTGTGGTTTCCTTATTTATGTGTGATTGAATGATTATTATTGTTTCATGTTTAATGAATAGGACAACATGGATAATTGTTCCTAGACCTATTTCAGATGTCTAGCTGCATGTTTAATTTATATTAATTTAAAATGATGGACAACTACATGTGTATTTAGAAATAAAACTAATTCCATAATTTGAAAACATAAGTACTTATTTTCTAAAATCATGAGAATAGAATAATTTTATTATCTACACATGTGAGTTTCACAAGTAAGGATGAATTAATCCTTGTCAAGTATTCCATTATTTTTTATTAATTAAATTAAAAGTTTTTCTAAAAAAATTATAACCCTCAAATTTTTTTAAAAATTCTAAGTGGGAGAGGGAATTTATCAAGTACAAATCCCATGGTCTCCATCACTGGTTTGTAGATGATATGATTAATTTTATGTGATGACTCTAGTGTCATCCTCCCCATCGGATGTAGTTGATCATGGAATCATCAGTACAAACTTCTTTAAAAGAATGTTTTGGGTGATTGTTGGTGTGGGTCACCTCTCCATCAGAGGTGTTCCTCACAGAACTCTTGACCTAGAATTAAGTGATGGTATACACTTAGCTATAAATAATAATATCCTCTCCATCTGAGTCACTGTTATTATTTATAGGACCAAAGCAAGTCAGCAGTTTAATTTTATAAGGCAAAGTGCATTGCCTGGATAGTAAAATTAAAAGGCAATTGTCTATCTGAAAAAATGATGGATAGTATATGGCTTCCCATCGAGTCATACTATTCGCGGTGTATCAGGTTGCTGGCAGATTCCTTTCAAATATGGTAGAGGGAACCAATATTTTCAACTCGAATCCATAGTAAATTTTGCCCAAACGTAATTATTTATGTTATGTGATTCTCAGGCTTTCAAATGGGTACTTTCAATCCACTTGCTGTTATACTTAAAGAAAACAAACTTACTGGACCAAACTATATAGACTGGAAAAGGAATTTGGATATTGTGTTAACTGCTGAAGAGTACAAGTTTGTGCTTACTCAAGAATGTCCTGAGCAACTTGGTGAGGGGGCAACCGCTGAGGAAACCCAGGCTCACAAGAAATGGGTCAAGGCTGATGAGATGGCGTGGTGTTACATTTTGGCATCCATGTCAAATGTTCTGCAACATCAGCATCAGTCAATGATCAGTGCCTATGACATGATGGAGAGCCTCCGAGAGATATTCGGGGATCAAAGTCGTGCTGCTAGGCAGGTTGCTATGAAAGACTTGATGAACACAACCATGGCTGAGGGGACGCCTGTAAGGGATCATGTTCTTAAGATGATATCTCTTCTTAATGAACTAGAGATCCTTGGAGCTGAAATTGATGGGGAAATCCAGGTCGATATCGTACTCCAGTCACTGCCAGAGTCTTTTAAGCAATTCCGCCTCAATTACAACATGAATAAATTTGAATATACCTTGGCGGAGCTGCTTAAAGAACTTCAGGCAGCTGAGGGTCTCAACAGAAAGTCAGGGAGTGCTCTTGTATTTGAGAAAGGTTCTACTTCAAAGACGAAAGGCAAGAAGAAAATGAAAAAGGCTCAAAAGAAGGCCGCGAGTCCTCCGCCAATCCAAAGGCCATGAGGACAACCGGGAAAGTCTAAAGGCAAATGTTTTGTTTGGAAGCAGCCAGGACACTGGAAGAAGCAATGCCCAGTTTATCTCGCCAGACAGAACAATCAAGGTAAATCTCATTTACTAGTTGTTGAATCGTGTTTAGCGGTCCGATCTACCGGTACCTGGTGTGTAGATACGGGAGCCACTGATCATGTATGCAATTCTTTGCAGGGGTTCCAGGGAACCAGGCAGCTCAGTGATGGAGAGATTTATCTATATATGGGAAATGCTACGAGAGTAGCAGTAGTTGCAGTAGGAGATCTACATCTTAGTTTTGGTAGAGATAGGAATTTAATATTAAGAAATTGCTTTTATGTACCTTCTATTAGAAAGAATTTAGTTTCAGTTTCTAGTTTAGTAAAGAATGGATATTCAGTTCATTTTAATAAAGTAGTAGTTATTAAAGAAAATAAACGTTTTACTTGTTCTGGTCAATTGGTGGATGATCTTTATATTATAAATCATATCTCTCCTATACTGCAACTTAATGAATTGAATAACACAAATAGTTTGCCATTTAAGAGAAAAGAACCTTCGAGGATGAACCAAACGCATCTTTGACACTTACGCCTTGGTCATATTAATTTGAAAAGTATTCAAAGACTGGTTCAAAATGGGCCATTAGGCTCATTGGAAGTGGAGGCACTTCCAGTTTGTGAATCCTGCTTGGAAGGTAAAATGACCAAGAGGCCATTCTCGGCCAAGGGCTATAGAGCAAAAGAGCCGTTGGAACTGGTTCACTCTGATTTGTGTGGTCCTATGACTGTCCAAGAAAGAGGGGGATTTGAGTACTTTGTCACTTTCATCGATGATTACTCAAGGTATGGGTACATTTATTTGATGCGGCGTAAGTCTGAATGCTTTGAGAAATTCAAAGACTTCAAGGCTGAAACGGAGAAGCGTCTAGGTAAATGTATCAAGACACTACGATCTGATCGTGGTGGAGAGTACCTCTTGGGAGAGTTTAGGGAATACTTATTGGAGCAAGGGATTACATCCCAATTATCTACACCCCGTATGCCTCAGCAGAACGGTGTGGCAGAAAGAAGGAACAGGACTCTTATGGACATGGTAAGATCTATGATGAGTTATTCAGATTTACCAATTTCCTTTTGGGGACACGCGTTAGAGACAGCCGCATACATTCTAAACTTGGTACCTTCTAAGTCAGTACCTACTACTCCCACGGAATTGTGGACTGGGCGAAAGTCTAGTCTGCGGCATGTTCGGATCTGGGGTAGTCCAGCACATGTGCTGAAAGGGAATGCAGAAAAGTTGGAATCAAGAACAGAAGTATGTTTCTTTGTTGGGTATCCAAGAGGAACTAAAGGTGGTCTGTTTTATAGTCCTAAGGATCAGAAGGTTATTGTTAGCACCAATGCCATATTCTTAGAAGAGGACTATGTTATGGACCACAAGCCCAGAAGCCGTATTGTTCTAGAGGAAATGAGAAGAAAGACACCGAGACATACTTCTTCGATACCAACGGTACGAGAAGAAACACCACAAGAAAGAGTTATCGATATTTCATTACCACATCGTAGTGGGAGGATTATCGAAACTCGTGTAGATCCCGAACCAACCATTAACACGCAGGTTCCTGAACCAGTACAACGTGTAGATAATGGTGTATTAGGTTCAGAATCTTCACAACGAAATATCAGTGATGCACAGACACGGGTTGTGCCTCGTCGTAGTGGGAGGGTTATTATTCGAACTGACCGGTATATGTTCTTGGGAGAGTCTTATGACCGGGTCCCTGATGAACAAGGTACCGACCCCTGTAACTACAATAAAGCACTCCAAGATAAAGATGCAGATCTTTGGCAAAAGGCTATGAAGTCTGAAATGGAGTCCATGTACTCCAATCAAGTCTGGGATCTTGTAGAACCACCCAATGAAATAAAACCCATTGGATGTAAGTGGATCTATAAGAAGAAGAGAGGAGCAGATGGTAAGGTGGAAACCTTTAAAGCAAGGCTTGTTGCGAAAGGGTTCACTCAAAAAGAAGGAATCGATTATGAGGAAACTTTTTCGCCGGTGGCAATGCTGAAGTCTATCCGGATTCTCTTATCCATTACTGCACATTTTGATTATGAAATTTGGCAAATGGATGTCAAGATAGCATTTCTAAATGGAAATCTTGACGAGTGCATCTATATGATGCAACCAGACGGGTTCATTGCGAAGGGCCAAGAACACATGTTGTGCAAGCTTAAGAAGTCCATTTATGGACTTAAGCAGGCATCTAGGTCTTGGAATATCCGCTTTGATCAAGCAATCAAGTCTTTTGGTTTTGATCAATGTGCGGATTAATCTTGTGTGTACAAGAAAGATGATGGAAGAGTGGTGGTGTTCTTAGTACTATATGTGGATGGTATCTTGCTAATCGGAAACGATGTGGGGGTATTATCTTCTGTAAGGGTATGGTTATCCAGTCAATTCGATATGAAGGACTTGGGAGAAGCCGGTCATATCCTAGGGATCAAGCTTATGCGAGATCGCAAGAATAGGATGTTGGGCTTGTCACAAGGCACTTATATTGACAATATTCTTGCAAGGTTTAGCATGCAAGATTCCAAGAAGGGATTACTTCTCTTCAGACACGGAATTACTCTATTTAAGGATCAGTGTCCTAAGACACCTGATGAGATAGAGAAGATGAAGGCAGTTCCTTATGCCTCGGCAGTAGGAAGCCTAATGTATGCTATGCTATGTACTAGATCTGACATCTGCTTTGCTGTTGGCATGGTTAGTAGATATCAGTCTAATCCAGGACAAGAACATTGGACTGCGGTGAAAAATATTCTCAAGTACCTGAAAAGGACTCGAGACTATATGTTAGTTTACCAAGCAGACAGTCTTGTACCCATTGGGTACACAGATTCTGATTTCATGTCAGATAGGGATTCCAGAAAGTCTACCTCAGGATATGTGTTTACCCTAGGAGGTAGAGCCATTAGTTGGAGTGAGGTGTGTCACTTCATGGCTTTGAGTCTAAGTGGGAGATTGTTAGGGATATATACTAAAAGTCATGCTTTATGTAGTTGATTTATTATTCATTTAATAAAATCAGTTAATCCATTTTTTATGAGAATCTGTGTGGGCAATGTTTGTATTATATTATTTATTTAATGTGTGTCTCTCATTCTATATAGTAGGTGGTTTGGTGTGTAGAGTTCGGCTTACACACGGAAAATCAGGCCATCAGATATTATAGAATGTAAGATTTTGGTTTACAGTCTTAGATGGGATTGGACACACCATCGGTAGGACTGCAGCATGGTGTTGTAGTAGGTTTGTCTTGACTGCGGGAAACGGTATAGTTTCAACTCACCATGCTGGTACATTTTGTGTATTAAACAGGACCGACTTGGGGTAATTATCTTTATACTGACTTATAAGATAATTAATACCTCATGGTTATTATGAGTGCTTATGCTCTAAATCCTAATTTAATTTATAGACACGTACATTTGATATTTATACTTTGATCCCTAAAAGGGTGAGATCCTTAAATGGGTCAATATCTCATTGGATTGGGTGGCAATAATAATTGTGTGGTGGATATTAATTAATGATGGAATCCATGTCTCAATTTTGGAATTGATGATATCCCCTTGAGAAAGCTTATAAGTTTTGATTATGTCAAACCCTGCAGGTGGATTTTGTATCCGACATATCAGATAAGTTAAGCAGAGGATCTCAAGGAATTTTAAGAAATTAATTAAATATGATTGTCAGTAATTATATTTAATTAATGGATATCTGTAATCTTAACATGGGGAGATAATAAGCATTTAATGACATGGAGCTCGAAATATATTTTTGAGATAAGGGTAGGAGTGCAATTATAATTCTTTAGTGGTATGAATTATAATTTATGGAAATAGGAATCTGATTCAGTTCGAATTAGGGTTTCCTAATTCCATAAGGAAGCCTATTCCTTATTGACTTCTTATGGTCCCTATCGTAGCCTATATATATGCTGGCTTGGCTCTTCTCTCAGGTTGTATGATTTCATATTCTAAGCTTCCCTTGACCTCCTAGCTTTCTTCTAGAAGGGTTTCCACCAAACCCTAGTCTCTGTGAGCATTCAAGAGACATAGGAGTGTAGATCGCTAGCGTCGGACAACGCTCACTAAAAGAGCTTCGGACTGCTCGATACTGATCGAAAGTTGCTGAATTTTTTACACAACGTTCCCGACGTCGAGACGGAGCTGCTGTTAAAAATTCAAGTAAATCGGAGATCGTTTGATCCTCCTGACGAACACATCTTTGTCGGATCAATGTGATCAGGATTGAATCGTCACAGCAATCAAAGAGAGTGTTATAACTGGGAATAGAAAATAGAACGTAAAGAGGGAAGAACAGAAAACTAAAAGGATTTCGAAAGAGCCTACACTCAGTTCGTTATTCTGGCAGCAAAGGAATACGGTAGAAGATCGTGAGTTGTTATCGAGCCCGTGTTCTCGATTCGTCTACTACAGCAATCCAATTTTGCAGTTCAAGGTAACCCTAGTTCCGCCCTTGTAGGGTTATTATAGATTTCATGAAACTTTTTGCAGTACCAACTTATACCCACTGTCAACGGATTCTGGGAACGCAGTTTCCTAACAATTCCATCTTGCAGACTTGTAGTTGGTTTAGGAAACTGCTGGATAGGTTGGGATCGCGGGGCGCTGTGACCTTCATGCCCAGCATGTTGGTACGAACCACCCGGTTCTGATAAACACCTCAGGACTCCTCGGCTATTGGCGCCTTTGCTGGAGTAACCGGCACCTCTTGGTGACATGGCAGGCTGGATTCATGGCTAGATTATTTTGGACATATCAGCTGCCCCCCATTTTCAGAACTGACTGGATGCTTCATCGGGTGAGGATTCAAAAATCAGTACCTTCTTGGAAACCGTCCGGATGTTCTCCGGGAATGCTGCGCGGGATGGGGCCCACACTCCAGGTTACCCGGTGGAATAACCGACCGATACAGGTAAGAGCTCGGGTGTTGGTATTTGTCAGGGAGTGATTGGCCTGGTCAGGATCCAACAGAGTCGGTTCGGTCATAACCGTACAACTGCGTGGTAACCAGACCGTCACGTCACGCATTTAATACGTGCGTGTTTCGAGGCGACCCTTCACGTGCCCGAGGTGACAACTGTCTGACGATTCTTGGCGGGAAAACTCCTGAGCCGTTGGATCTGATTGATGTAGATGAGAGACCTCAACTTCAAGCTCACTTAGTAATGAACACCTCAGGACTGCTCGGCTATTGGCGCCTTTGCTGGAGTAACTGGCACCTCTTGGTGATGTGGCAGGCTGGCTTCATGGCTAGATTATTTTGGACATATCAAAACCTATTCTTCAACTACTCTTAGACATGGGTTAGGTAATTCATATATTAGCGAACTCCGTATCGGAGTGGGTAGGATAATAGGTGAACAAAGAAAAGGCTTTTGTAGAAAGGCTCAACGGCTATCAAAGGATATAAGTAGTATTTTATTGGGTAGGTCAAGGCCAAAAAGGGTTTATATGAACATATGGCGTAAAATCATTTCCTAGAATCACATGACTTTTCAATCTTACGGTATCAAGGGAAATAGATTTTTTTATAATAAATATAGTAATTACAATACTAACTCGACTTACAACCAAAATAAAGAAATATTGAGACTACTTAACGAAATAGTGCGATTTGTCAAAGAAAACCCATAAACTAATTTTAAAACCCTCAAACAAAGATGAAAGGCTCTAAAGCTCACTGGGTACCTTTAGTCTCCACACTATTGCTATATAGAAATCCAAGCTATATTCTAATTCAATATAACATGCATCCACATGACTACCTGCAGTGTACAATAAATATGCGAGCATAAGATATTAAATAGCGATTGCAACGATATATAATTTCAAGACATACCTTCACAACCTTAGTAGACGTCGGATTACATACTCTCTTAACATCAAGTTTCAAAGAAACCTAGTTAAAACAAGAAATAATGGACCATTGAACATTATTAAGAACAACATAAGAAAGTGTACTTTATTTCTTATTACTACTACTCGAATTTTAAAAAAAATATTATTTTTTTTATACAACGAATATGAAAGAAATAACCAACAAATGAACAAATAAACGAAATGAAAAGAAATGAAACTACTAAAACGAACTAGAACTAAGTACTAAAACTATTAACAATTGAAAATAACAACTGAAAATAAATGAAACAAAAATAAAAGACTACTCCTAAAATACAAAGAATCCATGTACTCCCCCAAACCTAGTCACCGCATGTCCCTATGTAGGTGGGAACATGACATTGGCACGAATATAAGCCTCGATGAAGACGACCAAGAGGTCCACTCTGCAGAAAACGTCTGAAGGGGGTGGCACGTCAGCTCAGATATACCAATCAATCAACTCCCACTCCAGATGCTCAGCAGGATCGAACGGCGGTCCTATCTCTTCATCCTCATCCACAATTGCAGGGATCTCCGAAACCACATCTACCTCATCCTCCTCAATGATACTCAAACCCAAATCGATCTCATCATCCTTAGGATTGGCATACAGTGCAAAGATCGACGCTATGTCCTTAAGATACCAGTCAGGGTGACCCAGACGTTGGCGAACAACGTCCGGCACGTAATCAGGTAGCTATATGGATAGGTAACCTTAGGTGCAAGGACAACAGTCGATTTAGGCACAACAGAATGAATATCAAGACTCGGGAGAACTACTACATCATCCTCGGCCTCATCATCATCGGTCGAGTAATCGACCGAATACGATGAAGAAGAAGACTCAGAGGATGTAGGTGGGGCGCCATAAAGGCCACCGATAATTGTCGGGTCATCACCAAAGAGATCGTCCTCGTCTGAAGAATCAGAACAGACATGAATAGGGACACGAGGATGACGACGGCACCAATTGGGACTACTGACAAGACTGTATGGTTTGGCTACCCTAGGACTCGATGAAGTGTCATTAGTGGATGAACCAGAGTCAGTATGACGACTCATGAGACTCGAAGACCTATCTGGTGAAGAAGGTGGAGATAAAGGGTGGTCCATTGTACGAGGATGAAAATAAGAACTAAGGATTGAGGTACACTATATGGATATTTGGAAATGATAAACCTGAAACACAATAAATCACACTAAAACCTTATTAGTTTTAGTTATTAGAAGAAGAAACAAAAGTCAAAATAATCGGTTATTGGATTACTGAGAATGTTTAGTATGAATGAATGTAATTATAACTTACGCAACTTATTATTTTTTTAATTTGTATGAAATTTGGGCATAATTTCCCCCAAACCTAAACCTTATTGATCCTGGATAGTGCAATGGGGTTGGATTTGCAATTGATTAATAAAAAATTCAATGAAATTGCACAAGTGAATAATTCACAACATTCTAGAACTAACATGAATGTGGAAGCATAACCAATCAACAGTGACATAAACTGTGCGACTAACATAAGTTTCAGGATTATAACCAACCACAAAGAAAAGAAAAAGTACAGAAATAAAATAAAATTATATAGGCCCAAAAATGAAAAGAATGAAATAAAAGATACTAAATAACAAAACCGGTAGCAGCCGGGTACTTAAATATCCTAATAATAAACAGAAAAAGAAAACCAAATATGAAAAGCATAACGATAAAATAATATATAGGCCGAATGTTTGATAATGTCTAAAACCAAACCCACCAAATACAATCAAAAATGAAAAACTAATGTCTAACAACCCCAATCGTCATCAACCCTAATCATCATCCCCCTCAACCAACACCAGCTCTAAACCCGTACTCCCCTAGCCTGTGTCACCATCACCATCCCCATCGCCATTGCTCCCATCACCCCCCTCATTGCCCTCGTCACCAGCCACCTCCTCCTCCTCACCAGCCACCTCAGCAGCCTACCGCATAGGTCATGGAAATGCAGACTAGTACGCACCCTCCCCCTAAGCCAGGATGTCCTCCAGCTGATCAGGATGTGCTAGCTAGAAATAGGAGTGCATGTAGGACTGTAGCCAGAGGGTCTCGCCTTGGAAAGCACACACGTCACCATAGGTCCATATATACGGTGTGTCCTCCAACGGAGGTAGACGTTGCGCCTCCCACTCTCGCTGTCCTGAGCCCTCCTAACCTCCATGTCTAAATGATCCAGGCTCAACTTCCAATCAGTGAAAGCGAACTCCGGGATCCGGCTATCAACAGGCTCGTCGGTAGGTATAGGAAAAGCCTTGGACCGAAGGATGGCTGTGATAGTGCGAGGGTAATGCAAGAGGAGTTTGGACTCAGCTGCGTGGTCTATGGTATGGCTAGCGATACGCATACCCTACATAAAATCGAGGCCTGGGTCAAACCAGTCTCTGCGGTAGATAGCGTGGAGGGCATGGTATATCTCATTGCTCCTTTCTTGTTCATAACCAAGGGGATAGAGGTTGCGTTTGAAGACATGGTCGATAAACCACATTTGACGAGGCATGTAAGATTGGCAAATTGTTTGCCCTGAACCAGAGTGGCCACCGCAGATGTCTTGGGTGATGTGGGTGAATGAGTGTAGGTGAGAGAGAACGTTGAGTTTGGGGACTGGTGGAAATGTGAGGGGAGTTGGAGGGCGTCGGTGATGTTGTCTGGGTTGATCGTGATGTTGTAGTCGTCTAGGGTGGTACTCAAGTAAGCATGTTGGCTGAGAGATTATTATGGTATCAGAGGTTTTGGTAGAATACACATACAAGGCATGGGTAACTGATGACGTCTAGGTTGCAAAAAAAGAGAGGTGGGGCCAGTTTATGGGAGACTAAGGTGTTATGGCCCCACTATGTGTCGCCATCAGACGCAAAGAAATCAGCGTCTATGGCGGTCTCGAAGTTTAGGCCTCGGTTTGCATATTTGGGGCCTTGTTCGTTAGGGTTAGGGACAGGGACAGGTGGGGGTCCAGTCTGTTTCTCTTTTCCTTTTGGTTTCTTTTGAGATGGTTGTGAGCTGGACGCAGATTTTATGGATCTTTTGGTCATGTTTAAAAGATGGTGTAGGTGAAAAGAAAAAATTTGGAATTATAGGCTTTATTTATTGGATATGCCCAGAAAACAAAAAAGAAAAGAGGGAAGCAGTATGGTCACCTATAAAGATAGAAATCCCGACAAGGGATACAATTAATATAATTCAGCATTTTAAATAAGAATGGGGTCCGCAGGGGGAACACCCAGCAACTGTGAGAAGAGACTGCCCCTTCCCACTCATCGTCCCGACAAGGGCACACACATTATGGCAAGTCAGTGGGTACTTCCCGTATGTTCATTGAACAAAAGTGAATAATTCTAAAAGTATCGTATATGTCAAATTCAAATGAGCTTAAAATAGACGTGCATGTAAAAGGTAGGTTTGAGTGTGATCGTCTTTGAAAGAACTTAATGCGGTTTTGTCGATCATCATTTGAAGGTCATACCAAAAAAATTTGAAAATTGAACTCATTTGTATGTAATAAGAGTTTAAAAAGGTCGAATTCAGATGTGATCGTACCACAGATACAACTCTTAGTGAGTTTCTGAATTCAGTATTGCAATGTGTGCATGTAAGTGAATTTGAAATTCTAAAGTTTCTTCATAAAAAAATAGCATTGATCCATATGTGTTCATAGAATTTCAGGTTGTAAAATGTAAGAGCACAGTACAAAGTAGTTCAAGTTTGGTTTATGTTCCTGCCTTCTTGAAATTCAAGCATTCACACTCATAATGAAGAATTTTGAAAATCAAACTTCATTTAAACATCTTACTTTTAAAAGCTCAGAGTCAAATGTGATCCGCTATCGATTACAGGTCATTAGTGTGCTTGGTCGATAGGATTAGAGGGTCTATTAAGTATTTATTGCTTGAGCATCGAAGTCCGAAGTTTTCCAAGCATACTACAGAATGGTCACATTACAAACATAAATTGACTAAATTTCATAAACTTTAAAAACGTGCCTAGGTTTAAACAACCATGAAGGGTAGGGTTAATAAATATATGTGTCAATTCTGAAAATCTAAACTCTGTGACACATGATCGTAAATCAGTTCACCCATACAATGTATGGTGGTAGAGCCTATCACTCAAGGGTTGCAAAAGAAGCACAAGTTGATTAGAATAACCCAAATTCTACTCTTTGACTATCAAAATTTCTAAAATTAGGTTCGTAATTGTGTGCATACCAGGGCTTAGGGTTCAGATTGCGTGCATAAAATATATAAATAAGAGTGTCATCTTGGTCTCAATTTTAGAAATACACAACATTCATTGAAATTGAAATAGAAGACTTGAAATCGACTGCCCTGACAATTGAGCAATTTGAACAATTATATATGGTAGAATGTGTATGTTAGTCCTACCCAGATCAACTATAACCCTAGATAGGTTAGTTGATTACCCAAAACAAGGTTATTGGTTTGAGAAATTGGTAAGGGGGGTCTGTGTTTGGATCTGTATATAAATATATGTATGTACCAACATATAGGCATATACACTAATACGGATAAATTTTTAGGGTTTTTGAAAATTATGGTGTGTGTATATATTTGAGTATGTGTGTTTGAGTAGATTCGTATATCTATACATATATATATAGGTCTAGAGGTCCCCAAATATAACCATCTATTTAAATCTATATATACATATATATACATGTCATTACCTGAAGGCATTGAGGGAAAAGAGCCAAATTTCCTGCATGATTGTGTGATTGGCGCCGGTGATCAGAAATCGACAGCATCTGGGGGTGGTGGTAGCCGGCGGTGATAGGTGGTGGCGGTGTGTATGGTGGTTGAGTGGTGGTATGTTGAGAGATGGAGGGGAAAAGGAGATAGAGGGATCGCAGAGTGAGAGAGAGAGAAGACGAAGAGAGAAAAGAAAATTTTCTAAAAAAAAATTAAGGCTCAGCCTATTTATAGGCGGAGAGGAACCTCGTGCGAGCGGACCGCGCACCCGAATTTTGTGGGCGCGAGTCCCTCCGCGAGGGAAAGCTGAGACTTGTTTTAATGTTCAACAAAATTATTTTCCAAGGCATAACCTCACTCCAGCTGGCCGCTCGAGCGAGGACCTCACGCGAGCGATTCCTGGCGCGAGGAGAAGCTGAAGGTTCATATCAAAAGTTTCAAAAAATTTTCTAAGGGGCAAACTCACGCGAGCGACACGTCGCGCGAACGGGCCACACGCAGGAGATGCCTTTTTTCATTTTTTCTTTTGTTTTCTAGTATAGGGGTTTTGATAGTCAAACATTCTTCTGTTAGGTCATCAAAAATTCAGACATTGGCCCTAAAACTACTAAAAAGTGTATGAAATTTGAAGGAAAACTCTATAAATGCTTGGGTTGCCTCCCAAGAACCGCTAAGTGTTACGTCGTTAGCTCGACCGATGCACATGCTCAATCAAAATAGATCAGGTCTACTAGATCTATGGATTCAATTTCCCTTTCATTTGTCTCTTCAGACCGGTACGGCTTAAGCCGTTGCCCGTTTACCTTAAAAGGTGTTCTGCCGTTTGTATCTTGGATTTCTATCGCTCCATGCCGAAACACTTGTGTTATAATGAACGGGTCGTCCCATCGGGAATGTAGCTTATCCGAGAATAACCTTAATTTTGAATTAAATAACCATACGCGTTGTCCAATTTTGAAATTTTTTCTTATGATCATTTTATTATGGAAAGCTTTCGATCGCTCTTTATAAATTATAGCATTCTTATAGGCCTCTTTTCTTAATTCCTCCAGTTTTTGTATTTGAAGTTTACGCTGGCACCCTGCCGCTTTTATATCTTGGTTGAGCGATTTTACGGCCCAGTAGGATCTATGTTCAAGTTCTACCGGTAGGTGGCATGCTTTTCCAAAGACTAGTCAGTAAGGAGACATTCCAATAGGAGTTTTATAAGCTGTCCGATATGCCCAAAGAGCATCGGTTAGTCGTTTCGACCAATCTTTGCGATCCAGACAAACCTTTTTTTCTAGTATACTCTTTACTTCTCTATTTGAAACTTTAACTTGGCCTTGGGTTTGCGGATGGTACGCGATTCATACCTTATGAGTGACGGAATATTTTCGGACTAGGGTTTCAAAGTGACGATTACAGAAATGTTTTCCCCCGTCACTTATGATCGCTCATGGCGTACCGAATCGACAAAATATATTATCTTTAATAAAAGAAACCACAACTTTATGGTTGTTGGTTCTCGTCGCCACTGCCTCCACCCACTTAGAAACATAGTCGACCGCGACTAAAATGTATTCGAAACCACAAGACGAAGGAAACGGACCCATAAAGTCGATGCCCACACGTCAAATATTTCAATAATAAGGATCAGGGTAAGAGGTATCGCATCGTGACGGGACATGTTACCTGTTTGTTGATAATGTATACACTTTAGACAATATTCATGCACGACCTTCAACAAGGTTGGCCAATATAACCCACTTGGAGGACCTTAGCAGCCGTACGACGGCCTCCAAAGTGTCCTCCACATTCTAGAGAGTGACAAAAGTTTAATATAGAGTTGAACTCACTCTCCGAAACACAATGTCATATTATTTTATTAGAATAGTGCTTAAATAAAAGTGGGTCGTCCCAATAATAATGTTTAATTTGTGAAAAGAAACGATCTTTATCTTGGTTAGACCTTGTATAAGGGATATATCCCGAAACTAGGAAATTAACAATGTTGTTGAACCACGGACATTTCATAGGGGCTAGAGCAAATAATTGTTTGTCCAGAAACGAATCTTGGAGAGGGGTAATATCGTTCGACTCAACAAAGATCCGTAATAGGTGATCTGCGACAACGTTTTCACAACCCGTTTTATCTCTTATCTCATAATCAAACTCCTGAAGGAGTAAGATCCAACGAATTAATGAGGTTTTGTTTATTTCTTATTCAATAAATGACGTAATACGGCGTGATCGGTATAAACTATAACCTTTGACCCTAATAAATATGAACAGAATTTGTCAATGGCAAACACGACCGCGAGCAATTCTTTTTTCGTAGTCATGTAATTCAATTACGCGTCAGTTAGGGTTTTACTCGCGTAATATATCACATGAGGCACTTTATTTACTTTTTGGCATAGGACGGCTCCAACGGCATAATCGAAAGTGTCGCACATTAATTCAAACGAAAGTGACCAATCAGGGGATTGGATCACCAGAGCCGTGGACAGTAGGGATCTTAACATTTCAAATGCCTTCAAACATTCATTATCAAAGACAAAAGGGACGTTCTTGGCGAGCAAATTGCACAAGGGTCTTGAAATTTTACTAAAATCTTTGATAAACCTTCAGTAAATACCGTCATGATCGAGAAATGAATGGATTTGACAAATGGAAGAAGGTGGTGGAAGTTTGTCAATTAATTCAATTTTTGCTTTGTCGACCTTTATACCACATTTCGAAACAACATAACCCAACACTATTCCTTCTTGAACCATAAAGTGGCTCTTCTCCCAACTCAAAACCAAATTTGCTTACTCACAATGAGTAAGGACTTTCGTAAGGTTTTGAAGACACTCATCAAAAGTAGGACCAAAAAATTGAGAAATCATCCATAAACACTTCTAAAAATTTTTCAACCATGTCTGAGAAAATTGCCACCATACACCATTGAAAGGTGACCGGTGCATTGCACAAACCAAACGGCATCTGGCGATAGGTAGAGGTGCCAAAGGGACATCTTGGTCATCAGGATAGATAGGTACTTGGTTATAACCAGAGTACCCATCTAGAAAACAATAAAAGCTTTGACCGGATAGACATTCCAATATTCCGAATAGCATTTTCTTCTAAGTTAATTCGATGCATACACACAGACGAATCAATTCCTTTTAAATCAGCTATCATCCATCCTATCGCTTTCCTATGATTCCCTAGGACCGTTAATAGTTGCACTTCTTGACTTATAGTTAAATTTGAATCAATTATAACCAAAAGTGTCGTATTAGGTCCTAGAAACGCATATTTCAAAGAGTTTGATAACGGTTTAAGTTCAAGTGCCGGGTGACACTCGATGGATGGTAGTGCCGATTCATGCACGAGAGGTGGCAGGGCCTCTATCTTGGGCATCCATGGAAGGACACTAGTCGTGTTTACTGATTCCAACAATTATTTAATTCTTCAATATTCATATTAATGTTGAAATTATTAAAATTGAAATGAGATAAAAATGCTTCCAAGGCTTCTTTAGTTAATATAAAGGTGCTGCCTCTTCGACTAATTCGTCAATTAAATCAATTGCATAACAGTCTGCCTTCTCGTCATATGTATAAGGTTGATTCGATGCATTAAAGACGTTAAGATGAACGGTCATATTTCCAAACGTTATATCCATTACTCTAGTCCTACAGTTAATAATCGAATTAGCTATAGCCAGGAAAAGACGTCCTAGAATAACTGGGACGTGTTTACTAGCATCGAGGACTGGTTCAGTGTCTAGCATAATGAAATCGACTGGGTAGTACCATTTATCCACCTTTACCAACACATCGTCTATCACCCCACGTGGTACTTTAATTGAACGATCCGCTAGCTGTAAGGTCGTAGCGGTAGATTTTAATTCACCTAAGCCCAGATGTTCGTATACTGAATATGGCAATAGATTCACACTCGCTCCAAGGTCAAGAAGGACCCGGTGGATATACTTGTCACCTATGTGACATGCGATTGTAGGTGTACCCGGGTCCTTGTACTTGAGTGCATTGTGTTGAAACATAGAGCTAACTTTTTTCGTTAAAAGGACTTTTTTAGATAAATGATTCCTAGATTTCCTTTTTTGAGTGCATAAGTCTTTTAGAAATTTTGCATATGGAAGTATTTGCTTAATGGTATCGAGTAGTGGAATATTTATTTTTACCTCCTTTAAATGTCTCTAGGATGTCCTCCGGTCGTGTTCCTTCTTTGAAAAGTGAGATGGGATGTCTACAATAGGAGGAAACGGCATCCTAGGCACATAATTTGACGGGTTTGTCACTTTAGATTCATTAGGTACTGAAGGAGCAAGGTCTGTCGTAACTATATTATCATTCCCATCTTTTTCATTACTAATTTCTTTTCCCTTATCTTTACTCGGTTCATGAGGAGGTACAACCTCCTCAGGATGCTCAGTTGTTCTAGTCGACACTGCATTTACTTCGTCACTCGCCATACCCACCTCATACTGCCCCTTAGGGTTTTGAACCGGTTGACTCGGTAACTTCCTCTCATTATGATGATTTAATGCATTAGCTAGTTGTCCTATTTAGGATTCTAGCTTAGCGATAGATTGTGTATGGGAGTTAATTAGTTGAGACTGCGATTGCGATTGTGCCTCTAAGTTTTTCAATGATGCCAACACACTCTCTTCAAAAGTTTTATCCCTAGGAGGATTAGTACGAAAGTGAGGTTGTTGGTATTGATTAGGTTGAGCCATGTATGTATTTGGAAAGTTTGTTGTCTCCGATTTTGAATACGGTCCTTCACTATTTAACTTCCATGAGAGGTTTGGGTGAGGTCTCTATGTCATGTCCAGTTTATAACCAGCGGGGTTATAACTGGGTCTTTGGGACTATTGAACAGCATTAATATGTTGTTCCACATTTTCCAGAAACTGTGAAACAGACGGATATGCCAGTATGGAATGAGACGGATCAGAGCATAATTAACATATTTCGATAGGAGTAGGTGGGGGGCCCTGCATGTGGCATATCATCAAGAGTTGGTCCATTTTCCTATTTAATTCCTGAATTTCAAATGAATGGCTTGACTCAACTTTAGCCTCTCTTTTTGATTGTGGTGAAAGATAGCCCTCGGGCGTACGAACACAGCCTGGTGCATAGAGTTTTCACTTAGTGTTTCGAATAACTTCCATGCTTTGTCGGCACTTTTGTGGAGGAACGTCCCCGCACAAATAGCATCGACTGTGTTGCGAACGGTGGGAATGAGTCCCTCATAAAAAACCTATACTAATTGCCATTTAGGTATTTGATGATGAGGGTAGGAACGTAAAAGTTCCTTAAACTGTTCCCATGTATCATAAAGGGTTTCACCATCTTCCATCGTGAAATTCGTTATAGATTTTCTAATTTGATTTGTGCTAGTGATGGGAAAAAGCTTTTGTAGGAACACCGTATGTAACCCATCCCATGTTCTTATAGAGTTTGGTTCCAAAGATTGGAGCCAATATTTCGCTTTATCTTTAAGGGAAAAAGGAAAAAGTCACAATTGTAGCTCATCATCTGTTAAGTTTTGAATTTTTAAAGTAACACAGATACCCTGAAATTCACCTAAATGATTGTAAGGATCTTCCTTAGCACGACCGTGAAAAGATGGCAGAAGTGCAATGGTCGATAACTTGAACTCAAAGTGAGCTGCAGTCACCTCTAGTAAATCTATGCAAGATGGTGGCATATAAGTAGTGGGGGTAAAATTATCTTTTAGCGTGGAGGCGGAGGTATGTTAGGATTGCCTCCATTGTTTGGATTATTCCTGTTATTTCTGTTATTCCCGTTATTTCCAAAATCAGCCATTGGAATAGGTTCGATTTTTATAGTTCTAGTTTCTGTAGGCGTTTAAGAGTACTTCTAATTTCAAACTCAAATAAAGACGACGGTTCAGGTGTGGATTCGTCGTCTAGCATCAACTGAGCTCTAGAAGCTTGGGTTGAGGACCTATGGATTCTAAAGGTATGTTCAAGTTCAAGATCAAGCAGATTTAACGTAGGTTTACTCAAACGAGTACCAAACACAAACTATAGAACTAACACTAATATAAAGACTGGCTTAATAAAATAAGAAGGCAAACTACGTAAATAATCAAGCACGCAAGCACACAGTGCTACGATGATGCATGTAGTTATCCTGTTATGCAGTGATTCGCGTCAAGGCCTAGTGTCCCGGGTTTCCTAGCAAATGCAATGCTCACTCCACACCTCTCATAATGCAAGTAATTGCGTCTCAGCGCCCTGACTTACAGTGGTTTGATGCGAAATTTAAACAACAAATTTACTTGATATTTTAATTTTATTGCAATTTTTTATTTCAGGTTCGCGTAAGCTCCATTGACGTGCACTGCTGCTCCACTTGAACTTACTAGAATTTGACAACTTGCAATTTGCAAAAACAAGGATAATTTCAGCGACTCAAAAATTAAACTAGAAATAAGGAAAATAAAATCTAAGCTAATATTTACTAACTATCTAAATTCAGATTCTAAAAATTAATGGCAAAAATTGCCAAACCCCGACAACGGCGCCAAAAATTGATTTCGTCAGAATCAAGATATAAAGTATGCTTTACTTTTCAAGGATTTGTAGTACGAAAGTAAAGGTCGAAACCACAGGGATTGATTATTTTTATCCTTTAATTAAAAAACCTAAATCTAGTTAGCTATTGAAAAACAAAAGTTTGAATAGTTGTTGATTTAATTCTTACTATAAACTAATCTATGCAATTAAAACTATAAAATTCTGGAAATAAGATTCTAAAATTAAACTAAGTAAACTAATGCAAAATTTTAGATTGTTTTAATATATGGAGATGAGATCTATGATTACAAATCAACGACTAACTATGCATGGGGGGTCTAGATGTTTTACTTTAAGTTCTATGATTGGATAGTTACGATCTATTGTAACTACAAGCCCAATAGTATCAACAAGAGGATATCGCTAGTTTAACCTAAGCATAATTCATCTTCGGTTCACATGAATTATCTACCTATAACTAGGGTGTAGCATAACTCATCTTTCCTAAGCATGAATTATAACATATTCAAACATCGTAATCACATAAGCACCATTGTATGTAAATATCCCTATCAATCACAGAAATCAAGGAACATTGAGTTCAATAAGCATAAGGGAAAATCTAAGACAAGAATAGATCCAAAATACTCTTGATTATTATCATTAAAAATCGATTATATATAAATAATCCTCAAACATACAATTACTATCCAATACATAAAATCCTAAAATAAGAAAGTATAGAATTCCCCCTTTACATAGCTAGGGGTTTCATTTAGAATGGGTGTTTAGTTGCACATAGTTAATGAAGACATAAAGATGGAGATGATGGTTTCCATTAGAGACCTTTTAGCTAGATCTTCTCTTCCTCTTGCCTTCAAAGTTGATGATTGTAAGGATGTGTAATCTTCCAATAGCTTTTGATTCATCTATATATAGTTGTAAAGGGTTTAAGAAGGCTTTTGTAAACCTAATCCGACTAAAACTTTAGTAATTTCCTTTCTAGACGTAATTAGGCAGTTTCGTTCGTGCAAGGGTCTTCAGTACATTGAAATATGCAACTTTGATTTTTACATAAGTCGCACGAGCGCATTTTTGGGAGGTCGCGCGAGTGGACCGTCCGAGCGAGGTCCGGATATGTCGCGCAAGCGGAGGTGGCTTTTTCTGGTTCTTTCTTTCTGTTTTTTTTTTCTTTATTTAGCCTGGAACTCTTGCTTTCTTCTAAATCCTGACAGAAAATAAAAACAAAGTAAAAGTACACAAAAACAGGATAAAACGAGCTAACAAATGTGAATTAAGACGTGTAATTAGGATTTGTTCTCTCCCGATCAGAGAGCATTTTGGATGTCTTACGGTACAACCAACATTGATTAGCCGTATCATAGAAGCTTAGAAGACGGCATACGATTTGAAGTTATTGTTCGCAAAGATGTCAGCCAAATAACCGGAAGTCTGGAGTATTAGTACAGACGGAGCCTTACGATGTAAAGATAGACTTTGTGTACTTGACAAGGAAATTCTCCGGAAAGAAATATTGGATGAAGCACAAAAGTCACGAATGACTATTCATCCTGGAGGTACGAAGATGTACAAGGACTTAAAGAGGAATTTTTGGTGGGAAAGAATGAAGCGAGAGGCAGCTGAGTATGTATCTCAGTGTCTTACTTGTAAACAAGTAAAGGTAGAACATCATAAACCACCTGGATTACTTCAGCCGTTACCGATTCCTCAATGGAAATGGGAACATATAACCATGGATTTCGTGGTAGGATTGCCAAAATCACATCAGAACCACGACGCTATTTGGGTAATCGTGGATCGACTTATGAAGAAGGCACATTTTATCGCTTATAGTATGACGTATCCAGTAAAACGTTTGAGCCGGATGTATCTGCAACACATTGTACGATTACACGGAATACCTGTTTCAATTATGTCAGATCGGGATTCACGCTTTACTGTAGAATTTTGGAAAAGTCTCCAAAAAACGATGGGAACAACATTGAACTTGAGTTCAGCCTTACATCACAGACCGAAGGACAAACTCAATGAGCTAATCAAGTGATGGAAGACATGTTACGCACTTGCGTTATTGATTTTGAGAATTCTTAGGAGACACACTTACCATTGATCGAATTCACTTGTAATAACAATTATCATTCGAGCATAGGGATGGTACCGTTCAAAGCTTGTACGGAAGACCTTGTCGATCGCCGATGTGTTGGGACGAAGTTGGAGATACTCAACTTCTTAGTCCAGAGATTGTACGAGAGACTAGCGAGAAGATTCAAATTGTACGTGAGAAGATGAAGACAGCTCAGACCCGACACAAGAGTTATGCTGACAAGCGACGTAAAGACTTGGAGTTTGCCATTGGAGATCACGTGCTACTCAAGGTTTCACCTGTTCGAGGCATCCTCAGATTTGGTCAGAAGAGAGGCAAGTTATTGCCGTGATTCATCAGACCGTTCGAGATTCTAGAGCGTGTTAGGAAGGTTGCTTATCGACTTGCGTTACCACCGAAGATGTCAGGAGTGCACAACATGTTCCACATCAGTATGTTGAGGAAGTGTGCTCATAACCCAATGCACGAGATAAACTTTGAAGATATTGAAGTCAACGACAACGTTACGTTCAACGAATGACCAGTTCGCATTTTAGATCAAGGGATCAAGAAGCTCAGAAGAAAGGATATTCCATTTGTTAAGATCCAGTAGAAGCAAGATGATGAAGGAGAAGCTTCGTGGGAACTTGAGTTAGAGATGCGTGAGAAGTTTCTGTTTTTGTTTTAGACCTTGTATGTTTTGATTTCGAGTACGAAATCTTCAATGAGTGGTGGATAAAATAATACCTTGTATTTTCAATAATTATTTATGCAGAGAGATTATATATACTTCCCTTGACAATTCATCAAGTTTCACTTTCGAGCGATCGAACTACTTTTGAGTGATCGAGCAATTTAGAAGTTCAAGCGATCGAACCCTGTTCAATTGATCGAAACTCTACCAACCTGAATTTATGACGTGGTCCCCACTTCAATCGATCAAACTTTCTTCAATCGATCAAACTAGACCGATCTGATCTCGAGCGATCGAACTAACTTCGATCGATCGAACTTGTAATCATTTGAATTCCCAGGTTCCCGCAAACCTTGCCATCTGCACTCCCTCCCCCTCTATATATATGTTTGTGTTCATGTGTGTAAGGTTCAGAATACTAGAGAGTTTGAGAGAGAGAGAGAGGTTGTGTGCTTGTGTTTTGATATATAGACACATACCTCTATATATACACACATCTATATATATACACATAGCTTGGAAGAGAGAAGGAGAAGAATAATAAGAACAAGATAAAGAGGTAGAGAGTGAGACAGAAGAGATAGAGAGACAGAGGACGAGACAGAGGCTGCCATTAAAGCTTCAAAGCTCACGCAAGCCAAGCGTCACCCTTAGCAACTTTTTGTGAGTTCTAAACTCACTCGATAGGTTAGTATTAATGTTTTACGTATTCTGGATGTATTAATAAGGACCCAAACATACCCTACCAAATTCTAGACGTTCACTGCAGAATCTGTAAAAGACGAAGTTCGAGCGATCGAACTGAGTTCAATCGTTCTAACAACCCTAAGTCTCAAGCAATCAAGCTGAGTTCAAGCGATCGAGACTACCTGCACTTCGATTGATCGAGAGTACTTCAATCGATCGAGCATCACTTTCCTCAAGCGATTGAGATGACTTCAATCGATCGAACCTAGCAGAACATGGATGTGTTCCTATAGTTTATAGTTTATAATGCGTAGTTGTTTAATCATTGTTTCATGTTCCTATTATGCGATATTATGGATTACGGAGGTAATGGGATATGATAATGAGATTGAGATAATTATGGTGAGTAACATAGTCGGGTTCAGAATGTTAGTAATAATACGACGCGGTAACGAGATAAGTTTGATGTGTAGCATTGGATGATTAAGGTTTGAGTCAGTGAGATATTAGTATGTTTCGAGGTTGTGTGAGTCGAGCTGATGATTTGCTCATGTTGAATCCGATAAGTGAGTCAGAAGGATTTGACCAGAATTATGAGCGCTATGGGTGCACAGTACTCGCAAGCGTTCTTAAAAGCAGTGAACAGTATGAGTTCTTAAAAGCGGTGAACAAGAGTAGTTGTGGCACACCCATGGTTTATATTTACCAGAGCTATGTATGTACCATACTTGCAAGTGTTCTTAAAAGCGGTGAATAGTAAAGAGTTCTTAAAAGTAGTGAACAAGAGTATGGGTACGTCCATGGACTAGTCGTTATATGAGAACGATGTATGGGTGCTTGCAAGAGTTCTTAAAAACGGTAAAACGGTGAACAAGAGCACTGGTATATTGTGATGATATAATCAGTTTGAGATAGTCAGTCTGGTAATTGGTACAATTAGTCTTAGAGTGGGAAGTTGATGAGAATTGATTAATGGTATGTCTGAATAAAAGAGGAAGAGATATATTTAGTATCACTGTTATATATTGTTCATAATTGGTAATTACATTGTTTCTATGAGACTGTTTTAGTTAGTTCTCACTCAGCTTTCAGTACTGACGGCCTTTATTCCCTGGACATTTCCCTTCCAAACTACCTTGTCCTTAACAATGCAGGTGATGGAACCTACGATGATGGCTACTACCCTGAAGGGGAATATGCAGAAACTGGCCCCACTAATGACGGTTATGCCGGCAACGTATGCTATACTGATAACTACCCTTATACCAGTTGAAGATCTGGAGATATTTAGTTTATATTTCTGTTGACTCTGTTTTGTTTTAGTTACCGGGTACTTGGGCATTTGTTGTCTCCAGACCTGTTGTGATCCTGAGGACCACACTCTGATATTTATAATAGATAGTATGGTTATTATATTCAGTGAATTACTGGTCTTGTTGTTTCGTTTGGACTAATACTATGTGGAGTGGATAATTAGTGACTTTCACTTGTCATTCCCTATAGACCCAAAAAGGAAATTTATTTTTCTCTATTTTTGCTGCTCCAAGGCTTGACATCTTCTCCTTTTCTTCCTTGAGAGTGTCTGAGCATATATATATAACCGGGTGTGTGTGTGTGTGTGTGCGTGTATATATATAAGTATGAGTGTGTATATATAAACTATATATATCTCTCTCTAACCTCTCCAAGTTCAGCAACCCCAAACGAGGGTGTGTGTGATACATATATATATAACCGGGTGTGTGTGTGTGTGTGTGTGTGTGTGCGTGTATATATATAAGTATGAGTGTGTATATATAAACTATATATATCTCTCTCTAACCTCTCCAAGTTCAGCAACCCCAAACGAGGGTGTGTGTGATACATATATAGGGAGAGGGGAAGTGCAGGTGGCAAAACACGTAAACTGAAAATACAGAGTTCGATCGATCGAGGTGAAATTGATCGATTGAGAACTGGTCGGCCAAGTTCGATCGATTAAGAACGGGTCAATCGCTTGAGAAAAGAAGCACGTCATCAAATCAGGTCGGCAAAGATTCAAGCGATCGAAGTTGGTTCAATCAATTAAAGAAACAAAAATCGATAGCTCGAAGGAAGTTTGACCGATCGAAGCTGAAATTACAAGAAAGGTAAATACAAGTATACTGAATCTTATTAATGTAAAAAAATATAAAAGTACAATGGAAAATATAGGGTATAACAAAAATTGAGTCAGATGTATGTGCAACAAGTAGTACGACTTCATGGTGTTCCAATCTCAATAGTATCAGATTGTGACTCGAGGTTTACCTCAAGATTTTGGGAAAGCCTTCAAGCAGTAATGGGGACTTCTTTGAGACTGAGTTCTACTTTTTATCCACAGATTGATGGACAGACTAAGCAGACTAACCAAGTTTTGGAAGATATGCTCCGAGCATGGGTTATTGACTTTGAAAGTACATAGGAAACCCACTTGCCCTTAATCATGTTTGAGTGGAACAAATGATTGCCGACTCCTGAGTAATGACAGAGTAATGAAATTCGTGCAGATTTCCATGCTTTACCTGATAAGGCACCAGTTCAACCTTGGAAATGGGGGGCAACTAATACACCCAAAAGTGGCTCTATTGAATTTAACAGAGTGGTTCTATTCAGTGACCGACCTCCATCCAGGCCAGGATGGACACAACCGTCTCAATGGTCCCCTGTCTCAATGGTCCCCTGTCTTGAGCCACCGTCTCAATGGTCCCCTGTCTTGAGCAACCAAGTATGGCCAGGACTTCCCAGCCTGACCGCTTGAGGGTTAACAGAGGAAAACCCCGACCTACAGGTTAGGATGCGTCATCCAATCAATACAGCTTGAAATCAACTCAGCTTACTCAGAGGTTATCCCACACTTCTCAGACTCTAGCAATTTCCTAAACGAGTTAGGAAACATCCCAGATTCGCATCAACAGTTTCCTAATCAGATTACGAAACATTCCATATATGTAGCAATTATCATAAGCTGTCAATAGTTACCTAATTGAACTAAAACACCTTATAAGGGATGACTTTTCCTTCTATAAAAGAGTCCTCTCATCTCCCTTAGAGGGGATACGAGTTCTATAAGACCAAGCATATTACATTGTCGAGCCTCTCCCAAGAAACCCTAATACCATTCCTGCTTAGCCGACCCTTGGTAGTTCCAGCCACTATTGTTGGATCACCAAGGTCCCTACGGCAGTTTCTTATACTTAGTGGAGTGCTCAGACACACACGTAGACGTATGTTCCTTTATTAACAAGGCCGAACAACATATAAACTCTCTCTCTCTCTCCTGTTCTAACTCATCTAGCACACCGAACCCAACTTATCCAATAAAAAAAAGGCATCATCAGTGATGGTAGCTGACAAAGATAATGCGATGCAAGTGAATGAATGTATATGTAATGGTTCTAGCCAGTAATGGCAATGCCAATGTCATCCCAAGAGGCGGCCGACAATGGCTACGTCGTTTAGACTCTAACAGATACATACTATGCCATTTAGTTAACTACATCACTGTAACTCTCTATTTTCGTACACGAAATTAGCATAAATTTACCCTAACTTCCTTCACATCCTTCACACTATTGGAGATGCTCTACCATGATCAACATGTAATACACAAGCTCTTCTTTATAGAAGGGAAGAAGAAAAAAAAAAGATGGTAAATTTTTTTACAATTCTAGTTTGATTTTGGATCATCGGCAACCATTGTGGGTTGTCATTATGAAAAATACCTAAAAATACATATATTATGGTCTTGCAAATGGGCTCGTGGGGGCAGCCCACAAGGGCTGCGAGGGATCCAGACTCTTCTAATTTAGTAATCATTAGTGTAAATTTCGATGAAAAGAAAATGAATTAAATGAACATTTATAATTTGGCTTAATTACAAATTTAATCCATGAAATTTAGTCCTTGTTTCGTTCAAGCCCTGTAGTTTCAATTGTGCAATTTAGTCCCTAAAATTTTAAATAGAATTAATTTGGTCCAAATATCTCACTCTATCAGAAAATTTGATAATCCGTGTGGAGGTTAGTGGTATTTTATTTTTGCCCTACAAAGTGTGAGAGTCCAAAGCATGATAATAAATTCAATCAGCTTTTTTCATATAATTGGATATTTTGACCAAATTAATTCTATTTAAAAATTTAGAGACTAAATTAACACAATTAAAACTAAAGTGACTAATACAAAATAAGTACCAAACTTCAAAAGTATGTTTAAGCAAGCAAACACCATTTACTTTAAGAGTCGAACAATAGGCGCGTCTCTGAATAGAAAACTAAACGAAGAGCTTTATTACCACTTTTCCATATGCCTAACTGAAACCATTTACACCTCCCCAGTTAAAAGAACTCTTTTTTTCGGAAAAAGGTTAATAGTTAAATAAAACTCCGGCAACAATAATTAAATCATGCAACAAATTGAGACTTATACTTTGAATTTGACAATACTGGTAGTCTAAATAAATAATGAAAAAAGTAAAAAATAAAAATATAAAAAGAAAAAGAAAAGGGAGTTCCAACCAAACACGCCTTCACAAGATAAGCAAAAAAAGAAAATCTACTCATAATATATCATATCATAATATTCCATTACAGGAGGAGGAGGAGGAGGAGGAGGAATTATAGAAGAGAGAGAGAGAGAGCGAAAACGCTAATAAGTTCATAATAATACTCCGTACTAAAATTTACATAACTTTCCAAGACTCGAGCGTGGGAAAGCTAGAAAAAGAGTCAAAATCGAAGGCTGAGGAGGTACCGTCGGCAACCATCGCAGGTGGAGGTCCGCTTGACTCTTCAGTGGGACCCAGCAGGTGGTGGTGGTGATCCAGCAAAAAGGCAGAAGTGTCAAGAGTACTAGGAAGGCATCCCTGGTGGTGGAAGCGGTTCATGTTAAAGGGTCTATGAGGCTCAGGCTTCAACAAAAGCGGACTAATAGTGCTGTTGCTGTTGATGTTGGTGTTGGTGTTGGTGCCGAAGAACTTGACGCCGGTGACCTGCTGGACCATCTGCCTGAAATTGGCCGGATCTGCCATTATAAAGGTGGTCGTCGTCCTCTTCGATGCCCTCGATTTTCTCTTCGTCGAGGTCTTTCCCCCCGTGACGTTAACGGGAATCGTGTTTTGGCGTTTGGAGGGGGGTGGGGGTGGTGGTGGTGGGGTGGTGGTTTCGGCATCGGAGCCGGAAACACTGCTGGGAGTCCGTACTACTGTCGTCGTCGGCGGCGGTGGCGAAACGTGATTGACGAGGTTGAGAATGGCCGTGTTTTCATCATCGGTGGGGTGGTGGTGGTTGTGGTTGTGGTTGGAGAGTGACTTTTGGAGGGCTTTTGTTAGTGTTTCAGTGTCTCTTGCAAAAGCTTCCGATATCCAAGAATCCCCAAATGTTGTTGTTGGCGGCCTCAACAACAACCTCCACGCCTCCAAATTCAAATTCTCTGACGATGACGCCATCTCCTTCTTCCCTCCCCCCCGATCTTCTTCTTCTTCTTCTTCTTCTTTTCTCGAAAAAAAAAAAACTTTTGAAAAATCAAGGGGCAATTATAAATTTCTCAATGCATTTTTCAACAGCCCAAAAGCAAATTCAAAATGGTTGGAAGGGAGAAGGAACAGAGCTGAACCGGTGAGGACTTAAAGCTGAAAATGCTAATGAGAGAGAGAGAGAGGGAAATGGGGGAAGAGGAGGAAATGAGGTTTATTTAAGGGGGGATATTAAATAGGACGGTGGTATGGTAGTGAGTAGTAAAAGGGTAGAAGATAGATACCGCGTTCATTGGGACACGCGTCAACTGATATGTACGGCTAACAAAAAACAAAATTAAAAATTAATTAGTTTTAGACTTACTCATTTAGAGAAAGAATCTCGTAAAAATAATATATACTCCATCCGTCTCATTTTGTAAGTTTATTTTTGAAAACTTAATTTATTAAGGGACAAGAAAAATTTACACTACATTTTACAATTGTCTTTAATTATTATAATTATTTTTTTTAACTTTATCTTGGTGTAGATTTTAATGAAGGATAGTTTTAGAAAGTAAATCAAAATTATATGCCAAATTAGAAAAGTGGACACTAATTTTGAAATAACCCAAAATGGAATATAAGACTCACAAAATGGGACGGAGGGAGTATAATTTATATTGTGTCTACATTTTTGTTGTTGGGTCTATGGACACTGTGAAGTCTACAGTATTTGTAAAAATAGTCACATACAATTTATGTAACTTATTTTTATGAGATTCTTTTGTGCGCAAAGAGCTAGTCATAGTTTTATTTTGCCCTAAGAATCCTCGACCATGAACTGCGCGGCAACGCCAACGCGGTGTTAGCCGGATCACACAATTATTTTTTTATTATGATTTCAAAAAATAATAAAATAAAATCTATCATGTGATCATGACAACGACGCATATTCACTGCTCAGGCAGCTCTTGCTTTAGATCCAGACTCTTTATTATGATAGAAAATGTCTAGTATATATTTTTTGACACACTGTACTTTAAATATATGTATCTTGTGTTGTTTAAATTTTTCATATTTTTATGTGTATAAGTTATACAACATATGGTACATATATTTAAACTTAGTGTCAAAAAATATGTTAAAAAATGTGTGTTGCAGTACTCTATTATTATACTAAAATGTTTTTGACATGTTTGGGGGATGTTTAAGACTAATAATAATAAAACCATGGGAGTGTAACACTGTGTGTGTGATTAGTGAGTATATTGTTATTGTGCTTTTGACTTGACGGTCAAGCCGCGTCATCCGCTTTCTTTTACGCGTTATCTCCCCTCCCAATACCCCATTCTCTATTTACAGTAAATATTTTTCTTTTTTCTTTAACCTCTCGATATTCATTGGGAAAGATAAGCATATGTTTACAAACAGGTAAAATTTTATATTTTAATTAAACGGCGATAACATTCTAATTCTTTTTTTTTTTTTGGCATTGTTGGGTGTTTTTTTTATTGATTCATGTATATTTTTTTTTCGAGATCTACGCATTGGACTTGAAGTTGTGCCAAAACAGATAATTTAGAGCCTTATTTTGAGCTTTTATCTCTCTAGACAGATAATGTTATCTCTTTACAAATAGATAATATTATTTATTCCAATTAAACGACCATGTCTTCTTTAGTGTTGGATGATTTTATTTTATTTTTTTTTATTTTTTTTCGAGATCTACTCACTGAAGGATGTTAATTTTATAAAAGGAGTACTACGTATATTTTTATTAGATTCTTGCAACAGAATATGCTTTCACACTTTAGTTTAAAGTTTTACTTTTTTTATCCCATGATTTCATAATTAATATTGATCTCGTTTGATAGATCTCGTTTTTCTAATTCCAAAACATCAAAGTTTACAAAAAAAAAAATAGACTTATAAATCAATGGTTATGAAAAATTTTAAAAATTTTAGGCGTAAATGGGTATTTTTGGCAAAATCAAGTGCAAATGGCTTAATGAGTTAAAAAAAAAAAAAAAAAAGAAGCTTGAGTTTTTGCTAGGCCATGTTTTGGTATAAGGACCTTTGCCTTAAGCACCCTTTATTTTAATCCTTTGAAAGTTTGTTATGCCATATCATCATTAATATTTTTTTATACTTTAAAGTTCTATAACTTCCAATTATCAATCTTGTTTTCATAAAATGTATTTTTTTTGGAATCGTGAAACTTTAAAACAAGATCCATATGTGATATAAAATTTTGAAGAAAAAAGTTCTAATTTTTTAATTTGTTGTTCAGCAATTTTATCTGTTACTTGTTTACAAACAGATAATTTTATCTTCTTGAGAAATGACAATTTTAGATGGTCATAACTTTATCATTTTTTGGCATTTTTGGATTTTTTTTTTAAATTTCATGTATTTTTTCGAGATCGATGCATTGAACTTAAAAACTGTGCAACAAGTAATTTGGAACCTTGTTTTGAGCTTTTTTTTTTTTTGTTCAAACAGATAATATTATCTATTTTGTAACCAGATAATATTATCTATTTGAATTAAACAACCATAAATTTTTAATTTTTTGGGGATTTTTTTGATGATTTTTTCTATTTGTCAGTTTTTGTATTTTTTTTCGAGATCTACACATTGCACTTGAAATTTTTTCAAAAAAGGTAATTTTCAACCTTATCTGTTTAAAAAGATAGTATCATCTATTTACAAATAGATAACATTATCTACTTGTATCAAATGACCGTAACTTTTTAATTTTTTAGGCTTTTTGAGTCATTTTTTCCAAGATCTACGTTGTTTGTAGATGTTAATTTTACAAAAGGGGTATATTTTTATTAGATTCATGCAAAAAATTATGTTTTACATCTACGCTTAAATTTTCAGTTTTTTTCCCATAATTTCATATTCAATGTTGATCTCGTATAATAGATCTTACTTTTTCTTTTTCTTTTTTCCAAAACCTTAAAATTTACAATAATTGAATTTTGAGAACAAAAGTTATAATAATTTGAAGTTTTTTTAGGCATAAAAGAGGTTTTTTTTTTATCAAAACAAGGACAAATGACCTAATGAGTTAAAGAAAAATTGTGTGGACTTAAGTTGGGCCGTGTTTTGTTTGAGGGGGCTATAGCTGAGTGCAGCAGTAGTATTTTCCTATCTTTTTCCCATATTTCTCTGTAATCTTTCTAATGTATATATACAAAATCAATCTCTCTATCTCTTCTTTTACTATTTTGAATGTTTGTGTGCTATGTTTTGGCCTTGGGAAGCTTTGTATGAAAGCTTGACTCGAGCGCTCGAAGGATCTGGAGCGCTTGAGCTAACTGGAGCGCTCGAGTGCCCCTTATGTTTGCCGATATATACATTCATTTCATCTTCATTTTTTCTACGGTTTTAAAAATATAATTTCAGAGAGAGAGGCAAAGAAGAAGCATTTTTTTAAAGAGAGAAACTTTTTTCTATATACACTCATCCATACACACCATCACACACGTGCAAGCATGAATTCATCATCAACATCATATTTCAACACAATAGTTAGATATCCATCACTTAAAAGGGAAGTTCATGTAATTCTTTTTTAAATGCGAGGGAGGTCCGTGTATTTTAAGGAAAACTTCATGGGAGGTTTGTGTAATTTACCGTCTACTATTAAATGTTAGAGTTCGATAAAAGATGGAGAATCTGTTACCTAACTATAAACCTCAAGGGAGGACCATATAATTTTTCAAAATATGATAAATATCCGTGTATTTAAGGCAAACCTCAGAGGAGGTTTCTGTAATTTACCATATAGTTAGGAGTAAAAGAGAGAGACTAATTTGGGAAATAGATATGGTGCAGATGTCATGCTCATACTGATGTTAATCTTTTCTTCATTTTTTTTTATGGTCAAAGTACATGTATGGGTCACACACACACTTCAAATGGTCAGAGGGGATTATGGGTCCATTTCAAAGAGACTTTATCTTATAGATGACTGAAAGGGAAGCAACTCCCAAATAATTTCTTAGGAGGGAAATCAAACCCTACACCTCTTACTTGAGAAAAGTGAAGTGATACCATATAGAATAAGCCTACTACGCCCGAAGATTTCCCTTTTCTAGAAGAATATATAAGTGTGGAATTCAAATAAACCAAGAGGACGACACCATCACTTACATCATTGCATATCGTGGCATGACGGAAGAGTGACATCTAGGTGGGGTGTGTGTGTGTGAGAGAGAGAGAGAGAGAGTTAGAGAGTTGATTGATTGATACTTACACCGAAACCTCTAGGTTCATTCCCTAGAGGCAGACAGACTTGTTAATTGTTATCCAAGACAATGCTCTAAAACCATCCGTCGGCTCGGCTCCTCTTGGCTTTAGTGTTTTCCCTTTAACTTTAGTCAAGTATATTTATTTATTGGGGGAATTATTGGAAAATCCTAAAAGTAACCATCATAAGTTTAAAACTTCAATTGGTTTGACCATTTTCTAAAAAGGATAAAAGGAATCTAAATCAGTGCTCACATGGTATAAATGCAAGCACCGTAGAAAATCCCATGTGACTCCCAGCACTCACACGCGCGTCTCCTTGCTTCAGCCACTCACACCGTGTGAGTGGCTGTACCATATGAGATCCATTTCGAAAATATTTTTTCAAACTTCAAACCCCCATAACTTTTTATCTACAACTCTGTTTTTTACAAATTTTATACCGTTGGAACCGTGTCGACGAGAGCTACAAATCTAGTACCATTGTTGATATGTTTTGAGCAAAAAAAAAATTGGCATTTTACCTGCCTTGTTCAGTTGATCCTGAAAAACTTAAATTTTCACTTGATATTTGTGTACGCGTTCAGTGACATTTCACTGACTTTCATGTATATCAGGTGAAATTTCACTAGAAGTAACTGACTAGATTTTAAAGTCTAATTTGATTATTAATTTGTTAAAAAGTCTCTTAAATGCAAAGTTAAGTGAAATTTCACTTAATATTCATGTATGAGTTATGCGAAATTTCACTAAATATTCATATATGCATAGTGAAATTTCACTTCTTCTTCTTCTTCTTCTTCCTTTTTTTTTTTTTTTTTTTTTTTTGCATATTAAACAATGCATATTTTGTTAAAAGAAGTAAATTTCACAATCAATTATAAAATACCAATTTTCAACCAAAACAAGTGTAGGAATTCTTGTTAAAATTCGTCCTTTGTTTTTTCTTCTCAAAACATACAAATTTCATGTTTTTACATACATAAATAATAAATAAAATTTCACTTGATATACATAAAATATTAAGTGAAATTTTACTCAATTCTAGAGTTTTTAAAAGCTCTCCCCAAAAAAGCTCTAAGTTCAATTTTTGCAAAGCTCATAAATTAGTTACCAAATGAATTAACATGAAATTGTGCTTTAAAAAAGGAGAAGCACCAAAATGGGGGCCAAACTAAGCCTTAATGAGGTAGCAATGGCTTTATTGCTATTCGTCTTTTTTTAATTTTTTTTTTCCTCAAAACGTATAAATTTGGCATACATAAATATTAAGTGAAAATTCACTGAACCCGTACATGCCTTCTTCCTGAAAAACTTGAAGTTAAACTTAACATTCGTGTACTCGTTCAGTGAGATTTCACTTAGTATGTCAAGTGAAAATTCATTAGCTATCCCAAAAGTCGCTAGAAGTAACTCTATAGAGTTTAAGGTCTAATTTGATACTTAATTTGTTAAAAAGTTCCTCAAATATCAATTTAAGTAAAATTTCACTTAATATTCATGTACAAGTTCAGTGAAATTTCACTTAATATTTATGTATGTCAAGTGAAATTTCACTCTTTTTTTCTCTTTCATATTAAACAACGCATATTTCGTTTAAAAAAAAATCAAATTTCACAAATCAATTATAAAATATTGTTTTTCAACCCAAACAAATGCAAAATTCTTGTGAAATTTCACTAAAACTCTCCTTAAGAATAAAGTGAACATTCAGTTTTTTTTTTCTCACAACATATCAACTTGGCATACGTGAATATTACGTGAAAATTCAATAACCCATACACGAATATTATGTGAAAATTCTATTAGGTTCGTCTGGAACATGACATGTAAAAATAAGAGTTTTTTTTTTTGCTCAAAATGTATCAACAATGGTACTAGTTTTGTAGCTCTCGTCGACATGCTTCCAACGGTATAAAATTTGTACAAAACAGAGTTGTAGATCAAAAGTTATGGAGGTTTAAAGTTTAAAAAAACATTTTCAAAATAAATATCATATGGTACAGCCACTCACATGGTGTGAGTGGCTGAAACCAAGCAAGCGCTCGTGTGTGTGTGTGTGTGTGTGTGTGGGGGGGGGGGGGGGGGGGGGGGGGGGGGACAGGAGTTGGGGGTTGTGCATGAAATTTTTTATAGTGCGTGCACTTATACCGTGTGAGCACTGTATTAGATTCTTTTTGTCTTTTTTAGAAAATGGTCAAACCAATTGGAGTTTTAAACTTTTGAGAGTTATTTGAGGGATTTTTCAACAATTATCTATTATTTATTTTTCATTATTTTTTATTTTTGACAGTGATAAGTGATAGCTAAGTAAGTATCGGGTATAAAGGAGATACTACGTTAGATCCATAGCATTATTAATAGATTTGAAAATTCTGCTAATGTGGGAAGGATTTTCTCTAAAAAAAAAAATCGGATGACAAATATTCAAATAAAGAGTTAGTATCGATTTGGCATATACTGCTTCCTAAATTTAAATCCTAAAATTTTTTTTCAAATGATGTGACAGTAGGACCACCTTCAATAATGATGGAACTACTTCAACATTATCCAATCAAAATTCAGTAAGCCCTCTGCCACATAATTTGAGATGAGAATTTGGGATTAGTTTGGGAAGCATAACATTATTGATTGATTTGGGATACCAATGCATCCCAATAACCATGCTAATGTGTGGTGACAGTGCTTAAATCCGAAACCAGTATGTATATATACTAGTGAAACCCACATGCAAGGCACGTGGTGATTCCATTGCCCGGTGCACAGAAGCGGCATGTGGTTGTTCAACGAATTTATCTATTATCGATTACAAACAGAAAGTAATATAAGTTTGAGAAATGACAACTTTAAATGACCATAATTTTCTCAAATTTTGGCCTTTTTGGATGATGTTTCTTTATTTCATGTATTTATTCAAGGTTGCCCATTGGACTTTCCAATTTTGGAAAAACAGATAATTTAAGCCTCAAATAGCAAAAACATATAACATATGATCTATTTCAAACCGTAATTTATCTATTTGAAAAATGTCAACTTTAAACGACCAAATGAGTGAATTTTATTTATTTATTTATTAATTCATGTGTTTTCTTCATATCCTCGCAGTAGACTTTGCCAATTTTGCAAGAACATGTAATATTGGGCCTCAAATAGCAAATATAGATTATCTGATCCAAATAGATAATATTATCTATTTGAAAAATGCCAAATTTAGATGGTCATAACATTATCAATTCGTTGCCTTTTTGGATGATTGCTTTTAAATTTTTTAATCTTGTTTTGATAATATGTATTTTTCTTCTTCGAGATATACGCATTGAACTTAAAAATTATATGCAAAAACAGGCAGCTTGAAGCCTCATATGGACCTTTAATATGTTTGAACAACTAATCCTACTTGTTAATTTGTAAACAGATAATTTATCTGTTTCAATTAAATGACCATAACTATCTTATTTTATTTTATTATTATTATTTTTATGGCCTTTTTGGGTATTCATATTTCATGAATTATTGGGAATGAGATAAGGCAATCGATTGGTAACACATTCCAATCGATTGTGGCTCAAAATGTAGCAATGGTAAAGTAAAGTTCATACATACATATAAAAGAATGCAATGTCTTATTTATCAATATACATTTCAAAAATATAGGGTATTACACATTAGCAAGGTGAATACCATGTTGGATGATAACCCCATTGGTATAGACCCAAATTGGATCTCCAAATCATCTGAGTCCCAGAAATTATCTGTCTCTTCGTCTTTATCAAGCTCAGTCTCTGTTGGAGCTTTCCCTTTCCCAAACTGTCTCTTCAAACGTTCTGACACTTGCATTGCTTCTTTTCCATTATTTTTATCAAACACCATATCCCATTATTCGGCTATCAGTCCAGTCGAAGAACCAAGCTGATCAATCCACTGTAGGATCGATGCTGGCTAAGTTGATGCCTATTGGTCCCAATATTGCTGCTCCCGTTCTGCCTGACTTGTCCTCTGGTACCTTCTGTTTGCACCCAAAAAGGGCCAAAGGTTTTTGAGCCCGACTGGAATGTTGGAATGGGTCTGGAAGGGATCGGCCCCGGGCTTGTTCCGGAATGGCCAGCCCAAGACTGTCAAGAGTAATCAGGCTTAGAAGGGACATCACGTGGATTGGAAAGACAAGGCATTGGCCCTAACCTGGTTATGCCCGATAGGTGATGAAGGCCAGATGCTCCCCAATCGGACACCATACTTGCAATAAGTAAGTAGTGGTGAATGCTGGAGTCCGATGGGATGAGGTAGCATGAATAACGTTCATCAGATATCCATGAGAAGAATGCTTGGTAGAGGGGAATGAATGAGCCCGATTGGTCGGGAGCACGCATGAAACCGCCATCGGGCTCATGAGCGTCAGGGAGTGACAAATAGGAATTGAGTAAGATCGATGGTAACATAGGTGTGGTTCAAGCTGAGCCTGATTGGTAAGGCAATTTTATTTCCAACTGTCATGGCTACGTCACCCTGAAATTAAGGATGTAGAGTCTATTTTGGAATATAATGGATCACATCTAGTTGGAAATGGAGATTACCCAAGAATATTGTGATTGACTCAATCAGGATGAGGCTAAGGAAAGAGTTTGGAATTGGGAAGGATTCTGCTATTTATATTTTGCTTGGAGCGCAAGTCAAGGAGTCATTGCCATATCAGGATTGTTAGAGGCCGCTATAAATGCAAAAGCAGGCCAACCGTGCAAAGGACTCCGCGTCATCTCAAAAACAGCACACAAATACAACATTCAAAGCATTCAACTCTGCATTCTTCCTATTTTTCTGCATTCATAGTAAATTGGTCTGTCTCTATTAGTCTTTTCCTTACTGTTTTTCAATCTTCTCTTGAACAATAAGAGCCTGTTATGATCATGTTCTTTAGTTTTATTTTCCAAACAATCAATAAGATATCTTTATATTTTATTAATCATTTGTGATTGTTTACCTGGTAAACTCTTGCACTAATTGGCTTATGCGCTTCAGTACTGCCATAGGATTTTTGGTGATGGTACTTTCCTACTCATCACACACAATCCTTTAGTTAGAAGTCAGATCTTAAAGCCTTGAGTATCACTCACTCAAGCATATAGAAAATTAGTTTGCACACAGTGAGCCCGTTTGGCTTCGGCACGCTCGCGCAAAACTATAAGCAAATATTTTGGTATGCTCGATAGGACTCATACTGCTAAGATATGCCTCTGAAGAAAAACAACAAGAATGAAAAAAAAAAAAAAAAAAGACAGGACGACCTGGCTGTTGCTGACCCACCAGAGGACGAGAGCACTGCCCGTTCCCTAGCGGAAAGTGCCTTGACTCTGGAAGCATTTCCAGCAGTCATGAGGCAGACCGTGGAACCTATGAGGCAAGACTATAATCCGCTCCTCGGCTCTATGGGAAATTTTCAAACGCTAATCGAACAAACGTCTGAGATGCAAAGAGGCCAGAATAGGCTGATAGCATCAGCGAAAAAGATGCATGCAACATTGAACGGCCTGACTGAAAAAATAGGCCAACTCATAACTACTTATTAGGCCAAAAACAACAAGGAGCAGGCCGAAGGATCGGGTTCTGGAATGTCATGTGTGTTCGATAAGACAAAAGATCCACGATATGTGTGCTCGAATCTCCGAGAGCACAACGGATCGAGCAGCCAACCCGAGTTGCAGTTAGGAAAGGCTAGCAGTACGGTGGTCACCAATCCCATTGGATCGGCGACACTAATGTTTGTTCAACCCTTAGGCCGTAATATGGAAACAATCGGTCTTACCAGTCCCCCTGCCCACGCTGCTGGGGGGCAAAGGGCTAATGATGTGTTTGGCCTCATCAAGAAAAAAACAACCAGCAACAAATACCACCTCCCATAACACCTCCCATGGTGGTAGCTCAGCCCTTTATCCCACAACCTATTTAAAAGGAGGAGCTGGTGGCGGCCATACACGAATAGTACAACCCACTCATAAGGAGGATGGAGAGGCCGACGTATAGACGGCCATGCCCCCCCTAAAATTGACTAAGTCAATTTTCCCCAAGGATACAAGGTCCCAAACTTTACCTTGTTCTCACGGAAAAGTGAACAGTCCTCCGTAGAGCATATGTGCCATTTCATAGAGCAATGCGACCACGTGAGTAGTTGTAACCCGTTAAAACTGAGGCTGTTCCCAAACTCTCTCACAGGCATAGCCTTCTTATGGTATGCCAACCTACCTGCCAACTCCATGTGAAATTAGAAAGGGATAGAGGAGCTATTCCATGGCCAATTCTATAGAATAGAGCCCAAAACGTTGTTGGAAGACCTATCTAGGATGCTCCAACCAATAGGGGAGATAGTGGAGACCTATATAGCCTGTTTCAAGAAGGATAAGTATAGGTGCAAGACCGTCTTGCCCGAGGAGGAATATGTTAAGATGGCTATAGGAGGGATGTCCTTTGAGCTTTGTAAGAGGTTTGAAGGGACCAATTTTTGAGATCTATTCGAGCTGGCCATGAGGGCAGCTCGCTATAAGCGTATCCTTCTAGATGAGCAGGAGAAGAAAAACTCATGTAAGGGGACATACTATATAGATCCCAATTACGAGGTCTATCTAGCAGATTATGACCTCGAAATGGAAATTGATATGGTGGAGTTAGTTTGTAAATGGCTGATAGTATGCAATGCCTTGAACAAGCCTATGAATAATAACGCTGCTGCAAAAAGATGGCGTTTAAGGCAGAAAAAACTATACTTTTGACATCACCATAGCCGATCAGATTTTCGACACCCTTTTGGCTGAAAAAGTGATCAAACTTAATGATGGTCATTAGATCCCTAAGGCCGATGATATTAAAAATAAGGAGTATTGTAAATGGCACAAATCATGGAAACACTCTACCAACAACTGCATGGTTTTTCATAATATGATACAGGAAAACGTAGAGAAGGGAGTGTTCAAGTTCTCAGACAAAGCCATGGGAATTGATGCAAACCCATTTCCTTAGATTACCGATGCCAACATGGTAGTGCCTAGTCTGACCAAGCTGACAAGGCCCAGGCCAAAGGTAGACTTGACTGAGAAAGAGGAAAGGCCACATCAAAGGGAAGGGAAACAGTTTGCCATTTCAGCCAAGGAAAGGCCGAAGGGCCATTAACAATTCACGAGCTTCAGAAGACTTATCAGGAGAGAAAGCAACCAGAACGCAAGGCGGAGATTGAAACAGCCTGGTTAAATATAGATAATTTGATCACTGATCTGGACTGGATCTGGTAGAGCAAGGCCTCTACCCAAGATGCAAGGCCGATATCAATAAAGAGGCCTAGAGTTAATGAGCACCACGAGCATAGCCCAAGAAGGCTTGTGCACAAAAGTCTTTCGTTGCCCAAGTAAATTCATCTCAAGCCTGAATGGAAACCAAGACCATCTCTAGCTTTGCAAACCAACCGAAGGGATTCAGGCGGGTTGAGAGTAAAGGCATCATCAGACGTCTTCCAAACCAAATATAATAGAAAGGGGCCCAGCCTTGGACACACATCCAAGGATAGTAGTACCACCAAGGGTAAATGAAGGAGAATGGTATCTGGCTAAACATCCTAAGTTCCCAACGCAGCCCAGGTATAGTAAGTCTCAGAAAAGGAGTTACCAACAGGCAAGGCAGGCAGAACGGGCATGATAGTATTAGGAAGATCGGGCTAACAATCCACCAAGGATTTTACGGCCCTGATCGGGAGAGAACAAATCCTAATTATACGCCTTAATTCACATTTGTTAGTCATGTTTATCCTGTTTTTGTATAATGTTACTTTGTTTTCCATTTTCTATCAGGTTTTAGGAGAAAGCAATGATTTTTGGTTAAATGGAGTGAAAAAGCAGGAAGAAAGAAGCAGAAAAAGCCAGTTCGCGCCAGCAGCCCGCTCGCGCGAGAATCCAGCACATCGCTCGCGCGACCTCCCATTTTACGCGCTCGCGCGATCCGTATGAAAAAATATAAAACGCGTATTTTGGAGTGCTAAAGACTCCTACATGGAGAAAATTGTTCAATTACGTCCAAAGTGTAAATTTTAGCAGTTTTAGTGAGATTAGGTTTAGGAAATCTCTCCTAATCTCTCTATAACTATATATATCATTCTAAATCAAAAAAGGGAGACATTCATGCATTGAAAACTTTTGAAGGCAAGAGGAAGGAGAAGAGCAAGCTTGAAGGTCTCTAATGGCTATCATCAAATCAATCTTCGTGCTTTCATCCACCATGTGCAACTAAACTCCTAATCTAGAGTTTCAATGAAACCCTAGCTATGTAAAGGGGGAATTCTATGCTTTCTTATTTTAGGATTTTATGTATTGGATAGTGATTGTATGGTGGTGGATTATTTATTTATAATATGTTTTTAATGGTAATAATCAAGAGTATTTTGGATCTACTCTTGTCTTACATTTTTTTATGCTTATTGAACTCAATAGTCCTTGATTTCTGTGATTGATAGGAGTATTTACATATAATAGTGCTTATGTGATTGTGATGTGATGTTTACATCTTTTATAATCTATGCTTAGGAAAGATGAGTTATGCTACACCCTAGTCATAGGTAGATAATTCATGTGAACCATAGATGGATTATGCTTAGGTTAAACTAACGATATCTTCTTGCTGATTCTATTGGTCTTGTAGCTACAATAGATCGTGACTATTCAAACATAGAATTTAGAATAGAAAGTCTAGACCCCCGATGCATAGTTAGTGGTGGATTTGTAATCCTAGATCTCCTCCACTCATATTCAAAAACAATCTAAAATTTTACATTAGTTTATTTAGATTTAATTCTTGAATTTATTTCCATAATTTCATAGTTTAATTCATAGTTTACTTAGTAGTCAGAATAAAATCATCAATTAATCGAACTTCCGTTTTTCTTATAACTAAATATATTCGATTTTAGAAATTAAAGGATTAAAGATTAACAATCTCTGTGGGTTCGACCTTTACTTCCACACTGCAAATCTTTAGAACAGTAAAGTATACTTTATATCTTGATTTTGACAAGATCAATTTTTGGCGCCGTTGCCGTGGATTGAAATAATTTTTGCCGTTAATTTTTAGAATCGTAATTTACTTAGTTAGTAAATAATAGTTTCTATTTTATTTTCTTTGTTTCCAGTTTTATTTTCGAGTCGCTAAAATTATCCTTGTTTTTGCAGATTTCAAATCATCAATTCTAGCAAGTTCGAGTGGAGCAACTGTGCACGTCAACGGAGCTTACGCGAACCTGAAAAATAAATAAATTGCAATCCATTAAAAACTACCAAGTAACTCCATTGTTTAAATCTTGCATCGAACCACTGTAAGTCAGGGTGCTGAGACGCAATACTTGCATTAGGGTAGGTGTGGAGTGAGCACTGCATTAGCTAGGAAACCCGGGACGCTGGGCTTGACGCGGTCATTGCATTGCAGGATAATTTCATGCATCATATTAGTCTTGTGTGCTTGCATGCTTGTTTATTAGCGTAGTTTATTTTGTTTTAATTGAGTCAATTTTTAGTTTATGTTTAGTACCCGTTCAAGTAAACCTAAATTAAACCCACTTAATCTCGAACTTGAACGCACCCTTAGAGTCCTTAGGTCGTCAACACAAGCTTCTAGAGCTCGGTTAATGCTAGATGACGAGTCCACACCGGAACCGTCATCTTTGTTTGAGTCGGAAATCCGAAGTACTCTTAATCGTTTAAGAAAGACTAAAACGATAAAAATCGAACCTAACCCAATGGCCGATTTTGGACATAATAGGAATAATGGAAATAATCAGAATGATGGGGATAATTTTAACTACCCCCACCACCACCTTTAAAGGATTACTTTAATCCTACCGCCTACACACCACCATCATGTATTGCATTACCGGAAGTGACTGCAGCTCACTTTGAAATCAAATCGTCGACTATTGCACTCCTTCCGTCATTTCACGGTCGTGTTAAGGAAGACCCTTATAATCATCTAGGCGAATTCCAGGGTATATGTGCTACGTTAAAAATTCAGAACTTAACAGATGATGAGTTAAAAATGCGTCTTTTCCCGTTTTCACTTGAAGACAAAGCAAAGTATTGGCTCCAATCATTGGAGCCAAACTCAATAAGAACATGGGATGAATTGCTGACTGCTTTCCTACAAAAAAAATTTCCCATCACTAGAACAAATCAGATTAGAAAATCTATAACTAATTTCACAATGCAAGATGGCGAAACCCTATATGATACGTGGGAACAGTTTAAAGAACTCTTACGTTCTTGCCCTCATCGTCAGATACCCAAATGGCAACTGGTGCAAGTCTTCTACGAGGGACTAATTCCTGCCGTTCGTAACACCGTCGATGCTATTTGTGCGGGGACATTCCTCCACAAGAGTGCTGACGAAGCTTGGAATATATTTGAAATGTTAAGCAAAAACTCTATGCACCAAGCTGTATCTGTACGACCCGAGGGAAACCTCTCACCACACCCAAAGAGAGAGGCTAAAGTTGAGTCTAATCATTCATATGAAATCCAAGAACTAAATAGGAAAATGGACCAACTCATGATGATGGGCCACATGCTAGGCCCATCCCCTCCTGCTGAAGTATGCCAGTTATGCTCAGATTTATCTCATTCGACATTAGCATGTCCGTCCGCGTCACAGTTTCCAAAATTTGTAGAACAACATATAAATGCTGTCCAACAGTTCCCAAGACCCAATTATAACCCCGCAGGTTATAAACCAGACTCGACATAGGGACCTCACCTGAACCTTTCATGGAAATCTAATAGTGAAGGTCTGTATTCAAAACCAGCGACGACGAATTTCCCAAATGCACCCAGGCCTCAACAAAATCAATACCAACAACCTCCCTTCCGTGCTAACCCTCCTAGGGATAAAACTTTTGAGGAGAGTGTGTTGGCGTCATTCAAAAACCTAGAGGCCCAATCGCAATCACAGTCGCAACTTGTTAACTCTCACACGCAATCGATAGCTAAATTAGAATCCCAAATGGGATAAATGGCTAATACCTTAAACCGTTGTAATGAGGGAAAGTTACCCAGTCAACCGGTCCAAAACCCTAAAGGACAGTATGAGGTAAGCTCGACGAGTGATTAAGTTAACGCGGTATCGACTAGAGCGACTGAACGTCCAGAGGAGATTATACCTCCTCCAAAACCTAAAAAAGATAAGGGTAAGGGAATAAGTAAGGAACTAGATGGAGATAACGGTAAAGTTACGAAGAGCCCTGTTCCTTCGGTACCTAATACGTCTAAAGCAACAAATCCATCAAATTATGTACCTAGAATACCGTTCCCTCCAAGCATGGATGTCCCATCTCACTTCTTGAAGAAGGGAACACGCCCGGAGGATACTCTTGAGACATTTAAAGAAGTAAAGATTAATATTCCATTACTCGACGCTATTAAGCAAATACCGCCATACGCTAAATTCTTAAAAGACTTATGCACCCAAAAGAGAAAATCTAGAAACAATTTATCCAAGAAAGTCTTTCTAATGGAAAAGGTTAGTTCTATGTTTAATCACAACACTCTAAAGTACAAGACCCGGGTACTCCAACCATTGCTTGTCACATCGGTGATAAATACATTCACCGGGCTCTTCTTGATTTAGGAGCGAGTGTGAATCTACTACCTTATTCGGTATATGAACATTTGGGCTTAGGAGAACTAAAACCGACTACGGCCACCTTACAATTAGCCGATAGGTCAATTAAAGTTCCATGAGGGGTAGTAGAAGACGTGTTGGTCAAAGTCGATAGATGCTATTACCCGGTTGATTTCATTGTACTAGACACCGAACCAGTCCTAGATGCTAGCAAACACGTCCCAGTTATCCTAGGACGCCCCTTCCTAGCTACTGCTAATTCGATCATCAACTGTAGGACGAGGGTTATGGATATAACTTTTAGGAATATGATGGTTCGTCTTAACGTCTTTAATGCATCTAATCAACCATATAGAGACGATGACGAGGCAGACTGCTATGCCATAGACTTAATTGACGAATTAGTCGAAGAGGCAGGGCCCTTTATGTTGACTAAGGAAGCTTTGGAAGCATGTCTATCGCATTTCAATTTTAACGATTTCAACATTGATACTAATATTGAAGATGTGAATAATTTATTGGAATTAGTAAACACGACTAATGTGCTTCCATGGACACCTAAAATAGAGGCTTTACCATCTCTTGCACATGAACTGGCACTGCCATCCATTGAGTGTCCCCCGACACTCGAACTTAAACCATTGCTGGATTCTCTAAAATATGCATTCCTCGGACCTAACGCAACACTTCCAGTTATAATCGCATCAAACTTAACTGTACTTCAAGAATTGCAACTGATACAGGCCCTAGGTAATCATAAGAAAGCAATTGGGTGGACTATTGCCGATTTAAAAGGAATTGATCCGTCAGTTTGTATGCATCACATAAATTTAGAGGAAAACGCTAAACCGTCTAGAGAGATGCAACGCCGGTTTAATCCCAACATGAAAGAGGTGGTTATGAAAGAAGTTATAAAACTCTTAGAATCAGGTATTATCAATCCGATCTCTGATAGTGATTGGGTCAGCCCCACTCAGGTTGTCCCAAAGAAATCGGGTATTACGGTTATACCAAACGAAAAGGGAGTCCTTATACCCACCCGTCAAACCACTGGTTAGCAGGTATGCATTGACTATAGAAAACTTAATACAATGACTCGAAATGATCACTTCCCTCTCCCATTCATTGATCAAATCTTAGAACGTTTATCCGGTCAGAGTTACTATTGTTTCTTAGATGGATACTCTGGTTATAACCAGGTGCCCGTCTATCCCGATGACCAAGAAAAGACGACGTTCACATGTCCCTTTAGAACCTTTGCCTACCGTCGTATGCTGTTTGGCTTGTGTAATGCACCGGCCACCTTTTAACGGTGTATGATGGCAATTTTCTCAAACATGGTTGAGAAATTCCTCGAAGTATTTATGGATGATTTCTCAGTTTTTGGTCCTACGTTTGACTAATGTCTCCAAAACCTTACGAAAGTCCTCGCACGATGCGAGGAAGCAAATTTGGTTTTGAGTTGGGAGAAGAGCCATTTCATGGTTCAAGAGGAAATAGTCTTGGGGCACGTTGTATCTAAGCGAGGTATAGAGGTTGATAAAGCAAAAAATGAGTTAATTGACAAACTACCCCCGCCATCGTCAATTCATCAAATTCGTTCTTTCCTAGGTCATGCCGGCTTCTATAGACGATTTATCAAAGACTTTAGAAAAATCTCACGACCCTTGTACAATTTACTGGCCAAGGATGTTCCATTTGTCTTCGATAATGAATGTCTAAAAGCTTTCAAAATATTGCGAATGTTACTGTCAACGGCTCCTGTAATCCAATCCTCAGATTGATCACTACCGTTTGAATTAATGTGCGACGCCTCCGATTATGCCGTTGGAGCCGTTCTGGGACAAAAAGTTAATAAAATCCCTCACGTCATCTATTATGCAAGTAAAACATTAAATGACGCGCAGATAAATTATACGACAACTAAAAAAGAACTACTGGCAGTTGTGTTTGCCCTCGACAAATTCCGTTCATACTTATTAGGATCAAAGGTTACTGTGTATACCGATTATGCCGCATTACGTCATTTATTGAATAAGAAAGAAACGAAACCTAGATTAATCCGGTGGATTTTACTCCTTCAGGACTTTAATTATGAAATACGTGATAAAAAGGGTTCTGAAAATGTTGTAGCTGACCACTTGTCACGAATTCTTGTAGATTCTTCTTCTTTCGATGGAACTTCTTCTCTACCAATCGACATGCTGATTCTTTGGTCACTGACGCTTCAAAGATAAAGTTCGAAGATGATGAAGTTGTCATTAAGATCAGCAAGCGACGAACTCCCGCTCATGGAACTTTAACGATAAGCTATATTAAGATGTCATTAAAGAAGGAGATTGGAGACAGCCATATATAGAGTATCTGACAAAAGGAACCTTACCGGATGATAGATACGAAGCGAATAAGCTAAAGAAGATAGCCAAAAGGTATATCGTGAATGATGGTAAGCTATTCAAAAGAGGCTTATCGGGAATTCTGTTGAGGTGTCTATCAGGTGATGAAGCGATGGAATTCGTTTTCGGACGAAAAATTATTTGCGTTATCTACCTTAAATTGTCCGTGGTTCAGTGACATTGTAAATTTCTTAGCGACGGGATATATCCCGCATACATGGTCTCATTTAGACAAAGATTGCTTCTTTTCTCAAATTAAACACTATTACTGGGACGACCTGCTGTTATTTAAACATTACTCTGATCAAATTATACGACGTTATGTTCTAGAGAGTTAGTTCAATTCTATTTTAAACTTCTGTCACTCTCTAGAATGCGAAGGTCACTTTGGAGGCCGTCGTACGGCCGATAAAGTCCTCCAAAGCGGGTTATATTGGCCAACCCTATTTAAAGATGCTCACGAATTCTGTCAGAACTACGTACGATGCCAACAAACAGGAAACATGTCATGTCGTGATGCGATGCCCATGACCCCAATCCTTATTATAGAAATATTCGATGTATGGGGCATCGACTTTATGGGTCCGTTTCCGTCATCCTTTGGGTACGAATATATTCTAGTCGCGGTCGACTATGTTTCTAAGTGGGTGGAGGCAGTTGCGACTAAAACGAATGACCATAAAGTTGTGGTTCAATTTATAAAAGATAACATATTTTGTCGTTTCGGCACACCACGAGCAATTATAAGCGATGGAGGTAAACATTTCTGTAATCGTCACTTTGAGGCACTCGTTCGAAAATACTCCGTTACTCACAAAGTAGGTACCGTATATCATCCGTAAACCCAAGGCCAAGTTGAAGTTTCGAATAGGGAAGTAAAAAGTATACTGGAAAAAATGGTATGTCCAGATCGCAAAGATTGGTCGTTGCGACTCACCGATGCGCTATGGGCATATCGAACGACTTATAAAACACCTATTGGAATGTCTCCATACCGACTAGTTTTTGAAAAAGCGTGCCACCTATCGGTAGAACTTGAACATAAATCTTACTGGGCTGTCAAAGCACTTAACCAAGATATACTAGCGGCAGGATGTCATCGTAAACTTCAATTACAAGAATTAGAGGAACTAAGATGAGAGGCTTATGAGAATTCGAAAATCTATAAAGAACGGTCGAAAGCGTTTCACGATAAGATGATCGTAAGAAAGAATTTCGAGGTCGGGCAGCGCGTCTGGTTGTTTAATTCAAAATTAAGGTTGTTTCCAAGAAAGTTACGTTCCTGTTGGGACGGTTCGTTTATAATAACGCAAGTGTTCCCGCATGGGGCGATTGAAATCCAAGATACAAACAGCGGAACACCTTTTAAAGTAAACGGTCAGCGTCTTAAGCCGTACCGATCTGATGAAACAGATGAAAGAGAGATAGAATCAATAGATTTGGTAGATCCAATCTATTTCGATTGAGCACGAGCATCGGTCGAGCTAACGACGTAAAACTTAGCGCTTCTTGGGAGGCAACCCAAGCTTTTATTAGAATTTTCTTTAGTTTTGTTCATTTTTTAGGATTTTAGTCTGCCAATGTCTGAGATTTAATTGCCCAAACAGAGAAAAATTAAACATGAAAACACCTATACAAGAAAATAGAAGAGAAAATGAGAAAAACAGATAATCGCGCGCGCGGCCTGCTCGCGCGAGCATGCACCTTAGACAATTTTTTTGGACAAAACTTTCACCAACAACTCTCTGCTCAAACTCGTGCCTCAGATCGCGCGCGCGAAATGGTCGCTGGAGCGGTCCGCTCGAGCGATTGTGAGACTTAGAAAATTTTTTGAAAAAATTATGAGGATGAGGTTCTGCCCAATATCGCTCTTAAAATTACGCGTGCGAGGAGCTCGCTAGAGCGGTCCGCTCTCGCGGATTTGTTACTTAAGGAAAAATTTTTTAACTCAAAACAAAGCCTCAGCTTCTCCTCGCAGAGGGATCCGCGCGCGCGAAGCTCGCTCGCGCGAGGAGCCCTTTCCTTTAAATATAGGACTGTGCCCTAAAATTTTTTCAGATCTCTCTGACCTCTCTTCGTCTTCGTCTCTCCCCCTCGGCGTCTCTCTCTCTCTCTCTATCTCTCTCTCTTTCCCTTACCACCACCACACCAACACAATAACCACCACCACAACACCAACCGACGCCGCCGCCGCCACTACCAATCCGCCGCCGCTGCTAAACACGCACAACCCATGGGCAAAATCTCCTCTTGCCCTTGAGTTCCCAATTTCAGGTACCCACTTACCCTTATACTTACATATACATACATAGCTATATAGACATATGTATAGATGCGCAGATTCCTTCACACACTAAATTCAAACCCTAATTCTCAATTTACCGCTTCCAAACCAAACCCCTGACACATTGTTAGGGTTTATGATTTGGGGATTTCTTTGTCTGCACATATAGGTATGGAAGGATATGTATGTGTATTCCCATATATAGTTATGAATTGAGTTACATGGACGAATATATCCATATATACCTAGTTAAAAATATTCACCCACGTATGAACTCACACACAATTTCTCACTCATGAAACCCAACCCCTACACACAATGATTAGATTCTAGGATTTGTGATTTGGAGGGTTTTATACCCACAATTGTCTATATAAATACATATATAGATAGTTCTACACACACATTCACTTGAACTAATGACCTCTACACCATGACTTTGTCCATGATTTGATCTTGTAATCAAGTTCATTTTTGACTTAATATTAGCACGCTCACTGTTTCTTGACCTTGTTCATGATTAGTAACTAAATCTAAAATTGCTAGCATTACTTAGCACAGAACTTGTACACTATTGAATTTTTCATATGATAGGATCAGTACATACATACATATGATCGAAGAATATGCATTAATGGAAATTAATTCTAGTAGATTCTCAACTGAGCTAGAGCTTCAGTTTTTATATCGTCGGGAGAGTTTTGATAACATTAAGACAATTGAGTATGGCAATTTCCTAAGCATTTAGTATTGAAAACACTCGATAGTGAATACGTTCAGCAATTTACTATCGCAACACTAATTCCACCGATTGAGAATTAAGAAGGCATTCAATGTTTCTTATCATTAGAAATTTCTTGACTATCAAACACACCCATTTGCAATGATTGAGCCGTACTTGTTTATCAAGCCTTAGTTACAAAGCAATTCTGAATTTCATCCTTGGCAAGCAAAACATATCACGTCCTATGCCTCCCACACTTGTTAATTCACATCGGTAATACAAATTAGAATTCGGTTATGGAGATACCTATGTATATAATTATATTTATTTATTGAACACGCGGCAAGTACCCCGTGACTTGCCACAATGTGTGTGCCCTTGTCGGGACAGTGGGTGGGAAGGGACCGGCTCTTCTCACAATTGTTAGGTGTTCCCCCGTGAACCCCATTGTATTTTTAAAAATTGAATTATATATTGATTGTGTCCCTTGCTGGGATTTTTCTTTGCATGTGACCCCTTTCCTACCCCCACTTCTTCTTTTCTTTTTCTAGGGCATATCCCATTTTAAAGCCCGCATTTTCAAATTTTTTTTTTAAAAATAATTCTTACACACCTTTTCAAATATGACCAAACGTCCTGCCGAATCCGCCTCATCCTCCCAACTGCCCCAAAAGAAAGCAAAGGGCAAAGAAAAACAAACACCACCACCCCCTCCACCTGACGACCCTAACCCTAACCCTAATGAGCTAGGGCCTAAGTACGCCAACCGCGGCCTCAACTATGAGGCCGCTATAGATGCTGAATACTTTGTGTCGGATAAAGATACCAAGTGGGGCCACAACAACCTAACTGCCCACAAGTTGGCCCCACAACTCTATTTCCAAAACCCCCGACCTCATTAGTTATCCACGCCTCGTCCGCCTATTTTATCAAAATATGCACTACCACAAACAATCCCTTAGCCAGCATGCCTTCCTATCCACAACAATTGACGGCCATGACATCACCCTTAACCCTGACAATATTGCTGATATCCTCCACATCCCCTCCCATTCCTATCAGGTACCGAAATTAAACGTCCTCAACAAAGCCCACTTTTTTATCCACATTATCGGTGACATGTGTGGCGGCCAATCTGGTTTGGGGCAATCTATACGCTGATCCCATATGTCCTACTAGATGTGGTTTGTCGTCCATGTCTTTAAACGAAACCTGTACCCCCTTGGTCACGAACAAGAACAGACCAAGGAGATCCACCATGCCCTCCACGCTGTTTACCGTGGAGACTGGTTTCACCCAGGTCTCTTGATTATGGAGGGCATGCATCTCGTTATCTAGGCCATTGACCATTCCATCGACTCCAAACTCCTGCTGCCTTACCCTTGCACCATCACGGCCATTCTCCGGGCCAAGGCCTTCCCTATCCCCGCCGATGAGCAGATAGATGGACGTGTCCCAACGTTTGCTTCCACTGATTGGAAGCTGAGCCTGGATCGTCTTGATTTAGAGGTGAGGAGGGCCCCGCGAGCAAGCCCAGGCACGGCGAAAGCAGGCATCACAACGTCCCCCTCCCTCGGAGGATACCTCGTACGCATGGACCTATGGGGACGTCTGTGTATTCCGTGGAGAGACCCTGCGGCTCCAGTCCTATATGCGCTCCTATTTTGAGCTGGTCCATCCGGACTAGTTGGACGATATTCTAGCCTAGGGCGAGGCGGCTTATCAGTCCGCTTTTCCAAGACCAATGCAGCAAGTGGCTAGGGAGCAGGGTGAGGTGCCGGATGAGGAGGAGCAGAATGGTAGAGATGGAGATGATGGAGATGATGGAGGAGACGAGAGTGATGGAGATGGAAACAGTACCGAGACCATAGGACAGGGGAGTACAGGGTTGGAGATTGTGTTGGTAGAGGCTGGGGATGATTAGATTGATGTGGGAGGGGTGACAGACTTTATTTTTCATTTTTCTTGAATTTATTTGGATGGGTGGAAGGATTCAGACATTTGCAGACATTGACTTGTAAATTATTTATTTCGTTTTTCTGGTTATTATTAGGATTGTGATGTACCCGGCTTTGACCGGTTAGTTTATTTTCTGTCTTTCGTTTCATTTTTGTTATGTGGGTCTGTAATTAATTATAGTTATGCACTTATTGTTTTTCTTTTACGGTTTGTTTTATTCCTGTTGCTTTTGGTTAGTCACAACATTAATATCGCTATTTATTATTTATGCGTTCACTTTCATGCTTGTCTATATAATGTTTTCATTTGGGGCCATTGTCATTAAATTAATAATGCTTTGCAATTCCAACTCCCATTGCACTATAACAGGAATCTCTTAGGTTCAGGTTTGGGGGTAGTTATGGCAGAATTTTCTATTTAATTCACCACTAAGTGGCTTAAGTTTAATGTTGAATTCATTAATGCTACACATTCACGTGACTAGTGATGTTAATTTTATTTCTTCTAATAACTCCGAGTAATATAGTTCAGTTGTGACTTAATTTTTTTAGTTTCAGGTTTATAGTTTTTCGATATCCGTATAGTTACCTCGACCCTCATATCTTATTTTCATCCTCATATTATGGACCATCCTATGTCTCCACCTACTTCACCTGATAGGTCTTCAAGTGAATCGACTCATTATTCCGACTCTAGTTCTTCCACTTCTGATACTTTACCGAGTCCTAGGGTAGCCAAGTCCTACGTTCCAGTCGGTCGTCCTGGCTGGAATCGTCGTCATCCTCGCGTTCCCTTTCATATCTGTTCTGATTCTTCGGACGAGGATGACCTTTTTGATGATGACCCCACCATTATAGATCGCCCTTATGGCGCTCCACCGATGTCTTCTAAGTCTTCTTCATCTGATTCGGTCGATTCCTCGACCGATGATGACGATGAGGACGTTCTTTTCGGTCTAGCTGCCACTTCATTGTTTGATCCTTTATCGATTGTTGTACCGCCAACGGTGGTTACCTATCCCTATAGGGACCTCCCTGATTATGTGCCGGACGTTGTTCTACAACGTCCGGGTCACCCTGACTGGTCACCTGAGGATATAGCCTCAATCTTTGCGCCTTATTCCAGTCCTGAGGATGATGCGATTGATTTGGGTCCTGGTATTATTGAGGAGACTGAGGTGGATGTGGTTTTGGGCATTACTACTGAGGACTATTTTGATGCGATGGGACCGCCTTTTGACCCTGCGGAGCATCCAGAGTGGGAGCTAGTGGATTGGTACTTCAGATCTGGCGTACTACCCCCTTCAGACGTGTTTCATGGTGTAGATGTCCTGATTATCTTTTATGAGGATTACATCCATGTCATTGTCATGTTTTCACCTGCATAGGGACATGCGGTGATTTGGTTTGGGGGAGTATATGGATAGTTTTTCGTTTATTTGTTATTCTTTTATTCGTTCTTTTATTTTGTTTCTTTTATGTTCAGTTTGTTCATTTTAGTAGCTATTTTGTTTTAGGAGTTTGTTATTTCTTTACTATCGTTCATTCGTTGTAAAGACACAATAATATGAAAACTGAAAAACAATAAAAAATAATATCATTTGATTAATATGTGACACGATTGTCATTTCTTAAAATTCCTTAAGATTGTTCAATGTTGCGTTACTTCTTGTTGTAATTAGATTTCATTGAAATTTTGAAATTAATAGAGTATGTAATCCAATGTCTACCGAAGCTATGAAGGTATGTCTTGAGAACTATATATCATTAGAATCGTTGCTTTATATCTTATACTTGCATATCTTTTTGCACGACACGTAATCATGTGGATGCATGTTGACGTTGAACTGTAATATAATTTGGATTTCTAAATAGTAATATTGTGGAGATTAAACACGGTGAGCTTTCGAGCCTTTCATTCATTTTGAGGGTTTTTAAATTTACGCTAATCGAATCTCCTTGACATAGCGCGTTATTTTATTGATTAGTCTCAATATTCTTTATTTTGATTGAAAGTCGAGTTAGTATTATAATTACCATGTTTAACATATATGAAAAAACTAGTCCGGCTTAGCTCAAAAATTGATCTTGTCAAAATCAAAATATAAAAGTATGCTTAACTTATGCTTTACTTTCAAAAGATTTGTAGTGTGGAAGTAAAGGTCGAACCCACAGAGATTGAATACTACGCACTTTAAATTTTAAAACCTAAATTTAGTTAATTAAGAAAAACAGATTTTGGATTTAATTTGAATTAAACTAATAACAATAAAAGTAAATCTAAATTATGAAAGCAATTAAATATTATTTTTATAATAAGTTTAAGGAACCTAGAATTGCAAATCCACTACTAGCTTCATGATAAGGGTATTTATGAATTACTTTAACTTATTACGTTGGATGATAATGGGGAATTGTAGCTACAAGCCCAATTCTTCCGACAAGAAAATAACTATGGTTCAAGCACCAACATAATCCATCTTCGGTTAGCACGAATTATCCCACACTAAGCTAAGGTTGTGGTATAATCCATCTAATCTAGGCATGGACTATTCGGATGCTTTATAGCACAATTCAATTTAAGCACCATACATGTAAATAATCTAAATAAGCACAACAAGCATAGATCATTGAGCACACTACCATCAAAATAGATCTAAGACAAGAGTACACTTTGAAAGTAACGATTTCATCAATCAAAGCACGATTTATTTATAAAAATTCTCGGAACATGTAACTATCATCCATACATTTTTTTCGGTGAATGGTGAATAAATAAAAAACAAGCCAAACGGCACTATACAAAATACAAGGGGCATACCCCAGGATATACAATAAGCGCAAACAAAAGCACCCAGGTGATGCACATCGGATGAGAGACAAACAAAAAGCAAGAGTTAAGAAAAGAACCCATCCTACCAAAAGAGCAATGAAAAAATGAAAGGAAGAAGGGGGACCTCTAAAACAAAACAGTAAAGCCCAAGGGCCCCCTCCCCCTCAGTGAAGGTGAACAAGAAAAAGTTCAAAATAAAACCAAATTACAACTTACAAAAAACCAGTGACAAACTAAGTCCATCTAGCTATGTAATTAGGGAGATGAGGGTCATTCTTCCACTTGATTTGAATCTGTATAGAGATTTGGAGATAGATCTCTTGTAGGAGCTTTTCCTTTGATTTAACTTCAGATTTGAATGTTCGCGCATTTCTTTATTTCCAAATGCTATAGACCACCAACCCAAGGCACATTTTAGGGATGATGTGGTTGGGAGTTTTCTTTATCCAAGTCCTAGCTGCCCATTCCACAGCGGAGCTCCAAGAGGAAGCTGGGGAAGTAATCTCCAATCGTTGTAGTAATCCCTGCCAAATGAATGAAGAAAATGAGCAACCAAAAAAAATGATCGTGAGATTCCATACCTCGGTGGTATAACACACAAGCCAATGGTCCAGGCGTGAAATGAAATATCCTATCATGAGTAGATAATCTGTTAAGAACAGCAAACCAAGAAATAATACTATGACGCGGAATATTTCCAGGGAACCAGATAAGACGGTGCCAAGGAACCTTTGGGCGAGTGTCTCTAAGATGGTCCCAAGTATGAGCTAGCTTGAAGATCCCATTAGGAGATGGAATCCAAGTGGCTATGTCAAGATCTTCAGAGGGAGAGGGGAGATCAAGCATGTGGGTCCGGATCTCCATGAGTTCTAAGGAATTAGTGATAGGCCATTGCCATTCCCCATCAACAATAATGTCCTTAACTTTCGCATTTAATGGGATGGCTGCATCATAGGCGACTCTAGGGCCAAATTTATCAAGTAGGGGACCTGATGGGTGCCAATTGTCAAACCATAAGAAGGTACCACAACCATTACCAATTTTATGTTTCAATAAAGGTCGGGCCATGTCTCTAAGTTTAAGAAGTTTCCTCCAATACCAAGAGCACTGAGACGGGGCCTTAACGACCCAAAAGCTTTTTCCTTTTAAAAGATAAGTTTTAACCCAATCAACCCAAAGAGAACATTTCCCCGGAGAGAAAAGTGACCAAATATGTTTAAGATTAAGGGTTTTATTAAGTTGGACAAGGTTTTTTAGACCCAATCCCCCTTCCTTCTTAGGGATGCAAATGACGTCCCAGGCCACCTTAGCCCCTTGGGCTTTCTCAACTCCCCCAGACCAAAAAAATCTCCGTAAAAGTTTTTCAACCTCCTTGATGACACTCTTAGGGAGAATTAACATACCAGACCAATAGTTTTGAATACCTGCAAGAACAGACTGGATTAGTTGCAATCGACCAGCATAAGAAAGGCATTTAGAAGTCCAAGAAGTAATTCTAGAGCTGATTTTAGTGATTATTTCATTACAGTCCCCTTTTTTAAGTCTAGAAGTTATAAGAGGAACACCAAGATACTTAAGCGGGAGGGATCCAATGGGAACTTAGAGGATATTACTAATGGACTGGACAACATGATCCTCAATGCCAGAAGTAAATAAACAGCTCTTGCTAGTGTTTGCAAGTTAACCTGTAAAATCATAGAACTGAGTAAGAGTGTTTTTCATGAGCTGAGCTGAGTCCTTATCACCATGAAACAATAATAAAAGGTCATCGACAAAGCAAAGATGGGATATATTGAGTTTATCACACTTCCAATGATATTTAAACTGGGTTGATCTTCTAATGATATCACACTTCCAATGATATTTAATTGGCTTAAGGTGTCCATCACAAGAACAAACAAATAGGGGGAGAGAGGATTGCCTTGCCGAAGACCCTTAGCACCCTCAAAATACCCAATAGATTCTCCGTTAAAATTGATGGAGTATTTAGGGATGGTCACATAGGTTTTAATCCAAAGTTGCATTTTGGGAGGAAAGCCTAAGATATCAATTAAATCCAAAAGAAATCTCCAACTAACACTATCATAGGCTTTCATAAGATCAATTTTTGCTACAGCTCTAGGTTGACCCAAAGATTTATGGTAGTCCCTTATGAGATCCTGAGCCAGGAGAATATTATCACTTATCTTCCGACCTTTTATAAAAGCAGATTGGGCATTGTCCACTAGGTCAGGGAGGATAAGTTGGAGTCTTTTGGCAATAATTTTAGATATGCATTTATATATGGTGTTGCAACATGAAAATGGGCCTGAAATCACTCATTTTAGAAGGATTGGAGATTTTAGGAATAAGAGCAATAATAGTTGCATTAGACTCACGTAAAAGGTCTCCGTTAATGAAAAATTCTTTTATAGCTCGAGTAACAAGAGCACCGGTGATATTCCAAGTTTCTTTGAAAAAGTGAGCATTATAACCATCAGGCCCTGGTGCTTTATTACTATGGATACTGAACATAGCATCTTTAATCTCATCGTCACTAGGAATATTATCCATACTAGTGTAAGCGTCGGTAGGAATTCTTTTATGAATAACATTTCAGAGCTCACTAATACCAGGATAGTTGTTAGTAGGAGGAGTACCAAGCATAGATTTAAAGTATCTAATAGCTTCAATTTTTGTTTCCTCTTCATTTTTTGTCGTTTCACCATTAGGTAAGAGGAGGGATGCTATACGTTTGTTGTTTCTACGATTCTTGATGGACTGGTGAAAGAAAGTGGTGTTCCTATCCCCAGCATCAAGCCATTGGACTCTAGATTTTTGCCTCATGACTTCCTCTTCCACCTGAATAGCTTCCAAAAAAATTCCCATGAGATGACGTTCGTGATCTTTTAGGGCTAGGTCATCGGGGTGCTCATCTAACATGGTTTGGCAGTGCATAAGATCTGTCCTAGCTTTATCCTCTTTCAATTTTTCTCGGCCACAAGAGTCTTTAGAAAAGGTTTTAAGATCAATTTTAAGATTTCTAAGCTTATGACATAATTGGAATTGGTAGTTGCCATTGATATTTCTGTTCCAAGAATTCCTAACCAAGTCCTCAAATTTGTCCAACGCAGTCCAATAGTTATAGAATTTGAACGAGTGGCCTTTTCTCCTACTAGCAAAGTCCATTTTAACAAGAAAAGGAGAGTGATCGGAAATACCAGAGGGGAGAAAGTTTGCAAAAGCTGAAGGGAATTTGCCAAGCCAAGCTTGGCTGACAAGAGCTCTATCCAGCTTTTCCTTGATTCGGTGATTGTTCCATGTAAAAAAGATTCCTGTGAATCTAAGGTATACAAGGCAAGAGGCATTCACACAAGCATTAAATTCCTTAGCTCCTTGGTCTCTACCTGGATTACCCCCAAATCTTTCATTAGAGTTGAGAGTAGCACTGAAGTCTCCAAGGGTAATCCACGGAATTGAACCAACGGAGCCTGAGATAGACTTTAGATCAACCCAAAGGTTTCTCCTTTCCTGAATAGTATTAAAAGCATAAACAAAGGAAGCTTCAAAAGTCATAGTGTGATTGATGTCTTCAATACTAACATGAATAATCTGACTATTGTTTCTCAGGACAGTTAAACTAACTTTGTTCGGGTCCCAGCCGACCCAAATCCTATCCACCGAGTTCGGTTGGCTATTAGTGACAAAGTGCCAATTAGGAAGGATACTTTTTTGAATTTTATCTTGATTAGGCATCCTAACTTTAGATTCAGTAATTCCCAGAATATCAATATGATTAGAAGAGACAAATTTGGACATTTCCTGTTGTTTAGTAAATTGGTTGAGACCCCTAATATTCCAACATCCAATAATCATTAATTACGTTTAAAGGGGGTGTTTCTTTCTTCCTGAAGAACTGCTCTTCTTGTTCTTCTTGACTTGTTTAATGTGTTTTTTTGACTGAGAATTGTAGGGAGAGGGAGTGATAAAAACCTGTTTTTCATCATCACTAGAATCCTCACCGGAGATTATAGTTGTAGTGTTCTGGAAGAAAACATTTTCCAGTCTTCATATAGAACGCACATGGAGGCTTACTTGGCCTCTCAGGTAAAATCGAAACATCAGCATTCTCCACAACACCAAAAGGTGCCATTTTATCTGTTGGATGGTTAAATTTGCACCGAACACCAAACTTGCATCTTTGGGTCTTCAGAAAGTACGGACAACCTGGCTCTCCAGGTCTCTCCGGAAGTGATTCCCCAGGGACAATAAGTGGAACCTCTTTCCAATCTGGGATCCCACCCTCTGGAACCTAAATAGGATGGTCAAACTTGCAGATATCTCCAAATTTACAGGTTCTTGTGAGCATATAATGGGCACAGTCCCTCTCTCCTGGCCTCTGTGGATAGATAGGCAAAGTGCTTGCACTCTCGAATCTGGGACGCTTGGCTAAAGAATGTGTAGAAAACCAAGCTTCAGTTTGCCCAATTGTGTTATGGGCACCCAAAACTATCTGATGGTAGAGCACGTCAGAAGGGCGCTTGGTGCCAGGAACAAGAGAGTCAGCAGCAGAAGCAGCAGCGCCAATGTCAACACCGGGCCACGATGCCTGTGAGACTAAGTGAGAAGTGGCAGCTGCCGAATAATCGGCGGTAGTGTTGTAGTACATGGCTCTGTCAGAATAGCTACTTGACAGATTGGTAGAAGAGAGGGATAGTGAGAGTGCAAGGGGGTCAGAAGAAGAACTTAGGTATCGAGATGAACCCGGATAGGACGACTCGGTGGAGAGGTACGGATCAGCTACGAATCTTGAGGAAAACAAATTGGATGTTGCTCCTCCGTAATTGCTATACTGGCTGTAGCGTATAGCTGATTTGCCATTCAAATACAACCAATCATCCATACATTATAAAACTAAAATAAAACATAAAATACACCCTATTACTTGGCTAGGGTTTCATTGAAACCCTAGATCTTGAGTTTAGTTAGCCATAGAATTGATGAACGACAAGAGGTTGATGGAGGAGGCCATGGGAATCCTTGGTCTTCTTCTTCTTCTCCTTGCTTTCCTCTCTTCAATGGCTGAAAGTTTTGTTGTATATGGATGTATCTAATGTTGTGTAATGATGTGTAACCCTAAAATTGATTTAGAATAGGATTTATATAGAGTTTGGAAGGATGTAGGAAGCTTTCCTAAGCCAAAATCATACTAAAACTGCTGTATTTAGCTTTCCAAACGTAATTAGGCAGTTATGTTCGTGTAGGAGTCTTCAGAATACTGAAATACACGTATTTGATTTTTACACAGGTCGCGCGAGCGATTTCTGGTATTTCGCGCGAGCGGGCCGCACGCGCGATGTGATTTTTTTAGCTTCTTTTCTTTTGCTTTTTCACCCCATTTAGCTTGGAATCCTTGCTTTTCTCCAAATCCTGATAGAAAATAGAAAACGAAGTAAAAATATTCAAAAAAAGGATAAAAAAGTACTAACAACTGTGAATTAAGGCATGTAAATAGGATTTGTTCCCTCCCGATCACACCCCCAAACCTACATTTTACTAGACCTCGAGCAAAAAGAACATAAAAATTAAACTACTAATTAAAAATACTACTCCATTTTTTGCATGGATCACGATTGCATTTAGCATATGCAACAAGCCTTTTAAACCCCTATGTGTCCCTAGTAGGACTAGTGAAGTCTCGTGAGGGTTCTCGTCAACAAGTCACCCACAACCATCTTTCTTAACTTATAAATTTAAAAAGTTTTATTCAAACAAAAAACAAAACAATCAATACTCCTGATCATATAACGATGATTCGAAATAGAATAACGAACAAGAAGAAACGAAATCAAACGTCTACCTACGTCTTAAAAAACAATCTCAAGCACATGCATCGTATAAATCAATAGAGTTTCTTATAAAATTGCACGTGTGTGATATGGTAGTCAAATGAACATGCACATGTCATGAACTTCGGATATAATTCGGATGACCATCTAACTATGCTTCGACTTTGAATCTCGCAATGTTAATTACACTCTCAATTGAACACTCAGAAACAGGTGTAATTTTTCTAAAATATGTGAGTAAAGGAAATATATTTTCAAAACAAGAAACCGCTCACATATAACTCGAACAAGAAGCATGACACAAAAGAACAACAGTCTCATGGATAGGATGCCAATAGTCAAGAGAAATTAATCATTACCATATTTTAATCCCCTTCCCATCATTTATATATACAAACCATGTTTCTAGGATCAAATAGGACTTTTGCAAAGGTTTTAATGTGGCTCAGGTAATGAAAAAGGATAGAAATGATTCATTAGGTAGGAAATCTCAGAATGACATTGTAAGGCATGTTCAATTTCTTTCATTCTCTCTTCTACCAACTTTGATCGGGAGAGAACATATCCTAATTATATGCCTTAACTTACGTTTGTTAGTACCTTTTTATCCTATTTTTGTATATTTTTACTTCGTTTTCTATTTTCTAACAGGTTTTGGAAGAAATCAAGTAAACCAAGTTAAATGGGGTAAAAAAGCAGAGCAAAAGAAGCAAGAAAATCCACATCGCGCGAGCGGCCTGCTCGCGGGAAACCCAGCAAATCGCTCGCGCGACCTCCATATATCGCGCTCGCGTGGCCCACTCACGCGACCTATGCAAAAATGGAACTTGCGTGTTTCACTCTACTGATGATTCCTACGCAAACGAAACTGCCTAATTACGTCCAGATTGCAAAATAAAGCAGTTTTAGTACGTTTTGGATTAGGAAAGCTTCCAAAACATGTTATAAATCTATATATACCCTATTTTACTTCAATTTAAGGGGTTGGCAATTATTATACATCCTACATACAACCACATTTCAGCCATTGAAGGGAGGGAAACAAGGAGAAGAAGAAGAAGACCAAGGATTTCCATGGCCTCCTCCATCAACTATTTGCCATCTACCGCTTCTATGGACAACTAGACTCTAGATCTAGGGTTTCAATGAAACCCTAGCCAAATAATAGGGTGTATTTTATGTTTTTATTTTAGTTTTATTATATATGGATGACAGTTACATGTTTCGAGGATTTTTATAAATCAATCGTACTTCTATTGATTAAATCATTACTTTCAAAGTTTATTCTTGTCTTAGATCTATTTTGACTGTGATGTGCTCAATGATCTATATTTGCTGTGCTTGTATAGATTGTTTACATTTAATGGTGCTTAATTGAATTGTGCTATCAAGTATCTGAATAGTCCATGCCTAGGTTAGACGAATTATGTCACAACTCTAGTTTAGTGTGGGATAATTCGTGCTAACCGAAGATGGATTATGTTGGTGCTTGAACCATAGTTATTTTCTTGGCGGAGGAATTGGGCTTGTAGCTACAATTCTCCATTATCATCCAACTTAATAAGCTAATTGAATGCATAAATACCTTTATTATGAAGCTAGTGGTGGATTTGTAATCCTAGGTTCCCTTTAAATATCTTTAAAATAACTTTAATTACTTTCATAGTTTAGATTTATTTTATTGTTCTTAGTTTAATTAAATTCAAAATAAAAATCCGTTTTCATAATTAATTAGATTTAAGTTTTAAAATTAAAGTGCGGTAGTATTCAATCTCTGTGGGTTCGACCTTTACTTTCACTACTACAAATCTTTAGAAAAGTAAAGTATACTTTTATATCTTGATTTTGACAAGATCAATTTTTGGCGCCGTTGCCAGGGATTGCATTACTACCTTTAGTTTTAGAATCTTAGTTTAGTTAATTCGTAAATACTATATTAGGTTTTATTTATGTATTTATTTTTCTAATTTTTCGTTTTTGTTTTAAGTTACTAACTTTTCTTTTATTTTGTAATTTCTTAGGAACTCAAAATTCTAGCGTTTCGAGTGGAGCAGCTGTGCACGTCAAAGGAGCTTACGCGAATATTTTTTTTCCAAGTAAATTGCTTCTTGTAAAACTCGCTTTAAACCATTGTAAGTCAGGGCGTTGTGATGCACTATTTGCATTAGTTTAGGGTTAATTGCACTGCATTAGCTAGGACACCCAGGGCGCTGGGAATTGACGTGGTCACTGCATTACAAAGTTTTGATTATGTCAAACCTTGCAGGTGGATTTTGTATGCGACATATCAAATATGTTAAGTAGAGAATCTCAAGGAATTTTAAGAGATTAATTAAATATGATTGTCAGTAATTATATTTAATTAATGGACTTTTGTAATCTTAACGTGGGGAGATAATAAGCATTTAATAACATAAAGCTCGAAATATATTTTTGAGATAAGGGTAGGAGTGCAATTATGATTCTTTAGTGGTATGAATTATAATTTATGGAAATAGGAATCTGATTCAATTCGAATTGGGGTTTCCTAATTCCATAAGGAAGCCTATTCCTTATTGACTTCTTATGGTCCCTATCGTAGCCTATATATATGCTGCTTTGGCTCTCCTCTCAGTTTGAAATTTTCCATATAGAGTATTAGAACTCGAAATAGAAAAGAGAGCGTAAAAAGGGAGAGCAAAAAACTAAATGGATTTCGATAGTGCCCACACTCAGTTCGATATTCTGGCAGCAGAGGAATACGGTAGAAGATTGTGAGCTGTTATCGTGCCTGTGTTCTCGATTCGTTTACTACAACAATCCATTTTTGCAGTTCAAGGTAACCCTATTTCCGCCCTTGTACGGTTATTGTAGCTTTCACGTAAATTTTTGCAGGACCAACTTATACGCACAGTCAATGGATTCTGGGAACGCAGTTTCCTAACAGTCATACATACATGCTCATATTGATTGTCATACATGCATAGTATTTATGCATTATGGATGACAGGTTCAGAATCATGAGTGATGATTGGGATCATTCACCACATGCACGAATAAACCATTTGGTAGAGATGATTAGAAACTTCAAAAACTTGGTACAGAATATAGCAGAATGATTACCTTCGACACCTCCTTTTGAGACAACATCAATTGCTATGGCACATGCACCTGAGAATCGGGGTAGAAGTTTATGTTTGAACAATTTGGACAGAAGAAATCGACAGAGGTTCATGGGACATCTAACATAATGCTAGCTGAGCACTGGGTTATGGACATGGAGAGGGTTTTTAGATTGCTTCCGATGTCTGATACACAGAAAATTGAGAACGCCAATGATGTACTCAAGATTGAAGCTCAGAATTGGTTGGTTATTGTGTTGGATCAAGGGGCACGGATAACGTGGGAAGGATTCAAGGCTGCGCACAATGCAAAGAAGAAGGAGTTTGATAATCTTAAACAGGGAGACATGATAGTAACTAAATATACTTTGAAGTATAATGCCCTATTAAGGTTAAAAAGGGGCAGTACCAATGGAGGAAGATAGAGCAAGGATGTACGAGGAGGGATTAAGGGATAACATTCGCTTAAGGTGGAGACATATGAACACTCAACCATTGGTGCAGTGCAACAAATGGCACTTGTGGTAGAAGATGGAATGGAATTATCAAGGCAGAATCAACAAGGAAAAAGGTACAATGAGGGTGGTGACTGGAGCCAGGGTGGATCATTCAAGAGTATATGTTTGCATCTAGCACACATACTTGTTGATTCGAGATCTACTCATTCATTTGTGTTACATCAATTCATTAAACATTTGAATGTTAGGTCAGTACCATTAGGATATGAACTATCTACGACATACAAGAACTATGAAATCAAACTAGGTGAGAAGTTGATGACCGTAGACCTTATATCGCTTTTTGTAAACTACTTTGATGTGACATTGAGAATGGATTGGTTATCCCTTAACCAAACCATGAAAGATTGGGAATAGAAAGAAGTTATTTTTTGATCACCGATGCATGAGGACTTTTGTTTTCAAGGGAGTAGAGTTACACTTCCACCGCCACTGTATTTGATTTTGGCTATCCAAGCGGGTAAGTTGTTGAGAAAGGGATGTTAGGGATTTATGTGTTCTGTGATTGACATAATGGCAACCGAGTTAAAGGTAGACGATATTCCAATAGTACAAGAGTATCTGAATATATTCCCTAATGACTTGCCAGATGTTCTTATTGAGAGGGAGATTGAGTTCACCATTGAGATAATGTCATACTCACGACCCGTGTCGAAAGCACCGTATCCAATAGCACCTATAGAATTGAAAGAACTAATAGTCCAACTACTAGAACTACTTGGCAAAGGTTTTATTTGAACGAGTATATCACCGTAGGGTGCTCTAGTGTTATTTACAAAGAAGAAGGATGGTTCAATGCGTATGTGTGTCAACTACGGGGAATTGAACAGGTTGACAATCAAGAACAAATGTCCATTACCTAGGATCGATGACCTATTCGATCAGCTTCATGGAGCACAAGTGTTTTCAAAGATAGATATGAGATCAGTCTACCATCAATTGAAAGTAAAGGTTGAAGATGTAGAGAAGACACTTTCAGGACATGCTACAGACACTACGAGTTCCTAGTAATGCCATTTGGAGTTACAAATGCACCAGCCGCATTCATGGATCTTTTGAATGGAGTCTTTAAGGATTACTTAGATGATTTTGTGATCGTGTACATAGATGATATTCTTATCTATTCGTTGAGTGCGGCAAAACACGAGAACCATTTAAGGCTCATACTAGAGATTATAAGAGTGACAACTGTTTGGGAAATTGAAGAATTATGAATTTTTGCTACCTAATATATTTTTTCTTGGTCATATAATTGACAAGAATGACGTCTTAATTAATCCTCACAACGTAGAAGTTGTTGGGTTTGTGCCCTCAAACTATTACTATATATACGAGACATTGACATTTTAATATATGGATATCAACTTTACATTTTGTTATGTATGTCTTTCATGAGGTGATTAATTGTTTTAATCTTTAAGTATCATAGTAAGTAATTCTTGTGTGCATGAGATATATGTAAGAGACTTCGATCGATCAAGGTCACTTCGATCGATTGTACGTAAGGTTGATTCTGGGAATCTATAAATAGGGCAATTGCATCTAGAAATCACAGTTCATCGTTTTAATATACCAGAAATTGCAGAAACTATTTTAGGGTTCCCAAACCTTCTCTATCCTCTTTATTATGGTTCCCACCAACCCTATCCTCTCCAGGAGCATCCGTAGGAGTCATAAGAGTAAAGATCATCTAGTGGAGGCTGCTGGAAGTCAGAGATTTCAGAATTGGGTTCAAAACCATAAGTCCCCTCTCTTGTACGCATCTATAGAGTTCACGAGTAGTAGATCCAGGCTATCAATTCAAAAAAATTGAACTTTGTTTTCCGCTGTGCGTTTAAATAATTTTAAACCTAATTTTCCTTCAGAAGTTGTATCTAATTGGCAAAGACCGACATCAATATTAGAAATTCAAAGTTTCTTAGGATTATCTGGATACTACCGCCGATTCATTAAGAATTTATTGAAGATTGCATTGCTTACGACAAAGTTAATGAGGAAGGGTATTACTTTTGAATGGAGTTCAGAATGTGAAAACAGTTATGTAACACCTCAAAAATTAAGCGACATGGACCAAGTCAACGAGTTAAACAATACGAAGAAGAGCAAGGAATAGTCCTACGTGGACCAATCCATCAAGGTAGAAGCATATGGGAATCTTACGTGGATTCCAAAGAGAAGTTAATAAGTCAAGGGTTCACCCTTAAGGACCAAACGGGTCAAATAGGTTCAACCAACATAGTTTAGTTTTGAAATGGGTTTGTAAAGAAGTATAAAGAAAACCAAATGTTTAAAAGTAACAAGTAAGGAAGTTTACTTTGAAAGTTTATCACTACAGCAGTTTTTAAAGGAATATGTCCAAACAGTTCTTAGGAAATTGAAAGTAGTAATTTTCCCATAAAAGGGTAACCATAGGCTAAGTACAAACCAAAATAGATTTTGGAAATTTTGAAGTTTTTAAAATACAGGGAAAAACATAAGAGGATCGATCCGCAGCCAAAAGTCGGATCGATCCATAATTACAGAAACTCCTAGAAACTCCTCAAAAGGGTCGGAATGATCCACGGCCAAAAGCTGGATCGATTTGGGTTCTGCAGCAAGGAAAAATACACACATATATATATACATATATATGAAAGGCATGGAAATGCTAATGAATATTGAGAACATAGTTTTTCAGAAATTGGTTAATCAATAAAAGAAAAAGCCCAACGACACTATACAAAAAAATACAAGGGGCATACCCCAGGATAGACAATGAGCACATGAAAATTCGCATCCAGTCAATGCGACAAAGGATGGGAGGTTATCTGAGGACATAACCAAGATAAGCCATCCCCAAAGTCCCAAACCTAATAAACAAAAGAAAGGCTATATTGCCAGGCTAAAAGACCAAGAGGCAAAATACAAAAAAACCTCAAATACACAAGATACCCAAATGGATTGACTGTCTCACAGTGGATGAAAAGAGGGTCAACCTGCCAATATCCCGCAATAGCTACAATAGCGAGAAACACTTTCAAGCTATCAGAGGAAGTAAGCTAAACAAGACAATCTAAGACCACCTAGCAACGTAGTTAGAGAGATGAGGATCATTTCTCCACTGAATTTGAATTTGAACAGAGATTTGGAGGTATATTTCTTGGAGAATCCTTTCCTTTGTTTTAATTTCCAATCTGAAGGTACGCGCATTTCTTTCTTTCCAAATACTATAAACTGCTAGCCCTAGGCACATCTTTGGAATGATGTGGTTGGGAGATTTCTTTGTCCAGGATCTAGCTGCCCAATCCAGTAATGCACTCCAAGATGAAGCATGAGATGTTATCTCCAAATGGTGCAATAATCCCTGCCATATAAAAGACGAGAATGAGCAACCAAAAAACAAATGATCATGAGATTCCATACCTTGGTGGCATAAAACACAAGCCAATGGTCCAGGAGTGAAATGAAAAATCCTGTCATGAGTAGATAATCTGTTAAGTTCTGCCAACCAAAAAATAACACTATGTCTAGGAATGTTACCAGGGAACCAAATGAGACGGTGCCAAGGAACCTTTGGGGAACATAGTTTAACAAGAATCCGTGAAGATTCAACTAACAAGTTCAAGATTAAGGAGAAAATTTACAAATAATTTATTTTAATTAAAATATACGAATGAGATAACGAATAACATGTACAACTTTCCTACCATGAACTATATCATTGGAACGTTAACAAAATCACAAGACTTCCTTGTAAGGAATCTTCCATAACTAGATGCCATGCGTCGGATAACTATTGGGCCTTGTCCTAATCAACAATTCCTAAAAAAAAGGATTTTATAGATTCATTAAGCATGATGGCTCAGTAGAAAACATTGTAGAAATGTACTACTACTTCAAAAATCATGCTATGACATGCAGTGCAATGATTTGCCATTGTGGCAATGAAAATAGCCAAAAGGTCAAACCGTTTAACTTCCCAATAATAATGTTCATAACCACTCACTCTTACCACCAAATACGAGCCACTGCAACATGAGTGTGGCATACAAGATCTCTGGTAGCTAACCGAATATGATCTTGCATTTTCAAATATTTTAAGGATCACAAACAACCTTCCTCACCTCACACCCGCTTCTGGAATTTTGACAATAACTACCCCCAAATGGGGATTTCAAGAGACATTCCCCAATCGTGGAAATTCCAACAATGATCACAAGTCCCAAGCTAATGCTTTGCCGACTTGGTGACTATGAAATGCTACTAGATGCAGTTATGCTTCTACAATGTCATTTCTATGATTACAATGCTAAGAATTTAACATAGTAGTTCAGGATACCAAAATTAAATAAATCATGGATTCATATGAAGCATCATCATAATCTAGGCATTAAGGAAACTTCTAACGCCAAGAAGTAATTAAAGTCATAGTAACTCACTTTGTACATAAGTTTAGGCATGAAATCTATTAGGCACATAAGGACATCTAATCATGTAATTAATCACATCAAAGAGTTGAAAGTATAGGTTAACAAGTATTAACCCTAACCTACATATATCAAACCATGAAGTTAGAAATAATATTATACTTAAACAATGAAATCTACCTCTTGAGTATTTGAGCAAATGCCCACACCAAAGAGATCCAAAGAAGAAATTATGTACATTAGCATATTTACAAAGCTATCAACACCTAGTTAAATAAAATCACATTTAAGAATTATGACTATGGTGAAACAAAACAACACAAACTACCTCTTGAGTTCTAAAGCATGAAACTCAATAAATATGAAGTCAAAATGGAAAAAGAGTGTACCTAAATGAAGCTCATGGAAAAGGAAACAACTTTGTCTCTAATAGCCTTGGTCCAACTCTAGCTTAAAAGGCTTCAAAACTAAGCTTGAAGGCTTAGGTTTCCATTGAGCTTTTGTGCTTCCAAAACAAGATAGAGAGAGAATGAGAGATGTAGAGAGATAGATCAAAGAAAGGAAAAAGAAGAGATAATGAGGGAAAGAGTGAGAGAGAAAGCTTCTTAGAGAAGCTTTGGTGATTGGGAGTGGTTGGGAGTTGTTTGGGAGGTGACTTATGGGTCCCACCCTTGTAGTGACCTAGAAAATTTAAAGCGTATTTAAAAAAAAAACATACATTTATTTTCATTTGAAAATAAATACCAATTTTGAATCTTGTGCAGTATAATTTTTATCTGTGTGTGTGGTTAAGCTTGTGAGCTCAACACACACACAAGAGCTCCTCAATTGAACTTGGAGCCCAATTAATTGGTTTGTGCATTGTGTGTGCGTGTGTATGCAATATGTGTGTGTATGAAGCTTATGTCACACAATTCTTGGGAACCAAGTATATGGATCTATATATATACACACCTAAGACTCACAACTCTCCAGCAACTCATAATCTCTCAAATGAACAACTCCCTCAACTCTCAACTGTCTCTCTCTCTCTCGGCATATATATATATATGTTCATTCTACACACACACATATAGTTATATATATTTAACCATACATATTCAGAGAGTGAAGAAATTGCTCAACATTATTTTTAAGGTACGGGGTTGTGTACAATATGCTCTTAAATCTCCGGAGTATTTTCTTTGTCATCCCTATTTGTACTCTCTTTGATTATGTTGTCTTTTTATTGGAATCCATGTCTTTTTGGTTATATGTTATTATAATATTATTTTGACTAAGTGCTATGGGACTAAAGGGGTCATGAGTAAGGAGCACCTACCAATAGTCCAACAGGCCTCAGGGACCGATGTACTGGAGACAGGTGAGGTGAGGTGAGGTGGCTCTTTGCTATGTGACCAAGAGAAACCTGGTATGATGCTCTTGTGGGTGAGCGGGTAAATTGTGTGAACGGGTGGGTTGAGTGATTGGTCTATTTTATTTAATCCTAGCAATTTTTATGTCGTCGTGGTTGTTTATTGTACTTTTGAGCCTTTATTATTCCTGTCATATTGTATACTTCCCCGTGTGTTATTTTAGATGCAAGTACCACTGGTAGCAGTCAAATTGGAGCACGTTAGAGTACCATGTGGGTTCGAGTTATTTGGGTCCTAGTCGTGTAAAGGAATTTAATTGTAATTTTGGGCACTCAAATATAATTCATTTTATTTTTCAATAAAAATATCCCTTTATTTTTGCGGGGCGTCACAACCCTTGTCCCTTAACACACACACAAATATGTAATATACACATATACACATGTGCCAAAACAAATACCAAAGTGATACCATAAGACCAAATATTAGGCATTAAAATGTATAAGTTTAAATTGGGTCCACTCATTGACCACCAAATTACCACAATACCCCCCCTTAAAAGAATTCTGTCCACCAAATTACCACTCATTGACCACCAAGTTTAAATTCTGGGTGCTACATTCTACCCCCCTTAAAAGAATTCTGTCCTGGAATTCAGAACAAGAACGAAAGGAACTCAGTCAAAGAACAGTCCATGACCACACCAAAATATCGTAGTGTCACAAATCAATGTGAACACTAGCACAACGTGAGAAAACGAAACATTTCATACATCGATTCCAGAAAGGAAAGAAAAGCTCAATAAAATAGTCAGTAAGCATACCAAGGGTGCTGAAGAACAAACACAAGGGACATACAAGGTTCAACATTAAAAGACAGAGTCAACTTCAAAGATTATCAATAATAATGGACGTAAACCTCCAAACCATTGGATCAACCAAAAATATACTTGAATGAAAACAAAGCACAACCGGATGTCTCAAATTTATCGAATCAAACAAAAGTGATTCCCTCAAAAGGAACACGTGATCACAAGAACACAACAAGATGTTGTATACCCATAATTTATCTCAAAATGAATAAGCAGCAAGTATACAAAGGACATGTATACCAACAAAAGATATGATCTACTCATCAACTGGAAACCCAATCTAAAGAATAGAGGGTAACCCATAGAATGGAAAAAATTCTACAATCATCACTCATGGTGAAAAGATTCGCAAGACCCAAGGAATAAATGGGATAAGCTTTAATCGATATATAAGAAAATTGAAGGAAGATGTCACACAAGCTTGAATATAACACAGAGATTGAATTACAATTAAACACAAGATTCTCGAAGTAGATCAATGATAGCCTATCAAAGAATCGTCATACAAAGTAAAAGTATGATGTTTCAAAACACGATTTCCAAAATGAACCAAATAACTGGGTCAATTCCTAAAGAATGATCCAAACACTCAAGAATGAAGCCAAGGAAAACTTTATAGAGCAAACAATATACTCAGTACGAAAAACGATAATGACTCAAAGTTATGTCTTAACCAGATAGGAGGTACAAGTCACAAAGACTTACTTATAAGACATCGCTCCCCACAAGATGACAATGATCAATATAGACACCAAAGTCTACAACAATGGTGATGGGAAGTCAATAGAAGAAATAATTATCACATCTACAAATATGAATGTCGCTATAGTCAATTATAACAATTTTACCAATAGATGGATCTATTGAGAGATCCTGTCTCAAAACAATATGGCAAAAGAAATGCCACTACCAAAAGTCAAAGGGTCTCACAAGGAAAAGTGTCTAAGAAGACATAATGATGCCATCAACAAGACAACAATAAATCGAACAGGTGAATGAACAGATATAAACCAACAAGTTCACCAACATTCGTCGTCGCACGCGATAACCAAAAATATATCAACAAATTATGCCTTGACCAAAACAAGAAAACATATGGTCATAAGGATATCATGCTCCCAAACTTTCAACTATTGAAAGCCTAATTCCCATTCAAATGAACTGCAAGATCCCGAATTGTGTGATCTTAAAGTGTTAAATGAAAGAGGGAAGCAAACTAGGTGACACGCCTATAACAAGAGTTATAACAAACTTACGTCACAAACGGACCACAAATAACGAAAGTGTTCATGGAAACATGGTCAAAATTTTTCAACATAATGAAGACAATTCTACAGAAGTTGCCACACTAACCATACATGATCCCAAACCAAACGATCACCAAGACTCCTCCAGTGTTCAAAGCAAGGATGTAATTGAAGGATTGCAATGATCTTGAACAAAGTACAATTACAATAATCTCACAACATGATGAAGAAAAATGACTTACTAATCACAATAAACAAGGAATGCACCAAGTGCATGAATCCAACTTGTCAACAATGACATCAATAGCAATATATCAAGATGATATGAAAGTAAAAACTAGGGGTCCGTCTACCTATTGAATGCCCGTAACCCAAACAAAATCGACCCAGGAGGTCTAAAATTACTAGCACAGAATCTCAAATGATCCGCTTCCAAACACAAAGTAAACAAAATTACTAACAAGAGAACATGCCCTGGGCATACTCCTATCACCAATACAGAAATAAGGTGGATGGTGTCAAACAGGTACTCTCATTCGAATAATAGAGTGAGAGATAAATCAACAAAATCAAATGATGAAACTAAATACAATCTAATAGATAATTCATAGAATCAACAATCCTCCCTACGGATCAATCGTGAGATCAAAGAAAGAATAACAGTTCACATCGACAGGCCACCTTAATAGGCCACAAAATTAGGCAACATCAATAGGAAATTGCTGAAAAACCCAAAATAACATGGATATTACAACAATGTCTCTTAGCAAGGACAAGGTAAGCTCGAGTTTAATATGAAATCGGAGAACTCACAAACGACTACTAAATCCAAATGGGTCCATTGTCAAAACCACCGACGCCCAAGAATAAGAAGAAGAAAAGGAAAGAAAAAAATCAACTATAAGGAAAAGAATTCTTATAATCATAGCAAAAGATACATCTAATGCATATTTGCACAAAAATCTTGCACAATACAGCAATAGAGTACTATGCAAAAAGCCATAGTATTCATGGTATAAAAGATCACATTATTGTGAAACAACAAGCCCTTAAGGCATACAATAAAACACAATCGAATTTAAGCCTTAGCGAATAATAAGTTAAGGCTGCCAACAACAGAGATTCACAACACGTAAGAGATCATACTACAAAAAATCGACATGATCTCGAATTCACAGAGATAACAGAATCAAAGATCTCAAAAATAAATTATCTAACAATATCTATCCCTCAAGAAGTGGGAAAAGATCCGAGTATTCAACAACTCAATGTCAAATTCAACAAAATAAATTCGAAGAATTTAATAAGGCAAAACTGTCGAAGAAAGATTGATTAAGGAATCAACGAGTTCAAAGGAAAACGTCATCACAATAATGTAGTGCGATATGCCCAAGTTTAAAACTTAAGGGTGAACTAGTTTGAAATAAAAAAACCCTCAATCACAAGAATTAAATCAACAAGGCACAAATGTGCTTTTGAGAAAAGACTTAGAACAATGGAACCACAACGCTCTAGCAAGAGCTCAAAGATCATAGGGATCTAGAATAAACCTACTTCCAAGAAGTATAATAGAAATGAGAATCAATACTTACTCATAAGAGAAGAATCACCATAAAGTACTGACTTTAGAGACCAACATCACAGTGTTAACCATACAATGTTAACAGCGAATCCTTAATGAAATCATAACGAAAATCGATAACGATCGATAAATAACTCATAGAAAAGATTTCACCAACCAACAGGATACGCAGTCTCAAAAGAAGAGATGATCCTCAGAGTCATAGAATTCACTTAAATGTGAAAATCACTGAATAAAAGAACGAATAGACTTGGAACAACACCAATCTATTCCTCACAAAAGCTAGAATCTTCATTCATACGATAGGATTCGATCATATACAATGATCACATAGTGAAACGACAATTTGATTGTAAAAATCTAAGCAATCACCAGAAATTTAGGTCAATCGATTTTTTTTCCTTGTAGCAAAACCCAAATCGATCCGGCTTTTGACCGTGGATCGATCCGGCCCCTTCTGGGGACTTGCTGGAAGTTTTTGTAATTACATATCGATTTGGCTTTTGGTCGCAGATCGATCCGCCTATGTTTTTCCCTGCATTTTGAAAAACTTTAAAATTTCCAACATCTATTTTGGTTTATACTTAGCCTATGGTTACCCTTTTATGGAAAAATTCCAACTTTCAATTTCCTAAGAACTGTTTGGTTGCATTCCTTTAAAAACTGCTATAGTGATAAACTTTCAAAGTTAACTTCCGTACTTATTACTTTGAAACCTTTGGGGGTTTTTTTATACTTCTTTACAAACTCATTTCAAAACCAAACTATATTGGTTGACCCTATTTGAGCTATTTGGTCCTCGAGGGTCAACCCTTAACTTATTGACTTCTCTTTGGAATCCACGTAGAATTCCTCTATGCTTTCGCCTTGATGGATTGGTCCACATAGGACTATTCTTTGATCTTCTTCATATTGTTTGACTTGTTAACTTGGTCCATGTGGCTTGGTTTTGGGGGCATTATAGAATAGTATCAGAGCTTACCGGGTTCGAATACCTTGATACTCTGGGAGTTAATTGGGTCCCTGTGTGACTGTTGCACCTCGTTTGATTGCAATCATTCATGGTTAAATGAATCATTTTGTATGATGAGTTGATTTTGATAACATGTTTACTTGCCTACAGGATTACATGTTAACATGCTTAAGTGCTTACGTGTTTATGTGATCACATGCCTATATATCTTGACTATGTGATTTGTGAACATGAGGTGGTTTTTACTCTTCGTTTCACCTTAACCTATACTCATTAGAACTGACTTTTGTAATACATCTCGGTGTGACTATCTGTTGATGTTTAATCATTGATCGTACAAGGTTAAAAAGGGATGATGCCAAAATTTTGTTAAAGTAAATTAAAGCAATTTAAGGAGAGAGAGAGTGAGAGACTGGTTTTTTGTATGTGGTTCGGCCCTATGAATGAAGGTACCTACATCCATGTGTGTGTTTGAGCACGTTCACTATACTGTAAAAAGTCGGGGACCTGTGGTAAACCAACAATGATTTGGAGCTATCATAGGTCGGCCGGGCGTGTTGATGACTGCTATAGAGGTGCTGTAGAGACTCAAAAGTCAGTCCCCTTGAAGGGGGTGAGTGGTCTCTTTTATAGATGCAAGAGACCTACTCATACATAGATAAGGAAATATAATCCAATTGAGCTTGATTGGCATTAATTGTGGGTGTTTCATAATTGGATTAGGAAATAATGTCCACTTTCCATAAGTCTTCTATCTTTAGTAGGAAATTGCCTGGAATATTCTGGGGCATGTGTTGTGGGCCCGACTGGCCTGCACTTGTATAGACCATGCTAGTGTGGTCTTCATGATCTGTTAGTCCGGTCGTGAATGAATTGCTCGGGATGGTGATTCTCGGGTAGACTAGACCGCTCGGGCTGATCCTTGTCCAAGGAGTTGTGCATGATTTGACCGGGACATGAACTGGCTGCTGAGTTGAACCGCTCGGTTGTAGGATAGAGCTAATTTTGGGTGTATCAGCTGCCCCCCATTTCCAAGGTTGGCAGGGTGCTATATCGGGGCAAGTTTAGAAATCTGTTTGATGTTACTTGCCACTGTTTGGGTGCTCGTGGAAGCTGCCTTGGAGCTTCTGAGTATTGTGAGTGCTCGAGAACTGGCTATGAGTTGAGACTTAGCCTAGCTCGGAGTCTTTAAGTGCTCGGGAATTGGCCGAGAATTGAGACTCGGCCTGATTCAGAGTCTTTTGCTCTAGTTAGCCCATATGATGGTTATCTTCAACCCAGAAACCTTCGTCAAGGTTGTGGGCAGAAGGATTATGCCATGTTGGAAAAGCTGACCTAAAGTGTATTACTTTAGGGTCCTTTTATGTTAACTCCCCAAGATGGTTATCTTCCACCCGGTCAGCCTTTGTCAAGACTATTGGGAGAAGAGTTTGACCATGTTGGTGGAGTCGACCTAAATCACGTTGCTTTATGGTCTTTTTGCTCCTCTATCGTCGGCCAACCTAAGAGATTTTAGTAACCTCTATCGTCGGTTTGGACCTAAGTAGAGTTATTGCCTTTGAGTACTGTAGGCGCCCGAGTTGTCTAAGAGTTTGACTTAGTTATCGCAAGGCTTGTAAGTACTCGGTGTGATTGCCTGTTTAGTCCATCATGCCTTTCTGTCCCCCAAGCTTTTGCTAAGACGAGGGTCCTGTGGAGGCTAGGTCTGTAGGTAACCGACCTAGAACATGGGTGGTTGCAGGGTCTTTTGAAGCTTACCATCATCAGCCACCTAGGGAGATTTGCCCCCATTGTAGGTTAGACCTAAGCGAAGCTGATGCCTTGGGCGTGACCCCGAGGTCTTTTGCCTCGGGTGAGATCTCGAGGTCTTTAGTGCCTGGGTTCGGAGCCCGAGATCTTTTGTGCCTGGGTTCAGAGCATAAGATATTTTGTGCCTGGGTTTGGAGCCCGAGGTCTTTTGATGTGCCTCGGGTGTGGCCCGAGGTCTTTTTAAGAGCTTTTTGACAGTCTGTGGAGCCTCATTCGATGATCAGGCAAGTACCACTGTAGTTGGATTGGTCAAGACTGTTAGAGATAGGATGTCGGGCCGGGATCACCAGACTCCTGATTACTTAGAGCTGGATTCAAGGTCGGGATCATTGGATCCTGACTGCTGCGAACTAGAGGTAGGGTCGGGGTTACCGGACTCAGACTATTGTGAACTAGAGGTCAGGACAAGACTACCAGACACTGCTTGCTATGAGCTGGAGGTCGGGTCGAGTCTGTCGGACCCCGAGTGCTGTGAACTGGAAGAACTATCAGAACTCCCGGGTTGATCTCACTTTTGCTTACTTCTGGAAGACTCGTTGCTTACGCACCCGTGGTCTTTGGTCTGAAGCCACTTCAATCAATCGAAGGCTTAAAGTCGGTTTAGAAATCTATAAATAGAGTAGCTTCATATAGAATATTTCTAATCATCATTTTATCACCCAGAAGCTATAGAAACTATTTAGGGCTTCCTAAACCTTCTTTATCCTCACTATTAGAGTTCCTACCAACCCCAGTCCTTCTGTCAAGAATCCGTAGGAGTCATAAGGGTGCAGATAACCTAGTGGAGGCTGCTGCATAATCAAGGAAGAAGAGATTCAGTATTGGGTTCGAGACCTAAGGTATAATTTGTAGGAAAAATAGGTTTAAAATTATTTTAAATGCGCAGTAGAAAATATTAAGTTACAAAAACTTTATTGGTAGCCCAGGATCTACTACTCGTCAATTCCATAGATGCGTACTAACAACAGGGGACAAGAATTTATACCTTAGGTCTTGAACCCAATTCTGATTGTCTTCTTCCTTAATGGTGCAACAGCCTCCACTAGGTTGTCTTCACCCTTATGACTCCTATAGATGCCTGCTGGAAGGACTAGGGTTGGTGGGAACCCTATTAGAGAGGAAGGAGAAGGTTTTGGAGCTCTATAACCATTTCTGCAGCTTTTGCCATGTTAAAAAAATGAACTCTGATTTCTGGATGTAGTTGCCCTATTTGTAGATTCCCAGAACCGACCTAATGTTCAAGCGATCGAAGTGGCTTCGATCGATCGAACCATCTTCCAGCGATCGACTTGCCAAGACTTTAATCGATCGAGACACCTTCGATCGATCGAACCTGCCTTGACAAAATCCTCATGTGCCTTTCCAAGCATCCTAGCAACGCTAAGAGTGGGACCTCCTAGGCTCTTTATTGTTGGCTCAGACTAGTTGTTAATTCCCATGATCAAACTCTTTGATCAGCAAACTAATCAACTGGTCAGTTAATGTTTACTCCACTATAAACGATAATTGAACTCCAACACAAAATAACATATCTGAAGCGATAACTAAACTTGTATGGTGTACTAATGTTCCTCTCCCATCAGCATTCGTAATCATATTTAGGTAGTCGAATAAGTATTACTGTCAACCTGAATCATGATTACTTCTTATATTCCTTGAGTCCCATTCACCTCTCATGATTACCAAACATGTTGATAACTACTTATCAACAAGATTGCAGTTCTTAGTAACCAACTTGGTGACATTCTCAAGGGAATGCTTACTCTAGAATATAGGTTAGATTCTATCCTAACAATATATGTTCACAACCCTGTGAACATAACATACCCAAGATACCTAGGTGTTGATCTTCTATGGACCTCATTGATTGGTAAGTCAAAGCAGCCATATCCATAGTCTATGTCCATAATCGTCTCAAGATTAATAACACATACCTTATATAACTTATGAGTTCCTATCGGCTGTTGACAGTCTTGAGTGTTGATAAAAAATCTCAGGTCCGTCAATGCGCTATAACCACTTGCATATTAACTAAGAGTCATACTCCAGTGATTGAGATTCATCACTCCATCCAATGGTAGTTAATCATACTACAGTGTAAACCTAATGAGATATCTAGTCTCATCATCCACTGTGACAAGTTCTAAGTATCAAAGAATAACAATTTGTATCTTACTTGTATGTATCTCATACATACACGAATTACCTACTATGATACTTAAGGATTAAACAATCATCTCATGAAAGAAAATACACAATGAAATGTAAAGCTGATATCCATATATTAAAATGTCAATGTCTCATACATAAAGTAATGGTTTGAGGGCACAAACCCAACATAATTCTTATCCCCCTTGTGTATACGCATCTATAGAGTTGATAAGTAGTAGATCCAGGCTACCAATATAAAGTTTTGAACTTGGTTATTTTGCCGTGCGTTTAAATAAATTTTTAAACCTAATTTTCCCTGCAATTGGTATCAGAGCCATGTTTGTTTGGATCTATAACTGCGTTTTGGAATACTAGTTTGATTTACATGTTAGTATTTAGTGTTATTTAAAACTGCATCATCACAGATCTATTTCTGTAGCAGTTTTGCAGCAGAAAACAAATTATGATAGCATTGGATGAATGGTAGTTTTGATTGATCGAACTTATTTCGATTGATTGAAATTGTTTGTGTTCAATCGATCGAAAGAGTTTTGATCGATCGAACCAATGCAAGTTTCGAGCGATCAAACAAGCTTCTATCGATCAAAATTGGTAATCTGTCTAGGTGTCTTTTTCACAGTTTTAAAAGTTTTTAAATTATTTACTTACTGTTCTGAAAATTTTAAATCAATATGTGACAGAAAACAAGAGATATTGTTTTAGAATTACGAATTACTTCCATAAAGAGTTTATGGTGTTTGCAATTAAATTAGTAGTCCCAATGGTCATATATTTTGTTATATATGTGCTTGGTTTTGTGTACAACTAATCTTCTTGCAGTAAGATAAGTCTTCTATCTCTCATGGCACCACGTTCCAACGATTAAAATTGTTGTATTTAAATGTTTGAGATTGGTATGTTTTATATTTGGGTTTGGTTTAAGGCATATGTAAAGGGCGCTGTGACTTCAATCCTATGAATAGGAAAGTTGCATCAGTTTCCCTAGCCTTTTATTTTATTGTTGTTTTCTATTTTTAGATAAATTGTAAGCTTTGAAAGAAGCATAGGACCAATGTAATAGAATTAGAAAATCTATGAAGATGGAGGAGCAAGCTATTGTCCATGAAGATGGAGCTGGAGGTGATCAAACCAAGAATGAGATAGAGCCATGGGAGATAGAGGCATTGTTTGGATGTCTTTATTTCATTTTAGTTTTTTGTTTTATGTGCTTGGTTGTGATTGTGTTACACCCCGGAGTAAGCCAAAAATAGGGAAAATAAAAAATTTCCTTTATGGGTCCGTAGACACGTGACTGGTTGATTAACCGTTTTGTCCTTCTAACTCCGCACAACATTCATAAGGGCAATGATAAAGTATAAACATAACTTAAACTTAACAGAATATAAATATAGCAGCGGAAACCAAACACAAGTTATGATAACATTCATCCTATTACAAAACGGACAAAACTACACTTGTTACATAAACTTAAACATAAGAAACAACTGAAATAACTATCTTCAATCTATAGCCCAGCTCTATCCTCCTTATCTCCTTAGCACTGCTTCCTGAGCTCACCTCCATTTTTAACAAAACCTGCATCACTCTGGACATAAGAGTCCAGGGCATAACATGCCGTCAGCTTTGGAACAAAGCTGAGTTAGAGCCCAACCGCACAATAATCAATAAATACAAATATCTCTTGTAACACCTGTAATTTTCTTTTCATTAATAATATCAATTTTTCGAATTTCTGTATTGGACTGACTACATTATTATATTATAATTTTAATTATGTGATGGTATGGACGGTAGTAACCGTACCGACTCGGCCATAATAAGAATTAACGTTGTCCCGTACCCGGACTCGGACATTAGAAAAAATACCCGTTTGCACGTAAACCGAGACCGACACGTATATCGAGGAACTTATGCACGCAAATCAAGAAAATGGCACAAAACCCAAGGTAGGCCCCACATGGCCGACCACTTGGTGGCACATGCAACATCACCTCCACATGTCATCTATATACTTGCCATTTGTCCATCCAATAGACACTTGTCCATGCATGCAAGCATCCATTTGACACCTAGCATCCACCTCTCTATATATAAACATACATACACCCATGCATTTCACTCTTCTTGTCCATAAAAATCTGCACATATGTTTAGAGAGAGAGCTAGGAGTTGGGAGTTCCATGGAGAGATAGAATTGAATTAGAAGAAAAATCCAAGCATTCACCCCTCTTCCATTATATACACCTCACATGCAAACACATATACACACTCATAGACCTACATACACTACCATGGGAACCTAAGAGCTGTGTTTATAAGTCCTATAAGCTCAAAAAAATTCCCAGCAGTAAGAAGAACCAAGAAGTTAGAAGAAGAAGAAGTTCATCCTTGGAGTTTGAGTTCAAAGCTTCATCTAGTTTCAAATCAACATCCAAGCTTAAGCTTTATTGAGTAATTGTGAGAAATGAAACTCAATTTATAACATATATAAATTGTATTAATATTTAGTAGGAGTTTGATGTTGTTGTGTTGAAGTTTTCATGACATGCAAGACAAGTGCTTTATATCTGAGAAACTGAACTTCCACCAGGATGTGGTTTAGTTAAATGAATGTTTTGTGCAGTTCAAAAATCCAAATTAAGCTAGGTTTTTTTGTGGTAAAAGCTAACTCATTTATCTACAAATAACTCTTCTATATCTCAGTCTAGAAATCAATCCTTCATGGGTGAAATGCATGTACAACGCAGTGTTATAAACCTGGGAAAATAGAAACTTCCAGCAGAATGTAGTTTAGTAAAATGAATGTTTTGAGGAGCTCAAAAATCAGAATTAAGCTAGGTTTTTTTGTGGTAAAAGATAACTCATTTATCTACAAATAACTCTTCTATAGATCAGTTTAGAAATCAATCCTTCATAGGTGCAATGCATGTACAACACAGTGTTATAAATCTGAGAAACTGAAACTTTCAGCAGAACATAGTTTAGTAAAATGAATGTTTGGAGTAGCTCAAAAATCTGAATTAGGCTAGGTATTTTTGTGGAGAAATTTAAATCATTTATCTACAAATAACTCTTCTATAGCCTAGTCTAAAAATGATTCCTTCATAGGTGAAAGTCACGTACAATGCAGTGCTATAAATCTGGGACAGAGCAGTCCGGAAATATAGAAATGTATGAGTAAAATAAATATTTTGAGAAGCTCAAATATGTAATTGAAGCTATATTTTTTTGTACATGAAGATAATCCTATTATCTACAATGTTTTAGTTTTGAGTTTGATCCACAAAGCAATTTATCATGCCCAAATAAATCATGATAATTCAGTCAACACAGTGAAAATATATCCTGGCAGATTATACAGCTTTTTGTATAATGTTTTCTTTATGCATGGTGTTGATTGTTGATGCTAGTTTTCCAGTACCTGTGTTGTTATGAAAATCTCGTGCTATGGTAGTGCTATCGCGTAGATGAGTATGTTAAGGGTTTCATCTATATGTTTATTGGCATTAAATCCATGTTAAAAATCTATGAGCTACATGCTATGTTTTCCTTTGTTATGAATATAGTTTAATGATCGTTGAAAGTTCATACCCAAGCTTTAAGTATGTTGTACAACATGATTATTGCGTTAATAATGATTGGGTAAGTTCTCATCATAAGTATATTGAGGGGTAAAATGGAATGTTGGATGTATAGCGAAATCTTGACGGTTGTAATTGGAAGCTATTAATGAACTAAACTACGAAACGTACGAACTCGTAAGATAACAATAAAACCTTCAATAACAAATTTTATGCGAATAAGGGACGTTGGGCGTCATTTTCCATCATGTGACTACCGGTCAAAGTTGATTAGTAAACTTTCGTGTCGTGTTTGGATATTTCTTGCAAAGTTGGTCTTTCGATAATTCCATGGTGTCGATCGGAGAGTTATGTTTTGTGTTCTTGATCTGAGGATTACCATGACGTGTTTGGTCAAGTGCGGATGACCTGAGGATCGTCATGATATGTTCGATCAAGTGGTTGATTATTTTTCCGCACCCTTGGACTGAGGATCAACATGAAGTGTTCGGTAATGTACAGGTGACCTGAGGATTGGCATGACGTGTTCGTCCAAGTGATTATTAAATTCCCGTACCCTTGGTCTGAGGATCGGCATGACGTGTTCGATAACGTGCGGGTGACCTGAGGATCGGTATGACGTGTTCGACCAAGAGATTGTTAATGTCCCGCACACTTATGCTATTTGGGCGACAGTTTAAATGCCACTTGGGCGATAGTTTGAATGCTATTTGGGCGACAGTTTGAGTACCAGTTGGGCAACAGTTAACTATTCATTGTTGAGTATTGTTCTTTCTTGACCAGTAAATGCGTTTGGAGTTAAGTCTTCTTTCAGTCAATGTCATTGGTCAGTTCAGTTCTGGGTTAAGTTTCAAAGGGTATGATTGGGTTTAAATAAGACATGGTTTTGAGAATAAGAAAAGACGAACGAGACATAGTATCGAGAATAAGAAAAGACAAACGAGACATAGTACCTGAGGAACGAGACATAGTATGGTTTTGAAAAATAAGAAGAGTTGATGAATAGCTTACCTTGGTGGTGGTAACCTTAAGGGGACCCTCACTTAACTTAACCGCTAACGGCTTTTCATGTCGCTGGACCTTCCACGTCCAGCCTTTGTAGGTCCAGACGGAGCTGGCTATGATCAAGCTACAGACTTTACTACTAAAGACTATGCTGGTGAAGTATACTATGAGGAAGGCTATGGTTTCGCCAGCTGAAGATCTTGGAGTTTTTCTTTTATCATAGTTCTGTTATTAATATGTTTAATAATGTAATAGCTTAGTTGAACTTGTAATATCTATCTTTTGGATATCTTTTAGTATGTAATATACTAATCATGTAAGACTTGAATGTTTAGATTCTTGCTTCCGGTGAACTTAGTCACTTTCCCGTATTATATTATTATTTTAAGCATTTTTGGACAATCAGGTGACATTCACAACCAGTCACGTGTCTACAAACCCATGAAAGAAATTTAATTTTTCCTATTTTTGGTACTTCGGGGCGTGACATCTCTCAACTCACGTTATTGTTTTGTATCTTAGGATACGGTTAATCTTTTATCAAAAGACGCATTCTTTCACGGGCATAGCAAAGGTCTCAACAAAAACATATCAACAATTAAGCATATTATCAGATTTCATCATAGAACACATTCTCTGTCCATAAACCTGCTCGTGCTTGTCAATACATGACCAATGCTACTACCTTTATGTTGGGATGTCGAATCCATGACCTGAACAATGAACTCATAATACAAACGTCTCACATGTCCCTTTTCTCATCACTCTTTCTCTCTCATTCATCTGTCGTTTGAGTGACAATCTAACTGTCGCCCTAACAGGCACTCTAATTGGCTCCCAACTGACATTTTAATCATTGCCCAACTGGCATTTTAACCGTCACCCAACTGGCACATTAACTGTCGCCCAACTGGCACTCAAACTATCGCCTAACTGGCACGCAAGCTTTCGCCCAACTGGCACAATAACTGTCGCCCAACTGGTACTCAAACTATCGCCCAACTAGTACTCATGTTGTCGCCCAACTGGCACATTAACTGTCGCCTAACTAGCACTTAAACTATGGCCCAACTGGCACATTAACTGTCACCCAACTGGCACATTAACTGTCACCCAACTGGCACTCAAACTATCGCCCAACTGGCACTCAAGCTGTCGCCCAACTGGCTCATTAATTGTCGTCCAACTGGCACTCAAACTATCGCCCAACTGGCACATTACTCAATTTTACTTCTCTTTTTTGATCCCCTTTCTCATTCAATCACATCTCGCTCTTCATTCACGCAAACTAACTCATGTTATGAAATGCAAGTGTCCATTATCAATTACTCATATACATCACTACCCTTTTCTTTTACTTCATTACCATGCCATGCGTTAAGTACTCTGATTAGCAATCATCCCAAAACATGCATTTATCATCTTAACAGTAGAAACATAATCATGTAAACATGGATCAAGGGAAAAGGTAAGGGCAAGGGAAAGGTGGATGGCCAAAGCAAAGGAAAGTGTTTCCAATGCGGTAAGAAGGGCCACTAGAAGAGGAACTGTCCAGAATTCTTAGCTAAAAGTGTTCAAGGTATGATTGAATCACATGTGATTGAAGTAAGTTTTATAATGGATACTTTAAACACTTGGTGCATTGATTCTGGTGTGACTAACCATATCTAGAATTCATTGCAGGGGTTCAGATCAACCAGGAGGTGTAGTGATGGGGAGATCGACTTATTCTAGGTTCTAGCATAATCGTATCTGCAATTGCTATAGGGGTGGTAGATTTAGAATTTCTAGACAATAAAGTTTTGGTTTTATCAGATGTACTTTAGGTCCCTTTAATGAGATGTAATATAATTTCAGTTTCAAAACTTTCTAATAAAAACTATTCTTTCTCTTTTGGAACTGAAGTTGTGATAAAAAAAAATGGTTCTTGTATGTGTTCTAGTATTAAATCAAATGGCTTGTATGTGATAACTCCAATTATTTCTAAAGATTCTAACATAGAACTTAATAACTCAGTGGTAACTGTACCATCTAAAAGAAAGGAACTTTCCACTAATCCAACAAGGCTTTGGCATATGAGGCTTGACCATATCAATCTAAGCTAGTCAAAGAAGGGGTCTTAGGTGATTTGGTTCTCAAACCAATGGAAGTCTGCAAGTCTTGTTTTGAGGGTAAGATGACCAAAAGGCCCTTTCCTGTAGAGGGCAATAGGATCAAAGCATTTTTGGAATTAGTTCATATGATGTGTGTGGCCAATAAATATTAGAGCAAGGGGTGGTTATGAGTATTTTGTAACATTTATTAATGACCACTCTAGGTATGGATATGTGTAATGTAGCACAAGTCTAAAGCCTTTGAAATGTTAAAGGCATTTAGGGCTGAAGTGGAAAAGCAATTGGCACACATATCAAGGCTATTTGATCTAATTAAGATGGTGAGTATCTCTCTAATGAGTTTATTGATCACTTCATATAGAATGGGATTCTGTCACAGTTGACTGTACCTGGTGATGATGCCAAAAATTGGTAAGAGAAATTAAAAGAGAGATATTGAGACACAAGAGCTTGTATATGGTTTGGTCCCGTTAACGAGGTGACCTACGTCCACGGTTGTGTCAGTGCGCTTCACTAGCAGATCACCGGCGGGCCTGGTGAGCCAAAAGTTGGGCGGCACTACCAGTAAAACCGATCAGGTTTATGCATATGAGTGAGAATTATATGCTATTCTTTGGAGTCAGAATGCAATCCCCTTTCAATAGGGGCGGGTGGCCTCTTTTATAGGTGCAAGAGACTGCCTGTACAAGGTAAGTTTATAGATTAGGAAGCCTAATCTATTTACAGCCTGATTTACATGAATTTAGGGATGTTTCTTAAGTAGTTTAGGAAACTGCTTGCTCCTTCCATTTAGTCTTCTAATTGGGCTAGAAAACTGCCTGGAGGCTTGCTGACCAAGAAATCACGCCTACTGGGGACACGTCCATGTGGGGTCCATCTTGGAAGGACGACCAGACATACGACCACACCGAGCAGTTTGGCACAACAGCCTGGGATGGCTGTGTAGTCATTCTGAATTCGAGATGACTTGGCTTCTTCTCTAGGCTGAGTTGGCGATGCTTGACTTGGACCTGATATTTTTGTGCATATCAGCTGCCCCCCATTTTCAAAACTAACGGGATGCTTTATCAGATGAAGTTTGAAAATTAAGACTGCTTCTAACAGAAAATCATTTCAGAGATGGCCCTGAGTTGTTACCCGGGTCGTGATCGATCGGACTAGTCTTCCGGGGTCAGGACCGAGCAGTGGCTATGTGGGCCCGGGATCAACTTCTACCACGTGTCAATCGCTGGTTGGCCTGGTTTGGATCCAACGAGGCTGGTGTGAATATAACCGAATAGTCACGTCATAACCGGACTGTCACATCTAGCATTAATGGGGCACATCTTTTAAGGAGATCCACATTCTCGAGATGACAATTGGCGGCAGATTTAGGCGGGAAAATTTCCTAGCCGTTAAATCTAGCTTGATCTGGACCATCCACGCTCCCTATATAAAGAAGACTCTTTCATTTATGGGATTTCTGCTGCCAATTGATAGAGATACCGAGCGGTTTGAGAGCAAAAAAAGTGTCCGGTAAAGCTTCCCAAGCTCTTCTTCTGCGATAATCTTTGTAAGTGTCCCCTTTGTAGTTTCAGTTCATCATCCTCTTCCTCTTCCTTTTTCTCTTCCTTTCTGAATGAGGTTGGAGAGAGTGAACCCCCTTATTTTAGAACGGGAGTGGGACTTCTTCTTTCTCAGGTTCTGCTCTTTCTTCAAGTCAGGAGGTACGTTAGATAGGTTGAACCGAGCGGGCTGTCCCTGGGTAGTTCTTACCAAGTATTACCTTGTCTTTAAGGCTGTATACTCTCTGCCTTTAAGGTTGATAACCCTGCCTCCATTATACCTCAGATTCAGAGTTCCTGACCCATACCTAGGTCATCCTCCACTACCTAGCCCAGTCACCAAAAACCCAAGGATGTGTCACTCTGGTTTTGACTCATCTTCCTGGTCGGAAGATGAGCGGTCCGGGTCAGAGACGCTAGACACAAGCCTGAGTCCACCATCCGGGTCCCCCTCTGATCACCATAGCGAGGGCAGAATCCCCATCCGTCTATCCGATGATGAGTCAGACCAGGGAGCCCCCGTTGCTTCCATTTCTCGGGGTTCAGGTGATGAAACACTAGGGGAACCCGACCCCAAGGTAGCCTTCACCAGCGAGTTCATCCCGTCCACCCTGCGTACTGAAGACCTCGGCCGCATTAGGGATAGGTACAGCCTTCCCAACCATTGCTCCCCTGGCTGTGAATATCGGTGGAGCCCAAATCTACCAGCGGGGTTGCACCACTTTATATGAGGACATTCTTATGGCCGGATTCCGCATCCCCCTCTATCCAGTCGCTCGGGACGTCCATATAATGTCTTTTTCGGGAGCTAGAGGAAATGCATCTCAGGTACATCAATTAGTAGGTATGAGAGGATTAATGTCGGATCCTCAAGGACAAATGATTGATTTACCCATTCAAAGCAATTTACGCGAAGGACTCTCTTTAACAGAATATATCATTTCTTGCTACGGAGCCCGCAAAGGCATTGTGGATACTGCTGTACAAACATCAGATGCTGGATATCTCACGCGCAGACTTGTTGAAGTAGTTCAACACTATATACCTGGGGATTGTTCTGGGGCAGTTGGCCCCGAACAGTTGGAGATTCCTTATGGGGTCTATCTCCCTTTGGCCCTAAATTTTTGGGTATGAGCTTACCGTCCTGGAGTTTCTCTGGACGCACCGACCATTTCCCGTACATGGGGAGACCGAGTTCTTTTCTCTCGGGGCTCGGCAGGGGAGAAAGATCATAATAAACTTCCCGAGCAACAACAAGGGTTGGAAGAATAGATTCTTTCAAGTGTATATCCTTGGACTATGTGAGCGGGCCCCAGGGATCCAGCCGAGGACTTCCTGGGCAGGAGAACTAAGGGGTAAGTTAGTGCAGTAACTTCTCGCTCACTTTCTTTACTTTGCTTTGAGAATAACTGCGTTACATTTGTGTTACAACGGGATCAGCTAGCCCACCTAGTATTCCCGAAGTGCCAAGAGAGAATCAGAAGCTTGGCAGATCACCACATCAATATTGAGGATGTTCTAACCCGCTCGGGAGACCAGAGAGGCGATCACCGTCCAGAACATCCCATCGAGGCCCCTATCCTTCCCCCAATCATTCTGGGTAAGAATTTGATCGACAACTTACTTTTGGTTATCTTTCATTGTCTTGTTGCTCTGATTACTGACTTCATGGCTACTTCCCTTTTGTAGAAATGGCCTCAAAAAAGAATTTAGAGTAGCAGAGGCAGAGGTAGGCCACTGCTGCCGCCCAGTTGCGGTAGCGCAAGGAAAGAGGCCCGCCGTGGAAGCCTTGGGCGGCAATCGCCCGCTGAGGAGGATCCGGCACGGGACTGCAAACCGTCCGGAACCCATCGGGACTTCTACTCCACCCGTGGTGGTGGCCAAAACTTTCCCCCGGGCGGGAATACCGTCCGGGGTGCCGGTTGAAGAATCGACAGTGATCAGGGAGAGGGTCAAGTCCGCCCTTCTCCCTAGCCAGGTAGAGGCGTGTGCAAGCATGTCTCGCGAGGCGTTACGGATGGTTATACAGCCTTTCCCATATGGTAAGCACTTGGCGCTTCTACAATTCTTCACCATAACTTATTCTGTGTTTAACTTTTTAACGACCATCTTGAATTCTTTGCAGGTCGGCTGCATGGCCACAGGGGCTAAGTCCTTCCTGCCCTCATTGGTTGGGAGGGCTGCAGCTGCTGAAGTTGCTCTATCTGAGGAGCGAGCAATCTTTGGGGCTAGGCAAAACGCCCTGGCTTTGGAGAAGGATAAAGTGAAGGGCTTAGCCCTGATCCTTGGTGCAGCCCAGGAGGAATTGGCGACTGCCCAGGCCAATTTGGAAGCTTCCCGAACCCTCACGGCGGTGGCAGAGGCCCGAGCGAAGGCAGCGGTTGAAGTGACGACCACAGGGGCCACAGAAGAGGCTTTTGATGACGGCTTCTTTCAGGACTATGAGGATCTAAAGTGACAGATTGCCTGAGATCACCCCAGGTGGGACATCTTACCCTACGAGGGGATTTATTCGGACTATTAGGACATCGGTCCCGCAGCTGGCGAGGATCCTCTTGCTGGTTCTAGAGCTGCTGAGTCTACCCCGGGCGGGGGCTCGAGATCCAAGGAAGGACTGGCCCTAGGGGAAGAGGCTGGGGAGACTGAAGAAGTGGTCGAAGTGGATGACTAAGGTCCCCGACCTATTTTCTTTTTATGTTGTAGTTTATTTTATTTTATTTTTTTAGGGAGGCTACTACTACGGCCCCCTAGGCCCGTACAAATTGTCTTCAATTAATGAAAAGGTCCTCGAGACCAACTTTCCAATTGTTTACTATTTTTGCACTTGTGCTTGTTTGTGATTGCCTGTGACCGACCGATTGTAAATCCCGTAGGAATATTGCCTTAGCAAAAGTTAGGCCTATAACGGCAGAGAACACTTGGTCTTTCAGAGACCTGATATAGGGGTCCCGCTCGGGTATGGTATAGGTTTGTGACTATTTACTACCCAAGCGGTTTATTTGGGTAATGTAGGTACTTTAGGAATGTTAGAATTATTCTAGGATTCCAAGTCCTGTTAGTATTCGGTGTGATTTCCTGTTTAGTCTACCCTGCCCCGCAAGCTTTTCCTAAGGCAAGCGTATAGAGAGGATGACTGTAGGAAACCAACCTAGAATGTGGGTGGTTGCAGGGTCATTTGGGACATGCCATCATCATCCACGTAGGAGGCATTGCCCCCCTTGTAGGTTGGACCTAAGCAAAGCCTGTGCCTCGGGTTTTGGACCCGGGGTCTTTGAAGTGCCTGGGGTCTGACCCCGAGGTCTTTTAAGTGCTTGGGGTCTGACCTCGAGGTCTTTTTAAGTGCTTGGGGTCAGACCCCGAGGTCTTTTTAAGTGCCTAGGGTCTGACCCCGAGGTCTTTTAAATGCCTGGGGTCTGACCCTGAGGTCTTTTTAAGTCAGCACGCATGGAGAAGAGTTGTTTGGCAAAAGAAACTTTTATTACTATATGAATAGATATGCTCGGGTCAAGCTACATAATTCCTTGCCAACATTGTTGTCATACTTCATTGGAAGTACTTGCAGAGGTGCTGTATGCTCCAAGGATGAGATAGGTCGTGCCCGTCTAGAGTTTGTAACCAATAGGTACCCGGGCGGTTCACTCGGGTAACTAGGTATGGACCTTCCCAGTTTGGCCCCAACTTCCCATGGCTCGGGACTTTCGTGGACTGGTTAACTGCCTTCAGGACCAGATGTCCTATCTGGAAATTGCGATACTTCACCTTGCTGTTATAGTATTGGGAGACTCTTTGCTTGTAGGATGCCACTTTGAGATACGCCCAGTCTCTCTTCTCCTCTATCAAGTCGAGTTTTGCCCTTAGGGAATCCTCATTGTCTAGCTCGCTGAAATTTGCCACCCGGTAAGTAGGTAACCCAAGCTCCGTGGGGACCACTGCCTCAAAGCTGTAGGTTATGGAGAACGGCGTTTTGCCTATTGACTCTCGGGGTGTAGTGCAGTAGGCCCATAGGAGGGTCGGTAGTTCCTCTGACCGTAGTCCTTTGGTGCTTTCAAGCCTCATCTTGATCGACTGAAGAATTGTCCTGTTGGTCACTTCGGCTTGGTCATTGGCCTGGGGGTGCTTGGGGGATGAGTAGTGATTGGATATCCCATAGCCCGAGCTGAACTGCCTGAATACCGGGGTGTCAAATTGCCTACCGTTGTCACTAACCAGAACCCGGGGGACACCGAACCTGCTGAGGATGTTCCTCACCACAAAGTTTTCCATTTTCTTCTCAGTAATTGTTGCCAAGGGCTCGGCTTCCGCCCACTTGGTGAAATAGTCAACGGCTATGATGGCAAACTTGCCTTGTCCTTTTCCCATCGGGAGAGGGCTGACAATGTCAATGCCCCACTGAGCAAACGACCAGGGGCTGAGGATGGGCGTCTGAAATTCTCCTGGACGGGTTAATCATGGGGGAAAATCTTTGACACGTATCACACCTCTTGACATATTCTTGAGAGTCTTTGGCCATGGTTGGACAATAATAACCTTGCAGCAGGGCTTTGCGTGAAAGCGCCCGGCCTCCGATGTGGTTCTTGCACACCCCTTCATGGATTTCGTACAGTATTGCTTGGACTTGTGTAGGATGGACACAGCGGAGGTATGGTATAGAAAATCCCCTTTTGTAGAGGATGCCATCAATGATGTGGTACCTTGCCGCTCGATATTTAACCCGACAGGCTTCTTCCTTTCTGTCTGGTAATGCACCTGTTGCCAGAAATTCCACGATTGAGTCCATCCAGCTAGGTTCTAGGGTGGCCGGTTCGACTTCTATGCACTCCGAGTTGATCACACTTGGGTCAGGTAGGTATTCTATCCTTATCCTGGGCAAGTCTGACTTAGAATATGAAGCAAGGCGGGCTAACCAGTCAGCCCTGGTGTTTTTCTCTCGAGGTATCTACGTAATAGAGAGCCCCTGAAGTTTCGTTGAAACTACTCTGACAAAGGATAGAAAAGCTACCATGTTATGCTCTCGAGCCTCATACTCTTGATTGAATTGATTTGCCACAAGCTGATAGTCACTGTACCCTTAAATTTGCAGTGCACCCATTGAGGTTGCCATTTGTAACCCGAGCAACAAGGCTTTGTATTCGGCCTCGTTATTGGAGGCTTTGAAACCGAACCTGAGCACATACTCGAGCTGGATCCCATCGGGCGTGGTTAAGATGATCCCTGCTCTGCTACCCTGTTTGTTGGAAGAACCATCCACATAAAGTACACAGGTCGGGATATCTGGCTATTGCCCGGGTGGTAAGATCAGTGGGGCGGTTTCTTCAACTGGGACTTCTTGGTATGTGAATTCAACAATGAAGTCTTCCATGGCCTATCCTTTGATTGCTGTGCGGGGTCTGTAGAACACTTCGAATTCCTCTAACCCCAAGGCCCATTTGACGAGCCTCCCAGACATTTTAGGCTTACTCAAGATCTTACAGAGGGGCTAATCTATAAGGACCACGATGACGTGGGCCTGGAAATATGGGCAAAGTCTCCGGGCTAAAGTGATGAGGACGAAGGCGACCATCAACCGTTTGGGGTTTCAGAGTGTGGAACCACTGTGTGGCTAGGCCTTTAAGGGTACTAGGGAAGGCCAGGCACAATAACTCGTCGATCGTGGTAACTAGTGCCATCTGAGCCTTGTAAGTACGAACATGATCCACTAGGCTCCCTAAACCGTCATAAGAGCTGAGATGTGGCAGTTTGAATTTCCACGGGATGGGGAATGCGGTGATTCGAGCGGTGTAGGGCGACTCGGTCTCTGTATTGGTATGATTGTGGAGCTGCTTACGACTCAGTTTTTCAATTTGCTATTACAAGTCCTCGATCTGGGCCTTTATATCTCACCCGGTTTTTCTTTCTATATCCGAGCGGTACGTCAGGTCTAATGATGATGCTTCCTCCTCGAAGTGCGTCATCCTCGGGGATAGAACCCGGCTCTGGCTCTGGGTAATCGTATGCCTAAGATCTCCCCGGCTCTGGGTCGGAGGGTCTCTGGCTAATTCCCAGGGCTTTGGCCCTGATTCCTCCGTCCTAGTGGTACGTCGCCTATTGATGATGTCTCTAGCATCTTCTACCCGACGAGGATTGATCCGAGCTTGCCACCTGGTGCTCCTGGGCGCTCTGCTACGGTCACCATCCCAGGCATGTTCCCAATCTGATGGGGATACTGGTGCAGAGTGGGTATGGTTCCTGACTCTTGTGGGATCCTGATCAGGGGCACTCTTCCTGGTCTGGTTTTCAAACTAAGGGTACTTTTCTTGCAGGGCTAACAGCGCTTCAATTTTTTGCTGGGTTGGCCATTGGCCTTCCAGAAGTTGCGCGAGCGCCGCCGTCATTTGGTCAGAGGTCATGGAGGCGGCCTGCTGCTCGAGCTGCAAGTTCTCCTGACCGGTCGGAGTAGTATTTTTCTTACCCGCCTTCGATGGCATGTTGATCAGTCAAGAAATTTGTTAGTGAAAAACTTATCGTTTCCCACAAACGGCACAAAACTGATGATCCCAAAAATTGGTAAGAGAAATTAAAAGAGAGATATTGAGACACAAGAGCTTGTATATGGTTCGGTCGTGTTAACAAGGTAACCTACATCATGATTGCGTCAGTGCGCTTCACTAGCAGATCACCGGCGGGCCTAGTGAGCCAATAGTTGGGCTACACTACCAGTAAAAATGATCGGGTTTATGCATATGAGTGAGAATTATATGCTATTCTTTGGAGTCAGAATGCGATCCCCTTTCAATAGGGGTGGGTGGCCTCTTTTATAGGTGCAAGAGACCGCCCGTACAAGGTAAGTTTATAGATTAGGAAGCCTAATCTATTTACAGCCTAATTTACATAAATTTAGGGATGTTTCATAAGTAGTTTAGGAAACTGCTTGCTCCTTCCATTTAGTCTTCTAATTGGGCTAGGAAACTGCAGAGGCTTGCTGACCAAGCAATCATACCTATTGTGGGCACGCCTATGTGGGGTCCATCTAGGAAGGACGACCGAACATACGACCACACCGAGTGGTTTGGCGTAACAGCTCGGGATGGCTGTGTAGTCATTCTAAATTCAAGATGACTTGGCTTCTCTAGGCTGAGTTGGCGAGGCTTGACTTTGACCTGATATTTTAGTGCATATCACCTAGTATGCCTCAGCATAATGGTGTAGCGGAGATAAGGAATCGGTCTCTTTTAGACATGACTAGGTCGATGATGAGTTATTCAGAGTTGCCATTTATTACTTTGGGGTTATGCCTTGGAAACCACTGCATGCATACTAAATCTAGTACCAAGCAATTCTATTCCCAGAATACCACGAGAGATGTGGATTGGGCACAAGCCTTCTTTGCAACATCTTCGGATGTGGGGGTGTCTGGCACATGTGCTAAAAGGAAAGATGAGCAAGTTGAATTCTAGATCGGAAGTATGTTACTTTGTAGGGTATCCAAAGGGTACTTATGGATGGTAGTTTTATGATCCAAGAGAACAGAGAGTGTTTGTTAGTACAAATGCTATTTTCTTGGAGGGTGATTGTATCATGAACCATAAACCTAAGGGAAGGATATATCTTAGAGAGATAGAAGGAGAGTCCTCAGTCCTACCTGTAGTTGATAACGATGTAAGCTAAGAAAATACCACTTCTTCACCCATTTCTGCTCTGGTACCTCATCGTAGTGGGAGGATGGTCAGCTAGCCTGACAGATACATGTTCTTAGGAGAAGTTTTTGAAGCTGTCTCCATAGAATCTAAATCTGATCCTACCATGTATGAAGAGGCAATGACTGATGTAGACTCAGCCCATTGGATTAAAGCTATGAAAGCTAAATTAGAATCTATGCATTCCAATCAGGTATGGGACCTTGTAGAACTTCTAGCCAATATTAAATCAATTGGCTGCAAGTGGGTTTACAAGAGGAAAAGAGGATCTGATGGGAAAATTGAGACCTTCAAGGCTAGACTTGTAGCGAAAGGTTATACTCAGAGAGAGGGCATTGACTATGATGAAACCTTCTCATCGCTAGCCATGCTCAAGTCCATTAGAATACTTTTATCCATTACTGCATGTCTAGATTATGAGATCTGGCAGATGGACATCAAGACTGCATTCTTGAATGGCAATCTTGAGGAGGACATCTGTATGCGGTAACCAGAAGCTGGTGGGAAAGGTAACCTGGTATGCAAGTTACGAAAGTCCATTTATGGGCTTAAGCATGCATCTAGGAGTTGGAACATCCGACTTGACCAAGCGGTCAAATCGTTTGGTTTCATACAAAATCTGGATGAGCCTTGTGTGTAACACCCCGTATTTTTTTGATATAAATATTTAAAAAAAAATTAGTGAGATAACCTAATTTTTTATGTATACAACCATGGTTATTTATTTATATGTGTGTATTTTTTTAATCATTAAATACTGTGTGAAATTTTATAGAGCTAAGTGGTGGAGTTAAGTTGTAAAAATTTAAGTTGAACAAGTTATTGACGAATTGATGTGTTTATATTTTTGTAGTGCTTATAGGCCCGTGAATGTGTTAATTTGTGTTTTTAACATTTAAATTAAGTACCTGGGTTATGTACACCCATTGGCTCACTCATTTTAGAACTTTAGAATATATTTTCGGGTCCATATAAAGCCTTTTTGTGAGGCCTTAAGCCAAAAAAGGGGATTCAATGTTTATTTATGTGTTTGTGTTATAATATATGTAGGTGTTTCATATATACATAGATAATATACCTCCTAGGGTTTTGATAACAAAAAAAAAGAGACGTGAGAAAAATAGAACATTCAAGAGAGAGAGAGAGAGAGAGAGAGAGAGAGAGAGAGAGAGAGGAGAAGAAGAAGAAGAAGAAGAATAAGAAGAAGAAGAATAAGAAGAAGAAGAGAAGAAAAGAAGAAGCTCAACCTTTTGTTTTGTGTAATCATCATCAACCTTGAAGCCCTAAAGTGGTGAGTTAATTTGTTATTTTCTTTCAATCTCGTTTGATTGAAATTTAAATGGATAGAATATTGAATTAGTATGGTTATGGATTATGAGATTTAAGTTTTTTTTTTTACAATAATTGATGTTGTGATTTGAGATTTATAGTTGAGCATTGAATATACATTTGAGCAATTATTCAATTTTCAGATTTGGGATTTACACGAATCAGATCTGAGTAGAAAATTCATAATAAATCATACGTTATTGTTTTCATGATTCTGTCCATGGTGGCTTATAGGAAACGCAATTCTGGACAACCTTTGTATAATGGTGTTTTTCTCCATTCTGCACCGTTTGGGCAGAAAATTTATATTACAGCAGCAGTTTTATGAAGTTTAAAATAAGCGTATTTGCTGTATCATATTTTTGTGTGATTTCGTGCTCGTTAATATAAATTGATTTGTTTGTACTTAGAAAAAATGAGTTCTCATGGATAGTTGAGCTTTGTGAAATCGTGACTGTGATTTTGTGTGGATTATGAATCTGTGTGAACGTGTAGCTGTTAATATGATTCTAACAGAAATTTGATTTGAGATATATGAATCTCTTATAAAGTTGAGTTTTGCGGAAAACGTGGATGTATAAACGTTAGAAAATCCTTAGAGTTCACCACTACTCCTTATAATTTTAGGCGGCAACTTCGTGGATGACCCGTCCTTGTGTGATTAGACGGCGACTACGTGGATGACCCGTCTCTTCATTTGTAATACATGTAATTTCTCTACGTGCAATAATATGAGTTTTATGAATTTCCATATCTGGTCTATTATTATATTACTATTTTATTTGTGTGACTGTATCAGTGTAATGTAATTACTAATTAGATTGTAAGCACTGCACCGACTTGACCATAATAAGACTTAACTTAGTCCCGTACTCGGACCCGGACATTAGAAATAATACCCGTTTGCACGTAATCGAGACCGACATGCATAACGAAGACTTATGCACGTAAACTGATAAAGTGGCACAAAACCCAAAGTTGACCCCACATGGCCGGCCACTTGTCGCACATGCACACCCCCTAGGCACTTGTCATATCTACACATGCCACTTGTCCATGCAATGTACACTTGTTCTTGCATGCTTACATGAGCACATGCAAGGTGACACATTGCACATGTAAGGCTCTATAGAAACATGAATGTCTTCATGCATTACACTCTTTTTAACACTTACAATCTGCACATATGTTTAGAGAGAGCTAGGAATTGGGAGAAAAACCCAAGCAAACACCCCTCTTCCCTTGTATACACCTCACATGCAAACACATATACACACCCATACACTTATATATGCCACCATGGGAACTTAGAATCTATAATAAGAAGTCTTAGAAGACCTACAAAGAATCCCATAAGTCCAGAAGTAAAGAAGAAGGAGAAGAACAAGGAGCTTTCACCATTAAAGTTGAGTTCAAGCTTCCTAAAGCTCAAATTCAAAGCCCAAGCTCAATTTCAAGTTTAGGTGAGTTTACTAACTCACTTTAGAACTTATATAGTATGTAGTAATGTTAAGTAAGTGTTTGATGTTGTATCTTGGGGTTTCTATGCAACATGCAAGTCAAATCTTCAAATCTGGGAAGCAGAAACTTCCAGCAGATTGTAGTTTAGTAAAATGAACATTTTGAGCAGTTCAAAAATGGGAATGAGGCTAGGTTTTTTTTTTATGGAGAAAGCTAACTCATTTATCTACAAATAACTCTTCTATAGCTTAATCTGTAGCACCTGAATTTCTCCAGAAATTCCATGTAGGATATTAGAAATTAGTGATGTTGCTACCAAGGTTGTTAGGTATTCACAATGTTTTTCACATCAGTATGTTGAAGGAGTATCATCAGGGTGTGACGCCACATGTAATCGACTTCAAGGGCATTGAGGCGAATAACAACGTGTCTTACACCGAGAGACCGATCAAGATTTTGGGTCGAGAAACCAAGAAGCTGAGGAACAAGGAGATCCCATTGGTGAAAGTTCAATGGAATCATCATGATGAAAGAGAAGCTTTGTGAGAAATGGAGTCAGAGATGTAAGAGAAATATCTTTTCTGTTTTGTAAATAGATAAGCTCTGATTTCGAGAACAAATCCATTAATAGGTGGTGGAAGATGTAACACCTGTAATTTTCTGTCATTATAATATCAGCTTTTTCGAATTTCTGTATTGGACCGACTATTGTATTATATTATTATTTTAATTATGTGACAATATGGACGTGTTGTAGTATTACCATATGGACTGTAGTAACCATACCGACTCGACCATAATAAGATTTAACTTAGTCCCGTACCCGAACATTAGAAATAATACCAGTTTGTACGTACTTCGAGATCGACACGCATACCGAGGAACTTATGCACGTAAACTGAGGAAGTGGCACACAACTTGAGGTGGGCCCACATGCCGGCCATGTGGCAACCAAATGTCATCCCTTTGGAGACATGTCCACTTAATGGACACATGTCCTAAGCATGCAACATGCAAAGGACACCTAGCACGTGGAAATTCTATATAAACAAGCACATGCACACACTACACTCTCTTAGTTGGATCATAATATGAATTTTTGGAGAGAAAATTAGGAGACTTGGGTAGTTCATGAGAAAAAAAGAGAAGAAAAGTTAAGAAGAAGAAGTTCATCCTTAAAGTTTGAAGTTCAAGCTCCATTAAGCTCAAAAATAACATCCAAGCTCAATTTTAAGCTTTGGTGAGTAATTGTGAGTAATCTAACTCAATTTAGAACATATATAGTATGTATTAATGTTTAGTAGGAGTTTGATGTTGTTGTGTTGAAGTTTTCATGACATGCAAGACAAGTGCTTTAAATCTGAGAAACTGAACTTCCAGCAGAATGTAGTTTAGTAAAATGAATGTTTTGTGCAGCTCAAAAATCTGAATTAAGCTAGGTTTTTTTGTGAAGAAAGCTAACGCATTTATCTACAAATAACTCTTTTATATCTTGGTCTGAAAATCACTCCTTCATGGGTGAAATGCATGTACAACGCAGTGTTATAAACCTGGGAAAACAGAAACTTCCAGCAGAATGTAGTTTAGTAAAAATGAATGTTTTAAGGAGCTCCAAAATCCGAATTAAGCTAGGTGTTTTTGTGAAGAAAGCTAACTCATATATCTACAAATAACTTTTCTATAGCTCAGTCTAGAAATCACTCCTTCATGGGTGAAATGCATGTACAACGCAGTGTTATAAACCTGGAAAATAAAAACTTTCAGAAGAATGTAGTTTAGTAAAATGAATGTTTTGAGGAGCTCAAAAATTGGAATTAAGCTAGGTTTTTTTGTAATATCATTTAACTCATTTATCTACAAATAACTCTTCTATAGTTCTATCTAGAAATCAATCCTTCATAGGTGAAATGCATGTACAACGCAGTGTTATAAATCTGGGAAACATAAACTTTCAGCAGAACACAGTTTAGTAAAATCAACGTTTGGAGCAGCTCAAAAATGGGAATTAAGCTAGATTTTTTTTTGTGAAGAAAGCTAACTCATTTATCTACAAATACCTCTTTATAGCCTGGTCTAAAAATGAACCCTTCATAGGTAACATTCACATATAACACAGTGCTAAAAATCTGGGACAGAACAGTCCGAGATTTAAGAAATGTCTTGTAAAATAAATATTTTGAGCAGCTCAAAAATGTAATTGAAGCTCGATTTTTCTGTACATGAAGATGATCCAAATACCTATAATGTTCTAGTTTTGAGTTTGATCTACAAAGCAATTTATCACTATCGCATAGATGAGCTACGTGCTATGTTTTCCCATTGTTATGAATATAGTTTAATGACCATTGGAAAGCTCATACCCAAGCTTTAAGTATGTTGTACAACACAATTATTGCTTACATAATGATTATGTAAGTTCATATCGTAAGCATATTGAGAGGTAAAACGGAATGTCGGACGTATAGCAAAATATTGACGGATATAAATGGATGATATTAATGAACTAAACTTCGAAACGTACGAACGTGAATAATAACGATAAAACCTTCAATAACAGATTTTAATGCGAATAAGGGACATTGGGCCTCGTTTCTAGTCGCATGACTACCGGTCAAAGTTGATTCGTGAACTTTCGTGTCGTGTTTGGATATTTCTTGCAAAATTGGTCTTTCGATAATTCCATGGTGTCAATTGGAGAGTTATGTTTTGTGTTCTTGATCTGAGGATCGGTATGACGTGTTCGGTCAAGTGCGGATGACCTGAGGATCGTCATGACGTGTTCGATCAAGTGGTTGATTATTTTTCCGCACCCTTAGACTGAGGATCGGCATGAAGTGTTCGGTCAAGTACGGGTGACCTGAGGATCGGCATGACGTGTTTGTCAAAGTGATTGTTAATATCCCGTACCCTTGGTCTGAGAATCGGCATGCGTGTTCGGTAACGTGTGGGGGACCTGAGGATCAGCATGACGTGTTCGACCAAGAGATTGTTAATGTCCCGCACACTTATGCCATTTGGGTGACAGTTTTAATGCTAGTTCGGCGATAGTTTGAATGCCATTTGGGCGATAGTTTGAGTGCCAGTTAGGCGACAGTTAACTATTCATTGTTGAGTAATGTTCTTTCTTGACCAGTAAATGCGTTTGGAGTTAAGTCTTCTTTTAGTCAATGTCATTGGTCAGTTCAGTTCTGGGTTAAGTTTCAAAGAGAATGATTGGGTTTAAATAAGACATGGTTTTGAGAATAAGAAAAGACGAATGAGACATAATATCGAGAATAAGAAATGATGAACGAGATATGGTTTCGAGAAATAAGAAGAGATGAAGAATAACTTACCTTAAGTGGTGGTAACCTTAAGGGGACCCTCACTTAGCTTAACCGCTAACGGCTTTTCATGCCGCTGGACCTTCCACGTCCATCCTTTGCAGGTCCAGACGGAGCCGCCTGCTATCAAGATGCTAACTTTACTGTTGAAGACTATGCTGGTGAAGATTGCTACGAGGAAGGCTACGGTTTCGCCTGCTGAAGACTTGGGAGCTTTTCTTTTGTTATAGTTATGTTATTATTATGTTAGTGATGTAATAGTTTAGCTGTTTGGTCTGTAATATACTACTGATGTAAGACTTGAATGTTTTACTTTCCTGCTTCCCCTGAACATAGTCATCTTCCCATATTATGTTAAGGTTATAAGCATGCTTGGACAATCAGGTGACATTCACAACCAGTCACGTGCCTACGAACCCATAAAGGAAATTTATTTTTCCCTATTTTTGGTACTTCGGGGCGTGACACAATCTTGAAATCACTCCTTCATAGGTGAAATGTATGAACAACGCAGTACGATAAATCTGAGAAATAGAAACTTCCAGCAGAATGTAGTTTAGTGAAATGACCGTTTTGAGCAGCTCAAAATTCTGTATTAAGCTAGGTTTTTTTTGTTTTTTTTTTGGTGGAGAAAGCTAACTCATTTATCTACAAATAACTCTTCTATAGCTCAGTCTAAAAATGAATTCTTCACAGGTGAAATTCACGTACAACGCAGTGCAATAAATCTAGGACAGAGCAATCCAAAAATATAGAAATATCTTAGTAAAATAAATGTTTTGAATAGCTCAAAAATCTATAAGAAGCTAGATTTTTTGTACATAAAGATAATCAAATTACCTATATTGTTCTAGTTTTGAGTTTGATCTATAAAGTAATTTATCATGCCTAAATAAGTCATGTTGTTTTAGTCAACATAGTGAAAATGTATCCTGGCAGATTGTGTCGTTTTTTTGTATGATGTTTTGTTTATGCATGGTGTTGATTGTTGATGCTAGTTTTCTGGTACCTGTGTTGTTATGAAAATCTTGTGCTATGGTATTTCTATCGCTTAGATGAGTACGTTAAAGGGTTTCATCTATATTTTTATTGGTATTAAATCCATATTATAAATCCATGGGCTACGTGCTATGTTTTCCATTGTTATGAATATAGTTTAATGGCCGTTGAAAGTTCATACCCATGCTTTAAGTAGGTTGTACATCTCAATTATTGCACTGATAGTGATTGGGTAAGTTCTCATCATAAGTATATTATGATATAAATTAGAATGACAGATGTATAAATGTAACTTTGAAAGTATAAATGAAAGTTGTTATTGAACTAAACTACGAAACGTACGAACGCATAAAATAACAATAAAACCTTCAATAACAGATTTTATGCGAATAAGGGACGTTGGGCTTCGTTTTTCGTCGTGTGACTTCCGGTCAAAGTTGATTCGTAAACTTTCGTGTCATGTTCGGATATTTCTTGCAGAGTTAGTGTCACACCCCGGTGTAGCCAAAATATGGAAAAATTTAAAATTTTCATCTTGGACCCTGAGGCATGTGACTGGTGGAAGTACCGAATGTCCATGACCAAAATAATAATAACTAAATGCTATGACAAAAGGGTAAAAGCATCATCTACTATTGGAATATGTTACTATGAAAGGCTTACAACGGTACTGGCTAATTAAATACATAAGAGTCTTATGGCTCTCGGCCTTACAAAAACTATTACAAAAATATGATAAGTCTTCTAATTACAACAAGAATATTTACAAAGGGAAGCTACTAGTCTTCTTCCTAACTCGCATAACCATAATCCTCTTTAGTATAATCTTCTTCCACGTTATATTCTTGAGTAGCTCCATAGCTTGTGTTCTTGTGACCTGGATAAGCTGGACATGGGAATGTCCAGTGACATGAATGCCGTCAGCTTATGAAAGCTGAGTGAGAAAACTAAATCAAATGGAACGTATATAGTAAAGTACAACAGAGATACCCTTATTACTTTTTAACACGTCTTTTAAGATCTTTGCGTTCTCACCGTCGAGCTATAACTACCAAAATCCCGACCGCGTATTCAAAAAGAAATTGTCCAACTGAGAAAACTCGTCTCGACATTCTTAACGCCACTATCATCTGTTGCCAACATCCGACATCATTTACTAACCCAAAACATCTCTTACTAACTAAACCATCTTTCATTTACCAAAACAACTTCCACCAATCGAAACATCTTTTAACAACCACCTCGTCACGAAGAACCGAAGTGTTAGGGAGTGCAAGAATATCCATTCCATCACGAAGAACCGAAAGGAGTCTTCACTCTAAGAAACACCACTTCCCCATCACGAAGAACCGGAGCATTTACGTAGTGTAAGAACATCCAATCCATCACTAAGAACCGAAAGGAGTCTTCACTCTAAGAAACACCACTTCACCATCACAAAGAACTGAAGCATTTACGGAGTGCAAGGACATCCATTCCACCACTACGAACCGAAAGGAGTCTTCACTCTAAGAAACACCACTTCGCCATCACGAAGAACTGAAGCGTTTACAGAGTGCAAGAACATCCATTCCATCACTAAGAACTGAAAGGAGTCTTCACTCTAAGAAACACCACTTCACCATCATGAAGAACCGAAGCGTTTACGGAGTGCAAGGACATCCACTCTATCACTAAGAACTGAAAGGAGTCTTCACTCTCAGAAACACCACTTCGCCATCACGAAGAACTGAAGCATTTACGGAGTGCAAGAACATCCATTCCATCACTAAGAACCGAAAGGAGTCTTCACTCTAAGAAACACCACTTCACCATCACGAAGAACAAAAGCATTTACGGAGTGCAAGAACATCCATTCCATCACTAAGATCCGAAAGGAGTCTTCCCTCTAAGAAACACCACTTCGCCATCACAAAGAATTGAAGCATTTAGGGAGTGTAAGAACATCCATTCCATCACTAAGAACCGAAAGGAGTCTTCACTCTAAGAACCACCACTTCACCATCACGAAGAACCGAAGCGTCAACCGTACCCCCTTTTGCCACGAAGACCCGAAAGGATACACAATAGTCATCACTTCATAATCCATCACACACATCCTTTACTCACTATCCCGGCCTCCGCGGCTTGGTTTACCTATCCAACACTTATCCTTGACATACACTGTTCCTAACCAAGCACAATCAATCCTTACATATCCTTGACCGCATTTGCGTCACACGTTCTATGGTTTAATTTGTTAATAATTTTCATTTACACAAATAAGGTTACGTTCCTACATCCGTTGTTCTGTTTATGTCATTATATACCCATGAAGTCAGAATTAACGTCGTCGTTCATCTTACGGCTTTAATAGTTCCTTAAGGAATGTTTTCCCGAAAAAACTTCCCAGAAATCGATTTCTCCCATAAATCGGTTTCTGGCACCAGATTCTCAAATCCTCTATTTTTATGCAATGTACAATCATTTTAGCTCAGGGTACACAAATTATATACTCCTATGAGTAGTATAACATTTGTATAGAAGTGCAGATACTCCATATATATATCCAAGCATGGGTCTATGTACAACTAATTCAAGCTTATGTTAAGATTTCAAAGCATCATCTTGGTTATAGAAGAGTTATTTGTAGATATATGAGTTAGCTCTCTCCACAAAAAAACGTAGCCTCATTCCCATTTTTGAATTGCACAAAATGTTCATTTTGCTAAACAACATTCTGCTGGAAGTTTCTGCTTCTCAGATTGATAATACTACGTTGTAAATACATTTCACCTATGAAGGATTGATATTTAGACTAAGCTATAGAAGAGTTATTTTTAGATAAATGAGTTATATTGCTTTACAAAAAAACCTAGCCTCATTACCATTTTTGAACTGCTCAAAATGTTCGTTTTACTAGACAACATTCTGCTGGAAGTTTCTGCTTCCCAGATTTGAAGATTTGACTTGTATGTTGCATAGAACCTCAAAATACAACATCAAACACTTGCTAAACATTACTACATACTATATAGGTTCTAAAGTGAGTTAGAATACTCACCAAAGCTTGAAATTTAAGCTTGATATTGGTTGAAGCTTAGTGAAGCTTGAATCTTCAAACTTCAAGAATGGACTTCCTCTTTCTTCTATTCTTCCATGGAGCTATAACTCCAGCTCTCTCTCCCTCTCAATTATGTGCAGATTGTAGAGACAAAAGTGTCTCAATTGTGTGTATGTGCATGATATATAGGAGATTGGCATGGCTAGGTGTCAATTGCATGAGTTCATGCAAAGACACATGTCTAATATGTGGACAAATGTCATGGGAGGAGATGACAAGTGTAAGGAGTGGCACATAGGGCTGCCATGTGGCTGGCCAGGTAGGGCCCACTTTGGGTTGCATGCTACTTTCTTGATTTGCGTGCATAAGTTTCTCGTTATGCATGTCGATCTCGGTTTACGTACAGACGGGTATTATTTCTAATGTCCGGGTCCAGGTACGGGACTAAGTTAATTCTAATTACGGTTGAGTCGATATGGTTACTACAGTCTAGTCAGTAATCTTATGATACATCAAAATCGTCATAATATTAAAATAATAATTTAAAATTAGACAGTCAAATGCAAAAATTCTGAAACTGACATTTATTATAGAAAAGAAAATTACAGGTATTACAGTTAGTCCTTCGGTAGTTCCATGGAGTCGATTGGGGAGTTGTGAAATGTTTTGTACTTTGGTCAAGAGCGGATGACCTGAGGATCGTCATGACGTGTTCGATCAAGTGATTGACTATATTCCGGACCCTTGGTCTGAGGATCGGCATGACATGTTTGATTAAGTGTGGGTGACCTGAGGATCGTCATGACGTGTTCAATCAAGTGACTATTAATATCCCGCATTCTTGATCTGAGGATCATCATGACATGTTTAGTCTTACGGGTGACCTAAGGATCATCAGTGACATGTTCGATCAAGCGATTCATTGTCTAGTGTTGTTCTTTCTTGACCCGTAAATGCGTTTGGAGTTGAGTCTTCTTTTAGTCGATGTTGTTGGTCAATTTAGTTCTGGGTTAAGTTTCATAGAGTTGAGACTCCTTTCGATTCTGCGTGACGAGGTGGTTGGTGAAAGATTGTTTGGTTAACGCAAAGATCCTAAAAGTCATATTAAAAGTAGTTAACGGATTCTTGTTGTGTGTGGCTATATACGTTCCATTTGATTTAGTTTTCTCACTCGGCTTTCATAAGTTGATGACGTTCATGTCACTGGACATTCCCATGTCCAGCTTATCCAGGTGACGAGTACACGGGTTATGATGCTACACAAGAGGAGGACGTGGAGGAAGACTACACTAAAGATGGCTATGGATATGCTAGTTAGAGAGAAGACTATTGCCTGTCTTTTGTAAATGTTTTTGGTTGTAATCTCTATCAGAAGACCTATAATATCTTTTGTAATAAGTTTTGTGAGGCCTTAGAGCCATAAGACTCTGATGTATCTACCATGGTGTACTTAGTTAGCTAGTACTGTTACTTTTCATTGTATTATAATTATGTAAGCAGACATCGGTTTTATCCTTTAGGTTGTGTTGTTTACTAATAGCATTTTGGTCATGGAAAAATCAGTAATGTAACCAGTCACGTGTCTATGAACCCATAAAGGAAATTTATTTTTCCCTATTTTTGGTACTTCAGGGCGTGACATCATTATTTTAAGCCTTATGCCCAGCTTGTTGGTCTATTTCATGTGTATCGAGACATTATTTTATTGACGTCAAGAACGTAAGGACTAGCCTTTCGGTGTATACTCAAATCCCATTGATACCCCCTGGGAGTTGGGACCGGAGTGGGAGTTAGTATTACGTTAGGAGACACATGGGATATATGTGTATGCTGGACCATGGATGGGTGGCCGAGGTGGTGAACATAAGGTGTAATAAAAGAAAATAATTTGTGGTGTTTTATTCTTGCGTTTAGAAGTTTGAATTATAATTAATTACCTTGTTGTGGTAGTATCGTAGAAAGTTGTGGATGCTTAGTAAATCGACTTTTCTAATAATTTTTTGTGTTGTAATCGTTGTGTGTGAGCGTGAATGTGATAACCATAGACTGTGTGTCTTAAGTTTTGAATTATGTTTGGAGGATTTTGATGTGAGTATTTTATGAATTTATATTGTTGTTGAATTATGGGTTTGATTAGAACTGTGATAATTATATTTTGCAGGATGGTGGGCCCACTAACTTTTATGCAGGTCTGGCTCACCATAGATATCTGATGGGTAAGTATTCAATTGGTATTATTCGGGTTGTGAACCACTGCCACCACATTGAAGGAAACTACCTTTTTGTCCTGAAATGTGTATAGAATTGCTGTTCTAACCCGACATGGATTCTGTGTAATAGTGTTGTTTATTTTCTGTGTGACGATAGTGTGTGATGTGATATAGTTATATTTTATTTGTGAGTATTTTTGGCAGTCTATGGGACACCGTTGTTCCCTAAGACTCGTTTTGTATTTTTTTTGTTAACTCATACCAGTATTTTATATAGTGACCCGGGTGCGTAATGCATTCGGGGCGTTTCTATATGAAACGTAGTCGGATGTATGTGCAGGTTTAGTAATGGGGAAGATTTTCTGTGGAGCTTTTGTCTGTGTGACGAGATTGCTGCTATGTTGTTTCTTGGCAGAGTTGTATTTATTTTCTTAGTGTACTTCATTTTTATTTCTGGCCATGTGAGCCATATTTATGATATTGTAGTTTGGGAACGGTGTAGTGGCTCTTAACCCAAGGATGTCTAGAGTTTATTTTATTTCCACTAAACTCTGTACGGAGATTTTATTTAATGAAAACGGTGTTTCTTTTGTAAATTAAAAATGGAATAATATTTTCAAGAGAACGCTATTTCTTTTATAATGAAAATGAATGTTTGGGAATACATGTTTAATAATCAAGAGTTTTATTTAAAACAAGACCATGTGTTTTTATTTAACGATTATAAAATACTGTTTTCAATAAATTATCTGTTAGGTTGTGTGAGGGTGTCAACCTCGGGATTTTGGCAATTGAATATTAGTCCGGATACATGCTCTGAATTAACTATTTGGTTGTGCAAAAATTCGGGGTGTGACATTGTGTATACAAGAAGTATGAAGGAAAAGTGGTGGCTTTTCTTGTTCTATACGTTGACGATATTGTACTCATTGGAAATGATGTAGTGGCATTGTCAACGGTTAAGGTTTGGCTAGCTAGTCCTTTCGATATGAAGGATCTAGGAGTGGCAAGCTATATCCTTGGGATAAAGCTCTTTCGAGATTGCAAGCGAAAGATAATGGGATTATCTCAGGCGGGTTATATCGAAAATGTGCTAACTAGGTTTTCAATGGATAATTCAAAGAAAGGTCTATTACCTTTTAGCCATGGTTTAGTGTTCTCCAAGGACCAGTGTCCAAAGACAGAGGAGAGGAATCGCATGGCAGGAGTTCCCTATGCTTTGGCAGTGGGAAGTCTCATGTATGTGATGTTGTGCACTAGACTAGATATCTGCTTTGCCGTTGGCATGGTCAGCAGGTATCAATCGAATCCAGATCCAGAGCACTAGACAGCTGTTAAGCACATTCTTAAGTACTTAAGAAGGACTAAAGATTACATGCTTATGTATGGCTGCGATGAGTTAATTCCAGTAGGATAAACTGACTCAAACTTTATGCCAGATAGAGATTCAAGGAAATCGACATTCAGACATCTCTTTACCTTAGGAGGTGGCGCTGTTAGGTGGAGGATCATTAAGCAGAAATATATTAAAGACTCAGCTATAGAAGCTGAGTATGTGGCTGATTGTGAAGCCGTAAAGGAAGCTGTTTGGCTCAATAAGTTCTTTATGGAGCTCGGGGTGGTACCAATATCGCTGTCACTTGTTACGCTATACTACGATAATAGTAGGGCAGTGGCTCAGTCCAAGGAGCCACGGAAAGGGAAAGCACGTGGAGCAGAAATATCATCTAATTCGAGATATTATTCAACGTGGAGATATGACTGTCACCAAGATTGCCACCGCTGACAATCTTGCAGATACATTTACAAAGGCCTTGCCATAGAAGGTCTTTGATTGTCATTTAGATAGTCTAGGTCTCATATGCATTCCTGAATGGTTATGAGTGCAAGTGGGAGTTTGTTGGGTTTGTGCCCTCAAACCATTAACTTATGTGTGAGACATTGACATTTTAATATATGGATATCAGCTATACATTTCATTGTGTATGTTTCTTTCATGAGATAATTGTTAATCTGTCTGTATCATAGTAAGTAATTCGTGTGTGTATGAGATATATACAAGTGAGATACGAATTGCTATTCTTTGACACCTAGAATTTGTCGCATTGGATGATGAGCCTAGATATCTCATCAGGTCAACACTATAGCATGATTAACTACCATTGGATGGAGTGATGAATCTCAATCACTAGAGTGTAACTCTTAGTTAATATGCTAGTGCTTGTAGTGCATTGATGGACCTGAGCTTTCCTATTGACACTTAAGACTGTCAACAGCTGATGGGAACTCATAACTTGTATAAGGTATGTGTTCTTAATCTTGAGACGATTATGGACACAGACTATGGATATGGCTGCTTTGACTTACCAATCGGTGAGTTCTATAAAAAATCAACACCTAGGTATCTTGAGTATGTCATATTCATAGGGTTGTGAACATATATTATCAAGATAGAATCTACCCTCTGATAAAGAGTAGGCATTCCCTTGAGAATGTCACCAAGTTGATTACTAAGAATTGCTGTCTTATTGATAAGTAGTTACCAATATGTTTGGTAATCATGAGAGGTGAATGAGACTCAAGAAATGAAAGATGTAATCATTATTTAGGTTGACAGTAACAGTTATCCGACATACTTGAATATGATTATGAATGCTGACGGTAGAGGGACATTAGTACACCATACAATTCTAGTTATCACTTCGGATATGTTCTTCTGCGGTGGAGTGCAGTTATCGTTTTATAGTGGAGTAAATGTTAACTGACCAGTTGGTTAATTTGTTGATCATAGAGTTTGGTCATGGGAATTATGAACTGGTCTGAGCCAACAATTAAGAACCTAGGAGGTCCCACTCTTAGCTCCGCTAGGATGTTTGGAAAGGCACTTGAGGATCTTGTCAAGAGAAGTTGGATCGATCAAAAGTGTTTCGATCGATTGAAGTCTAGACAAGTTCAATCGATTGAAGAACCTTCAATCGATCGAAGGTTCGATCGATCGAAGCCACTTCGAGGTTTGGAAATCTATAAATAGGGTAGCTGCGTACAGAATATTTCCAATCATCGTTTTATCACCTAGAAGCTGTAGAAACTATTTAGGGCTTCCTAAACCTTCTTTATCCTCACTATTAGGGTTCCCACCAACCCCAGTCCTTCCGGTAAGCATCCGTAGGAGTAATAAGGGTGAAGACAACATAGTGGAGGCTACTGCATAATCAAGGAAGAAGAGATTCAATATTAGGTTCAAGACCTGAGGTATAATTCTTGTCCCCTTGTGTATATGCATCTATAGAGTTGATAAGTAGTACATCTAGGCTACAAATATAAAGTTTTGAACTTGGTTTTTCTGCTCCGCATTTAAATAAATTTTTAATCCCAGTTTTCCCTGCACTACAGTCATCGATTACTCGCCTAATTTGATTTCACAGTTCTTGTATATTGTAGACATTACTATTAGTGTACTAAGAGGTACTGCAATGGATAATTCATATCCTAACGGTGCCGATTTAAAATTTAAATGTTCAACAAAATTATATAACACAAATGAATGAGTAGATCCTGAATCAACGAGTATGCGTGCCAAGTGCGAACATATAGGCACCATATCTGAGACCACTACATCAATAGTAGACATATCTCGAGATTCATCTAGAATGATCTTCCCTCACGTTGCTCTATCCCTCGTTCCCTATCATTGTATTGCTTCAGCTTCGAACAACTTGAAGCCATAGAACTCGCTCCTTGTTGGGAACACTTCCTGGGGCGATCTTTTGCTCGGTGCCCAAAGGTACCACAATCAAAATATTTGATCTGTGAATCCAGTGTAAAATTCGCACTGCTTGTCCTTGGGATTTTATTTTGGGAGTTGGTCATAAAACATTAGCCGACATGGGGTCAATTACAAAGCAAACACAACGGTATGTTACTCGGCACCCTCCTAGGTTCACTAAAACTAGATCCAGAGCCTCGTGCGAATAGCCTTTTGAACGCTCCACCAAGGTTCCGGTCACTAATCTCATGGGTTCTTTTCCCCTGTTGGTTCTATCTTGACCTCTCTATACCTCCTACCACTAGTGTGGTTTATTATACTAACCCAACAGTTTGATGTTCGTAGATTTCCACTCTCAAGCGGATGTTCTCTCTTAATCCCTCCTTAAATTTCCTTGCCCTATCCTCCTCCATCGGTACTAATTCTTTTTCCAAACCTCAACAGAGTGTTGTACTTGGAAGTGTATTCGGTCACTGTCATATCACCCTATTTAAGGTTTTCAAATTCCCTCTTCTTTGCATTGTGAGTGGCTCGTGGAAAGAATCAGCGATTAACTCTACCTTGAACACTTCCCAAGTAATCGGAGCCCCTTGGTCTAAAATATTCACCCACAAATTTTGGGCTTCACCCTTGAGCACGTCGCTTGGATTCTCAATCTTCTACATATCGCCCATTGGAATAGATCTAAAAATTCTTTCCATGTCCATTACCCAATGCCCTGCTAGTGTTGAGTCCGATGTCCCGTGGAACTCCATTGGTTTCTTTTTGGTAAACTGTTCTGATGCAGATCTCATACCCCTATTCTTAGGTGCAGGCACGATAGCTATCGGTGCAGACTCAAGAGGAGGTGTTGGAGGTAATCGCTCCGCTATACTCCGTACCAAATCTCTGATATTTTCCATCATCTATGATAAATAGTCTATACGGGCATGTGGTGATTGTTCACGTTCCCCACTCATAAATCCCAACCTGTCAATCTCAATGCATAAACACTATGCATGTATGCCAATAATTATAATCATGTATGTATAGCAACATGCCATATGCATCAAACATCTCTACTATGTGTCAATGCATTCTAGAATATATGGCCAAAGCACTCAACACTCCACTCGTCGTCGAACGTTCCCAAAGTTTTGTAACCTGTAGTTCTGATACCAATAAATGTCATGACCCATCCCATTAAGGGCAAAAATAGGACATGTGGCATACCACCGAGGCTTATCTAATTCTTTTAAAGATTATAGCGGTAGAAAGGAAACTTAAAACAACATTGAGTATTTAAAACTTTTGGAAACAATACCTTCCGATTAGTAAAATCCGCAAAAATTTGAAAACGTAATTATATTGGAAATGAATAAATTTTTGTTAAAAGGGGGTACTAAAGTTACCCTAAGGATTAATCAAAACATTTAAATAATTTTCAGAAGGGGTAGAAATGGAAACCATGCAGGGGGTATTTCGACCGTTCGAACGACCCCGTTCGACCGGTGGAATGACCCTTTAGCAGAATTCTTTCTAGCAGCAGAATTTTGCTAAGGAGTCACCCAACCTTCACCTCTTTCACTACCCAAAATATGGTTACATTTCTCTAAAGTTTGCAAGCTGTAACGAGCTTTCAAAATAAAGTTTAACCTTACTAATCCATGAAAAGAAATGATAAAAGAACAAGCTAAGGCTTGCCTAGATCGATTACAAAAGTATTAACAACATTCATTCAAAACTCGAATTTGACAAGTTTAACATTTAAACATGAACTCATGAGTTCGGATTCGTTCAAGACTAACTATAAGAAGTTTAGGTACATATTAAAACATTTCCAAATCCATTTTGAAGTTCCAAGTTAAGCCAATATAGTTCTAACTCCTTACATCTCTTATTACAACCTTGGAATGACAACAAAAACATATACAAGAGGATGATTCCCGTCGTTCTACGACCTCACTTCTTATGCTTCTTCTTGCCTTTCTTCCTTTCACCCACAATGGAGTAATGCTCCACTGTTCAGCTATATGCTGAGTGCACAATTCTAGACATATGCTTTATACATGTTCTAACATCAAAACACATCAAAAATAGTCTTCGGGGTGAGAGATACGCATTCATCCAGTAATGAAATAATGAAATTAATGTCATGGAAGGTCTTTTTCCCTCTCCCAAACCATGCACTGTAGCCATTACTACAAAATCCTCAAACACCGAGGAGCTTACCCTCAAAATAAAATTGTACTAAACTCCCTTTTGACCCACATAGACACATAGCATGCTCATATAATCATATATATGTACTTTTTATATATTTTCGCGTGCATAATTAGCGGGCCTAATTAATACATGGATTTTGCTCGGATCCAAAATATCAAGTCGGATATTTATAACATAGAAATTTCTTATAATTTGTAAGTCTAGAATCCATATCTCGTGCAAACGTCCTATAACTTTGAGGGGGGTCTAATCAAACATGGAATCTCCAATTATATGCGATTCCTACGAGTATTTGCACGTTTTCTCCAAAATTCCTAGAATTAGATTTTTAAAAAACTAAGCCAAACAAGGCCTAACAGGTATCAAAATAAAGCTCTTACCTCGAGGAGTCCAAATATGAAATATGGAAAAAAACTAACGATCAAAAAGTCGTCAATTTGTGTCTTGAAGTCCAAAGGAATAAAATCCCTAGCTCCTCTTTAGCTCTCAATTTAGGTTTTGAGAAAAAGTTGAAATGAAAAATATCTTGCCACTTCTATTTATAGGCTCAACTCTCAAAAATTATATTTAACTCCCCACGAGTTCTTAAAACTAATAATACTCTAAAATGTCTTACACGTCTAATTCATTGATTCACGAGTGAAAACTAAAAATTGTAAAAGTTTTCGTCTAATTCCGTTTGTCGATGTAATTACATTTCGAAGACTTTTTTCATGGAAGTTCTAGATAACCTAACTTTTATGTAACGTATCACATGGGTTATCCTAATTGATCTTATCAAGGTCAAAACTACCAGAATTTACACTACAGATGCATAATTACTATTCACATATACCAGATATGTCAAATAACATTTAAGTCATATAAATGTCATTTAATCATACAAAATTCCTCATGAATTTCTATATCCCCGTGTCCCCAAATGACCCTCAATGTTGACTTGTAGTCAACCTCATTCACAATTATTAATCAACATTAATAATTCTTAGAAATCTTACTTATGCACTTAAAATGATTGAAATTTCAGGACGGGTGTGACAGAATGGGAAGACCTTTAATTTTTGAGTCTTATACCTATTGATCACTAATATTAGAAAGTGCTTTCATGTTTTGGGTTATTCAAGATAGAGTCCTAAGGAAGGACTTTTAGTCCGTTCAAGTTTAGCATTTAAAATGTTATTTTGTATTAATTTCTTTGATTGCATGAGGGTGGGTTCACTAACACTTTTGGAGGTTTAAGATCCAAGGAGAGAACAACCGATGATGCTTGACATCATAGGTGAAGTCCTAAGAGATCAAACCTAACTCACATGAACCCTAGAAATACTATGAAACATGGAAATCCTTCACAAGAGCTCACATGGGTCCAAAGGTGGGTTTATGATCCCCAACCTACACAATCTAGCTACTCATGGAAGTAAATGTATAAGTATTAAAGAGAAGGGAAGAGGAATGATACCAATACAATGTAACCATCATACATGCCATAAAAACTTCATTGTACTTCAAGAAATTCAAGTTACAAGATCAATCTTCTTTCTCTCTAACAAGAACTACACTAAATGGAGGTAGATGGGAAGAGTAAATACAAGTGGGATTAAGAAACCTAAGAGAGAGAAGAGAGGGTATGAGAAAAGTTACTAAAAAGCTAGATAAAAAATGCCCAAAAACCCTAAGGGCAGCTTATATAGTAAGCCCCTTAATGGCAAACTTGTGAAAACAAAAGGGGAGGTCACAGGGGTATTTTGACCAGTTGAACGGGCCCCTTTGACTGGTTGAAAGCCCCTTTACTGTTTTATAGCTTGGACTTTAATACTATCTTGTGCACTGAATGTAGAATCTCCATATCTTGTAGCTCAAACCTCGGATTGACGTGAAATTTACAATCATGCAAAGCTAACTTAACGATCTGCATTAACCTTGATTAAAGTAGATTCTCAAATTGTGGTCTTTGATACTTAATTTAGGATGGAATTTGAAGCTTTCACACTATTATTGAAATCGGACTTCCCTTTTCACAAGTACACCTTTATTTCCTACAAAAGAACTAAGAAACCCATAAAATTGATGTAAGAGATAAAAACACGAGTTACATGGTAAAAGCATATAAATGATGTGCTTAGAAGCTCTAGGAATGGTATTTTGCACAAGAATAAGCCATCAAGGATGCAAAATGTGAGTCTAATCACACCCCCTACTAGCATATTGCTAGTTTCTAGCAATTAAGTAGAGAAAAAGTATCTTTAAGAACACCATTATACAAAGATTTATTAAAGAGAGAGGCTAAACCACTCTCGTGGGAAACACGGTTGCATTGAGCGATTGCAACAAGCTGTTAAACCTCTAGGTTACCCTTAGAGGCGGAGTTTTGTCTCCGGAGGTTTCTCAGAATGATACCCACACACATCTATCGCCCTCACGATAGTTGCCAACTGTTTAAAATGCACCGAGCTCAACAAAGTTTTGAAGTTTTCCACGGATTTTAGCAAAATGATACATGTGTTCCCAAGAATTCACAAACTATCAAGATTATCAACAAGACTTCATTCATTCCAACTCACGGATGCTCGTGGTGTGGAATACATAAATACAAGTATCGGGATGATACAATGCTTTTATTAACCAGATTTCATTTAAAAACATGCTTCGACATAATTCTCGCTAGTATTACTCTAAAAAATGAAACACTCGACTTAGGTAATACACTCATGACATGCAGGCAAAGAGTGATGGAAAAGGGAATGCAAAGCCACACACATGTCAAGTAAAAAAAATGTTAAATCTATTTAAATGATTAAAATTAATCGCATAAAGGATACCTTGCACTAGAGGATGTGAACTGGAACTCAAACTACCTGTCACGTTCGTCTCAAACTCCGAATCACAATTTTTTGAGAGGTGTTTGGAAACAAACTTGGGGTCATGAGGCTGCACAAGGACCAAATAATGCTCAGGACGAGTTGGAAATGATGAATTTATATGTGGCACACGAGAGGAGTACTATTTTCGTGAAGCTCTTTATTTAGATTATTTTTTGAACTGCAATTTTCTTCTTCTCTCTTTCAGATTTTCCATCTTGCTCTTTCTTTTTTATGAGCTTTACTTTTAGTGCTCTCCCAAATGACCACGACTCAATCTCTTCAGAACTTAAAACATGACCTTGTTCAACCAACCTCCCAAGAATGTACTTAAACTTGAGAAATGGGAATTGTATGGGGTATTGGAGTGATGGGGTGGTATAAAAGTGGTGTATGCGGAAGGGGTAAAAGAAAAAGGTGAAAAATAGGGCCTAAAATTATTTTCTCGAGGTATTGTGATTCATTGTTCTCCACTATTATGACAAGTAAGTACGATTTTAAAATTCACAAGAAAGTTCTCTAATGCACGATCAAAATAAGAAGAATAAGATTAACAATGACTTTGATATGTTTTTCAATTAGAGAGAATTAGTGTATGCACTCAACAAAGGAGAACAACACAAACAACTCACACGGTTCAAGTCTCCACAAGTGTCTCAAGCGATTTTCAGGTCATAATGCATTAAACATCATCCTAACACAAGCATTTATGCAATGTGCACCAAATGTCCAAGATTTGAAATTTATGAAGTTCATGATAATCAAGATAGTTCTAGGACTCATGGGATTCAAAACGTGCCACATGTTAATATCACAAGAAAGTTTCAAGACAAGTGTCATTGCTCGACACATGAACAAGACACCTATGCTATGATCATGGGACACCCGGCCAAGGGCCTAAGAAAAGAAACAAATGAAACAAGAAAAAAACTTTTGGTCCTTTTTTTTTTGAAAACTCCCATCGAAGAGACATGCTAATAGATCTACTGGCAAGAATATGTTAAAGTTCAAACCAATGGAAAATGACTTACTAGATCCATGCAATGTCAGAAATACGTGTGCATCATAAACAAAAGAATAAAGCAAGTGAGAGTAGAAGATATCACAAAATAGGATGATCCTAGATGAGCTCGATGACGACAGTCCTGCACAAGTAACAATTACATGCAAATCAAAGAAGTAGAGAAATAAACAACAGTGCTATACTAAATAAGAACGAGAATAAAAATAAGAACTTCTATTTATTAATTACATCAAAATGAAACAAAAGTACAAAAAAGCCTAAACGACACTGAAAAGAAGAAAAACAACTGACTAGGGTGGCTCACATGGCCTAAGAACAAAAGAAAGAAATAACTGATTTAGAAAAATCTACAGAGGCCAAGCCACGTGAGCTCGCTGCTAGTCTAATCAAATCAAAAATTGGTAAAAATGGATCCCAGAACCTCACAGAGGTGGAACAAAGGTACCGGCACCACCAGTACGCTGAATGGACTCTAAGAGGGCCCTGAATTGAATCTCCTAACGTTCATCCTGCTGAGCTATAGCTAACTCTATACTCTGCTGGAGTGCATCAAAATAAGACAAGACCCTGGCCTCGATCTCTCGCATCTCGATCTGGGTCTCAAGAATAAGATGCTCTAGACGAGTGTAATCAGGTCCCACAGGAGCTGGAATGGGGCCTTACTCATCAGTAGCCTCCTCTTCACTGCCCGAGGCCTTCTTCTCACTCACTATACTCTCAGCAGCCTCCTCAAACGGTCCTGGTGCACTCGGGTCATCCCACAACCTCTTAGCAACCAGTGAATGGAATTTGCTCTTAGACTTAGCTAAGAAATTGAGTGGAAGTAGGTCATGGATATGAATGATTGTATCGTATGTGAGTGCTTTGACTTCATACTCAAAACAAAATCGTGTGACAATGGAATCGAATAGAAAACTCCCTTGGGATGAGGTAGAAGCTGAGACTGTGTATATAACACCCAAGATAAAGTACGATAGGGAGATAGGGTCATCAGACCCAACGACAGCTAGTTAGGTGACATGATGGTGATCGAAAGTAGACTTGTGCGTGGTCAGCAACAAAGTTTGTCTGAAAATAATAGCGAGGTTGGCGAAGTCCCTGGTCATAGCTGCTACTGGAAACTTCTTACCATCCTAATGGACTTCTTGCCCAGTCAAATCTTGATAGACAATATGTTTCAGGGGTAAGTAGTCACCCTCCTAAGGTATGGCAGCGTTGGGCTCCTCATCAACACCCATGAATCGGGCAAGGACATAAGGAGTGAGGGTGAATGACTTTCCCCACACGTATGCAGAGAGAGTATGGGTAAGTCTAGATTAGGGATCAAGCTAGCATAGAACATCCAGATGATCTCCACAATAGCGTGGTGATCGATAGTAATGTAAGCGTCCCACCCACGATAGGCCTAGAACACATCGCAGATAAAGGGTGGGAAGATAGAAGCATCAAAGGAATGCTCCTTCAGAACGACACAATGTTGGAAGTAGGCATCATGCCACGCATTTCCCTCAGTAGAATGGAAACCACCCACAGGGTGGGAGGGCTTAGGATTTATGGGTCATCGAACCTTGGGGTCTGGGGTTTGGTCATGGGTAGGGCTAGGAGATCTGGGGAATTGATGAAAAATAGAGGGTGGGTGTGAAATGGGGCTAAGGTTAAATGAGGGTATAAAAATTTAGGTTTAGGGTTTGAGAGAATTAGGGCTATGGAGATGGAGATGGGAGTGGTTGTGTGGTGAGAGAGAGAGATCTGAACAAAGAGAGATGGGGGATGACTTTGGCCATGTGGTAGTGGGCGGCGATATGGTGGTTGGTGTCATTGAGGTAGGCGTGGATGGTGGTAATTAAGTAGAGAAAAATGAAGGGACCAAGAGAGATGGGGGCAGCGGCGGCTTGTGATGGTAGTGGTTAGATGGCGGTGTATGGTGGTAGAGTAGATATTGGCAGTGGCGATGGGGGCTGGGAATTGTGGTGGCGATTGTGGTGGGGAAGTTTGGTGGTGGTAATGGTGGCTGGGAAGAGGAAAGGAGGGGAAGAGATGAAGGAGAGAGAGAAGGAATAAGAAAAGAAAAGAAAATTTTGAAATAAAAAACCCTCACAGCACCCCATTCGACTGGTCGAACGGGCCTATTTGACTGGTCGAAAACCCTTCTGTCCAAGCACAGACAGTAGCCTTTCGAGTCGAAAGGGCCTATTTGACCGGTCGAATGCCCTTCTGGACAACTTACCAACATTTTCAAAGAAAGGCTTTTTTTAAAGGATCCTCAATGAAGGACTCATAAAAGTCAATCACCAAAATACCAAAACAAAGATACTAAAATAAAAAGAAAAAGAGAAAAGAAAATGAGGACTCAAAAACACTTGAGAGACTCATCATCACACGAATTACTCTCACAAGAGGAATGAGGGTCCAATCTAATCGAGAAATACCAACCAAGAACTTGATGAGAAGTTCAAGGGGCTACGGACCGCGATATGAACAAAACTATACCAAGAATTAATCGATGGGCATACAAAAAAGGTTTTGGCTCACCTGAGCCTATTCATCCCCCACCTTGGGGTCCTCTAAGAAAATTGACAGCAACTCGGTGTCAAAACTTTCGAAGAAAGTTTTGAGCCGTTGCCCATTGACCTTAGAGACAGTCCCATCCTTGGGATTCTCAATTTCCACGACTCCGTGTGGACAGACTTTGTACACTATATATGGGCCAGTCCAATGGGATTGCAACTTGCCCAGGAATATGTGGAGCCATGAGTCATAAAATAGAACTTTATTGCCTACCATGAATTGTTTTCGAACAATCCATTTATCGTGAAAAGCCTTAACACATGCCTTGTACACCTTTGAACTCTCATAGAGTTCACTTCGAATGTCCTCTAACTCATCAAGTTGGAGTTTCCTTTTCTCACCACTCTCATCAATGTCAAAGTTGAGCTTCTTAATTGCCCAATAAGCACGGTGCTCAAGCTCGAAGGATAAATGACATGCTTTCCCGTAAAACAACTGGTAAGGAGACATTCCTAATTTTGTCTTGTAAGCCATCCTATACTCCCAAAGAAATTCAGTTAGCCTTGAAAACCAATCTTTTTTAGATAGATAGACCGTCTTCTCTAGAATCCCTTTTATTTCACGATTAGCCAATTCATCTTGTCTATTGATTTGTGGGTAATATATGGTGGAAACTTTATAGGTGATGCCATATTGCTCCATTAAACGGGTGAATGGGGAATAGCAAAAGTGCACCCCTTGGTTGCTAATCAAAGCCTTGGGGGTTTTGAACCGGGACAAGATATGTTCTTTTAAGAATTTGAAGACCACCTTGAGGTCATTGGTCCTAGTTGCCATGGCTTCCACCCACTTGGAGACGTAATCAACCATCACCAAGATGTATTCATAACTATTGCATTTAGGGATAGACCCATGAAATATATTTCCCAATAATCAAAACCTTCAATGACAAGAATGGGGTTTAGAGGCATAGAGTTCCTCTTGGTAACTGTACTGAGTAATTGGCATCGAGGGAACGCCTTACAATAAGCATGCGCATCCTTAATAATGGTGGGCCAATATAAACCGCTATGTAGCACTTTAAAAGTGGTATTTTGCAATGAGAAATGACCTCCACAAGCTCGGTCATGGCAAAAAGACAACATACTGGGTATTTCATCATTAGGTATACATCGCCTAACGATTTAATTGGCATAATATTTGAACACATATGGGTCATCAAAAAAAGATGATTGTGCCATGAAACAATGAGTAATTTCTCATCCAAAAAACACTCTTGAATAGAAATGGGGTCGATATGGTTATGTTCAAAAGTCAAGCGTGACAAGTGATTAGCAACCACATTTTCAACCCCCTTTTTATCTTTGATCGAGAGGTCAAATTCTTGTTAGAAAAGGATCCATTGGATTAGCTTGGCCTTAGCATCCTTCTTAGAAAGAAGATACTTGAGCACAACATGGTCGGTAAAATAAATGATCGGGGATCATATCACATACGATCGTTATTTCTTCAAGGCAAAAACTATGGCAAGTAACTTTTTCTCCGTCGTGAAGTAGTTGGTTTGGGCATTATCTAGGGTTCAGCTTGCATAGTAAATGACGTGGGGTTTCTTATCCTTCCTTTGCCCAACACGACCCTAACAGCATAATCACTTGCATCACACATAAGCTCAAAAGGAAGACTCTAATCGAGAGCTTGCATAATGGGTGCAGTGGTGAGTGCTTTCTCAAGCTTATCTAATGCCTCTTGGCACTTGTGGGTCCACTCAAAAGTGACATCTTTAGATAGTAGCTAGCATATGGAATGATAAATAGCACCAAAGTCCTTAATAAAATGCTGGTAAAAACCCGCATGACCTAGAAATGACCTTATGCCCTTAAGAGTTATTGTGGCAAGAAGGTTGGAGATGACATCAATTTTTGCCTTATAAACTTACTACATGGCCTAAAATGATGCCTTGTGTCACCATGAAGTGACACTTCTCCCAATTGAACATGAGGTCCCTTTTCTATTCATCTTTTGAGAACTTTCTCAAGGTTTTCAAGGCACTTCTTGAGAGAGTCATCGAACACATTAAAGTCATCCATAAAGACTTCTAGGAACTTCTCAACTATGTTGCTAAAAATGCTAAGCATGCACCGTTAAAATGTCGTGGGTGCATTGCAAATCCCAAAAGACATCCTCTTATAGGCAAACGTGCCATAGGGACATGTGAATATGATCGTCTCTTGATCCTTGGGGCTATTTCAATATGATTGTACCCTGAGTAACTGTCAAGGAGACAATATTGTTTATGCCCGGCTACTCTCTCTAACACTTGATCTAGGAAGGGCAAGGAAAAGTGGTCCTTTCTTGTGACCGTGTTCAACTACCTATAATTGATCCATACTCTCCATCCCGTGGTGGTCCTAGTAGGCACTAACTCACCATTCTCATTCTCCACAATCGTGATTCCTGACTTCTTGGGAACTAATTGGGTCAGACTCACCCACTTGCTATCAAAAATGGGGTAGATAATCCCATTATCCAATACCTTGATGACCTTGACCATCACCACCTCCTTCATTGTAGGATTTAACTGTCTTTGCATTTGTCTAGACGGTTTGGCATCCTCTTCCATATATATCCTAAGGGTGAAAATGGTAGGGAAAATTCTCCTCAAATCGACTATACACCCAAGGGCACTTTTGTTTTCCTTCAAAATTTTCATCGATTTCCCTTCTTGACAAGGGTCAAGTTGGGAAGACACGACCACTGGGAAACTCTTATTCTCTCCCAAAAAGGCATACTTGAGCTCGCTCGATAAAGTCTTGAGCTCAAGTTTTGGAGTGACTACATTGGATGGAAGAGGGAAATTATCCCTCAGGGGTAATCTCTCAAAATTAGAGGTCCAGATGGCCTCTTCGAAAAGCCTCTCAATGTCTACCTCTTCCTCAACTTCTATTCCCCCTCACTTGAATCATTCTCCCTCTCAAAATCATGATCACACTCAACAATGGCAATATTAATAGCTAAGCAATTTTCAACATGTTCTAGACTAGCCACATTATCATCAAGAAATAAAGTATGTTCAAGAGAAGGGATGACACAAGTTTCATTAACATTAGTATTACTAGAAAAAAAAATCTTGCACCAATGAACCAATGAGTGAGATTTCCTAAATTTCATCACCGTCTTCCTCATCAAGATCTGATTGCTTAAAGAGGGAGAAATGTTCACATCCACTGTCATATTACCAAAAGTTAATCACATGAGACCATTCCTACAATTAATTAGAGCATTAATAGTAGCGAGAAACAAACGACCTAAAATGATGGGAATTTGCGATTGCTCATTTGTAAGGGTTGTATGTCAGATATGTTAGAATCCACCAAATAGTAGAAATTACTGACTTGGACAATAACATCTTCTATTGTACTATGTGGCATTTTAACGGATAGATCGACTATTTACAAAGTAATACGAGTCTCTTTAAGCTCACCTAGGCCGAGTTCGACATACATCGAATATTGGAGAAGATTCACACTAACACCCAAATCAAGAAGTTCTTTACTGATGTGGTGTTGTCCAATCACACATGCTATGGTAGGACAACCAGGGTCCTTGTATTTTGGAGGAACTTCGCTAAGGATAACTGAGCTCGTATGTTTAGCCATGTAGGCGCTCTTCTTGACATTAAGCTTTCTCTTGATGATGCAAATATCTTTGATAAATTTGGCATAGGCTAGAACTTGTTAATTGCCTCCAAGAGAGGAATATTGATTTCAACTTTGTTAAACAATTCCAGAAATTCATTATTTTTGTTATTCTCGGCCTTCTTTTTAAGCCTTTGAGGAAATGGAAGAGTGGGATTCAAAAAATCTCGGTCCATAAAGTTAGGGCCTATAGGTAAGTCCTCGTCCAAGTCTATAACCTTTGGAGGTAATATGTCCCCATCATCGAGTTCGACCTCAACTCTACTCGAATTATTGCCAATTTTTTTTTCTTGAGGAGGCATTTGGAACCATAATTTTTTCACTACAAAGAGTGGTGTTCCTTTTAAATGCTCGTCGGGGCCATTGGAGTTTGACCACCATTCATTTGTCCGTTAGGATTTTGGAAGGGTTGTGCAGGAAGCTTTACCTTATTAACAACTTGTTGATTTTAAAGCAATTGGGATAATTCAGCTTGCAATGCTTGCATAGATTGGGCATGCAACGATTGCATCGCTGGTATCGATTGCTCAAGTTGGCTCATTCTTCGGAACAAGCCATGGTCCTCAAAATATTTCTTGTGCGGGGGCACATACAGAGGTGGAGTTTGTGGTGCCCCTTGATTTTGGGTGAAATGTGGTTCTTGAGGGTGAGGTGCTTGGGGTGGTGGATGAGGATGATATAGAACACATGGTTATGGAGAGATATGGGGCACAAAGTTGCCCCTTTGTCATTATGGTAATTGTGTCCTAGTGCACTCCACCTTTCTAGAAGATTATAGGCCTCGTACATTGATGGGTTATACTTAGGCCTAAGATTCATTCCCATGACACATGCTTGCTCTAAAACATGGGCTCAAATGGATCACAACAAATGCAACACTTTTCTTAGACAAAGGGGGTGGGCTTGGTGGATTGATGGTGGAATTCCAAAGCTTCAACTTTTCTTGCGAGTTGAGAGATAGGATCGGTCTCATTAGACACATGGCAGAGATTTTGACTTATTGGGGCTATAGTTACCGAAAGAGTTCGATTATGGGGGTTAGTCATACCCCAACCTCGAGAAGTCTCAGAAACATATTCAAGATGAGCTTCAGCTTGCTCGACCTCAACAGTTAGGAAACTCCTAGAATACATGGTTTCGATTTATTATTTGGTATTGGGAGGTAACCCCCCATAACAAATGAAAATTTGACAAAATTTGTCAAAACCAAGATGTGGGCATTTTTGGAGGAGATCTTTGAATCTCAACCAACATTCAATAAAGGTTTCATGTTCGCCTTGGGAGAAATTTAGGATAAATTTTACCAATGCCTGTGTCTTATGCATGGGAAAGAACTCTTTGTGAAATTACTTTTGGAGTTCCGGCCATGATTCGATGGAGTTTGGAGGAAGTGTCACGAGCCAATCTTGAGCCCTATCCTTAAGTGAGAAGGTAAACAACTTGAGCTGTATTAGCTCGAGTGTGCATCTTTGTTGTTTAAACTTCCCATAAATGTCCTCATACTCCCTAACATGCTTATAGGGGTCCTCATTTTCTCGTCCATAGAAGTTGGGCAAAAGATTGATTATTCTCGATTTAAAATATAACACTCCCACATTGTACGGGAATGTTACACATGATGGGATAGAAATTTTCTCGGGTTAAAGGTAATCCCTGATCATTCTCCCGAAATATTTATCAATAGGAGGTGGAGGTGGATAATGTTGTTGGAAAGGTGGTGGTGGATGCGGAGGGAGTACCGAACGAACAGGAGGATGTGCGGGGTTATGTTGACTCCATTGCTCCCGTTGGAATGCATCCATGGGATTTACACTTTCTATGGCATAATTTGCATAGTCTAAAAGTGAGTCGCAATCCAAGTCTTGGTGGCCGTTAGTGGAAGAATTAGGTGAAATTGAAGGAGTGAGGTTTAATGGGGATAGTGGCGACCGCCAAAATGATCCACTAGCACTACCCTTAGAGTTAGAACTAGCGCTATTAGGGTTAGAAAAGGGATTATTCATACTTGGATTGCCTTGATTCGACATTGGGACAACTTATCAATTTTTCAATGAAGGATGCTCCTTCAAAATAACCAATAAGAAAGAAAACAAGATTAAAAAGCAAAAGCACGGTAGTTTGAAACTAAGCGACCGAAGGTTGTTGCCAGCAACAGCGCCATTTTGATTGTGCCAAAATCAAGTTCTTTGTTAACCATATTAAAACATAGTATGTTGGAAGTAGGTGTCGAGTCCATAGGGATTGGAATGCAACAACGGTAGATGGATGCTTAGTAACCAATTACAATGCGATGAGAAATTAGCAAACTAAGAAAGAAAACTGTCTTTTCGACTTTTGGTGATTTTCTGATTAACATCTATTTATACTACATGGCTACTAATGAAATCAAAAGTGAGCTTTGATAAAAGACAAGTTTTAATTAGATTGGGGGTTTTTCAAATGGAAAAGTAGAGGTTGGGGAGCATTCCCCCACCTTGGACCAAACAATAAATGGATTCCATGTATATAGTATATCCTAGGGTAGAAAGTTCCATTGAAACAAACAATCAAATATGTGGTGGTCAACCAACAATGTTTGATAGAAGTTTCAATGAAACTCATGAGGTGAGGATTAAGATCCAAGGAGAGAACAACTGATGATGCTTGATATCATAGGTAAAGTCCTAAGAGATCAAACCTTACTTATGTAATGTAGCATCTGTATTTTCGTATCTATTATCCTGAATTTCTGTATTTTTCTTTATAAATACTCTCAATGATAACATTAAGATTTGTTTTTCTTATTTCTTGTTATTCATAATGATTTATGTTTGTTTGGATATATGTAAGAGACCTTGGGGAAACTTTCCTTAGAAAGTAAACCAGAGCGCTTGAGGAAGCTGGAGCACTCGAGCCCTGAGCGCTCGAGCCATTTAAGAGGTAAAATGACTGTTTTACCCTTGGGTCTTAAAAAACTATAAATACTAAGCCAAACCTCTAAATTTGTACATCTGTTTCATCCCAGAAAACAGAGAGTGCTTAGAGAGGGAGAGTTCTTGAGTTTTCACTAGGAATTCACACACATACACTTATCTTTACATATGTAACCTTAGAATCTTCATCTCCATATGATTCTACACACAGACATATGTTACATTGCTAAAGATCAAGTTGAAGGCTGAGGTAAAGGTGCTGAGTTTGGTCATTTACATGATCAAATAGAAGATTGAAGTGCTATTGAAGCTCTAGTACTCAACTTCAAGTTCTTTTTTAACAATACATACAAATTTTCATCATTTATTGAAAATCTAAGCTTGTGTAAGTTGATAAGCAGGGATATTTGTAAAATACAACCACACTAAAATAAGGAAATATACTGATATAGTTTACAACTCCCTATTATATCCGTAATTTGTGTTACAATGCCAGCTTATATACAATGTGACAAATCTATGATAAGTTGTGTTGTTTTAGCTGTTATTTGTGCAGATTGTTGTGTTGCTATGTGCAGGAATGAATAACAAAGAGAGGGTAAAGCTTGATTACAAGCAAGGCAATTCAAAGCTAAAATGTGGAGTTCGAGCGATTGAATAAGGTTCAAGCGATCTAGTATTCGATCGATCAAATCCAGTTAAAGCACTCGAGTAATTCAAAGTTAAAGTGATCGAGTTAAGTTCGATCGATCGAACATGCCTTTTATTATAATTTATGCGCACGCAGCAGAGACGTATTTTGTAACCCTAGCCTAGGTTTTTCTATATATACGAGTTATGAACATGTCCCATAGGATGCCCAACTTTAGTTTTACAGTTTATATAGAGAGAGGAGAGCTTGTTTTGGTTTTGTAGGTTAATCTTGGATATTACATTGGTTTTCAAAGATTTCAGCTTTCAATACGAGTTTCTATTTATTCAGGTTCCATGTTATTGTTTATTTACATTCTATTAGTGATTATTCATAGTATAAACAGTGGTAATCATCGTCTTGCATGCTAGCTTTCATTAAATCCATACTTTTCATAAGTTTTATGTTAAAATTGCAACCAAATGGACCCTAAATGAATTTCTACGTTAAAAACCGATATATGGTACTCCAGAGCATGTCTGAGTAGTCCCAGAGTTGGGAGATCATGATGAAACAGTGATCTCCAGCCTCTAACATGCACCAGAATAAAACCTACATTCGATCGATCGATCGAAGTTAGTTCGATCGATCAAAATAGAGATATAGTCAAGCGATCGAAGACATTTCGATCGATTGAGAGATGATGATGCTCGATCGATCGAACACTCAGAATCTTGAGATGGTCCTTTGCAGTATTCCTAGACTTTCTGTTTTTGAGATTTGTTATCAAACTGTCCCCATATGCTCAGTTTGTCAAAACAGTTCCTTAACTTTGAGCCTTAAGGCATTTTTCTTTAATAACTTTTGCAAACCAATTTGAATGATAATACCATTCAGAGTGCGAGTCCTAACTATTGTTTTAAACCGCCTTCATGTATTTTGAATCAACTGTGATGATGTAGTCCCGGTCATGAAAGGACTATTGAATCTTCATCTTTAGAAAATACCGAATACTGTAGAGAGACGTACTCCATAGAGCTTTAACGTAACTGCATGGTAGATGGCTTGGTCACTGTGGATTTGTGTGATCCCAACGTTCCTTTTTTATAAAGTTAAAAATCATTTTTAAATATCGCTTTAGTTAATTATTTAATCACTAGTTTAATTTAATTGATTTACTTTAGTAGTTGCAGTTTGTGGAACTGCGTGTTCTACACCCTACTTAAACATTGAATTTTTATTTTCTTTTTGAGTTTAATCTAAGTAACTAGTTTAAAACCTTCTCTGTGGGATCGACTTGGTCTTATCCAGTACTACTTGCACGTCTACCTACTCTTGGGTATTGCACACAAGAGCACACAAATAAATCACGTGTCAAGTTTTTGGCGCCGTTGTCGGGGAAGGAGACTAGTTAATACTTAGATTACCTCGTTCTTTCTTCATCTATTTCTGTTTTTTTTTTCTTTTTTCTCTAGGATTAAAATCTTTTTAGACTTTTCTCTTTCATGTTCGATAATTCCATCGAAGGAATTTTCGGAAATCCATTCTACTTATTTGATTCTTCTAGTTCCATTAATCCCGTAGCAACACCTACCGATTCAATGGGTGATAATCAAAGTAAAAATGGTGAGAATGTGGTTGTGCCTATTGATGATTTGCTGCGTCCCTTGCGCGATCTCATGTAACCCAAACACGCAACTATACCTTCTTGTATTCTCATTCCATCACATGCGGGGGAATTCCAATTTCACAACAAAATGATTCAACTCCTTCCAACCTTTCACGGAATGGAGAGTGAGAAGGCATATCTACATGTCAAGGATTTCGACAATGTTTGTAAAGCATTCTCCCAAAACTATCCTGTAGATGTGACACGCTTAATGTTATTTCCTTCACTCTGAAGGATAAAGCAAAAGCATGGTTGCTCACCCTCAACCCAAATTCAATCTTTATTGGCATACGATGAACACTATGTATTTAAAGAAATTCTTCCCACCTCGCATGACCACCGAACTTAAACGTCAAATAAATTCCTACAAACAAAAGAGCAATGAAACCTACACCCAAACTTGCATTTCAAAGATTTGCTTCTCTCATGCCTATATCACGGGTATGAAAAGTGGCGAACCATCAACTTCTTTTATGATGGTAAAACGAAAAAACTAGTTGAAACCATGTGCGCATGTGCATTTCTTAGCAAAATCACTGAAGAGGCTGAAGCCCACTTTGAGTGGTTGGCCGAATATGCTCACGAATGGTCTAATTCTGAAGACATTTCACGCAACCAGCCAGTTGTAGAGGAGAAAACCATTTATCAATTAAACACTGAAGATCATCTAATGGCCAAATACGAAGAACTGATGCGAACCCCTAATAGACTCGCTATAAGACCAAACAACAATATTGGAATTACGTTCATCTATTGCCAACCACAAAAGCCTTGCAAAGAGACCCAACAACAATGATTGAATATCTTCCCAAGAAAGCTAAAAATCAGATTGTTGGGATAGTGAACCTGAGACCAATCGATTATAAAGAATCGCCAACCACAGATATCGCTAATCACAGGCAAAGTTTGAACGCCACAAGGAGTGAACCTTGATAAGCTCTGAATGCCACAAGGTGAGAACCTTGATAAGTTCTGGAAGTTCAATAAAGAACCAAGAAGAAGGAGTGAAAACTCACTTTTTATCAAATGATCAAATCTGTCCAATACAATAGATAAACAAGGTTATATATAGGCTTGGAACAACCCTCGAACTACAAGAATAAATGCATTCACATTTTTTAGCGAAGTCTAATACAAAAAACTAGTTTAACTCATTTAATGCACTTAAAACATGAACCAACTCTCAACTACTATCCATAAAACATAAATAGCTATATCTTAGAAGTTATATTCAGTCCACATCTTCACATGCATGAATTAAATTGACAAAGTCTTCATTTCCCTTTGGGCCATACTTAGGACTCTTGAAATCAGCCGCAATATCTTGAATCAGCCCACTAAATGCCTCCTTAATTTTCTTAGACCTTGCTCTAGTAATCGGCCCACTTGATTTTCTTAAATTGACAATGGATCTTGTAGTGTCCCATGTCGATTCTCATCATTCCCCCGCTCTTCAAAAGGATTCGACCTCGAATCTTCACTTGCATCAAATAGAGAAAGATCAGA